>CM055964.1:37382500-37982500 GCA_029531755.1 Holothuria leucospilota
TATTGTGTTAACAAGTTTTTCAGAGTTTAACCCCTGGTGACCTGAAATGACCTTCGACCTCCACCAAAAATGACAGGATTCTTCCTCCTAATATAAGGCATCTACATAGTAAGTATGAAATTTATCCAAGCTTTCTAACTTGAGATATGGTGTTAACAAGGTTTTCAGGGTTTGACCCCCTGTGACCCCAGATAACCTTTGAACCCCACCAAAAATGACAGGGTTCTTCTTCTTACTATAAGGCATCTACATACAAAGTATGAAATTTATCCAAGCTTCCTACCTCGAGATATCATGTTAACAAGGTTTTCAGAGTTTGACCCCTGGTGACCCCATATGACCTTTGATCTCCTCCAAAAACGATAGGGTTCTTCCTCTTACCATGACGCATCTACATACTAAGCATGAAATTTATCCAAGCTTCCTACTTCAAGATATTGTGTTAACAAGTTTTTCAGAGTTTGACCCCTGGTGACCTGAAATGACCTTTGACCTCCACCAAAAATGATCGGATTCTTCCTCCTAATATAAGGCATCTACATAGTAAGTATGAAATTTATCCAAGCTTTCTAACTTGAGATATGGTGTTAACAAGGTTTTCAGGGTTTGACCCCCTGTGACCCCAGATAACCTTTGAACCCCACCAAAAATGACAGGGTTCTTCTTCTTACTATAAGGCATCTACATACAAAGTATGAAATTTATCCAAGCTTCCTACCTTGAGATAACAGGTTAACAAGGTTATCAGGGTGTGACCCCTGGTGACCCCAGATGACCTTTCACCTCCACCAAAAATGATAGGGTTCTTTCTCTTACCATAATGCATCTACATTCCAAGGTTCCTACCTCAAGATATTGTGTTAACAAGGTTTTCAGAGTTTGACCCCTGGTGACCTTTGACCCCCGCCAAAAACAATAGCATTCTTCCTCTCAATATGGGGCATCTATGTACCAAGTCTGAGAACCGTTGCAGTTTTCGTTCTTGAGATATCGTGTTAACAAGGTTTTCAGGGTTTGACCCCCGCTGACCCCAGATGACCTTTGACCTCCACCAAAAATGCTAGGGTTCTTCCTCTTATCATAAAGCATCTGCATACAAAGTATGAAATTCATCCAAGGTTCCTACCTTGAGATATTGTGTTAACAAGGTTTTCAGAGTTTGACCCCCGGTGACCTTTGACCCCCACCAAAAACGATAGGGTTCTTCCTCTCAATATAGGGCATCTATGTACCAAGTTTGAGAACCGTTGCAATTTTCGTTCTTGAGATATCGTGTTAACGAGCAAAGTATCACAAACACACATACATACACACACATACACACACACGCCATCATGAATGCATAGGTTTTTCTTACCATCGAAACCAAAAACCACTGAAAAGTAGTAAGTCAAAGGTCATCTGTGGATGAAGTAAAATCAAATATACTGAACAGACTGAAGCCATATGCTGATCATCAGTTCATCGAGAAGTGTAAAGGCTCAGTTTCATTGACCCAAATTAGGCATCCCTTGTGGACTCATTCAGTATGTAGTTGAAGAGAACAAACCATCAGAGGAAGATGCCATTAGAAAGGCTATTAATACTAGTAAAGCTCATAGGGGTACAATTTGTAAAATACCATTGAAAATATAACGTCAAAGGAAAGTTTTGTAACGATGAAGTAAAATTACTTAAGAGACTAGGAATATGTTGAGTTGTTCACCAAGAAAAGTGACGCATCATTTTCATTGAATATTAGGCATCCTTGTGCATTTGTTTAGTGTTTAGTTTACAAGAAACAAAGCACCAGGGAAAGAAGCATTACAAAGACTGTAAAAGCCAGTAGAGCCTATAAGGGCATAATGTGGAAATACTGTTGAAAGTATTAAGTCCATTATGTAAGGTTGAAGTAATCAAATGTAGAGAAAGGCATATGCTGATCAGTGCACCAAAAGGTATAAAGGCTGATTTTCATTAAAAAAATTAGTCATTCTTGTACATGTGTTCAGTATTTAGTTTAAGAGAAACAAAGGAACAGTGGAAGAAACTGTTTGAAAGGCTATTACAGCTAGTGAAGCCAAAGGGGCACAATGTGGAAAATACCATTATAAAGTAGCAAGTCGAAGGTCATCAAATAAAAAAGTACTTAAGAGACTGTAACTATAAGCGGATCAGTTCACCAAGAAGTGTAAGCTCAATTGCATTGAAAACCTAGGCATCGTTGTGCATTTTTTAGTATTTAGTTTGACAACCAAAGCATCAGGGGAAGAAGCTACGGTATTAGACAGGCTTTTAAAGCTAGTATAGCCTAAAGGAGCACAATGCGTTTAGTACTGTTGAAAGGTATCAAGTCAATGAGTTGCGTTAGGATTTAGCATTAAATATTTTAAGAAACTTGGCAAATGTTGATCAGTTCATCAAGACGTTTAAAGGTTCACTTTCATTAAAAAAAAATTAATCATTGTATATATGTTCACTATTTAGTT
Organism: Holothuria leucospilota; assembly: GCA_029531755.1. Classification (NCBI taxonomy): domain Eukaryota; kingdom Metazoa; phylum Echinodermata; class Holothuroidea; order Aspidochirotida; family Holothuriidae; genus Holothuria; species Holothuria leucospilota. The sequence goes on from CM055964.1 coordinate 37,384,969, forward strand.
TAAGAGAAACAAAGGAACAGTGGAAGAAACTGTTTGAAAGGCTATTACAGCTAGTGAAGCCAAAGGGGCACAATGTGGAAAATACCATTATAAAGTAGCAAGTCGAAGGTCATCAAATAAAAAAGTACTTAAGAGACTGTAACTATAAGCGGATCAGTTCACCAAGAAGTGTAAGCTCAATTGCATTGAAAACCTAGGCATCGTTGTGCATTTTTTAGTATTTAGTTTGACAACCAAAGCATCAGGGGAAGAAGCTACGGTATTAGACAGGCTTTTAAAGCTAGTATAGCCTAAAGGAGCACAATGCGTTTAGTACTGTTGAAAGGTATCAAGTCAATGAGTTGCGTTAGGGTTTAGCATTAAATATTTTAAGAAACTTGGCAAATGCTGATCAGTTCATCAAGACGTTTAAAGGTTCATTTTCATTAAAAAAAAATTAGTCATTCTTGTATATATGTTCACTATTTAGTTTAAGAGAAACAAAGCACCAGTGGAAGAAACTATTTGAAAGGCCGTTAAAGCTAGTGAAGCCATAGGGGCATAGTGTGGAAAATACCATTGAAAAGTAGCAAGTCAAAGGTCAGTTAGCTGAGGATGAAGTAAAATAAAAGTACTTTAGGGGCTGTAGCTATATGCTAATTAGTTAACCAAGAAGTGTAAGCTCAAATTCATTGAAAAATTAGTTTGATAACCAATTAAAGCCAATAACTATTAAAGCCAATGAAGCCTATAGGGGCACAATGTGGAAAATACCATTGAAAAGTATCAAAGGTCAGAAAACTACTGTCACACAACAGTCACTGTTGAAAGACTATTTGTACTTCAACATCACATCTGTGATATTCTGATTCAATGCTAGTCATGGAACTCTGTTGAAATCCAGCTTTAAAGTTTGTCAAATTTCATTTGTTCTCTTGAGCAATAACGCAGTTTACAAGTACTCCTTTTTCTTGATTGTTATTGCTGTTGTTAAAGGTTTGTTTCAAAAATGAGCTGGTATCTTATGGCTTTGACAAAATATCACAAATTTCAATATGTTGTATTACATGTTGGCTACTTTGACATCTGAATCCATTTTGTTGTTGCGTGGTGTTGCCTTCGGGCTTGGTGTTGCCGTCGGGCGTGGTGTTGCTGTCGGGCGTGGTGTTGTCTTTGGGTGTGGTGTTGCCTTCGGGCGTGGTGTTGCCTTCGGGCTTGGTGTTGCCCTCGGGCTTGGTGTTGTCTTCGGGCGTGGTGTTGTCTTTGGGTGTGTGGTCTATGTGGGGCTTTGTTTTTGGTGTGGCCAGGGGGAGGTTGGTCTGTGGGGTATCTGGGTTGTTGTCAGGTTGTGTGTGGTTCTATTGTTGTAATGAACATAATTTTCTGTTTGATTTGGTGGTGTGTGGATGGTTTTGCCTTTGTGTTCCTGTCCGATCCGGTTTGAGTTTTGTTTTTTGTTTGTATGTGCCGTTTCGATGCACTTAAAAAGTCCATTTTGGATGCATAACATCTGTGATGGGAGAAGTGTCAAAATAATAAACCTTTTATGTATACCATATAAATGTATTTTCATACCTTATTCTATCGTGTATACTATTATTACATTGTATTGTGTATTAGTTTGAGGTTGTAAGCTGTTTTCTCTTTTCCCTAAGATACATAGGCCTATAATATAAATTTCAAGAAAGTGAAATCTCCAATTCCTGCATGAGTATATGGTGCGTAAGCACACAATGAACAAACCATTTCATGTAAGTCCTACAGGACACATGCAGGGATATTCCCACAAATTGGTACATTTTCACCTCACAGTAATAGATGTTGTAGTCCCAAAGTGTACATACACGAGCATTCCCACAATGCATGTACATATCCAACCCACACTGTATCATTCAACAAACAAATTTTGGGATACCTATAATAAACCCATGTACCAGAATTACCCACCCCATAGTGTATATACAGCAGAAGCCCACAGTGGAGCTGGGGATGGTATGTATGTATGTATGTATGTATGTATGTATGTGTGTATGTATGTATGTATGTGTTATGTATGAATGTATGTAGATGACATTTAACGACACACCAGCACGTGTTATATAGTGTCAACAAGAATGTGTTATATAGTGTCAACTAGATAAAAAAAAAGGGTGAAGTTTTAATACGGTTTCAAATACGGTTCAAGTTCCAAGTTTGGTTTCAGTTACGGTGCAAGTCCTACCCTTTAGTCGCCTCTTACGATAGGCGGGAAATACCGTGGGATTATTCTACAACCCCAGCCCACAGGGGGCTGTATGTATGTATTTTTGTACGTAGATGAGGTTAAGGCTCAGTTTCTAACCAACTGGTTTAAGTCGGACTGGCCACGGCCTTTTTTACCAGGTGTGGCTCACTGGCTTGTTTTCCCTAAAAGTAAAGACACATTTCAAAGACATGGAAAGCGGAACTTGGAGGTGAAGAAATAATTATTATAAAAGTTCGATCCCATCAGATGTATAGTCAATCTCTTACGGGTTGTCGTTTATAGCCAAAAACGTGGATTCACTTTCTTCATATATCGTGTGAAAACATTGTCTAACTCGGCGCTGAAAATAAGTGGGACTTTGGTTCAATGAAGTTTTCATAAGCGCCTTGATGTACTATCACGGGGGGGGGGGGGGGGGGGGCGGCTAAAAAAATCGGGAATTACCATCGCCGAATGCACAGATGGAGTTTTACAGTAATGCTGTCTAAAGGCTTCTCAGATCTCTTCTTCAGGAAACCGGGCTCATGTATGCAAATACAGACATGATGTAGATGTAGATGTAGAAACAGGTAATCTGCCCCGTGATGGGCCTAATGGCAACAGAGAAAGTGATTTCAGCACCGTACATTCTGCCCCCAAAAGGAACTTCTTTCCTCGTGGTGTACATAAACGATACGACTGGCAGCCGTGTTTGCACCTTAGAGCAAACTCTAAAGCCTGCTATATACTATGAACACATATAACACCGGAAAAGTCCAACACGACGGGAGTGTTATTGAAATACACCCTCTGCAGAAAAATGAGGAATCAGGATACCCCTATGAGGAAAAAAGGATAAATTAATGTGTCAGTTAGGTAAGGGTTTAACGACACACCAACACGAATATGTTTTATAGTGTCAGCTAGATAGAAAAGGGTAATGGAGATGTGAAATCACCTAAAATGAAAAAACGTTTGGGCAAAAGCAACTGTGGGAACCACGTCAAAATTTCCTGTAAAGGTTACTTTCTTTGAGAAAGCCCAAAATGAGGGAAGGGTCTGTGTGCTCAAACGTCTTCAGTTTTGGCAGTGTAATACTTCTGACGAATATGGGAGTATTCCTAGCAGTCAAAGAGAATGTGACTGACGGTGACACCCCACAGTCACAGGGGATACAATGTGGTCTCTCAAATTAATTACTGTGCGCGTGCGATCGGTTGCAATATTACATACAGAACACCCTTTGTGCTTAGCAACGCTTGCATAGCAGGTGTGATTGCTATGCTTCTCGGAATTTGGGTATGGGGATTGATATTGAAAACTGCCAAATAGGCAGGCTAATATAGAACTCAACGAAAAGCAAGCCCCCGGAACTTCATGGGCGATTGTTAGTAAATTCTTTTATTGAAGAACCAAAAGTAATCCTCTGAAAACAAAGATTTCACTTGTGCTCCTGGGCCATTGGTAAAGACTTGACAATGGGCGAAGGAAGTAAAAGCTAGCGGAAATCACAGGAGCGGCCTGCGAAAAAGCAGTGCAAATTGTTCAACTTCGGGTTTAGCGGACTATCCAAGGAGGGAAAAGAACAGGACACGGCACAGGAGGGAAATACAAGTGAGTTCAGAAAGACGTGGTTAAAAGATGTTGGGGAACATTTCATATACGATCCCCAAACCGAGATAGTGACATGCAGTTTTTGTGGCCTGCGTTGGCTTAGCCAAACGCTAATTTAAAAATAAGTGCTTTAATGGGAGAGGGGATGGGAGCATGGGAAGAGGTGGTGCTGCGACCGTTGAAGACTCACAGGACTAATGTTACTGTTAAGTCTATTTTTTATGAACATTTTGACGCCAATTTTTTCCGCCACCTAGCCTAGGCCAGTGTTGTAATTCTTTGTGAATTTCAGAAACACGAGCTGAGCACCGATTGCCAATGCGTACAGCCTACACAAGCTAGCAAAAAGCGGGTGTATATCTCTGAGTAAAAAATTGGTCGTATTAAACTGCGAAAGTGACTTCAGGCTACAACAGCAGAAGTGCGGATAGCATGTTAAGGGCCTTCAACACGTGTCAAATAAATATTTTTTGTTTATGGAACAGCCTGATTTTGGGAGCCTTCGGCAAGGGCGTAGCCTACTGTAATTCAGCAGTACTTTGACACATTAGCCTAACAAAATGATCGTAGCCTAGGACGTAAGGGGGATTTGTTGGACTTTTAATGTTAATTTATGGGTGTAGGTACAACTGAAGATATTCTTTTTCATCAGTTTATCAGGTTGCAAACTTGGCTATCAGCTTTATGTGGTTAGGCTACAATTCAGTGAAATCCCATTTCGTCTACGTCTAGCCAAGGTGTATGCGAATTTTGGTTAGCCTTAATAGCTTGTAGGGTAGTTCTTAATTGGTTGAATAAACAGGCTCTTGTTGTGTACTGTTTAATGTACTGTTACATCTGTACTCATAAAATGACTTTTTGAAGGTTCAAACTGAACAAAATGTTTTTTTTTTGTTAATTTTATTAAGTCACAGTGCAATTGAAGCTACTGCTAGCAGCCATTTCAAATGCAATGTTATGGTCTTTCCAGAAAAGGAACAGTAAATTTCTGAACATTTTTCTTTATTTTGTACACTTAAATAGTAGACTGTGGATGCAGGGCGACTAGTATTACTGTAATAGATTTTGATAGGGAGGGGCAATGCGACTTTTGGAAATAGGACAGACCAACTAGGCCTAAATAGGCTGGGCTTTATATATAAGTTGATGTAGGCCTAGCCTGCCAATTTAGCAGGCTGATCAAACAAGCCACTGTTTTGCCAGGATGTTGAATTTTTGGTGAGTCAGTGAAAATTGTCAAAGCTTTCACATTTCAAAGTTAAATTTCTGGGTCCTTACAGCAATAGCTAATGCAAGTACTGTAGCCTAGGCTCTAAAAATAAGGCTTGTAATGAATTTACAAATTTGGTGATCAAGGGACCTAAGAGTAGGCTATAGGCCTAACCTAAGCTGCTGTATGACATCTTAACTGGATTGGTAGTCTAGTCATAAGTTTGCCAGGGTTATTACAGCCCTTACACTTTTACACACTGCAATAGCATTCCAGTCACTGTTATTTACAGTAATTAGTTATAGCCTGATGCTCTCTTGTTTAAGTCAGTAAATTAGTACTGCAGCCAGTGATGTGCTCAGCCTTCCCACGCTCGCTTTGTAGTTGTGTGGTCCACGACTACCGAATACAAGCAGTGGTCTCTTGCCAGGAACTGAACTTCGTCCTGCATGATGTCAAGTGGGTTCCGTTAGGTTAATGCCTAACATTAGGCTAGGCCTAATGTTATGCTTTCATAGTCAGATAATACTTTCATAATTTAGAGCGTCAGAAAAAACTTTTCTAATTGGTATTGCCAAAATATGTTCTGGGACCGATACCTCGCCCCTTTGCTTCTCGCCTACAAGGAAGCCCCCAAGTTAGCCTGAGCTTTCTCTCCTTTCGAACTTTTACACGGACGGTCGGTACGAGGACCTCTGACCATACTGAAAGAACTATGGACTGGGCAAGTAAGTGACGACGAAAAACGCACCACCTGCGAGTACATACTGGACTTAAGCGTCATTCAGTAAGGCCATGACAGTTTTTCTCGATGGCATTGATCACGTGCACACAACATCGACGACATTCTTATTCACACCACTACATGGTATGTAGTGAATTTGATGGGATTTAACGACACACCAACACGAATGTGTTATATAGCGTCAATAAGTTTAAATACGGTTCACGTCCTTCCCTTTAGTCGCCTCTTACGACAGGCGGGAAATACCGTGGGCATATTCTACAACCCCGAGCCCACAGGGGGCGGAAGACATCAAAAGCAACAGAATTGACATCATCTCACTTCAATGCATCTCTAAGAGAGGCTCAGGCAAAACAAAGTAGCTGAAATGAAAGTACAAGTAGGCCCAGCAAAGTTGTAAATGGGCCCACTATAAAAAAAGAAAGAAAAAGAAAGAGCATCCAAGATTTCAAAGAAAAAAAAAGAGTTCCAAAAGGAGCAGAAAATCTGGCTGAAAACTATTGTGGCAGTTGTTTTGGGTTTTATTATGATGATAATAAAGGCGAAGAATCGATTGAATGCCAGGTATGTCGCCACTGGTTTCACGAGGCATGTGTGAATGCTCAGAGTCAGTTTGCATTTACTTGTGGTGATCGAGTGTGAATGGTGAAAGGCTATGGCTTTGGCCATTATTTGTGTTTAGGGTTTATTGTTATGTAAAGAAAAGAAATTTTATGTTATGCATTCATTGTGAAGGAACAGTCAGATGTCGTGTTACCTTTAAGTGAGAAATGATGAATAATGAGAAAGTTATGCTAACTCAACAGTTTGGGTAAAAAAGAAGAGTCCAAAGAATAAACCATCCTTTCAGTCTCAAGACTTTAGATGCAAAGTTAAGTTTTAATTTCTGTAGTATTAATATAGATCTGTATAAGAGTAAAGATGACTGAAAGCATGATCATTGTTGATTCCTTTTGTTCCTGTCAACAATTTTGGCAGAAAAGAATCAAAAGCATTTATCTTTTAAGTTTTGCTGTTTTAGTTTTTGCTACAGTCTGGCAACAGAACATAAGATGTGTAAAAAATGGGGATCATTATTGTTTCCCTTTGTTGCTGTCAACACGTTTTGGCAGAAAAGAAGAGTAAAAAGCATATTATCATCTTTTCAATTTTCATAGTTGTGATGCAAAGTTAACAGTTGCAAGTTGTGGTTTTATTTTTTGCTACAATTTTGGCAACAGAACATGTTTTGGCAGAAAAAGAAGAGTCAATGGCGTTTATCATCTTTTCAGTTTGAACAGTTTTGATACAAGCTTAATAGTTGTTGGATTTGCAGTTTTGACATTTGTTGGAAAATGATGTTTGTACTAATATTTGTCTTCCACGGATTTGGCTACGTGCTTGATTTTGTGTGAATATGCTTGGGTCCAATTTACCCAGTAATTGAGGGAATATAGGTCCTTTTGTCGAAATATACGCCTGTACCTCAACACCCCATGGTTTACTGACAATGTGTCCTGTGCCATTTACAAGAAAACAAGTCATGCAACAACCAAATCACAGTAACACATATTATTTATTTCATGATGTGGGATATTTGTACTCTTTTATGCTTAAGGGATCCATATTCCCTCAGTTTACCCTGTAACCTGTTAAAACTAAAACTGGTAGTTTTCTAACTTCAACATTAAAACGTTAATGTTGTACATACTGCGCTATGTACTAGATCACATCGTTTGTGAGTTGTCTTCCTTTATTTCGTGCTATCATTTATTTCAGTGTGAGTAGTCTTCATGTATGTGAACAATGTAAATTGACTCAGCCTGTTTCAAACATTTACCATGATTTTTCGTTTGGGGGAAAGGGGAAGTGTGAGAGGGCTTGCAGGTAGAAAAAGTTGTGAATCACTACTGGTCTATGACCTCCAACACTTTTAATGCGGCCCTAACCTTTCTACTGAGCACAGGCATGTAGCAAAGGAGGGAGGGGGAGAACGTCTCCCTTGAGCATTTGTTTTTGTTCCTGATGTTGCAAAATTTGTTCTTTTCTTTGGCGCTTTTGCATGTAAAATAAAACAAAAAAGCCTTAACAAAAATGGTAATTTCTTGTCACACTTTGCATGAATCATATTCCAAAATGGCTTTCTAATTACTTCCTGTAGGATAGGTTAGTGTAAATGATCGTTCTAAAGCCATAACTTACATCATCACTCGTCCTCCACTCCCACATGAATACAACGCATCAATCGACCAGCTTAAGTACATGTATGCTGCTACAGCTATTTTCGTATTTTAACGGACACTTCTGTATGTAAAATGATGTGAAACACTCCAAAGATGCCTTGAGAGGGCTTACATATTGGCCAACTTCATATATATCTTTTCTGGTAAGCTGTTTTAAATTTATTCCTGGAAGGGCAGATTGGGTGACATGATCACTCCACAAGGGCAGGAAACATTAGCCATCACCTGTACTCCCCTTGCAAAAGCCTTAATAATGAATCACTATTGGGCTGTCTGTTCATCCAAGTTCTCTTGGCTGTTCAGAAAACGTAAAATTGTTGTTTGGTTTTCTGTTTTTACTGCATTCATATTCATCTGAAGATGGCAGGCTTTAAAGAGGTCCATCACAGAAATAAAAGTTTTAAAGGAAGGATAGTGATGAATATATAGGGTTTATAGGAGTTTTCCAGGAAAATGTACAGTAAATAAAGGAATGTCACACACTAGCAGTTCTAATGAAATTATCTTCAAAATTCCTCTAAGTTGTGGATGGGGAAAACACAGTACCTTAGGTTAGTTAGATGGGATACGACACACCAACACGAATGTGATATATAGTGTCACCTAGAAAAGAAAATGGTGCAATGTTGGAGGGGGGGGGGTACAATTAGGTAAAAAGGGGGGAATCAAATTCCACTAAAATGTCCAGGCAAATGCGGGAGTCGTGTCAAAAGTTTCTATAGTTTACTTTCCTTGAGAAAGCCTAGGATAAGGGAGAACAATGCCCTTGCCCAACCTGGCTGTGGCTCAATCTCAAACACTGCGTTGAGAGAAATGTTCTTGTTATATAAACCTGCAAACAATATCAACTAAATAACCAAAAGCTGTTACTACTAATGAACTGTAGCTTAATGCAAAATACTGTCAATATAACTACATCTGGTGGGGAAAGTCACCTTTCTTGCATGAAGTCATCAATTGTCTAGAAGCACAGATTACTCCCATGGAAGTCATTAAATAAATTAGTACCATAATGCTTCCTCGATCATCTGGCAAAACTGTTGTGCTTAATCCATGGGTATAAGCTTGCTATATAAGTTCCATAGGCATATGTTGCCTTATGGCACCCTCTCACAGATGACCCATGTCTCTAAGATACATGATCTAGCAAATGTATGCACGGCTATCCAACAGTCTATGTACCACACAGTAAGCTAATGGTACAAGGATATAGCATGGGTTTACATGAGCTTTAATGATAAAACTACCAATTATAAGTGGAAGCATATATAAAGTTTAACAAGAGCAATTTGGTCTCTATTAATCCAAGAGCTGCAATAGTGAAAGGTTATGAAAGATTACCTGGTCATGAATATTTGTAGGCCATCTAGTCCACTGAGGATGGTTCAACACTCAATTGACTCGGCTGCTATAGTAAGTCCACTGAAGTACTCTCAGTAAGCAGTGGGTATACAATATCCACTGAGACAGGCACACTGACCGATACACATAATCATTTAACACAGTGATGGCAGCATGCAACTTACTGAATACACATTGTTTGTTTCTGGCAATAAATTAATGATCATGGGAGGGATTTTACTGAATACACATTGTTTGTTTCTGGCAATAAATTAATGATCATGGGAGGGATTTTACTTATGTGGACATCTGTTAGTCTACATAAAGCAATGTCCACACTGGAAGCTCATTTGTGAATAGATTGTCCATGCACTACTAAAGAGGTCATCACACACACACATGTACATACACACCAACGCCATCATGAATACATAGCTTTCTCCTATCATTGAAACCAAAAATCGGAGTAGTGGATTTCCTATCAGAACGGTCACACTACAGCGATATCGGAATCGAATTGCTTCTCGATCAAGTATTCCTATCCGATTTATTTTTTCGATCGGATAGCAGAGCGATTTGCATCGGGAAGCTGTCCGATTTTTTTCTCTTTTGTCCAGTGACGTCATAGCGGTACAGTGTACCTTATAGTTGCCATGACATTCTACTTTGCGGACAGGATGGAGGAGGAAAGTGAAAAACTAATCGAGCTAGTTCGATTAAATCCGGTCATATACGGCAAATGTGACCGCAATTTCAAGGATTCGTCACGTAAGAGGGACCTTTGGGAGACTATCGGTCTTGACATTGGTGTGAATGGTGAGTTCATGGGTTTCGAGGGGCCGAAAGTCAAAACTTTTCAAGAAGATTGTGCGAGTTAAAGCGGACAGCACAGTGCACGTACATGCAGTTAGCACAGTACACGTACATGCAGTTACCACAGTACAGTATGTTGTGTCGTCTGCTTTTAGGCCTAGGCCAATAGGCATAACGACTTGCTACACAAGGATGGCCTACCCATTGAACATTGCTCAGGGGGTCAGTCAGGGTGCGGTCGATTAGGATATCAGGTCAGCTTAAGGTTCACACGAGTGGTTATTGTAAACTGTCTTTGATGCATGATTCACACAGATACCAAGGTGCCAGTGCCAAGCCAGTGACCAATTCTATCTAGGCCCAGACCTAACAGTTACATTACTTTGGGGTTAAAAGCTATTGAATTTGGCTTTGAATAAGTTAGGTATCTCTACCAGGCTACACAGAGATACCTATGTACGATTTAATTTTACATATAGTAGTTTTCCCTAATCAGAGCACTGAAAAGGAACAGGTGACCGTGTTCGTCCAATGAGAGTACCAGAAATCTGACATGTCGATTTAATTGGACATCTGTACGATTTAACTGGACATCTGTACGATTTTATTGTACATATTTTAGTTCTGTCCAATCAAAGCATTGAAAAGGAACAGGTGACTGTGTTGGTCCAATGGGAGTAAGAGAAACCTGACATATGTCGATTTAATTGGGCATACGTACGATTTAGTTGTACATATGTCAGTTTTGTCTAATCAGAGCACTGAAAAGAAACAGGTGAATGAGTTTGTCCAGTGAGAGTACGAGAAAAATTACATACGTCCATTTAATTTGACATATGCCAGTTCCTCTGATGTATGTCGGTTTTGTCCAATCAGATCACGAGAAACTGACATATGTCAGTTTAATTCGACATATGTCGATAGCAGGACTTACGGCACGCTAGGCGCACCATACAAGGCGCTATGTAAAGCGGCATATTATGCTAACCTAGGGAAGGTACTCCGAAATAAAATATAGCGAAAGCTTCAGACAAGCTTTGAGTTTCTGAAGAAAACGTTCGGCTTTCCAACGCCGTAAAAAAACCTATACCTGCCGGGTGGAGTTAAGATCAAATGGTCACTCACGCAAGGGAAGATTCCAGGACGAGGAATTCTGATAGGCGGCCCGAGGAGCTGCAACTGTATAATACCTTGGACAACCGTGTCTTAAGTTTTCGTTCTGTTGTATAAAATGTTAGGTGTCATTCTAAAATGAGTGAAAAGGGGCGGGAAATGTAATGTTTGAAGAACGTTTAAAAAGGGGGGAAGTGTTTTAAGGTTCTCTATCAAACAGACGATTCATAAAGCAGGAGTGTGATAATGTTCATGTCTATTAAGCGTAAAAGCATAAGTGAATGTTGAAACTGTCGTGGATGGCTGGTTTGTGTAAATATGTTTTGTGTATGTATTAAGGTATATACAGGCATGTATACATTTAATGGCGAGTGTAAATAGTCGTGTTACTCAGGCTAAGTATAAGCACATTTTGAATATTTTAAATTAAAAATACGGGAAAAGCAAGTGTAAGCAGTCACACAGGACTATTTACAATCTCACAAGGCAAACTGTTTACATGCCCATTTACATCAACAGATTGTTCAGGTTGAGTCTGTACAATGCCTTTTCGGTGCTCCTTACGTGCTCGGGAACGAACGTGCTCCTGAACAAAACACCGGACGTAACATGAAACACAAGGACAACTATCTACACCAGGCCAGCAACAAATTTTAATGTGGCCAACCCCACTATTTACAATATTAACAAGGTGATGTGCTTTTCACATGCTTGTAGCCGGACGGACCTAATGGGGAACAAAGGCTAACCTATTTACACTGAACTACCAAACTTTGTAGCATGCATGAGCACAGAACGGGGATATCTATCTATCCCCCGATGTGTTCAAACACGAACTCTCTCCTGTACCCTCTTCTCCTCTGCACTCTTCGATGAGTATGGTGATATGAGAAAGGGAGTAAAGCCGTTTCATTGAGTCATTAGACAGATCACACGAAACACATATTTGACCGTTATGATGAACACTTCGTTAAATCACACGAGAGTCAGAGGCGGGCTAAGGGCGCGACACCACGATGCTGTGCTTTACACAGTAACACCACACTGTCTACTAAAGATAACATCATGAAAACAAAAATCTGGAGCTACTACCGCACAGAAGCCACTCGCATTCTCGCTGGTGACGCAGACATTTTCGTCTTGCTTATTGTTTTTCTCTTGGAACTATAAGCCTGATGTTCAAGATTCCATTAAAAAATATAATTGCAAAGTGATCGATATTATTGACAGTACTGAAAAGGTAGGGTGAGAAATGCATTGACCTGGTTGCGACAGCGTATCTTAACCCTATGGCAAAGGCAAGGAATCAGCTATTAATTTAATGCTCAAGCTAGATCTGAAGTTGATACTATTTTGCAGTGTCCCAAGCCGAAGAGCACGAGTGGATGAAAACAGGTATGGATTTTCTATCCCGCCTGCACAGTGGAGAAACTGCCGAATCACAAAGCATCTGGAGACACACAATGTTTATCAAGAGGGATTCTCCTAAGATAAAGTCTCCCACCAACAATAGAGTGTGCAGCAGAACAAATCAAACGGGCGCGCCTCCAAGTCCTCCTCTGGACAGCTGAAGACAGAGAAGCCAATGCCCTCGTGCACAGGTGACCTGATTCTCTCCAGGTGGACAGTGGAAAAGAGCACTCCTGTCCCAGTAATCGTTGGTGCAGAGAGCCTCTTGTAGATGTCGGCTGGATGATCTACCATGTACTACCTACTGCTGGCGTGAGGGTGGTCAACAGTGCTGTAATCCAAAGAATGTGACAACTACAGACGAAATTGACCAGGAGACTGACGTGGGGGACGAGGCGGCCGGATGCATAAAAAAATACCAGTGTAGGGCCTAAAGTAATGCAAATGTTACCGATGCGAATTTTCCCCGAACAAGTAAAGATCAGTGCCCACTGAGTTCCTGGAATCTTAGTATATATTGCACTTTTATAAACCACGTGCTGAACCTTCTTCCTATTTTGTACCTCCAAAGGGAATGGAAGAACGCACGTCAGTCGTTCATTGTCAATGTCTTTTCTGAGCTCTTTCTGGAAGAGCAACAGGCCTTTCAAACCTGGGTTAGTTAGTTAGACCTGAGAAAAATGATGCACAGAATTTTCAAGTTAGTTTTATATTGATAAGGTGTTGTCTGCCTTGTGAGTTCACACTACACTTTCATTTGTGTAATTCAATTTCCATTCGGCACATGCGACATAGGTAATACATTTCACGTACCCACACCACATGACGTGAAACATTCCTTCGTAAGGGATTCAAACAGTATTGCTTATAATACCCTGTCCGAATTTTGTATGTGAACCCCTTCAATTTGCTACCAAAGATGTTATGCTTGTACATCCAAAGGGGTTTTTCGTAAGGGATTCAAACAGTATTGCTTATAATACCCTGTCCGAATTTTGTATGTGAACCCCTTCAATTTGCTACCAAAGATGTTATGCTTGTACATCCAAAGGGGTTTTTCGTTGTCATCATATGGTGATAAAGTGGCGCGGCCCATGACATCATTAGAAAAAGATAGTCAGTGTGCCAAGGCGGCATTTCGTATTGTTTATAATAGCCATATCCGTGATCTGTGTGTAAACAGCTTCGATTTGATATCAAACATGATACGTTTGTACATTCAAATGTTTTCGGTAGTCATCAGCTGGGTTCGATGAACGGCTCGAGCCAGCTCAGCTGGCTCATCCAGCGTTGATTTGTCGAAAAGTCATCACAGCGTCACATGCTACATGCCGTTCACTCAAGATGGCAACACATATCACAGATTTGCCTTCGGGCAGATCGGTGTCGGTAAAAGTAGAAACAAGTCAGGAAAAGATGTTCACGCAAGGTAAGTTTTCAATTGAATGAATTATCAGGAACCTTTTTTCGATTCGAAGCTATAACTTAAGAATCCTGCCACATATGGGACCGTTTGAAAGGCAGTTGGAGTCTTGCAAAGCCGTTGATAAGCGCCGTGTACCGAGTGTAGTACTAACTTTAGTGACAGGGCCTAACGATAGGTTCACTGCGTAAATGCAAGCTAACTTAGCTCGGTCAAAACAGCAGATTGTAGGCCACACCACTCTGGCATTTCAGAAACTGTGCCTAAGTATAGTTCTAGGGCCTACTAAGTACACACTATGGCCTGTGGAATACAATTTATTTATGTGCAGCAGCTTGGCACAACCTTCGGATTCCAAACTTACTGGGCCGTAGCAGTGTAGGTTATGTGCTTTTCGACTTTACCAGCGAGGGAGGCTCAGTGAGTTTTATTGTTAACCATTAGGCCTAGGTTTGCACTTTATTGAGAGATGTAGAACTGGTTGTCGCTTCTGATAATGAACAGTCATCATTCAGTGGCATAGCCAGACGGAGTTGAGGACAAAAACTGTAGGGATAATGGCAGCAAAAAGTAGTGTCTTTTATGGGTAAGTTCTGTTTATTGTTCAAATAAAGCAATTTTTGCCAATGAAAATTTCGACCCGGAATAGACTAATTTGCATCTCATGTTAAAAAATAAAAAAAAAAAAAAATCCAAAAGGAACTAATTACCCACAATTTTCACAGGCAACCCATTATAGTGTCCTGAGGAGATTCTATTCCCCATTGTACCCCGGCATTGCCCCTTTTTCTTTTCTAGATGGCACTATATAACAGTGTCGTGTTGGTGTGTCGTAAAATCCCATCTAACTCCATCCCCCCAGCACCCTCCTTTCAAGGAAATCTTGCATAATGAGGTGTTAAACAAAGGAATTTGAGTTAAACACCCCACCGAATGTCCCAGCCCTTCTGTATAAAAGAGGCTGTCAAATTTACAGTAATTTTTTAAGCCAATTACATGTGATTTTTTTTTTTTTTTGGTTTTGCACGTGTTGTGAAAACTTGGAAGGAACACCTCTGCAAACTCATCAACCAGTCAAGCTTACATTTTCTAAACCTCTGCCGGCTACCTCACTCTGCACTACTCCCTCTCAACTTCTCCTAACACATCACTATCTACTACCATCTCAGTCACTGCAACTCCTCATCAGCAGACATAACGGAAACCTCCAGGTACGTTACTCTCAACTACCACATCTGTCCCTACCACCACGTGTCTTGCCATCTCCCCTAATGCCATTTCTCAACAGCTGGCATCTTAAAAACGCCCAGGTAACCCACTCTCAACTTCTGTAACTGTTCCTACCATCACACAATCTACACATCAACAGACCTCCTCCAATCTACCCAGAATCTTGACTTTCAACAACCTCACCTGGGCCTACCACCCCATCCCAATCTACATCTACCGCCGTCTCTGCCACTGCTAATTTTGCTGGATGGAATGACGTGATAAAACTAAGTCTCTCTTATCCAATGCCAGAGACCAAAAGGACTTGCAGAATGTGAAAAACAAGAAATTGCAAAAGAACTTTCTACCAAACTTAATTCATGTTTCACTGGAAACCAATGCTTCGATAAACAAAGCTTAAACAACTACTTGAGGATGAGGATGATCGAAAAAAAAAAAAAAAAAAAAAAAAACTGGCAATAGTACACCAAAGGACTTCAAATATATGGAGTTATAGGAAATCAAGGGAGACGATCCAACAGTGCAACAACTATACACATGCGAATTAGCAGGCAGTAAATCAATGGCGGCAGCCAGCACAGCTATTAGCAGCGAAGGGGAATCTCCAGAACTCACACCAAAGGCTAAGCGACAGAAACGTAGGTCCAGGTCATCAGTCATGATGAAGTAAAAAAAAATGTTTACAGGGAGCCAGAACAATCTCCAAGAAACCCTTATGACTATACACACTGGAAACCAGTTTCTCTTCAAAGCTTATCGATAAACTTTGATTTGTTGACTGTTGTATTTTACTTTATTTACTGACATGATTTGTTCCATGAAGTTTTCAAATTTTAGTTAATATGTTCAGCCATTACTTTCTGAGATTTGTGTGAGACTGCAACCTAAAAAAATACATTGAAGCCAACTTTTGAAAGAATACTCTTGGATCACTCCTTCTAAGAGTGGGTTTTCCCTCCATACAGAATTTTCTCGGTACATGGAGTGATCTACCTCTCTACAAGTTTCGCCTTTGTTTCGCCGTGCCAGTTTCTATGTACGTAAAAGTGAAAAGTTAGATTTCAATCTAATTTTGATTGAGCTTCACTCTCTTTGCGAGTGACCCCTTTACGCACTCTACTTAAAGTGAAATTCACGCATTTTATTTTTGATTGTAAAATACCATGTCCAGATATAGTTAGATGGGGTTTAACGATACACCAACACGAATGTGTTATGTAGTGTCAGCTAGAAAAAAAGGGTAATGGTGGGGTGAAAATCAACTTACAAACGCAAAGATGGGACAAAATTTTACTAAAAGGTCTAGACAAAAGCAAATACGGGAGACGTGTCAAAATTTCCTGTAATGGTTACTTTCCTTGAGAAAGCCCAGAATGAGAGAAGGATCTGTGTATGAGGTGCCGTTTGTGCCAATATTTTATAATATAAATATATTTATGTTATGATATAAATTCAAAATATATTGATTATAGTTCAAATATATTTAGGTTATGTTATAAAAAGTGATATAAATGTGTTATATTATGAATCCAATATAAATGGATTATATTACTACCCATTATAAATAGGTTATGAGTTATTTCCGGTAGTTTACGAGTAATCCATTATAGTTTATAAAATTGCAATATATATAGGTTATGACTGGAAATGCAGCTCTAACAAACGAATGGCATTACGTCACGAAGATAGGAGTGGTTTTGTATCAGAGGCGTGGCCGTGTTTGCACGTCAGTACGTTAGGGGTGGATCCACGGACCGGACTTTCAATTAAAGTGCCTCTATGTGTTTGCACAATGAAATACATCGATACGGTCGACACCTCTATGCCTTACTTTATTCGACGATAACAGGCAGATACTGTAGTTCATGACTATGAATCCACAATTTAAAAGCTTCTGAACCATTCGTATGAGCAAAGAGCACCAGAAACGATGAAAAATAGACAGAATTCGTTGAGTTATTTTCAAAACAACCGTCCTAATTACAGGATATTAGCCGCGCCTACCATACAGAAAAATATGAATATTCAGTACTTATGATACTTCGATCAGCTGTTCGCTCTCTCACAGTAAACACGAAGTACGAATACTAGCTATCCAAGTACAGGGAACTAGCGAAAACTGTGTACAAGGCCAAGTGACGTGAGTGGCATACCCAGACATCAAAGTCGAGATTTTAGACGTTTCAACTAAATTTTCCTATCGACTGAAATGGTAAGTTTACTAACCGCATCGAGCGCTGAAGACCGATATGAACCGAACCAAGATCACTGTGAACATGCAACACTGCAATGTATTACCCTATGTGGTTCAAATAGGCTGTCACAGTAGCCTATAGGCTTTCACAGGCCCCTAGGCCTACCGACGGCCTTAGATTCTAACTTCAGTGTAAAACATGGAAGGTTCTTTCACGAACACAAAAAGAAGCATCATTGATATGAAATGTTGTTTACGCCGAGGAGCATTGCGGAAGACCTTCGATGTGTATTAGTCCCAAGGCTGACAAAATGGTCTGGAGAGAACAGGGGCGTAGCTTGGATGAAATTTTTAGCGGGGCCTAGGTACCAAACGGTGGGTCACGGCATAGATGCCCATCCTTAATTCGTACAAATTTTATTAGGAAACAAACAATTTTGGGGGGCTAGCAAACATCTGGGGGCCTAGGCCCCCTTAGCTATGTGCCTGAGTGGACGGAGGACAGTCAGTGTAGAGTAGGGGGCCTACCGAATGACCCCATAAAATACGTAGGAGAGCATAGTGAACGATTTCGATTGGCATATATATGCCAGCCAACTAGTCTCGTATTTCATTTTGCATTAAAAATGGCTGCTTGTTGCTAGGCTACTTATGTGGGGGAAAATTGTAAGTTCAATTGGGTGTAGTCTGCATCAGTCAACTGGCTTTTCTGCTTATAATAAACCAAAGACTACACTAGATAGATATGATATAAAGCATTGATATTGTAAATATCAGTTTGAAAATCAAGGAAAGGACATTTCTGAAAAGGGGCATTCTTGTCATGGCTTTTAAAAGTCAAGACCCACATGCTTACTGTGAGAGCCTAGCTTACAGTTTTGTACTATCTCATAAATTTGCTAGTTTCTTTCATGACTGAATGTAAAGCACTTGGTCAAAGCTGGTTTATCTGGCATGGCAATCCATGACCAGTACAAGTGCAAACAGTACATGCTTGATGTATTCTGATGAATATCACACTATTGTCTGCTATGTCAAAACTGCATGATCAATGAACTGTTACCTAAAAATAGTAAGTTGTATTTTATGAGGTTCTACATGCATGTTTTTAAGGAACAAGAACGAGGGGGTATTCCGTTGCGAGGGAGAAGACGGCGTAGGGTACAAGGTCAAGGCAGGGGCCGTGGAAGAGGTGGACGAAGATGAAGGGGACTGAGGGCTATCGATGTGCAGCATCAACAAGATCAAAGAAGAAGAGAGAGACAAGAATGCGTTAGAGTATGTACCATTCTATTGCCATTGTTTTGCTGAAACAACATAGGGATTAAAGAAATGACTGAATTTTCAAATTTCATCGTCACACTCTTTAAACTTAAGTACACTCATATTTTCATATTAAGTAAAGACACTCCCTTTCAGGTAAAGATATGTTGCATTTTTTCCTATGTTTAACTCGAATCATTTTATAGAGGGGTCTTCTAGATGTCAAGGCAATCACTCTGCTGTGCTTCCTGTCAAGGCAATTGCATATGCCGTGGTATCGCACAAAATGCCACATTATTAGAATTGCAAATGGTGAACAATCAGAGGGGCATTTTTTTAATTAACACCCTTTCTTTAATACAGAACCAAGGGCATGTTATGCAATGCAACAGGCTCTTAAGGCACCAAAATTTAGTACAGGATTTTCCACGATCTGGCACGATCTGTGTCCTATTTTCACTGGAAGCTAGGCTTGTAAGACGTCCTGTAGGGCCAAACAATAGAAAGCTCATGGCCAATTCAGCTCTATTATAATATGTGCTGGTGTTATGATAGACCTTTGACAGTTTGATATGCTGTCTGGGCATATTTTTTTTTTTTACCAATAGTTGAAACATTACAAAAGTTTTTTAACTATTTTAACTTTCCCAATAGGTCATGGTTGAAAATATGGATGGACAGGCGATGAGGAGATTGCTACCGAGATTAGCAGATAGGCAGCCAGGACTGTTCCTGGACATCTGGGAATTGCAGCCTAGAGCTGAAGGTCCTGCACACCAAGCCCAGCCTCACTGGTGTTTATGTGGAAAGTGCTTAGACATGCCAATAGCAGAGGAAGAACTGTGTTGTGCTGGTGGCCAGGACAACTGCCTGTCAGATGAACCAGTAAGGGATTTTTCCAAACGTTGTGCATGTAACTTTAATCAATATGCTTAACTCTGTAAATCCAAAGTGCCATGTGAAAGGTTCCCAAACTGCATGCAAAGATCTACAACTGTATTAATATCCATCACAATAGTTAAAGAACCTCTCATGAAATTAATCCATGAGATTCTTTGCATACAGCACCAGCTATCACTCTTCGTGGTATGTCTGCCTGCCTGGTTTATGTAAGCTTTGGATACTTTCTGTTGCTCTCTAAATGCATCTTTTAATTGGCAACGTCCCACCTTCGCACATGTGCACATGTGAAAGTAATTAAACATGATGGCATCTGAACCAAATTTTGTGAAGTGCTTGGCAGTTGGCTGTAAATATTGTCAGAATTAGCACACAGGGATATGAAAACTGAGGGCAAACTCTATAATGTTATATGTAAAACATGTTGAATGTACCACATTTTTACTTGTACTCTTGTACCCTTTCATTGTTTCAGGAGATGAATGCTCTGGTCCTTGATCTTGGTGTTCTGGCACTAAGAACCATCCATGAAATATTTGGGATGTGAGGCAACCCTGAACCAAACAGAGGTATGCGCCATGCTGCCTATCGACAGTTCATTATGTGGCAGTATGGCAGGATGGGGCAACACAACAGGCAATTAAGTCATCCCCAGCTGCTGTGTAGCTAAAATTCGTACAGCATATCCTAGCCCAAATGGCAACTACACAGGTTACAGGCCAGGCAGGCTAGTGTAATATGTAAAGTCGCCTTTTCATGAAATAAGGTCTTTCTGTTAAAAGTTACTATCATACATAGCATTTAGAGGATGTCTTTGTAGGCAAGATATGCTGTCACATTACCTTCTATTCTAATTGATAAGCTTTCTATACACAACAATTTAACTTTCATTCAGAAGACTGTTGTCCTCTACTAAGCAAGTTGAGTGTTCAAACTGAAAAATTTCACTGAAGTTGTAAGCATGTTACTTTAGCTGATAGGCAACTACACAAGAATACCAGTGGTTCACACAATATTATGGTCGCAAAATATACGTCAGCCCAAATATTTCTTTTTCTGAACCATTATGAATGTAACTGCCTTTTAACTTGCCAACTTTTATTATTAAGGGAAGTACCATACATAATATCTGTTGTTATTCAACCTTGCCATAGTCATCTTTAAGATATGTATGTAGCTGATGAAATATTTTCTCTTTGGGTTTATTTGCCTTTGCACAGTGCTCTTCATTATTGTAAAACACAATAGCCTTTCTGCTACTAACCTATGTTGCCTTGCAGGGTCTTGCCATACAGGCCACCTGGCTCTTAAATCCATTCATGTGCAATGTTCTCCGTTTTATTCATGTTTAATATAGATAAGATAAATATCAAATATCCACTGATTAAACACTTTCACTTAAAGTTGCATATTCAAATTTACTTTTTACCATTGGTGAAGATAAATTGAAGTTTGAATGAATACAATACTGCTATATTGAAATAATATGAAGAACTCATGATTCTGATAACACTGCCATTACAATTGATCCCATATGAGCCCTCCTTTTTGTCACTGAGCAGATAGAAAATCATTTTAATTCTATGCCCTCTGTCTGGTTCATATGTCTCACTTAACTTACGTGTTTTACTGACTAGACCATGTGGCACAATTATTGGTGATGTTACTCATCAGATTTCCACAGGTCGTATACTGAGTCATGTCTGTTTAGAAATGGTCTGAGATGTTAATGTCACAGGAAAAAAGGTAACTCACCAATTTTGTTTCATCTGATGAGAAAACTGTATTCAAGACCGAGACTAACATAACAATATTCATATTAGAACTTCATTTCCAGAGTTGCTTCCAGCACCTTATGCAAGGCACTAGCTTGAGTCATGACTTGAAAAGTATAAAACAGTGATCCTAAAATAATGTGAATTTCAGTGTAGCTTGCAACCAACTTAGGTTGGTTTCGGTCCACCACCACAAACTTTCAGAAATCTGTATTCCTAAACCTACATGAGCAATGGTAATCACATTAACTTCTGAATTAGCAATACCATTTATATACTTGGAAGACAACCACCATCAATGTTTCTTGTATCATTATATGTCCACGAAAACTACATTCCATTCTTTTTACGTCAACAAAGTATAGTTGTTTTTTTGCATAAAACAAAGATGTGTTTGTTAGTTTTCTAAATAGAAGTTTTTATTTTCACCTTGACTTACATGCTTTCAAGAACACTTGCTTTTCATCGTGGCTGATGAAATATACCAGAGGCATCAGAGAAAACAATTAAACTTGCTCATGTTTTCCTTTTCTCTGTTTCTGTTTTGCAAGTCACAGCATGGTACCAGAATGGGCCAATAACAGAGAGGTAGATCTCACACTCAGACTGACAGTTATGCAGCAATAAAATTAAAAAAATGCACTGAATCCATTGCCAGACTGACTTCCAATCCGATTTTTTTTCTTTCTTTTTTTAGAAATGGCTCCTTCAAAGTGCCATTCATGTCCTGAGCTAATATTTTACATTTGATAATTGTGATGTATCAATGCACGTACAAAACTGGAAGTTTCTAGAATTGATAATTTGAGATATCATGCTGATAAATAGATCAATTTGACCTCTGGTGATATACCAGAGTGCAAAAATGCATTGTGGTTTCGATGAATAGCACTAACATGTGTAATCCCAAATAATGCCAAGATGTCACGCTTCTTTCAGTCATTGGATGATTGTGACCTTACTGTGCTGGAAAGTTAGTTTTGTGTTCATATTTGACCTTGAGGATTCTTGTGAATTTTTTCTTTTGGGTATGTGGTTATTTCACCTGATCTCTAATCTTCTCTGTATCATTGCAATTTTTAAACTGACATCTAGAAAACTCAAAGGGGTTTTCTGATGGATTAAATGCATCACCATGTGACACCATGTGAAGTATCCAAGCTTCCTAACTTGAGATATCTTGTAAACAAGGTATTCAGAGTTTGTCCCCAAGTGACCCCAGATGACCTCTGACCTCCACCTTAAAACAATAGGTAACTTCCTTTTACCATAAAACATCCACATACTACGTATGAAATCTATCCAAGCTTCTTACCTTGAGATATCATGTTCACCAGCAGGCTTTCAGAGTTTGCCCCCTGTGACCACAGATGACATTTGATCTCTACCAAAACAATAGGGTTCTTTTTCTGACCATAATGCATCCACCTGTCACGTATGAAATCTATCCAAGCTTCCTAACTTGAGATATCATGTCAAAAAGGTTTTCAGTTTTGAACCCAGATGACATTTGACCTCTACCAAAGACAACATAGTTCTACATCTGACCATAATGCATCTGCATGCCAAGTATAAAATCTATCCAAGCTTCCTACCTTGAGATACCGTGTTAACAAGGATTTCAGACTTTGACCCCTGGTGACCCCTTATGACCTTTGACTTCCACCAAAAGCAATAATGTCCTACCTCTGATCATAAGGCATCCACATGCTAAGTATGAAATGTATCCGAGCTTTCTTACTTGAGATATCATGTTAACAAGGTTTTCACAGTTTAACCCCAGTGACCCCACATGACCTTTGACCTCCACCAACAATGATAGGGTTCTTTTCACCATTATTCATCCCACATACTATATATGAAATCTATCCAAGCTTCCTAACTTGAGATATAAACCAAAAATGACACTTCCAAAGACTCACCTATTCAATATGATGCATCCACCTGTCATGCATTGAAAGTATGTATGGTGAATTTGTAGCAGTATACTCCATTCGTAAGATTTAAAGTGGTTGACTCTGTTTATCTCTTGTACTCTCTGCCCCCCTCCACCAAAAAAAAAAAAATAACAAAGATTATATGCTCATTAAACAATGTATGTGAGGCAAGAAAAGCATCCATTAGTCTCACTTGACGTATAATGAAATGAAAGGTTTAGTGTTTGACCTCTGATTACCTCAGTGTCATTTCACTTCCATTGCCACCCCCCACCCCCTCACACCCTTGACGTATGGCTTTTCTCCACAACATGATATGCATCAGAGATGCTGCTAGGATTTCAAAATGATTCTGAACAAATGGGTACAGTGACAAATTTTGCAAAGAGAGAAAAACGGTAAATGTGCATTGCTCCTGAATTGACTATGATGCTCAGGAGCAGATGAGGGAGGTGATGGAGGTGGGCATTAATCCACCCCTAGTATTTACATATAGGTAAACACAAGGACAAAATTCCAAAGAAAGTCTGCATCTGTCTGACTGTGTCCTGGCTAAACCATAATTTTAGTAAACATGAGGGCAATGCAAAGAGTCCTGGTCACTTAGTAAGGTTTCCAAGCCTGGGAAAAAATGTCCACTGCCTGGCCTAGTAACAGGTTGATGCTGTAAGATATAGCACAAAATCCTGCCATCAGATTCTTGTCTGCCTAGAACCTGCTCTGATGCCTTTTCACCAATTCAGCGGTTGGGGGTGGCTGTGTTGGTCTGATTGTTGAAGCCAGTCTTCTTGGGTCATTTTCTCCAACAACCAATGGGGTTCTTTGTGTGAAAGGGTCCTCTAACCTCTTCTGGTAGACTCCTTTCATTAGGTCAGGCAAATAATCATACCCCTTTACCTCCTTAACTGGAATGACCCCCCATCTGTCTGATCCTTTGAAGTAGTGCCTTTTGAATCTGTTGACAAAAAAGGGAAAGGAGACCAGCATGTTGAAGTGTGTACAGCATTGATCCTCCAATACACTATTTGCCCTGTGACCCGAAGTCTTTCATGCAGCATTTGACCTTGGCTGTACTTTTACTGTAAGTACTTTGCTTTTAATGAACTTATTTTGCAATATCCTTGATGTCCTTGTACAGCATAAAGTTGAAAAAAATATGTGGGAAATCTTTTCATCTTATACAGGTCATGTTAAGTAAATGAGGGGGCTGCAAATTGTATTGAGCAGCCATAAAGAAGACTGGCCATATGCAATACACTCTGTTGTCACATGAGAAACAAAGAGTTTGCATGTTTTAGAAACAACCCAAAAAACAATGTGAAGCTACTCTAGCTTCATAACAGCAAAGTCCTGAAAACAAATAGCTATGGAATGAAAGGATAATGAACTTGGAAATGTAAAAATAAAAGAGCCATCAAATGAAATGATAATGAACTCAGAAGTCTACTGCAATACTCTTAACACTTACACTGGTTTGCCATCGGTGACCTTCTGTGTGCGATCTTTGTGCTTCTGGTAGTCAATGGCTGCCAGAAGATTTCTTGCTTTGTACATGAGGTAGCTGTATGAAAAAAAAACTCCAGTAGAAATGAAAAATATACCTATGCCCCAATAAAGTAAGTCTTCTATTGATTTTATGAAATATTTGTGACATATTGTCACATTTTATAGCACTAAAATTTTAATTCAACCATTTCAATTAAACACTGTGTTTTTATTGAAACGTTTCCATTTTTTTAACACTGCCTTTTTTGTTTTTGTTTTTTTTTTGTTTTTGTTTTTGTTTTTTTAATGTCACCATCTTCTCCCACAACTGTAATGAAATTGACACATCACAGATAAAACTACATTTAAATGCTCTCAAACAGTTGCCATCCTACATACTTTCAAAAACAAAAAACAGTTATGTTGTCCAAACCAAGGTATCCCCAAAGTTAATCAATCAATCTCACCTGTATGCAAACCTCTTTGATGCATAAGCCAAAATGTGAGATTGGAAATTTCCCAACAAACCAGTGCGTCTGAAAAGAAAAATTATGTATAAGGACATAAACCACCAAAAAGGGGCAAGAGAGAGTACTTAGTAAAAGAGACTACAGATAAAACACATAAAAGAATGCAAGACTAACAAAATTCGGAAAATCCCATGAAATTTAAGTCTTTGAACTTTTGGACAGGCATGAGCTTTTATGCAGTTCCAATTTCTTGCCCCAAATTTGGACAGCACCAACACTTGTCACACATACCCAAGAAGGATGGCTAAAGGGCTCAGGAAAGGCAAAGGCAGCAGTAGGGTTGGGCTGTACACCAGTATTCACAAAAATACCAGTATCAGTAGTAACCACAGAAAGGTTTACTGAGGACAATACAACATGTAAACATAAAGGTGTACCACTAACTCACCTGAATCAGGTATAGTAGTCCAAACTGTTGGTGAGGCGTTTGTCAAGGACAATCTCCCTCAGAGCAACATGGGCTGGAGAGCCTTTGGTGATGATCTTTGACTGTCAATTCTCAGGCAATGGACCATGTTTGCATTTTGCTGGTCCACCATCTCCAAATGCCCACTTGTGCCTCCCAACAACATGGTGTAATGTCCCTCTCCATCTGGACTGTTAAAAGAAAGACATGTTCTGTAATTAATCTGAAGGATCTTGCATAACTTAGATACAGCTGCAATAAGGCTTGATATCTCATTACTGTATAATGTGAGTGCATGTAAATATGTTCAATAGGTCCTATAGGGTCAAATACTGATACTACTATCTGTGTATTTCATTCAGTGAACATGCTCATCTTGCAGGGACTTGTACAAGGATGCAGGTAGACTATGCAATTTGAAAAGCTGACAAGTGGCTTCCAGTATGGCCCAATTTGAATGTTTGGGCATCAATGTATTTGCTCTGTACGTTTTTTGGCACAGATGCATTGTATATCATTCTCCACCTCACATGCCTTTTGAAAGGAGGCCAATGGACTGGTCAACTCTCCCTTTCCCACCATTTACCGAGTTCTGGAGGTGAATTGTCTGGAGTACTTGTTCAGAAGGTAATTTTCCTGGTGCAAATTTTTCTATGGAGTTTTCTGGGGGGGGAGGGGGCTCTTCAAAGTGGGAATTGTTCCAGGAACCAGTAACTAATTGAGATACAATATCCCCATCAGATGTGGGTCATTAAACAGAAGCATCTGCTTTCCATCATTTTAACAGAAGTAAACAGTCACCCCAAATTTGTTTGGAAAGTCAGCAAAGACTTGCAAATCCTCTCTCATTTGTCTTACGCTTACCTCTGAAGGTGGTTTTGAACTTATGTATTACAAACAAAAGATAAAGCAAGGAGTAATCCTCCATGGTTTTAACAATCTAGTAACAAAATATTGTCACTTGATTACAAACTAGAGCACCAATGGTGCTGAAACACATACCTACAACCAATTAAGGGTCCCTGGCTTCTAGTCTTTATTAGTATAAGCATCATATGACTTTAAATGACGTCAAATGGCTTATGACCCCAAATCTCACATACCCTGATGGCACCTTCCCGAATGTCACAAGAAATGTGTCATGCAGTTTTTGGTTTGTACGTGTAAGTCGTTTCATGAATACAATTTAAGGAAGCAAAAGCCCCAAGGGCCCATTTTCGGTCTTGGACCCCAAATTTCAAGTATCATTATGACAAACCATCAACATTGTACAAGAGAATCTGTAGTTGAAGATGCACTTTTGCAGATTTCATAAAAAGCCATAGGGTCCACATGGGATCTTGGATCAAAATTCCAGAAAACCATAAACAGCTGATCACTAAACAAGGATCATTATAACAGACCATCAACTCTGCTAAACATTAACTTGACTCCTAGCTTAGCAGGTCTGTAGTAGAAGAAAAAATAAGTACATTTCTCAGTTTTTGTAAGGTGTAAGGGGAATGAAGTTGAATGTCAATATAGCCCTGTAATAGAGTTGAAGCGTTGTCCTGTTGAATGCTTAATTGGTTCCATATTTTCAATTTCTAGCCCCCTTAGAATTTAAAGAATACATCAAGGTAAACATAAGAAATGTACATATTATTCATTAATGAACAATTTGTAACCCCCTCCCCCACCCCCAAAAAAATGTCTCTCTATACTAATAATAGGGTTGGTGTAAACATTTTGTCATTTTGTCAATTAACAATGTAGAAATGCCACCTTTCCATCACAGAATTCAAAATTGACATGAATTCCACAGTTTCTGTGTGGGGAAATTACCAACATACTGTAGCCTAATAATAGTAAAGATTTATAAGCTACCTGGTTCTATTACCAATAAAAGTGCCAAAATTTTACTCACATACTGTAGAAACGAAAATATATATAACCCCACCTATGTCGTAGGTTCTGGTTCTTTCATTTGACTAAATCCGGCAAATCCGGCCAGAATTCTGGCCGGAACTTTTATATAAATCTGGCAAATCCGGTTCCAGCCGGATTTTAAAATTCCAAATCTGGTGCACCCCTAGTTGTTGACCTCATTTTTCCTTTGACAGCCGCCAAAAACAATAACATTCTTCCTCTCAATATGGCCGGGACATCTATCTATCAAGTTTGAGAACTGTCACAGTTCCCCTCTTGAGATATCATGTTAACGAGAAAAGTGTCACAAGAACACAAATTTATACACACATGTGCACATATATGCACATGCACACGTCCATACTCGTATATACACATACATACACACACATGCCATCATGAATGTATATACATTTCTCTTACAATCATAACCATGCAAAAATGAAAACAGCTTTACTTGGATAACAAGAAAATGTCAAACTGGTGGGGAACACCCTGTGTACTCCCTATCATACTCAAAAATCCTTGATGCATGGGTCACCTTTGAGAAAGATGACCCACTTGATTTGAAAGTGATACTGCCTGTAAACTAAATTACATGGTTTGCAAACTTATCTAAACAAGAACAAGCAAACACTAACTCATTTGCTCTTGGAAGAAGTACCTGGTCAATAGCTTTTCCTGATGGTGGATTATATGGGGTGAACTGCCTTTCCCTGACTTGCGGTGAACCTCTAGGCCTGTTTGAGGTAATTCCTCTACCTCTACCTCGAAACCTAAAGGTGTGTTGCAGCTCTTCAATGGCAGTCCGAAATGTTGGTCTTGGAAGCGTACAATATATGGAAATCTTGAATTTAATCAAATGGTAGAAAAAAAAAATGCATTGTAAATTAAATTTACTTTTGATATTAATGTGGAGTCAGCAATGTCTTGTAAAATAGTAATTACAATCTGATACTTATGATAAATGATATTAACAACAATCACAATAACAATGACAATAATAATGAAAACATTTTGAAATCAAAGTGAATGCTGCTGTATATACTCAAGGTATTAAATATAGAGTATATGACTAGGGGCAGTGAGTGCATGTCTCAATGTCCATAATTTTTTTGACCATTAGCATAATGCAAAGAATAGTAAAATAGAATTCAGTAGAAATATTGCATAATTTTTATGAGGCAATTCCTCTAAGAAAATTTTGTTCATCACGTTGATTTACCTTCTAATCAGTTACTGCAGCTATATTGCCTACAGGTACATTTTTCATGCAGCTTATTTTCCTTTGCAGAGCTCAGTCTAGGTACGTGACAGTGGTGGATGGATCAATGAATAGGCCTATTGGTCTGAAAAGGATTTTGTTCCATTGATCATTCATAAAATATACATTATATTATGAGCTTCTTAAAGACATGGTCAAAACTAAGATTAAAAGCAACTACTGTAAAGCTGATAACAGAGAATCAGATATCACCAAAATACTTTCCACCGCTCTCTTGGAGGAAGAGCTCCCAAATTGGTAGAAACAGAAAGTGCAACTTACAAGACTACTTGGAAAATAGACCTTAATTTGAAGGAAACCATTAAAGTACGGTACCATGCTATATGGGGTAGCATGTACTGTACATATGGCAAAACAACACAATGTAAAAAAATGATCTAGTTGAAATACAACAGTAAGTTATAATATCACATTTCTTATTAAATGCCAAGAGAAATTTTTCCCTTCATACTATTGATGACGTACCAATGTCTTCAAAGCTCTACATCCCCAAACAAAATAATTCCATCTACCCTAGCCACTATAGCTGAACACATCCTACCACAATACCCAAAATATGTGGCAATGATAATATAATGTTCAGCTTTCTTTGATCCAAATTTTTTATAAAGACATTCCTTCGCAAAACTGTATTGGTAAGATAGGTATGAATATATGAGATCATTCAGTAACCCTTCACATATTTTACATATTATTACAGTGGCTTGCCATGAAATTATGTCATGCATGAATGGGCCAGCCATGATCATCAGCCAATTTTTTATTCCAATAGTCAATATAGTATGACTATACCATGTGGAAGTTTTTGAGGGTTCAAATTTGCTTCTTCAGTGCACTCAATAGTTTGCATTCATATCATACTATAGGCCTATAGAAATTGGGGAAGGGGGTGCACCATGCAGCCATATCCATTTACCATACAGTAGTGTACTGTATGTGTGCTCCCGTATAAAACTGTACGCCACACTTTTTGGCGTATGACGTGATCGTCAAATTCTATAAACTTTGCCGTACTGGCGTGGCGCACAAGGACAATATTATTGTGGCATAACACTAATGATAGCCTACACCCTAAACCAATACACAGTACACCTGCAGTAACCAACAGTGATTAGGGCTGATTCTGTCTGAGACTTGGCTGTAATTAAGTTGGCGTGGCGGAATCTCTCATTGTAAGACATAATTTGGTGCAATTTTGTGGCGTACAGCATACAAACTTTCCAGTATGGGCCCCCACTGCATGCACATGTCATTGGGCCTCTTGACCTAATGACAGGACTTTTGTGCACTCTGGCTGCATCCTGTTCAAGGACTAGCCTACCCTAGGCCTAGTCCTAGATATACTTTCCAATGGCAATGAGTGGCGTAGTATAGCTTTGCCAACTCCTTCATTAGGCTATAGTAACGTTAGGCCTTAGGCTACATGATTGAGTGTTGACAATTGCCACGGGTACAACTACAGTATAGAATACCCCGCCAAAAATAAACCTCACCTCGCCTCCGGATCGAGGCGCAGTCACAGTGGAGCACAGACAAAGTAACAAAATAACTTGCATATGAAGGGTCACTGTACGTGACTGTGACTGCGCCTCCACTCAAAACTGGAGGCTCAGTGGACTTGGACATTTTGCAAAAAAATTGTCATAAAAAACATTAGAACACAAAACGTATGTTGACTCATTCTCAAAATAACAATCTTCACCTCCCCGTTTTCAAAAAGGTGTTTTCCAACCGTGGCGGGGTATTCTGTAGTTACTCCTTGCCACGTAGGCCTATATTGTGTGAGCCAAATGTTTACGTTAGGCCTAATTATAGACTCAATACACTTAATACAGGCATTAATGCCTCTCTCGCACAGTTTAGTAACTAAGGCCTAAGCCTCTAGGCTAACTGGTAGCTAGGCATAGGCCTACGTTAGGATAATGACCCACGGTCCACACTTTCACTCTTTGTATGCTACTTGTAGGCCTACAGTAACTTGTTAGTCCTAACTGACAGGAATTCCAACGGCAATCTATCAACGGCATATCTACCTGTCTCGATTTTCTGCCATAGCCTAACCCTTCTGGCTACGGGCTCTACCAGCCTCTCCACTAGTCTACGGAAATCTTCCTCGTCTAAACTCATTTTCGATAACCAGCGACGTGAGCGTAGTGAATTGAAAGTTATACCTTTCGTAACACTGCTATGCTAACGCGCTCGCCCGGCCCAGCTTCGATCGCTTCATCCCGCCTTCGTACACACTGTCACGCCCATCCGTCTGTGATCACGCCTATCTTCGTGACGTAATGCCATTCGTTTGTTAGAGCTGCATTTCCAGTCATAACCTATATATATTGCAATTTTATAAACTATAATGGATTACTCGTAAACTACCGGAAATAACTCATAACCTATTTATAATGGGTAGTAATATAATCCATTTATATTGGATTCATAATATAACACATTTATATCACTTTTTATAACATAACCTAAATATATTTGAACTATAATCAATATATTTTGAATTTATATCATAACATAAATATATTTATATTATAAAATATTGGCACAAACGGCACCTCATATCTGTGTGCTCAAATAACGTTTTCAGGTTTGGCATAGTGTAGTACTTCCGGCGAATATGGCAGTATTCATAAAAGTCAACGAGAATGTGACTGACGGTGACAGCACAATCACAGGGGATACAACATGGGTCTGTCATCTCCGTAGAGTAAATAAGCCTTGGTAAGGTAAGAAGTTAGTTAGATGGGGGTTTACCGACACGTCAACACGAATGTGTTATACAGTGTCAGCTAGATAAAAAGGGTAATGGTGGATTGAAGTCACCAAAAAGGAAAAAAAAAAAAGGTTGGACAAAGTTCTACCAAAAAGTCTAGACAGAAGCAAATGTGGGAGTCATGTAAAAATTTCCTGTAAAGGCCACTTTCCCTGAGAAAGTCCAAAGGTAAGGTAAGTAAGACCGAAGCGAGCCCTAGTCAGGACTAGATCATCTCTCCACTTACTGAAGGTTGTATTTCCCACAGTCCCGACCGTTGGTTTTACTTGGTACAATTTGTTTTCGGGAAGCTGTCACAGTTCTTGCCATTTCGATTTCACATAACCATTGATCTTGGGACGGTAATCAGTGTGAGGGGCAAGGAGAGATTGGTCCAAACCAACGACTATGCGTCAGGGCCGAAAGTGTGGCGTGTAGTCCACAGCAGGTCACTCGATCACCGCAGGCGTGACCTGCTGTGGCGGATCGCACACCACGCCATCGTAACGAATCTCAAGCGCCTTCGGTGGCGTCTTGGAGATGGCATTTGCCCCCGCACTGGATGCACAAGGTGGGAGAGTGTGCTTTGTGACCCTCCTGTGGGAGTGGTTTCAAGTCCTGGCTGATCGCCTCACGTTTTGCAACACCTGGGCGGTCAGCCAGGACTACGCTTTGTATGGTCTATCACCCCCGCAATGCAATACAAGTGTTCGCGGGATACCTTTGTTTCGGCCCCCATAAAGCTGGCCTTATGGAGAGACCGGTGTAATATTGTATTTAGGGGAGAGGAGATAGTTAGATGGGGCTTTACGACACACCAACATGAAGGTGTTATATAGTGTCACCTAGATGAGAAAAAGGTGCAATGCTGGGTACAAAAAATAAAAGGGGGGGGGGGGTCAAAAGTGTCAAATTCCACTGAAAAAAAAACTTTTCAGGTTTCACAAAAATATCAAAGCAAATGCCAGAGTCATGTCAAAAATTTCTGTACAGTTCACTGTCCTTGAGAAAGCCCAGAATAAGGGAAGAATCTGTTCGCTCAAATAAAGTTTTCAAGTCTGGCACAGCGTAATACTTCTGACGAATATGGGACTATTCATGACAGTCAACCAGAATGTGACTGACGGTGACAGCACAATCACAGGGTATACAATATGGTCTTTCGTGCCCGTGAAGTAAATAGGCATGGGTAAGGTAAGTGTGGCCGATGTGAGCCCCAGTCAGGACTATATCATCTCTCCGTTTGCTGGGGGCTCTATGTCCCCCACTTCCAGCCCTCGGTTTAACTCGGTACAGCTTGTTTTCGGGAAAGGAATCCCACAGTTCTTGTCATTTTGATTTTACAAAGCCATTGATCTTATGGCGGTAGTCAGTGTGAGGGCAAGTAGATATTGGTGACGTCCATCTGTAGGGCTTCTTTAGCAAGTGCATCGACCCTTTCATTTCCTTGAATGCCCACGTGGCTAGGGACCCACGCTAGCACAACTGATTTTTGTAGCCGAACCAAATTGGAGTAAG
Organism: Holothuria leucospilota; assembly: GCA_029531755.1. NCBI lineage: Eukaryota > Metazoa > Echinodermata > Holothuroidea > Aspidochirotida > Holothuriidae > Holothuria > Holothuria leucospilota. The sequence continues at coordinate 37,418,255 of CM055964.1, forward strand.
CTTCACGGAGAGTTGTTACTGAAGGGTGCTTTAGCTCATGGCCTTTTGGTGCTAAAAGGCTTGATAGTCAGTCTGTGAACACAATGAACTGGTGATTGTCTGAGCTTTGAATCAGATCAAATGCCATCTTTAGTGCCTGGAGTTCGGCAGTGAATATTGATGCATCATCTAGTAGTCTGACTTGCAAGGATGCATCACGGCCCGACGCCGCGGCCGCAACCCTGTTAGTGGCTTTGGAGCCGTCAGTATAGATTGCATGATACTGATGATATTTATGTCTCAGCTCATTAAAGCTGGCACGGAACACAAGTTCATTTGTCGAGTTCTTCAGATATTTTCTTAAACTAAGGTCAACAGCTGGTTCGTCTAACTTCCATGGAGAAGTGACGGGGAAAGTAAGCTGTGCCACAGAATCAGGGTTGTTGCACACCTGTGATAGAGCTTCCCTAAAGCGAATGGCAAATGGCGGGATAGCTGACGGTTTCCTCATGTATACTTCACTAAACTTATGGTTGAAGGCCGTCTCAAAGGCCGGGTTGTGTCTATGGCTCCTCAGTTTGAGGGCAAACTGAAGTGACAACTTCTTCCATCTTATATGGAGGGGTGGTTCATTCGCTTCTATGTAAAGACTCTGCATCGGGGAGGTACGGAACGCTCCCAAACAGATCCTAAGACCTTGGTTATGTATGGGCAGTAGTTTCCTGAGGTATGACTCACGTGCAGAGCTGTAAACAACACAACCATAATCAAGTTTGGACCTCACCAGGGATCTGTAAAGTCGAAGCAAAACGGGACGATCAGCGCCCCAGTCCCTCTTTGAGACGACCTTCAACAGGTTTAGTCCTCCCTGGCACTTCCGCCTGAGATGATCGATGTGGGCTTTGAAGTTGAGCTTATTGTCGAGCACTAGGCCAAGGAACTTAGTCTGGGGGACAACTGGGATGTGGACACCATTCAAACTCAAGTCTGGGTCGCAATGGGCACCTCTCTTGTTGCAAAAGTGCATGCAAACAGTTTTGGTCCGAGAAAAACGGAATCCGTTTCTCTCAGCCCAATGCTGGATCTTATTGAGGCAATTTTGCATACGTCTCTCTATAGATCTCATGTTCCGTGAGGAACAGGTAATAGAAAAGTCATCCACAAATAAAGACTTCTCAATCCCAGTGTTCACCACATTGGCGATGCTATTTATTTTCATGATGAAAAGAGTCACTGAAAAGATGCTGTCTTGAGGGACACCCATTTCCTGATTATGTAACTCTGATAGCACGCTTCCCACACGTACGCGAAACACACGATCTTTTAGGAAATTTTGAATGAAAAGCGGCATTCTGCCCCTCAGACCAGCACTGTGCAAGTCTCTCTGAATGCCATGTTTCCAGATGGTATCGTATGCCTTCTCCAGGTCAAAAAATACCGACACAACATGGTGTCCACGGACAAATCCGTCCCGAACTGTAGACTCTAGGCGGACGAGTTGATCAGTGGTGCTGTGGCCCTGTCGAAAGCCGCTTTGGTAACAAGTTATCGGACCGTTGGTTTTGAGGAACCAAACCAGACGGGCATTAATCATACGTTCAAACGTCTTGCACAGACATCTAGTGAGGGAAATAGGGCGATAGTTTGTAGCATTTGATGGGTCCTTACCAGGCTTAGCAATAGGAATGATGGTGGCTTCTCGCCAATGAGCTGGAAAGTTGCCATTTTTCCATATACCGTTGAAAATATCTAACAACACCAGTAGGGAGTTATCTGGGAGGTGTTTGAGGAATTGATAGTGAACTTCATCTGGGCCAGTGGCAGTGTCATTGCTTCTTTCGAGAGCAATACGAAGTTCCGTGATGTTGAGGCTTTTAAAGTGCAACGAAACGGCACATAGAAACAAAAACAAAAACTCAAACCGGATCGGGCAGAAACATAAATGCAAACTATTTACAAACAACTAAATCAAACAGAAAATTATGTTCATTACAGTAATAGAACTATATGTACAGATATTTACATACACATATATACATATACACACATATACATATTTACAACTAAGTACCTATGTACAGATATTTACATACACATATATACATATACATATTTACAACTAAGTACCTCACAAGCCACATATGTACAAACACAGTCCTATTTACAAATTACAGTAGTTCCATATTTACAAACAAAATCAATATTTACAAGTTAACTACTACCCGGTCCGCCCTCACTGAAACAAGTGGACCCCATCGCCTACCGAACGCCGACCTTGGCAAACGAACGAAGTCCGACTCCACCATGTTGAAGAGACTGTTGTAGTCTTCAGAGTTATCCGAGGTGAAGTTCACTTTTTGTTTTTCAACCGTATATTGAAATGTCTGGAATGCTTGAGGAGTTTGATTCAAACTCCTCTGCAAGCAAATTGGCAACATCTGCTGCTTCTGTGCATTTGCTACCGTCTGGTTTGGTCATGTGTTGAGCGGTGGAATTGAACTGCTTGCCACTGATTTTTCTAACCATGTCCCATGCTTTTTTGACCGGAGTAGAAGAGTTTAGTTTAGAAATGTACTGTTTCCATGACTCCCGCTTGCTAGTTTTGATGATGCGCCGTGCTTTGGCGCGGGCATTAAGATAATTTCTGAGATTAACACTATTTGGGGATTTCTTAAAAGTATTAAGGGCTTTTTTGCGATCTTTGATCGCTTCTGTACAATCCGTGTTGAACTACGGCTTGTGTTTACTACGTGGATTTGTAGAGGACTTAGGAATAGTTTTGGTAGCAATGTTCACCAATAATTCAGTGAAACGGGAGACAGGGTCTTCTACACTGGCAAAAGCGTCACTGACAATAGTTTTGCTGCAAAGATAGCTAAATTCAGACCAGTCAGCCTTATGTAGCTGTCACCTGGGGACTCTCTCTTCGGGTAGGACGTTAAACTGCATCCGGTTGTGGAGCTTGTTAAAGCGTGGGGATAATGAGGTTACCCTTTGCCACAACTGCCTCCGGGACACCCTTGGGCAAGGTGCGCCTGTATTTTTGGCCCAGTTTGGAGTCCCGGGGAGAGTGGACGTTCCCGAACCTTCGGCGGGCTCGTTCGATCTCTTCGGGACTGGTTTTGTTTAAATAGTGTACATACTGTAAATAGTGTATATAGTGTAAATACTGTAAATATAGCAAGTTGACTACGCTCGGACCCCTCGTGGCAGGTGGACCCCGCCCTGGACCCCTCGTGGCCCCTTGGGGCAGTTTGTGATGATTGTTTGGTCTGGTGTTTTGGTTTTTTGGTTGTTGTTGGGTGGTGGTGGTTTGGTCTGGTGTTGTCTTTCCTTGGCGGTGTGTAGTAATGTTGGTTTGGGATGGCCGGGGGGAGGTTGGTTTGTGGGGTTTGGGGGTTTTCAGTGTGTGTGTGGTTCTATTGTTGTAATGAACATAATTTTCTGTTTGATTTGGTGGTGTGTGGATAGTTTTGCCTTTATGTTCCTGTCCGAGCCGGTTTGAGTTTTTGTTTTTTGTTTGTTTGTGCCGTTTCGATGCACTTAAAAAGCACTCTCTTCGGGTATTGGGCAGACAGTATCGATTAAAATGGGGTAATGGTCACTCCACATTGGTCATCGTTAATCCTCCACTGAAGGTCCATCAAAATTGTAGGGGAGAGGAGAGGCCCGCGGACGTCCTCCTGGCGTCGGTGTGGACAGAGATTAAGCTGAGGGTGGAGGCTGACTTCGTTCGTTTGCCAGGGACGACGTTCGGCAGGCGGTGGGGTTCACTCGTTTCGCTTAGGGCGGGCCGGGTGACGGTTAACCTGTAAATATTGTGTTGCTTCCATTAGTTTTTCCTTTGTAAATAGTCCTGTGTGGTGGGTGGGCTGGGGATGATTGTACATGTTAGCCACAGAATTTTTCGTTTGCCAGCTTCATGTAAATAGTTTTGTAAATAGTTGTAAATAGTTCATAGTTGCGTTTCTACCGGTCCGGTTTTGGCTCTTTCTGTTTGACAACTATCCGTTTCTATGCACTTAAAAAGCACCCAAGGAGAGATTGGTGACGACGGCCATCTGTAGGGCTTCTTTAGCAAGTGCGTCGACCTTTTCATTTCCACGTATGCCCATGTGACTAGGGACCAACGCTAGCACAACGGATTTCCACATATAAAATTAAGAGTTCAGACGTATTTGATCAGATATACCGGCCAGATTACACATCTGGTAACACTGTACTAGTTTAGCTTTACCTGGAATATGAAGTCTTGAAATGAAGCTAGCCATCTATAATATGATATAGTTTTCACTAATGAACTCTACAGATTGATTAGTTGTGATTACTTTTGTTTAAAAAAATTACACTTAGTTCTGTTGATTCTTCAATCCTTGCTGCTAATTTTCACTTCTTTATACAGTTATATAGATACAGTACTTTAAATTATTTCGTTTACATTGCTGAATGATTACCTGATCATTGAATTACCCCTCTCTTTTGACCACACAAAGTACGGTGTGTATAGATTTATAATTTTATTGCCAATTATGAATGATCGTACCCTGCAAGGCTTAAGCCAGAGAGCAGTCCAGGAGTCATTTGGACTCCCAAAATTTTGGGTTGCCCCATATATATAACAAATTTTAACACACAAACTTCACTAGAATTTACTGTTTGGACTCCCTGATCTCACCATGCTGGCTAAAGCCCTGATCGTAGGTGATATATTTCTTATTCTGTTCACTCAGTCAGTAGTCATAGTTTAGAACAAATGGTGGTTTTGCATTGAATTGGTTGTGTTAGGAGTATTTCGTCACTGGACACTCGGTCAACCTGAGAGCGAACATGCATTCCCTACATTATTATGCTAAATTTGGCCAGAGTTCAGTATAAAAAATTAAATAAAAAACACGTTGCAGTGCAAAATAATTTTATTGCCAATTATGAATGATCGTACCCTGCAAGGCTTAAGCCAGAGAGCAGTCCAGGAGTCATTTGGACTCCCAAAATTTTGGGTTGCCCCATATATATAACAAATTTTAACACACAAACTTCACTAGAATTTACTGTTTGGACTCCCTGATCTCACCATGCTGGCTAAAGCCCTGATCGTAGGTGATATATTTCTTATTCTGTTCACTCAGTCAGTAGTCATAGTTTAGAACAAATGGTGGTTTTGCATTGAATTGGTTGTGTTAGGAGTATTTCGTCACTGGACACTCGGTCAACCTGAGAGCGAACATGCATTCCCTACATTATTACGCTAAATTTGGCCAGAGTTCAGTATAAAAAATTAAATAAAAAACACGTTGCAGTGCAAACCAGCTGTAATTATCCCTTCATGGGCTAATCGTGATGTGAAATGCATCCGTCATAATGCTGTCCCATACTGGTATAGTGTGAATAGCCTCCTGCACTCTTCAGCCTCTAGTTTAATGCTGCCATCAGTTCATTCCTCCTTTTTTTTTGTGGACCCGTTCTGTTGACCTGATATAGGTGATGCACAACTTCGTCATCATTTTCGCCATGGTATTCTGCCATTAGTTGATTATCATTCATGATGCATATAGTATGCATTGTGCATGATACTAGAATAACATTAGAACGAATACAATTTCAGCTCTAAAAAACTAGTCGAAGAAACCGCCCTTTCAATTGCCCGAAAGCTCTTTCACTAACATTCCTTTGACCACTCAGTTTTTCAATTGAATCTCCTTTGATTTGAACCCAAATTACGAACATCTCTAAAAGTTAGTTAGATGGGATTTAACGACAAATCAACACAAATGTGTTATATAGTGTCAGCTGGATAAAAAAAGGGTAAAGGTAGGGAGAAACTAAAAAAAGAAAAAAGGGCAAAATCCTAAAAAGTCTACAATCCTGGACAAAAATGATGGAACACTTTCGTACAAAATTAGCAACTGCTTAGATAGATTCGCTGGTCTTCCGAACCCCCCCCCCCCCCCAGCTCAATGTTTTCCTAACCAAAAGATATTCCAAATTTAACGAATTTCAACATTGAATGGGGGCGCGGGGGTGCTGTCCCATGTATTTTTGTCCAGGATTGTCTGAACTGCTGTACACATGTATGGGAGTATACGAATATACGGTAGAATAGAGGAGCGTTCTAAATTTGTAGGACAAGTTCGCGAGCCGTGATGGGAAAGTCACGGTTAAGTAATTAAAGGATACAGTATAATTTTTAATTTTGGAATCGAGGAAAGTAGGATTTAAGTTTGGATGGTGGACTGCGACATTAATGTAGGAATAACAATCCTTTTTAAGAAAGTTCTTCAGAAAGTTTATTAAGGAGGACAATGTAAAAGAGGTATATTCATTCAATTGCTATTCATGCAGTTGTTCAATAGGCGGATTAGAAGGGCCGACAATGTGTTTTTGTACGCCTGCTCAGTCAATAGGGCCCAATATACTCCCATGGCTACATTTAGTAGTAGATCTGTCACCGCATACAACAGTACACACTGTAGCAATTCATCTAACCAGAACAGAAAGCTTACATTAAATTGCTCAGGAAACGTGAAAAGCTTAGCTTTAGGAATATTGCCGAAATTGTAGGAATTTCCAAAAGTTCGGTAGGGCGTATTGTTAAAGAAACTAATGTGCCAAAACTTGAGGGCTCAACATGGCCAGAGCGAGGAAAGGGACGCCCACAAAAGTTAACTGTTCGTCAAAAGCGCATCATTTTGAGAGAGTTGCTAAAACTGAGGACAAGTCATGGAAATATTACTGTACCAAATATCATGTCAGCTGCACAACTGGATCGAAATGTAGTGTCTCGGAGAACTGTGTCTCGGTTCCTAAATAAAAGTGGATACAAATATTTGCAAGCCCGGAAAAGGGGTTTGTTACTTGCAAGTGACTTAAGAAAACGTTTACAATTTGCCCGCGACCTAAAGAGAAACAAACACTCTTCATTTTGGACTGATGAGGTTGCATTTTACTTCGATGCGACGGGTTTTGAATATAAGAGACTTCCAAAGCAACAAGCACAAGCGATACGAGGACGTATTTGGAGAAGAAAGAACGAAGGTCTCCAGGTTGGTTGTACAGCTAAAGGACGGAAAGTTGGGAGTGGTGGAAAAGTTCTTTGTATACACGCCGCCATATCTTATGGGAAGGGGGCTATATTAGCCAAATCCTACCGCAAGCTAACCGGGAAAACTTTCGCTAAGTTTGTGAAAAAGTAATTTCCCGCCCTGTTGAAACGTTGTGAAATGAGCGGTCAATCACGATTATTTCTTCAAGATGGAGACCCCTCTCAAAACTCGGAAAGAGTCAGGAACGCTTTAAGGGATATGAACGTTACAATTTTTAACATCCCTCCACGAAGTTCCGACTTAAATCCAATCGAAAATGTATTCAAGCTGTTGGCAGATACGCTACGTAGGGATGCTCTTGAAAACAACATCGAAGTGGAGACGTTCCGAGCTTTTCGTCGTCGAGTTATTAGTACTCTTATGGCTATGCCACGTGAAATTATTGATAACATTATTTCATCAATGCCAAAGCGAATCGATTCTATCATTCAGTCAAAAGGAGGGAGACTCAAGTATTAACTTCCAGAATTTGAAAAAGCAACAGACCAATGAAGAGGGCGCCCTCGTAACGCTGTCTCGGAACTATGGTAAACCACACGATCTACCGTATGTTTTTTCTATTGTTTTCCTTTAAGGATGACGTCATAAACATCCCAAGGTGTAGTTTGTTTAGATAATGTTATTTTACTTTGTAACGGTATCAGTTTATTCCTTCAAATGTAGTCTATTACTTGTTTGCCACGGTCAACCATAAAGATAGCTAAAATGATCTTCTGGTAATAGGCCTCTTCCCCAAAAAAGTGCGGTCGACCATCAGTCCCATTAAAATAGTGTGCAGGTCAACGGTAGACCGTCGTGAGGTCAATGGTATATCGTTGTAAATGGGGTCGCTACATCAAATTATTTGCCGCCAGAGGGTTTGCAAGTAATCGTCCTTTGAAATGTAAACGAGTTCAGTACATAAAGTGTATTCTTTCTCAGTATTTGTAATATGTTATTTTCAACATCAAATGGTATGAAGAATTTTAAGTATTACTTAGTCTGCTTTATGATATTTACTCGGCCTCTGCTGTATTAATTATAAACTTAGCAAAACATGCACCACGTGGTGGGATTTCTCGCTGTTCATTCTCCGGGACTTGTGACTTAAAAGAAAACTGTTTCCAGCGGACAGCCATCATTTCAGTTTCGACCTCATCAACTTGACCCCCTTTAATTAGAACCAATGGATGCTTTCCTGTCGCAAAAACAGGAGTAGTACCTGATAATATTAAATCTTGAGCAAAATGTGACTTGGGGGCTGGCAAATGAATCAGCTGCCCTTCTAAAAGAAGTAACAAATCATGCCATGGCATAATTTGGGGACTCCAACGAAAATCATTTAAAAAAATAATTTCCGCCGTCTGGGCTCCCACCCATGCAAAACTCGTAGAAGCAGGGTTACAAAATGAGCTATAAATTAACGTAAGAGGTAACAAAATGAAGGTTTTCCCACAATTAGCAGGCCCTGTGATCATTAGATTTCTTTATTTCCCCCGCCCTGTCTGCAACAACTGATAAACGGCTGACGTAAACGACCGAACAGGAATGTCGTTCCGTTCTAAAATATTTGTAGCTATGGTAAGCCACTCCCCGGCGCAATCATTCACGCATTCTTTGTTGCAGAATGAACGAAGTATCTCCAAGCGTGACATATTTTCACGCCGAAGTTTGGTTTCGCCATCTTGGAGCTCCCATGCGACCTAATGCTGATGCTAATGCTGATGATTGTTTGGTCTGGTGTTTTGGTTTTTTTGGTTGTTGGGTGGTGGTGGTTTGGTCTGGTGTTGTCTTTCGTTGGCGGTTATGTAGTAATATTGGTTTAGGGTGGCCGGGGGGGGGGGGAGGTTGGTTTGTGGGGTTTTGGGCTTGTAAGTGTGTGTGTGTGGTTCTATTGTTGTAATGAACATAATTTTCTGTTTGATTTGGTGGTGTGTGGATAGTTTTGCCTTTATGTTCCTGTCCGAGCCGGTTTGAGTTTTTGGGTTTTTGTTTGTATGTGCCGTTTCGATGCACTTAAAAAGCCCCCCATGCGACCTAATGCAAAAGAAAAATTGAAAATTTAAGTTCATATTTAAATTATGTATAATAATGTGCATGTTTCCTTGTATATTATTGTGTCCGTACCATACATAATTTTTTACAAATAGTTACACAAATGTGATTCTTTTATCTTAATACCATATATTTTACAAGAAATTTACACAGATGTGATGTTTTTATTCTAATTTTCAAGCTTTAAGTAGCGCACTTACTCGAATGGCTTCATCGACACATTTTGCCCCCTGTTTACAATAAACTCGGCAAGGTCAGTTTTACCCTCCTGTTTTTGTTGTTTTGCTAATACCAGCAGTTGGGTCCTCGTCTTTATGTTACGCTGGACCACAAGCTCTGACACGTCAAATGCACTTAGCCTTTTCTTCTTTTTACTTTTAGTCGATGTTTGCGAGGTAGAACTCCCAGTCCGCTTCCGACTTGCCGCAGTCGACTTGGGACCCGCAGGTCTGGGTGTCCAGGACTGTAGAGGGCGTTGTCGTCTTCTTTCACGACATATTTGTAGGCCGTGTAATAATTGACATGGGTGCTGGAAAAATTAACGGTGATATTATGCTCAGCTTCCAGCGTTTGCTTCACCCTTAACCAGCGTCTCCCCTGGTCTAACTTGACGGACATGTGATAGTGATGTCCCCCATCCTGGTGGTTTTCCCTGCTGCATACCCAGTGCATAACCTTAATTCCGGAGGACCGAAATGCACTTAAAACTTTGCTAGCAAAGTCTTCCCTTGAACCGCAAACATTAAAGTCGGCTTGACTACAGGTTATAAGGTAAACCATTCGCACCTGACGTGATCCTAATTCGGAAGCCATGTTACTTCTCTTTAATATCTCTTCTGCTGTGTCTTTCGTTAAATGTGTTTATTCTTTTAACTCTAGTAACATGTCGTGAATGTGACGAATGGTACTAATTAAAATAAGAATAATTTACACATGTATAGTTTGCTTTTTCTAATTGTCATTGTAATCAAAGTCTTTGTTTCTGTTACACCTGTTTAAAAATTGTAAATACTACATTGTACACATACCTAATGTTCAAACGACTGGTTAGGTAAGTTTATTCTCTGTCAGCCTAGAACATAAAACAGTGTCGTCGTATAGATATTGAAATTAACGAAGAATTAAGTCCCAGTCCTTTCCATTTATCATTTTAATTCGGAAATGTACCCCCCCCCCAAAAAAAAGTAAACGAAAGAAAAAATATTGAACATTTCTCTAGTCTACCGTATCATAGTTTCCTCCCATATATATATATATATATATATATTATATATATATATATATATATATATATATATATATATATATATAATATATATATATATATATATATATATATATATATGTACAGTACTTCAGACAATCCTGGACAAAAATGATGGGACACTTTCGTACAAAATTAGCAACTGCTTAGATAGATTCGCTGGTCTTCCGAAATCCCCCCCCCCCAGCTCAATGTTGTCCTAACCAAAAGATATTCCAAATTTAACGAATTTCAACATTGAATGGGGGCGCGGGGGTGCTGTCCCATGTATTTTTGTCCAGGATTGTAGACAAAAGCAAATGCGGGAGTCATGTCGAAATTTTCTGTAAAGTCCACTTTCTTTGAGAAAGTCCAAAATGAGAGAGGGATCTATGCGCTCAGCGTCTTCAGGTCCGGCACAGTGTAATACTTCTGACGAATATGGGAGTATTCATAGCAGTCAACGAGGATGTGACTGACGGTGACAGCACAATCACAGGGGATACAATGTGGTCTTTCATCCCCGTGGAGCAAATAAGCATGGGTAAGGTAAGTGTGACCGATGCGAGCCCTAGTCAGTACCAAATCATCTCTCCGTTTTCTGGGGGCTGCACCACCTACAGTCCCGACCTTTGGTTGACATCTCTAAAAGAGGTCTTTAAAAACCTTGTGAGGGGATACGCAGAGTCTCCTATCAAGTAATAGCCAGGTGGTATGCTCTCCTCATTCTTCCCTATCATGGAACTATTTCTGAAAACCCTGGCATCATGCACACTCCCTGGCCACCCTGTCAACACGTGTATAAATCTTAGGTCACTTGTGCAAATTTCCTGAAGATGCATTGAACAGAAGTGTTTACGATTAAAATAACTTTCTGGGTGTTTGCCTCGGGCAGTTATTTTGATGTGAGTGTCTTTCACCGCTACTAACGTATCTGGTAATGTCTCGAGTCCCTGGAACCCTACATTCACTTCTGCTCTTTCAGCTGCAATATTCGGTCATGTGATAACCTGTGGCATGATATCCTCATCAACAACTGCGGTAGCTATCCTCCGACAAACTGCATGATAAGTGGACTTCGAAACTCCAAATCGGTCGCACATCGTTCGAAAACTAATTCCTGTTGACGAAAACATATCATACGTTCTACGAATACTCCGAAATGGAGCCTTTTACACTGATGATTATGAGGCGCTACTCAAACATTTAACAATAGCCATACGCACTTGAGCTAACCGTTACTGTACGGGTTCAGATCAGTGGATTTGGGGCGAGACATAATATAATATAATAATATAATAATTTTTGCACCCACAATCCTAAGCAAAGAACATCGCCCGCGCCGGTAAATTCAAAGGCGTAGCCTGCGGGAGGGGGAGGGGGTAGGGGGCTACTGTCCCCCTTAGATTTCCAAACCTTATACAGGAAATATAGCCAACTCAAAAAAATAAATAAATAAAATGCATACATTTCATTGTACTGATACATAATTTTCTCGAGGAGGAAAACTTTTTTTTCCTGACCCCACCCTCAGACGGGCTCTTAAGGTGCGTTCAAACCGAAACCGAAATCTGGTCCTTTTTTGCGGGAGGAAGCCGCAAAGCAAATACCTTGCACGCATTTCCATTGAACGGTTTACACAGAAATTGCGTTGTGAAAAACCTTTCTGTGTGAACAGTGCCATAGAAAAACGTACGAACCATTTGCTTTACGGCTCCCGTCCGCAAAACGCAGATTTCGGTTTTGTTGTGACCGCACCTATATGCGGATAGCTGGCACTAACGAACCGTGGAAGTACTAACTCGGAACTTCCATGGACGAACGAACCTCCTACCTCATGCATGACGCACACAACACAACTGAAGCCTACACGTGAAAGATCTTTGGGAATGTTTCTCAAGCGTTGCTTCAGCTTGCTTAGAGATTACCTTTAATTACCTTAATTTACATACTATAATCAATGCGCATGTTTAGTACCTTTTAGTCCTGTTTTCTCCTACAAAATGATCTCACTGCAAAAGTTTTTCAAGTTTAACTTTCCTTCATGAAGTCTTCCTTTCTTAAGCATGAAGTCTCAAAAAATATTTAGATGCTACTTTGAATATCTAGAAATTGCAGTTTCCGTCAATCTGGGTTAGTTAGATGGGGGTTTAACGACACGCCAACACGAATGCAATCTGGGAAGCATTTTGAACAAAACAATCCACAGGCTTTGCAACGCACCAATGGATGGTGGCCCTTCAAGTAGCGCACTCAGAGGTCGGTACTGGCTGTGCCAGTCCAAAAACAATAAATAATGAGAAATTATAAAAATATGAATCAAAACTTCGTCAATGTAAGCAACATTTTGCACCCAAACAACCTTACAAAGGCAACCAGAAAGCCAAAAGGCTTCGTGATTCCTTGCCGAAAGGCAGGTGCTTTGTTACACTGAGGTTCATCCATCAAATTTATACTTCTCTCCTTCATCATGTTTTATGATGTCACAATTTCACCCCTGCTCACATCAGCTCATGCCACATGACCTTTGAACCAAAACTTTAAAAACCAAAAAAAAAAAAAAAAATGTAAAAAAAAAACAAAAAAAAGGTTTTTGGACTTCGACCTCTGGTGACCTCGAATGACCTTTGACCTCTGCCAAATCAATAGGGTTCTTCCTCTCAACATGACAAATCTACATACCAACTATGAAAAGTATCGGTCATTCGTATCTTGAGATATGGCGATTACAAGGTTTTTGGACTTTTGACCTCTGGTGACCTGGAATGACCTTTGACCTCTGCCAAAAACAATAGGCTTCTTCCTCTCAGCATGACAAATCTACATACCAACTATGAAAGAATCGGTCATTCCTACCTCGAGATATCGCGATTACAAGGTTTTTGGACTTTGCCCTCTGGTGACCTCGAATGACCTTTGACCTCTGCCAAAAACAATAGGGTTCTTCCTCTCAACATGACAAACCTACATACCAACTATGAAAAGTATAGGTTATTCCTATCTTGAGATATCGCGATTACAAGGTTTTTGAACTTTGACCTCTGGTGACCTCGCATGACCTTTGACCTCTGCCAAAAACAATAGGGTTCTTCCTCTCAACATGACAAATCTACATACCAACTATGAAAAGTATCGGTCATTCCTACCTCGAGATATCGCGATTACAAGGTTTTTGGACTTCGACCTCTGGTGACCTCGAATGACCTTTGACCTCTGCCAAAAACAATAGGGTTCTTCCTCTTAACATGACAAATTTACATACCAACTCTGAAAGTAACGGTCATTCCTACCTCGAGATATCGCGATTACAAGGTTTTTGAACTTTGACCTCTGGTGACCTCGAATGACCTTTTGACCTCTGCCAAAAACAATAGTGTTCTTCCTCTCAACATGACAAATCTACATACCAACTATAAAAAGTACCGGTCATTCCTACCTCGAGATATCGCGATTACTTAAGGTTTTTGGACTTTGACCTCTGGTGACCTCGAATGACCTTTGACCTCTGCCAAAAACAAAAGGGTTCTTCCTCTCAACATGACAAATCTACATACCAACTATGAAAAGTATCGATCTTCCTACCTCGAGAGATCGCGATTACAAGGTTTTTGGACTTCAACCTCTGGTGATCTCGAATGACCTTTGACCTCTGCCAAAAACAATAGGCTTCTTCCTCTTGACATGCCAAATGTACATACCAATTAATGAAAGTGTCAGCCATTCCTATCTCAAGATATCACGATTACTTAAGGTTTTTGAACTTTGACCTCTGGTGACCTCGAATGACCTTTGGCCTCTGCCAAAAACAATAGTGTTCTTCCTGTTAACATGACAAATCTACATACCAACTATGAAAAGTATCGGTCATTCCTACCTCGAGATATCGCGATTACAAGGTTTTTGGACTTCGACCTCTGGTGACCTCGAATGACCTTTGACCTCTGCCAAAAACAATAGGGTTCTTTCTCTCAACATGACAAATCTACATACCAACTATGAAAAGTATCGGTCATTCCTAACTCGAGATATAGCGATTACAAGGTTTTTGGACTTTGACCTCTGGTGACCTCGAATGACCTTTGACCTCTGCCAAAAACAATAGGGTTCTTCCTCTCAACATGACAAATCTACATACCAACTAAGAAAAGTATCGGTCATTCCTATCTTGAGATATCGCGATTACAAGGAGTGTCACAAACACATACACATCACCATCGCATAGATTCCTTGCCTGCCTACGGCAAGAAATCAAAAATTACGGGGAAGGGCCTTATACAGAATCCCCTCACTAACACCAACCAAAACCTGAAGGAAATACAAAAAGGCACAAAATCAAAATTTGTAAACATGTAACAAGTTCAAAGCTTTCCAAGAAATAGCACCTTGCACCATAGTCATCCCCTCCATATAAAATAAATAAGGCACTATAGCCTAGATACGATCAGTTTGAAGCTTCAGCGCTAATTTGCACCTGGGCGACGTTACACAAATTTCACATCATCCCCTTCGACCCCTCCCTTATGACGTCAGTGATTGCCGAAGAAGGGATCCGCCTTGGGTACCAATTATCGTAGGTACGCCGCTGGACGCTATCACGAACTGCCTCCTAGGGATTTCGCCAAAACTACGGCCCTGCAAGTTCTTTCATTCCGTTCGTTCGTTTTCTCATTGATTCATTTTTTGTGGAGATGGTGTGTGTGCTACTGTCTCATAGTCACGTGAAGCCCTGTCCCACCCCCTAAACGGCGTAGTTCGACTTGAGAAGCAGAGAGCAGCGCAAGCTTAGGGGGGCACCAAAAATGTATATTGTTGTAAAGGGCACAGTTAAGCCAGGAGGTGCCTGGGACCGGAGGTAACGACCCACCCCCCACAGGCCAACCCAAAACTGTCTTCTTTTGTTTGACAATTTTTCACAAAGCCTGCAAATCAGATTAAATACACCCATCCTTTAGAGCGATTTCGAATTCGACGTCAAATTAGAGACGTTTTTTAAAAAAAAAATTGTCACTTTGTCATTTTACACTCCTCAGCCTTCATTCATCCACCCAAAGTAAAGCTAACAAAAAGTTGTCCAATTTTACTATTTTTTGGGGTCGAATCACATTGACAATTTTTTCCCAAAACTGAGTTGTATTTGTTATTTCTCCAAAAAAAAAAAAAAAACAGCAAAAGTTCGAAAATTTGCCGTTATGATTCAAAAAAAAAAAAAAGTTTCCCGCAGTATAAAATGGGGCCAACACCTCCAGCCCCTTTTCTGAAGTAACCCTGGGCATCAAAAACACGCTGGGGTGCAGAGTTTGGAGTATATCTCTAAAAATGGGTCAAACTTGTCGAATCCGACCCCAACGAGTCCGATAAAAAAAAATCAAAACTCCGCGGAAAGTCCGATTTTTTCATTCAAAAACCAAAATGGTCTTTACAAATTCCGTAGCTTATAGCGCCATCTATTTAGGGTTTAGACGTGTATATAGACACACACATGAAAGAAAGCGTCACTTGAAAGCTGCGATTAGCAAGTTTGCGAACTACCGTTACTGTCTGACTTTCAACTTGTCAAAACCATGGCACGACGCTAATATACCGCAGAAGAGGCCCTGTATAGGATTTTTGCGGGCTCCGAATCCAGTGATGAGGATGTCATCAACGTTCCTCATACGGAGCCCTTGGAACCAGCCCTTCAAGAGTCGGCCCTCCTGGAAGATCCCGAACTGGTACGTATGTACGACCGTAGGCTATTATTTGCCATTACGCCTAATGTAAGGCCAGTGCTACTTTGTATTACAGTAGTGTTGATGATTTTTTGTCAATGTAAAAGGTGAAAAGAAGACTCCATGAAGATAGCTTGGGAAAATTAGGATAACCAAGTTTGTCTTAGTCTACTTTTCTTCAAACTCAAGAAGATAAATATGGCAAAAATAGCACAAAATACAATAAAAAATTATATAGGGCCTATGGCCCAAGCCCAACATATTGCAAGTGAATCATATAGCCTACCCTTTTCATGGGCCACACACCATATAGATTTGATGCTTGATAGACTGCTGCAGTCACGGTGCAGTTTTTCCAACCGTCACTCCCCCGATCCCCCCACCCATCATATTTCAAGTAAATAATGAAGCCTAGCCTATTCATGGGCCACATACCACTAAAATTTATGCTTGATAGACTTCCGCAGACAGTCACGGTGCAGTTTTTTTGCAACGTAACTCCCCCCACCCAACATATTGCAAGTAAAAAATGAAGCCTACCCTATTCATGGGCCACACACCAATGGAACTGATGCTTGACAGACTTTACCATACTCCCCACCCCACCCCACCCCCCCCCCCCCCAAAAAAAACATTTTGCTCAAAAGATTTTTCAGTCATAACTAAACTTTTTATTTTTGTTCTAGATTCAACAGGAGGAATTCGAGCCAACCCTTGAAGAGCTGGATATTGTTGAACAAGGGCCTCCTCTGCAGGTACCACAACAGCCTGAACAGCCCCCACAACAGCAGCCACAACAGGCAGGAGAGCTAAACACCAAGAGACGAGGGGGCGCCCTCGCAAGGAGCCGGAAGTCATGCAGCCACCACCACAGAGGCCGAAAACACCCCCCTCCCCCCGAAAACGAGCTGAACACAATGCTTGTAAGCACCGATCCCTGGACCGAAGACGAGAAGTAGCTCGCATCATTAGGAAGAATAACGTCACCCCCGAGGAGGTCCAGGGATCACGGTCTCTCTTGGTGGTGGATGAAAACGACAGGCACAACGACCTACTTGCCTGGATTTTGAGCGAATATCAAGCTGAAAATGTGAGTTGATTAATTAAATCTCAGAATAAACTACGAAAGCTAAATATGTGAATACCTGTATAATCTGGAAAGACCATGGAATGGTACTGACCCCCTCCCCTCCCGTTTTAATTGTGAAAATGAGACAGATCACAAAAAAACATAATTTTGAAGTACATTACAAATTCATTGATAATGGAAGCATGAAATTAACTACAAAGAATAACAAAAGGACTACGAATTGAAAGAGCATGCAGTGGGACGGAATGTATTGTAAGGTTCGGCGACGAAGCCTGGCAACAGGAAGGTCACGGGTTCCATCCCAGGTCAAAGGAAGGTGGGGTTTTCATCAAAGTGCGACCAACCCCATCCAGAATGGCATTTCTAAAGACATTAGATTTGATCTAAATTGTTGCGTTGGTAATTACTAACCTACACCAGGTTGTAATTCAAAAGCAATATACATATTCTTCTCCCACAGCTGTGGCCACTTAACATTGTAAAACAAATGCCTTTCAAGACGTGAAGTAATTAAGTTCTAGAAAGTTCTAGTCCTGGGTAGGACTTTAAACTGCATCCGGTTGTGGAGCTTGTTTAAGCGTGGGGATAATGAGGTTACCCTTTGCCACAACTGCCTCCGGGGGCGCCCTTGGGCAAGGTGCGCCTGTATTTGCCCAGTTCAGTTTGGGTTCCCGAAGAGAGTGGACGTTCCCGATCCCCTGCCGGGATAGGTGCGCCTGTTTTTTTGGCCCAGTTTTGTTCAGTTTTTTGTTTTTGTGTAGATAGTGTAAATAGTGTACATAGTGTACATAGTGTAAATATAGCAAGTTGACTCCACCCCGGACTCCTCGTGGCAGGTGGACCCCGCCCCGGACCCCTCGTGGCCCCTGTTGTTGGTGTCTGGTTTTTTGGTTGTTGGCGGTATGTAGTATTATTGCTTTAGGTTGGCCGGGGGGAGGTTGGTCTGTTGGGTATTTGGGTTTTGGGTTGTTGTAAGTGTGTGTGTGGTTCTATTGTTGTAATGAACATAACTTTCTGTTTGATTTGGTGGTGTGTGGATAGTTTTGCATTTATGTTCCTGTCCGATCCGGTTTGAGTTTGTTTTTTGTTTGTATGTGCCGTTTCGATGCACTTAAAAAGCACCGATCCCCTGCCGGGCTCGTTCGATCTCTTTGGGAAGTTTTGTTGTAGTTACGTGTAGATAGTTGTATATACTGTAAGTAAACTGTAAATAGTGATTTTAATGTAACAAGTGGACCCCTCCCCCATGTCCCCCTGCGCTGTGGTTGCCTTTGGGCGTGTTGTTGCCTTCGGGTGTGTTTGTTGCCTTTGGGCGTGTGTTGGTTTGAGATTGTGCTGGTGGGTCGGTGGTGGGTGTGGTGGTGGTTTCTGTTGGTGATAACAAAGACTCCAAGCAGCCGTACCGGAGCTGGAGTGTCCTCGCTGGTCGAGGGATTCGGTCTGGTGTTCTGGGCGATTTTGGTGGTTTGTGTTCGGTTTTTTGGTTGTTGGCCATATGTAGTGATCCTTTCGCCGGTCTGGCCGTGTCCGTTTTTAGCACGTAAAAAGCAACAGTTCTAGAAATACAATAAGTTACTTATCCTTTCTGGAAGCAGCCCTCAATTCACCGCACTCACAGTTCACTATTCGATTGAAGTTCTGATTCCTTAAGGGCTTCTGGGCAGCAACTTGTTCTGTAACATTTGAGTACAAAAGCTGTAACAACAAATGCATAAAGTAGAGCAACTGTAAACCACAGAGCTGACAAACGTTGCATTGTTTCCTAAGTTTACACATTTTGATTTTCTTTTTGAATCTGTCCCAGAAGTTTAACATACCACAAAAATCAGCTGAACACAAAGGCAGTCAAAGCACTGTCAAAAAGTAAAAGAATCACCCATTCCTCACAAGTACTGCGATATGAAATTTACGTTAAGTTTTAAATAAGTTCAAATCTCACCTTTCAAAGCTGCCATACGCTTTGCATCAAGTGGCAGACTTTTGCTTTATTGACCATCCTTGAGCGACACTCACCCTCCGACAGCTGATCCTTGCTTCACTTCATCGGTAAAAAACGTCAAAAGCACCACTTTCAGTTCAGTTCAGGTCTTCGGCGAGTATCGTTTCGCTCTCGCCGTTTGTTCGTGCTGGGTTTAGTGCTTTACTGTTGGCATACTAAAAACATATTGTGTGCTGTGACACTGTGTGAACCGATTTTTGTTGTGGTTCGTTGTTTTTCCTCGGAGGTTGTTAAAGTTTTGGGCTTTTTTCGTTTCGTTTGCGTGGTCTAGAGCCACATTAACTGCTGCTATGCCCGTGTGTAGGGATAGCAGCATTGTTAAGTTAGAGTTTAGTTCAGTAGCGAATGTCACACCTTCGCAAGTGTTTAGTTTGTTGAAGAAAAATGGTGTAGGAGTTGAAGAAATAGAGATGTTGCAGGCACTGGAAGCCCGCAACACGTACGACCTAAAGTTCAGGTCTTACAAAGCCCTAATGGAGATTGTCTCTTCCCTAGAGGCTGTAGAAGGGCTCACCGTCACCCCATACGATCGCTCTGTGGTGGTGACGGTGCTGTACCTGAACTTTTGAGGTCGAACAGGGCCTGGTTGCGAGGGTACTGGGACAGTACGGAACTGTCTCCGATATGCGGTGGTGTACCTATGGTGCAGGTGAAATGCAGGGCATTCTGAACGGAAAGAGGCAGTTTCGTATGGTGCTGAAGAAGGACATACCGTCCTTCCTCTTCATAGGGGGTTCCAAAGCTTAAATCCGTTATTTGGGACAGCGACGTACCTGTTTTAAGTGCGGGGTGGAAGGGCATGAAGCCAAGTCTTGTCCCAATAGACGCTGTGGGAAATGCTTGCAGTTGGGGCATGGCAAGCCAGAGTGTCCCAACAAGGTACGGTGCAACCTCTGTGGGGAGGAGGGACATGTCTTTGGTGACTGCCCCACATCGTACTCTGCTTGTGCCAGTGACGATGTGGGGCTTGCACCTGAACCCTCGCAGACAGGCCCAGAATATACTACACAGGAATTGGAGGAGGCAGCAGACGAGGTAGAACAGGACTTCCTTGCCTCCAAACAGTGTGAGGGGGGTAGTGGGGGCTCTCCGCCATCCTTAAAAACTGCACCCAGGGAGGTTGAATTGATGACAGTAGAGGAGGACCGTTACCTCACCTCGGACTCTGAGTCTGTTTCAGCAATGTCGGATGGCGGGGGGCCTGCCTCAGAGCATCCTCCAAAGGATGCACCTTCGGGGGAGGGCTGGTTTGTTTTGGGTGAGGGAGAGGGGCCGGAGTCAATGCTTGAGAGCCAGGCCTCTGGAGGGGGGTCAGACCCGGGGGCCCGTCATTCTGGGAAACCCGTACCGAGGCCCCGAGTTTTCAAGTTGTGAATGGTTTCGGTTTTTGTGTTGCACATCTGTCCCCTTTTTCTTTGGATTTTCTGTTCTGTTCGTGCCAGTTTGCGGTTGTAGGGTAAACGGAAAAAGGGAAAGGGATTTGTGTTGTTTGTGTTTGGTTAACATAAAATTTGTTTGCTGTGGTCCTGTAAGTGGTTTTCGAGTTGTGTTTTTGTCCGGTCCGGTTTGGGTTTGCCTTGTTTCTTGCCTGTTCCTGTGTACTTATTAAGCCGTGATCCGTCGGGGTTTTTCTTTGGGTTTGGGATTATCCTTTGGTTTGTCGGTGCCTGTTTCTACGTACTTAAAAAGTTCAGAGTTATGTTTTTGTCCGGTCAGGTGTAAGTTCTACTTTGTTTCCTCGTGCCCGTTTCTACGTACGTAAAAAGCTCTCTCGTCCTGGGTAGGACTTTAAACTGCATCCGGTTGTGGAGCTTGTTTAAGCGTGGGGATAATGAGGTTACCCTTTGCCACAACTGCCTCCGTGGGCACCCTTGGGCAAGGTGCGCCTGTATTTGCCCAGTTCAGTTTGGGTTCCCGAAGAGAGTGGATGTTCCCGATCCCCTGCCGGGCTCGTTCGATCTCTTTGGGAAGTTTTGTTTTCGTTACGTGTAGATAGTTGTGTATAGTTGTATATACTGTAAGTAAATTGTAAATAGTGATTTTAATGTAACAAGTGGAGCCCCCCCCCCCCCCCATTTCCGCCTGCGCTGTGGTTGCCTTGGGGCGTGTTGTTGCCTTCGGGTGTGTTTGTTGCCTTTGGGCGTGTGTTATATTGAGATTGTGTTGTTGGGTCGTTGGTGGTGGTTTCTGTTGGTGGTAACAAAGACTCCATGAAGCCGTACCGGAGCTGCAGTGTCCTCGCTGGTCGAGGGATTCGGTCTGGTGTTATGGGCGATTTCGGTGGTTTGTGTTGTTGGTGTTCGGTTTTTTGGTTGTTGGCCATATGTAAGTGATCCTTTCGCCGGTCTGGCCGTGTCCGTTTTTAGCACGTAAAAAGCACCAAACGTCAAAAGCACCACTCTAACAAACTGGTATGCCGTCTTATACTTGGACAGAAGCATGAGGGTGGAGCTTTTTATGGTGCTTCAGGTCTTTGACGAGAGCAGACGTGTTTCGTCGAGCTCTCGTCGCTTTGCCGTGCTCAACCTTATCACTGTGTGATAGCTGTACTACTTATTGCAATTGTGCATAAAACCTTATAGCGTGCTTGTGTTGTAGTTGATAAGTAGGTCTGGTCGTGTCCATTTGTTTGCGACCGCGCTTTGTTTCTGTTTAGCTTGTGTTTTTCTTACTTCATCCTCATTTTTGTCCTTTGTAAAACTAGTTGAGGTTTTTTCTCCTTTCGTGGCCTCGAGCCACACAAACTGGTGCTATGCCCGGAAGTCGGGATAGCACAATTGTTAAGTTGGAGTTTTCGTCTGGGGTGAGTGTCCCTCCCCCACAGGCGTTTACTGTGTTAAAAGACAATGGTGTCGAAATTAAAGAGATAGAGATGTTGCAGGCGCTTGAGGCCCGAAACACGTATGACCTTAAGTTTAAGTCTGATGCTGCCCGTGTTAAGGGTGTGTCATGCCTGAAGGGGGTAGAGGGGCTCACTGTCACCCCATATGATGGCTCTGTGACGGTGACAGTGCTTTACCTTCCCTTCGAGGTCGATCAGCGCCTGGTTGCGAGGGTTCTTAGCCAGTACGGAACTGTCTCTGAAATGTGGTGGTGTAAATATACTGGGGGTGAGTTGAAAGGTATATTTAATGGCAAGAGACAGTTCCGTATGGAACTGGTGAGGGACATTCCATCCTTCCTCTTCATAGGGGGTTCCAAGGCCCACATTAGGTACTTTTGTCAGCCCCGTACCTGTTTTAGATGTGGAGAGCAGGGGCACGAAGCCAAGTCGTGTCCCAACAGACGATGTGGGAAATGCTTGCAGTTGGGGCACGGCAAGGCAGAGTGTCCCAACGAGGTACGGTGCAACCTCTGTGGGGAGGAGGGACATGTGTTTGGTGCCTGCCCCACATCGTACTCTGCTCATGTCAGTGCGGATGTGGGGTCGGCACCTGAACCCTCGCAAACAGGCCCGCAGTATTCAACTCGGGAATTAGAGGAGGCGGCACTTGAGGTGGAACAGGACTTCCTTGCCTCCAAGCAGTGTGAGGGAGGTACTGGAACTCCTGAGGTAGACTCTCCGCCACCCTTAGCATCGACACCCAGTCAAGTTGAAATAACGACAGTAAAGGAGGACCTCGATCTGTCCTCGGACTCGGCAATGTCGGATGGCGGGGAGCCTGCCTCAGAGCCTCCTCCAAAGGATCCTCCTTCGGGGGAGGGTTGGTTTGATTTGTGTGAGGGGGAGGGGCCAGAGCCTGCACTGAAGAGGTCGGCCTCGGGCGAGGTGTTAGACAGGGGAACCCATCACTCTGGGACGCCCGTACCGAGCCCATGGATTAAAAAGATAAGGTCCCAGCCAGATCATTTGGTGTGAATGGTATGTGCCCGTTTTCTTTTGGGTTTCTGTTCTGTCTGTATCTGTGCTCATGCATGCTATAAAGTTTGGTAGTTCAGTGTAAATAGGTTTGCTTTTGTTCCACATTAGGTCCGTCCGGCTACAAGCATGTGAAAAGCACATCACCTTGTTAATATTGTAAATAGTGGGGTTGGCCACATAAAAATTTGTTGCTGGCCTGGTGTATATAGTTGTCCTTGTGTTTTATGACACGTGAGGTGTTTTCGTTCCGGAGCACGTCCGTTCCCGAGCACGTAAGGAGCACCCATAGTTACAAAAAAGCATTGTACAGACTCAACCTGAACACTCTTCTGTTAATGTAAATGGGTATGTAAACAGTTTTGCCTAGTGAGATTGTAAATAGTCCTGTGTAACTTGCTTGAGTTCGGGATGGATTTATACAAAGTTAACACAGAAATTTGGGTTTTGTTCCTCAGTGCCTGTTTCTATGTACTTAAAAAGCTGCTAACCTGTAGTTTTGCGTGAATAAATTTGTAAATTGTCTTATGTAATTAACCTTTGTATATAGTCCTTTGTTCATAGTAACACAATTTTATGTTTGTAGGTGCATGTAAATATTTTGCTGTTGCGTTTTTGCCCGGTCCGGTTTGGGTTCTCGCCCTTTGTTTCTAGTGCCCGTTTCTGCGTACTTAAAAAGAAAAGCTTTTTACGTACGTAGAAACGGGCACGAAGAAACAAAGTAGAACTTAAACCTGACCGGACAAAAACATAACTCTGAACTATTGACACAATTCTGTACATTGCGCTAGCAAACAAAATGTCTGTGATAACTATGTACAAAACCACCCCAAACCGAAGCCAACTACGTAGGATTTGTAGGTAGGTAGTTCAGTGTAAATAGGTTTGCTTTGTTCCACATTAGGTCCGCCCGGCTACAAGCATGTAAAGAGCACATCACATTGTTATTACTGTAAATAGTGGGGGTTGGCCACATGCACCCATAGTTCCAAAAAGCATTGAACAGACTCACCCTGAACACTCTTCTGTTGATGTAAATGGGTATGTAAATAGTTTTGCCTAGTGAGATTGTAAATAGTCCTATGTAACTAGTTTGGGTTCGGGGTGGTTTTGTACATAGTTATCGCAGAAATTTTGTTTGCTAGCGCAATGTACAGAATTCTGTAAATAGTTCACCTTTGCAGTTTTGTCCGGTCAGGTTTAAGTTCTCCTTTGTTTCTTCGTGCCCGTTTCTACGTACGTAAAAAGCTAGCTGTACATAGTTATCACAGACATTTTGTTTGCTAGCGCAATGTACAGAATTCTGTAAATAGTTCAGAGTTATGTTTTTGTCCGGTCAGGTTTAAGTTCTACTTTGTTTCCTCGTGCCCGTTTCTACGTACGTAAAAAGCCCCCCCCACGTAGGATTTGCAATCTCAATATTTGAGATTGAGTGTGGAGTAATGAGTTTTCGTGACGAACACCCCCATTCCTGCCACCAACTCCACCTTAGTCTAAAAAAGGGAAAGGAATGGTACAAATAGCTGCACTTTGGCTTTACATATGGTGGCAACCTCGTAGGGTTTTAGACAACAAAGAGAAAAGTATATAATTTCTAGTATTTCATGTCAACTCTTGACCTTACACCAGTGACAACAAAATTCCCTCCCCCATACCAATTTTAAATTTTCTCGGGAACAGAATTGTCTGATAGGTAGTTGCAATAAATGGGAATTGTCCAAGGAAACTTGTCCAGGGAGGAAATGGACCGGGGGAGTTGTCCAAGAGCCCTCAACACGACCATCAGTGTAAGATTCAAATCTTGTGTCCAATAATAACAATTGAAGTGTGCAATTACCTCCTGGGTACTTTCGGATGCTTCCTTCACGTAGTCTGATTCACTGAAAATCTAATAAAAGGAAAGGATTTTAATGAGATTTGTAATAAAAAATTAAACCAACACCAGCAGTTTGAGATTTTGTGAAAACAACTGAACATCTTTCGTCACATTCTTGAAAGCTGTCAACAGCTGGACTAATTATGTGACAAGGGCACTGATAGCTATGAAAAAATGGCACCACAGCAAGTAGTGTACAGGCAACGATGGCATTTGCTGCTTGCTAGTGCAAGGCCTGACTGGAAGATTTCTTGCAGGTACACTTTTTTCTAAAAGCCAAAGGGTGTTTTGCTGGCTGCGGTGGTGCATGAACCTTTGTGCTCCAATCATAGTCCTCAAACTGCAGTCACCCAAATTGAATTAGTATACAATGATACCATAATTCAAAAATGTCTCTTTTGAGTGTGTGAGTACACCGTCGTTTCTACATCAAAGACATCCATATAAAAGTCCATTGACTCCGAAGAGGATGAGACAGACAGGTAAGACAAGGCCTCTCCACTTGACTGATTCAGCCACAATAACAAAAAATAAATTAGGAACATTAATAACTTTGCATAATTTCGAACTTCATACTTTTTCTTTGGAGGGGAGTGGGTATTGGAAGGGGAGTGGGTGTGGGAAGAGGACTAGGTGTGAGAAGAGGACTAGGTGTAGGAAGAGGACTAGGTGAAGTGAACTGTCTGAGGCTCTGAAATGAAACCATACAACTTTAGCAATAGAATGATGTTAAATACCTGTGAGCATGTTCGGCCTTTCCCCAAGGCAGCGGCAAGATTTTCCAAAAATTGGCAATTCTTCTTGCAACTATAGCTGAAAGAAGAAAATTGAATGACATCTTATGTTGGTTACCCCCACTTACATGAAGGGTCATCAATTTTTATTCATTTTTACTAGTAGGGGGTGGGAGAGGAGGGATAACAGATTATGTGATTTTCACTGAAAATTAACTAAATTTTTAAGGTATGCACTAGAACAGGTCCCTAGACATTATGTTTTGTGTGCTGGTGTCCTGGATGAGTTTGTGGTAATGATTTGCTCACGCTCATACACACCCCTAGTTATTCACACACATCTTCACTTTTCTGATATTAGGTGAAGTATAGTATTTCATCTCCCTATACATTACCACCAACATGGAGATGAGAATATTAGTTTCACATTTGAATAAGGTACTGTTAATGTCTTCTTAATGAGTACTTTTACATCATACTGAAATACAGTTCCACAATAACTAGACAGGACATGTTATTCATAAGTACACATTAAATACACCTACTTTCTGCTTGAAAAGTGTGAGGGTTTTAAAGCATACCGTAACTATAGAATTGCAAGAACATGTATTTCAGAGGTTGGAAAATTTATCTCACCACTCATCTCATAGTTTTCATAGATCATTCTATTGCTGAGATATAACATGCTGAAATTTATTTACTTAGTTTGAAATATGTTTTCGCAATTATTTGTGATGCTCTTCTTGGACGATTCACATTACCAGCTTTTGTTTCATTTTCACATGAAAATGTACATTATGACCTTGCAATTTTATTTATGTATCCCGCAGCAAGGGTTGGTTTAGTCAAGTCACTCTATAGGGAGGTTTCACGCATGCAAAAGTCAACTAACACAACCGCGTTCTGGAGGACAAGCAGCACACGTGGATGCTAGGTCATATATTAAAGCATTGTGGTGCGTAGCACGGTGTCCTCCAGAACAACCGAGTTAAAACTTTTGACCTTTGGTGCGAGCTCCGCATGACTTTGAGACAGTAAACACATTTGCACATAAAGTGCGGAGGCTTTCAAAACGAAACAAAGATGGTAATTTGAGTAGTACAAGAAGGACATCCCAAATTATTGTGGTGCAATGTACCATTTTCAATTGGGTGAAAGCTTCAACATTTTACATCCCAGCTAAGGAACTGCCATGTGAAGATGAGACTCGGACCACTTGGATTATTTCAAGCTATGTAACATGTACTTTGGAAAGTTGGGACTTTAAGTACACGTTGAACACATATTCTAACATTTTTACACTTATTCCAAAATCAAGATTGTAATATTCGGAGGCCGAAATCGATAACGACAGACAGCTAGGATGGTTGCTAGTCAACATGCTTTATTCGACATCCCGGTAGTACACAACTAACATAGCACTCAGTCACTAGCACATAACACTCCCCCTCTTAAAACAGGAACCCCAAAAGGTGGAAGAAGAAAAAAAGAAACAAAAAAAAAACAACCTTCCAGTTAAACATAAAAAAAAGCTACTGACCTAACTTCTAATTACAGGTCTAACACTTCCCTAGGTTTCTTTAAGCGGGATGAACGGCGCAGTGCTGTGGTGGACGGTGAGGTTGATGCCCTGTTGCCTGGATTTGATGGTACTTGGGGTGTTGGTGGGGGTGTATCACTCTCTCCTACAGGTGTCTCCCCCTTACCCGTAACGCCTCTTTCGGCACTTTCTACTACAGCGGGCCCGAGAACATGTCCATTGGGGTCTAACGAACTGGCTCCCGACCCACTGCCCCCAATTTCTTGGTTATCTACTACACTGGGATGCTCTGCTTGATCTGACACCTCTTGACTGGCACGCGAGCGCAATTGATCCAAATGCTTGCGTACCACCCGTCCATCACTCAAACTTACATCATATAATTTTTGACTGGGTTGACTAACGACTTTACCTGGTAACCACATTTGCCCTTTAAGGTAGTTTCTTACGAAAACATCGTCATTTACCTGGATTGAACGATCTTGTGAGCATTGATCATGGTACTGCTTTTGACTGGCTTGCTTACTCTTTACATGTTGCTCCAAGCTTGGGTGAACCATACTGAGTGGTACCCTTAAGTCTCTCCCAAACATAAGGAAAGCTGGGGAATTTCCAGTTGTTGCTTGAGGGCTGTTCCTGTAATTCATTAGGAACCTAGAAACCCTAGTCTGGAGACTGCCCTCTGTTACTTTTTTCAAACCATTTTTGAACACCTGCACTGCTCTTTCTGCCTGACCATTGGAGGCAGGCTTGAAGGGTGTACTTGTGATGTGAGAAATACCGTTTCTGCTAACAAAGTCCTGGAACAATTCACTTGTAAATGTTGCCCCATTGTCTGATACAATGGTATCGGGAATACCAAATTTTGCAAACATTTGCCGGAGTTTCTCAATTGTGGGCTCTGCTTTAATTGAATGCATAATCTCCACTTCTAACCACTTTGTCCTTGCATCTATGACTATCAAAAACATGCTCCCCAGAAAGGGGCCAGCAAAATCTAAGTGGATCCTTGACCAAGGTCTATCGGGCCATTCCCACATACTCAGGGGCGACTCTGCAGGCATATTACGAGTTAGCTGACACTTATCACAGGTATTAACACACTCTTTAATACTGTCATCAAGACCCGGCCACCACACATGACTGCGGCTCACTGCTTTCATGACTGTTATGCCTGGATGCCCTTCATGCAGTTCTTTGATAATCCTCCCCCTACCCTGGGGAGGTACTACTACCCTGGCCCCCATAAAATACAACCATTATGCACACTGAGCTCAGTCTTACGTCTTTCATAGACATTAAACTCTGATCTATGCCTATAGTGTGACCACTCTTTCGGCAGAGAAAATATACCAGTTAAAATACAGTGTCCCACATGTGATAACAAAGGGTCCCTATCTGTCCAACCTTTGATTTCTTTGCTACTCACTGGTGACTTGCCTGAATCTAGAGATTCCATGAGCAACACGACATCCCATGGGAGGGGTACCTGGGTGTTCGGAGATGGGGTGGGTAGCCTACTCAGAGCATCCGCTCCAAAATTCAGTTTACCCTCCCGATACTTTATTTTATAGTCATAAGCAGACAGAGTAAGTGCCCAACGTTGGATTCTACCTGATGCCATTTGTGGCATCCGGCATCCGGTTGTGGAGTTTGTTTAAACGTGGGAGTAATGAGGTTACCCTTTGCCACAACTGCCTCCGGGGCACCCTTGGGCAAGGTGTACCTGTATTTGTCGTTTCGCTCTCGTCGTTTCACCGTGCTCAACTTCTATCACTGTGTGATAGCTGTACTATATATTGCAATTGTGTACAAAACCTTATAGCGTGCTTGTGTTGTAGTTGATAAGTGGTCGTGTCCATTTGTTTGCGATCGCGCCTTGTTTCTGTGTTGCTTGTGTTTTTCTTACTTCATCCTATTTTTTTGTCTTTTGTAAACTAGTTCTGAGGTTTTTTGTCCTTTATCCTGTGGCCTCGAGCCACACAAACTGCTGCTATGCCCGGAGGTCGGGATAGCACAATTGTTAGGTTAGAGTTTTCGTCGGGGGCGAGCGTCTCTCCCCCGCAGGCGTTTACTGTGTTGAAGAATAACGGAATACAGGTTAAAGAAATAGAGATGTTGCAGGCGCTTGCCGCCCGCAACACGTATGACCTAAAGTTCAGGTCTGATGCTGCTCGTGTTAAAGGTGTGTCTTGCCTGAAGGGAGTAGAGGGGCTCACTGTCACCCCATATGATCGCTCTGTGGCGGTGACAGTGTTATACCTGAACTTTGAGGTCGACCAGCGCCTGGTTGCGAGGGTTCTGAGCCAATACGGAACTGTCTCTGACATGCGATGGTGCAAATATGGTTCGGGCGAGTTGGCCGGCATATTTAATGGAAAGAGGCAGTGCCGTATGGAATTGGATAGGGACATCCCATCCTTCCTCTTCATAGGGGGTTCCAAGGCCCACATAAGGTACTTCGGACAGCCCCGCACCTGTTTCAAGTGTGGACAAGAGGGACACGAAGCCAGGTCTTGTCCCAACAGACGTTGCGGCAGGTGCCTGCAGGTGGGGCACGACAAGGCAGAGTGCCCCAACGAGGTGCGGTGCAACCTTTGTGGAGAGGAGGGACATGTCTCTGGTGCGTGCCCCACATCGTACTCTGCCCATGCCAATGCGGATGTGGAGCAGGCACCTGAACCCTCGCAAGCAGGCCCAGAATATTCCACTCAGGAATTGGAAGAGGCAGCACAAGAAGTGGAACAAGATTTCCTCGCCTCAAAACAGTGTGAGGGGAGTACTGCGGCTCCCAAGGCGAACTCCTCACCATCCTCCCCACCAACACCAGTGGAAGCTGATAGGATGGCAGTGGAGGAGGACCTTCAGCTCTCCTCAGACTCTGAGTCTGCTATGTCAGATGGCGGGGAGTCTGCCTCAGAGCCTCCTCCAAAGGATCCACCTTCCGGGGAGGGCTGGTTTGATTTGTGTGAGGGAGAGGAGCCTTCATTGAAGAGGTCGGCCTCAGGCGGGGTGTTAGACCAGGGGGTTCACCATTCGGAAGACCCCACACCGAGTTCACAAAGTAAAAAGGTCAGGTCCCAGGTAGATACGTAGCCACTCATTACACCATGGCTAATCCCCTGTCCCTCTTGACTCTAAATGTTAACGGCATGAGGGACAGTCGGAAGCGGTCAAGGATATTCCAATTTTGCAGAACACTGGGTGTGGACTTCGTTTTCCTCCAGGAGACCCATATTGTGAATGAGGACGATGTCCACACCTGGTCCTTTGAGTGGGGTGGGGGTTTACATGCTTCCTTTGGTTCAACAACATCTTGTGGTTCAGTTATTTTAGTTTCGCCCAAATGGACTCCCCTGGTGGGAAAAGTTGATTCTGATCATGAGGGCCGGTCTGTATGCATTACAATAAGACACCCTAGTGGGAAATTTTTCCTGTGTAACGTGTATGCGCCCAATCGGCCTTCAGACAGAAGGGACTTTTTCATGACCCTGCCATCCTTCGTTCCTGGCAGTGCTCCGTGTATCCTGGCAGGAGACTTTAACTGCGTCCCCGACACACAGCTTGACCGAATGTCCACATGTACGTCTTCGGGCTGTGGTGTCGGCACGTCGGAATTGGACATGTTCGTAAAGAATCACGACATGGTTGATGTCTGGAGAGCACAACATCCCGGCTTGTCCGTGTTCACTTGGCACCGCCCTGATGGCACGGATGCCTCAAGGTTGGACCGGGTGTACTCTCCACCTGCACTGTCACCGAGTGACTGTGAAGTTGTGACATGTCCAATTTCGGATCATGATGCAGTTACTGTCTCCTTTCAGCCTCCAGACTCATGGCCAACAGGGAGGGGGTTCTGGAAAATGAACACAGATATTCTAACGGAGGCTGACTATAGCGAACAGTTTGAAGCCAGGTACAAAGGGTGGCGAACATTGAGGCCGGCCTTCTCAACAGATTTAGAGTGGTGGGACGACGTAAAGTCCCGCATCAAACAGTTTACAGTTGGGTACTGTGTAGCAAGAGCTCGTCGAAAAAGGGAGGAGTTCCTCTCACTCTGCTCTAGGGAGAGGAACGGGGACACCTCCGCACTTCACGCAATCCAGCAGTACCTTGATCAAAAATTGCGCGGGGCCCGCGTTCGTGCTCGCGTGCATTGCGTGGAGGCGGAGGAAAAACCAACTATCAAATTCTACCGGGATGTCACAAAGTATGCCATCGATCGCCGCATAAGAGCAGTCCGTGACGTCCACGGTACAGTACAGAAGGACCCTCTCGACATCTTGGAAGTATTTAAGACCTTCTATGATCAGCTTTATACGCGGGCAGATGTCGATGAAGGCCTTCAAGACTCCCTTTTAGATAATATTGACAAGACCCCCTCTAAGGAGCAGAATGATGGACTTGGTTCTCCCCTGACTGTCGACGAGCTCTGGAAGGCGGTGGCGAAGATGAAAGGCGGAAAGGCGCCTGGGTCCGACGGTATCCCACTGGAATTCTACAAACGCTTCTGGAGTACCGTCGGACACGATCTCCGTGATGTATTCGCCTCTGCCTTCCTTGCTGGCTCATTGAGTCCCTCGCAGCGCACAGGCGTTATAACATTGTTACCAAAGTCTGGAGACCCCTAGAACCGAAAAACAAGCGACCAATTACCTTGTTAAATGTAGACTACAAGATTCTGGCGAAAGCCCTTTGTAACAGGCTAGGCACGGTCATGCCGGATCTTGTAGGTTCTTTCCAGACATGTGCGGTGCGGGGACACAGTATTCAGCAGAACCTCTGGTTGATGCGGGACTTAGTTGAATATGTGATGGACCGTGATCTTCCATGCGCACTTGTCTCCCTCGATCAGGAGAAGGCCTTCGACATGGTTGATCACGGGTTCCTCTTTAAAATCTTGAAGAAGTTTTGTTTGAATCCAGTTTTTGTTAAATGGACCTCTTTACTGTATAATAGTGTATATAGTCGGGTTATCGTTAATGGCCTACCGTCGGACCCCTTCAGAGTCCAACGTGGGGTACGGCAGGGGTGTCCCCTGTCACCTCTACTCTAT
Organism: Holothuria leucospilota; assembly: GCA_029531755.1. Lineage (NCBI taxonomy): Eukaryota > Metazoa > Echinodermata > Holothuroidea > Aspidochirotida > Holothuriidae > Holothuria > Holothuria leucospilota. The sequence continues at coordinate 37,450,473 of CM055964.1, forward strand.
GTATTGTTTAGTGAATCCCTTGCAAGAGCCTTCCAAGTTGAACCATTGTTTCGACCATTTCACATACCTGGTGGAGCTAAAGTCAAGTGCCTCCAGTATGCTGACGACGTCACTTGCGTAGTCTCCGACCTAGCTTCCTTCAGAGCCCTTACTGGCACGCTGTCTACTTTTCAAAGAGCGACAGGTGCCAGACTGAACCCCACCAAGACCAAAGGACTCCGTCTAGGTAAGTGGCGGTCGAAACAACTGCCCTTCGCGGCATCATGGGTAGACGACGCCATAAAAATCAATGGCATATGGTTTGGTTACGGTTCACCCGAGTCACTTACCTGGAATGAGAAAGTGGACCTGGTGGAAGCTAGGTTGAAGGACTTTGGCGATCGCTACATTAGTCTGTTGGGGAAGGTAACAGTTATAAATCGTTTCGTTTACCCTCTCTTGTGGTATCCGGGCACTGTTCTGGCCGCTCCAGAGGGTGTCCTGGTGCGACTGGAGAGGGCTGTGTTTAGGTTTCTTTGGTCAGGGAAAACGGAGCTGGTCAGAAGAAAAGTGGTGTACCAGGTTCCTAGGCAGGGGGGATTGGGTCTTGTGCACTTTCCTTCAAAGCTCCGTTTTCTCCTGACCAAATGTGTTTTTAGTGCTGTCGAAAGTCAGATGCCGTTTGCCTACTTTGTCCGTTATTGGGGTGGATTATCATTCCGTTGGTTCTTTCCTACCCTGTTTAGCAACAGTGTACCTCACAGTTGGAGACCAACGAAGGCATACAGTCAGATGAGGGAGACACTACGTATTATGTCAACTGTAGGAGACGTTTTGCAGTCCAGTGCGGGGGACCAGTACCGGGCCATTTTTGATGACTTGGTTGGTCAGGTCCAACCCAACGACTATGCGTCAGGGCCGGAAGTGTGGCGTGTCGTCCACAGCAGGACACTCGATCACCGCCGGCGTGACCTGCTGTGGCGCATCGCACACGACGCCATCGTAACGAATCTCAAGCGCCTTCGGTGGCGTCTTGGAGATGGCATTTGCCCCCGCACTGGATGCACAGGGTGGGAGAGTGTGCCCCATGTGTTTTGGCAGTGTGGCTTTGTGGCCCCCCTCTGGGAGTGGTTTCAAGCTCTGGCTGATCGCCTCACGTTTTGTAACACCTGGGCGGTCAGCCAGGACTACGCTTTGTATGGTCTGTCACCCCCGCCATGCAATACAAGTGTTCGCGGGATACTTACCTTTGTTTCGGCCTCCATAAAGCTGGCCTTGTGGAGAGACCGGTGTAATATTGTGTTTAGGGGAGAGGGGAAGCCTGCGGACGTCGTCCTGGCGTCGGTGAGGACGGAGATTAAGCTGAGGGTGGAGGCCGACTTCGTCCGTTTGCCAAGGTCGACGTTCGGCAGGTGTTGGGGTCCACTTGTTTCAGTGCGGGCGGGCTGGGTGATAGTTAATTTGTAAATACTGTAAATATTGAAATTGCAAAGAGTCCTACGTGATTGGCTTGGGTTTGGGGTGGTTTTGTACATAGTTAGCACAGACATTTTGTTTGCTAGCGCAATGTACAGATTTCTGTAAATAGTTCAGATTTATGTTTTTGTCCGGTCAGGTTTAAGTTCTACTTTGTTTCTTCGTGCCCGTTTCTACGTACGTAAAAAGCCACCTGTATTTGCCCCGGTGCTTTTTAAGTGCTGTTGCCTTCGGGCGTAGTGTTGCCTTCGGGCGTGGTGTTGCCTTCGGGCGTGGTGTTGCCTTCGAGCGTAATTTTGCCTTCGGGCGTAGTGTTGCCTTCGGGCGTGGTGTTGCCTTCGGGCGTGGTGTTGCCTTTGGGTGTGTGGTCTTTGTGGGACTTTGTTTTGGGGTTTTTTGTGGTGGTTGGTCTGGAGTGTTGTTTTGGGGTTGGCTGCAGTGGCAGTACTTAATCTCAGTAGTAAAAAAGACTTGTTCCTTGTTGCATGGTATATGTAGTCTGTTTGACATTGTGTTCGTGATCCGTCAGGATTTTTCTTTGGGTTTGGGATTATCCTTTAGTTTGTCAGTGCCTGTTTCTACGTACTTAAAAAGCTCTCTACCTGATGCCATTTGTGGGATACCCTTATTCTCATTAAATAAACTCATTAATGGTTTGTGATCTGAAACTAAAGTAAACTGTTGTCCATACAGGTACTGGTGAAACTTGGTAACACCAAAAACACACGCCAAACCCTCTTTCTCTACCATACTATAATTCCTCTCTGCACTAGACAATGTGCGGGATGCATAGGCTATGGGTGCCTCTGAACCATCACTGTTAACATGAGCTAACACAGCTGAAATACCATAACTTGAAGCATCACATGATAACACTAACTCTTTTGTACTATCAAAATGTGCAAGCAGAGTTTCGCTGCAGAGCATGGCCTTTGCTTTTTCAAATGCCCTTTGCTCCTTTTCCCCCCATGCCCATGCCACCTCCTTCCTCAACAACCTAGTCAGGGGTTCCAAAATTGTGGCACTGTTTGGCAAGAAGTTTGAATAATGATTCAACATTCCCAAAAATGATCGAAGTTGGGTAATGTTTTGAGGGGCTGGGGCCTTCTTTACATCCCTGACACTGTCTTTAGTGGGGCTGACACCATGCTCTGTGATTTTCTTACCCAGGTAAGTGATTTCCCTGGCATCAAATACACATTTCTCATACTTAAGCCTTAAACCCTTTTGTTCAAGCCTGTTCAGAACTTCCCTCAGATTGTTTCCATGGTCTTCCTCTGTGGGTCCTGTCACAAGGATATCATCCAGAACAACAAGGGTATGTGGAATGCCCTTCAACAGGTTCTCTATAATCCTCTGAAAAATTCCGGGTGCCGATTTTATACCGTATGGCATACGGTTATACTGAAACAGCCCTTTGTGAGTGTTTATGGTTGTGTATTTCTTTGAGGCTTTTCATCCAGCTCCACTTGCTGATATGCACTGGTGAGATCCAGTTTTGTGAAAACCTTACAACCAGCTAATGTTGCCAGTAAGTCCTCTATTTTGGGAACTGGGTAACCATCCAACGATGAGACCTGATTTACTGTTAGTTTATAGTCCCCACAAATTCGTACACTTTTTCCATCCGATTTGATGATTGGTACTATAGGACATGCCCATTCACTGTGATCTACTGGGGAAATCACCCCTTGTTGCTGAAGTCGCTCTAGTTCTTCCTCTATTGTCTCCCGTAGTTTATATGGCACTGATCTAGCTCTGAAATATTTGGGCCGTGCATCTACATCCACATATATTTTGGCTTGGGGGCCTGTATACTTTCCTAGCCCTTTCTGGAATACTTCCCTGTGCCTGGCAGTCATGTTGAAATCTAACTTGTTCACTGTTAGGATTTTCTGCCAGTTCAGTCTTAATTCTGCGAGCCAAGATCTACCAAGAAGTGTGGGCCCTTCTCCTGACACAATTATTAACGGTAGAGTCTTCATTTGGTCGTCTAGCTGTACTTCAACCTTAGCCTCCCCATGAATCTTAACTAATTCTCCCGTATAAGTACGTAGTTCAGTTTTAGTGGGGCTAACCTTTGGGGCTTTGCATCCAAAAATGCTTTTGTACGTAGTTTCACTCATGAGTGACATTCCCGCCCCGGTATCTAGTTCCATTCCTACTGAGATACCTTCAATTTGTACCTGTACCAAAATTGGTGGATTCTTCCCGGAGGGGTTGTAAAACAAGTTGTATGCTGTTCCCGTAATCTCCTCACCCATATCCTCAGAACAATCTGCCTCCGAGTTTTCACGAACTACGTTGGCCTTTTGCCCACTGCGGTCTGGATCAGGCTTTGACCTACACGCCCTTTTGATATGTCCCTTCTTTTTACATGAATGACAGGTTGCCTCCCTGAAACGACACTCAGCCCCAGAGTGATTTGTCCCCAAACAACGATAACATTCACTCTTTCTTGCACTTTTATAGTACTTCTTGGTTTTATCACTGACAGTGACGTTAGTGTCCTTTCCCTCCATTTTCTGCAAATTAGGCCTATCTACAGTAACTGGCCTGGTTTGTAACGGACCGGAGCAAAACGCAACCGACAACCACCCACAGAATCGCTAACATGCCCTCACCATCCACACCCAGCACAGGAAACGAAATAGTCTCTGCCACCGCCAACAAACAGAAACCACCACCACACCCACCATCAACGATCACAACAACACAAGTCCAAAACAACACACGCCCAAAGGCAACAAACCCACTCAAGACAACAACACGCACGAAGGCAATCACAGCGCGGAGGGATACGGGGGTCCACCTGCCACACTCAAATCACTATCAGCACTGCAATGAGAGAGCTTTTTAAGTACGTAGAAACAGGCACTGGCAAACCAAAGAAGAATCCCAAACCCAAACAAAACCATGACGGGTCACAAACACAAATGCTAAACAAACTATACATACCGTGCAACAGGGAACAACAGATAGTCTGTTACTACTGAACTCCAGTAACTGCCACTGCAGGCAACCCCAAAACAACTCCCCACAACCACATACCACCCAAACAAATTCCGCCCACACGCCCAAAGGAAACACCACGCCCGAAGGCAACTCTACACCCCACGGCAACAACACGCCCGAAGGCAACACTACGCCCCAAAGGCAACACTACGCCCGAAGGCAACACTACGCCCGAAGGCAACACTACGCCCAAAGGGAACAGCACTTAAAAAGCACCGGGGCAAATACAGGTGGTCTTTTTACGTACATAGAAACAGGCACGGAGAAACAAAGGCGAACTCAACCCGGCCGGACAAAAACATAACCGCGAACTATTTACAGAATTCTCCTACCAAACAATATTTCTGTGTTAGCAATGTAAAACACCACCTGGAACCAAAGCTTATGGCATAGGGCTATTTACAATCTCACAAAAGCAAAACTATTTACATATAATTTTCATGTGGCCAACCCCCGACCGCCCACAATACCAACAATGATGTGCTCCTCACACGCCCGCAGCCAGACCGGACCCAACATGGAACAAAGACAAACCCACCCACAACGAGCTATCAAACAAAATTGTGCCAAGCATGGACACAGACACGAACAGAACGGAAACCCCAACCAGCGTGAACAAAAGGCAAAACCATTCAAACTAAATACTCTTGCTGGGATTTAATCTTTTTTAACCTTGTAGTTAATGGTACTCGGTCCCCTTTTGATGATGTTGTCTCTGGTGTTCCTCAAGGATCTGTCCTAGGACCCATTCTTTTCCTTGTTCATATTAATGACATTGTAAATGCTGCCTCCTCTAATATTAGACTTTGCTGATGACTGTGTCTGTTATCGGGTCATAGAGAATGTTAATGATTGTTGTTTGCTCCAGAAAGACATACAAATTCTAGGTCTTTGGGCCAAGACTTGGGGCATGAGATTCCAGCCCTCTAAGTGCAACATCATTACTTTCGCTAGAAAAAAAAATCCGGTCAACTTCGATTATGTCTTGAACGATGTGAAGTTAGTTAAGGTTGACTCGATAAAGTTCCTAGGTGTCACGATTTCTAACGACTTAAACTGAATGTCTATCTGCAATAAGGGTAATAAGATTTTGGGCATACTTTATAGAAATTTATCATTTTGCTCTCGCGATGTGAAGTTAGCTGCCTAAAAGGGTCTCCTTCGGCCTGTTTTGGAGTATGCTTGTTGCGTATGGGACCCACATCAGTCTTATTTACAACATAAGCTAGAGAGCATCCAGAGGAGATCGGCTCGTTTTGTAAGCTCCGAATTTTCTCGCGAGCCAGGGTCGATGACATCTATTTTGAAGGACCTTGATCTCCCCACGCTAGCAGATCGTCGCAAGCAAAACAGACTTATTCTCTTCTCGAAAGGTTTTTTTGGTAAGGCTAATATTCCCATGGACAAACTCAGTCATCCAACTCGGAAAACTCGTGGGATGCACAACCTCCATTTTTGTCAACTCTACTCTCGGTCTAATTGTTATAAATTTAGTTTTCTTCCTAGTACCCTGAAAGATTGGAATAACCTTCCTGCTGCTTTGATTGATGGTTTAGATAGTCATAGAGATCCTGTTCAATATATTACCAATTTTATTAGGGCACCCCTGACGCATGTGCGGTGTAGTAATGTCCTTTGGATGTGTCACCGTGATCCGAAAGAAGAAGAAGGGCTCGGTACGGGCGTCTCAGAGTGATGAATTTCCTGGTCTGACACCTCGCCTGAGGCGGACCTCTTAAGTGCAGACTCTGGCCCCTCCCCCTCACACAAATCAAACCAACCCTCCCCCGAAGGTGGATCCTTTGGAGGAGGCTCTGAGGCAGGCTCCCCGCCATCCGACATTGCCGAGTCTGAGGACAGATCGAGGTCCTCCTCTACTGTCGTTATTCCAACCTGACTGGTGCCGTTGCTAAGGATGGCGGAGAGTCTACCTCAGGAGTTCCGGTACCCCCCTCACACTGCTTGGAGGCAATTAAGGAAGTCCTGTTCCACCTCAAGTGCCGCCTCCTCCAATTCCTGAGTTGAATAATGTGGGCCTGTTTGCGAGGTGCTTTTTAAGTGCATCGAAACGGCACATACAAACAAAAACAAAAACTCAAACCGGTCGGGCAGAAACATAAATGCAAACTATTTTTGCGAGGGTTCAGGTGCCGACCCCACATCGGCACTGACATGAGCAGAGTACGATGTGGGGCAGGCACCAAACACATGTCCCTCCTCCCCACAGAGGTTGCACCGTACCTCGTTGGGACACTCTGCCTTGCCGTGCCCCAACTGCAAGCATTTCCCACAACGTCTGTTGGGGCACGACTTGGCTTCGTGCCCCTCCTCGCCACATCTAAAACAGGTACGGGGCTGACAAAAGTACCTAATGTGCGCCTTGGAACCACCTATGAAGAGGAAGGATGGAATGTCCCTCACCAGTTCCATACGGAACTGTCTCTTACAGGTGCACCTTGCCCAAGGGTGCCCCGGAGGCAGTTATGGCAAAGGGTAACCTTATTATCCCCACGCTTTAAGTTTTGTTTTCGATCGTGTCCGTTTCGAAACACGTTAAAGGAAAATAAAAAAAAACAAAAACAAGCTCCACAACCGGATGCAGTTTGTGTGCTTTTTAAGTGCATCGAAACGGCACATACAAACAAAAAATAAACTCAAACCGGATCGGGCAGAAACAAAAACGCAAACTGTTTACACACTAATAATAATAAGTCCTGGGTAGGACTTAAAACTGCATCCGGTTGTGGAGTTTGTTTAAACGTGGGAGTAATGAGGTTACCCTTTGCCACAACTGCCTCTGGGGCACCCTTGGGCAAGGTGCACCTGTATTTGCCCCGGTGCTTTTTAAGTGCTGTTGCCTTTGGGCGTAGTGTTGCCTTCGGGCGTGGTGTTTGCCTTCGGGCGTGGTGTTGCCTTCGGGCTTAGTGTTGCCTTCGGGCGTGGTGTTGCCTTCGGGCTTAGTGTTGCCTTCGGGCGTGGTGTTGCCTTCGGGCGTGGTGTTTGCCTTCGGGCGTGGTGTTGCCTTCGGGCGTGGTGTTGCCTTCGGGCTTAGTGTTGCCTTCGGGCGTGGTGTTGCCTTCGGGCGTGGTGTTGCCTTCGGGCTTGGTGTTGCCTTCGGGCGTGGTGTTGCCTTCGGGCTTGGTGTTGCCGTCGGGCGTGGTGGTGCCTTCGGGCTTGGTGTTGTCTTTGGGTGTGTGGTCTTTGTGGGGCTTTGTTTTTAGTGTGACCGGGGTGGGGTTGGTCTGTGGGGTCTTTGGGTTGTTGTCAGTGTGTGTGTGGTTCTATTGTTGTAATGAACATAATTTTCTGTTTGATTTGGTGTGTGGATAGTTTTGACTTTATGTTCCTGTCCGATCCGGTTTGAGTTTTGTTTTTTGTTTGTATGTGCCGTTTCGATGCACTTAAAAAGCCCCCCCCCCCCCCCACTAATAAATCAAACAGAAAATTATGTTCATTACAGTAATAGAACTATATATACAGATATTTACATACTATTTGCAACAACATAAGTACTTTACAGACCAACCTCCTTCCAGCCACCCCAAACCAATATTACAACCCCTTGTAACGGCACAGATAAACAGTACATAAACATAGATATTTACATAGGGGTAAACGTCCATAATTTCGGCCTGTACGAAATTTCGGCCCCCCTATAAATTAAATGGACTAGTCCATATAATATGGTCACATGACCACAAATTTGTTGTCAGGTGATGCCTCCGATTGCCGCTCTCTCTCGTAACAAACTAAACAAGTGCAGACGGTACGAACATTCCGAGAAATATTGAATACATTTTAAGGTCGTTCTCCAGAGGTAAGTAAAGGAGAATTCTTACGCGATCGCGTAAGATGCTCAAATATTTTCACGGATTAATTTATCATACTGAATATGGCTCTAATAGGGTGAAACTTCTTAGTTGTACTCTTGGATAATGGTAGTACATGTAGGAATTGCCTACCATTGACTTTGTGTATAAAATCAGCAGTAACTAGGGGAGCCGAAAATCGGCACAGTGTGCATTCAGTGTGAGCCTAATTTCGGCTACGGAGAATCAACTTAGGCCTAGCCTAGGTGTTACAGAGTTTGATATAGGGTGTGCAAAGTGGACATAATGTGGTGGGTGATTCATTATAGAAATAATTTAACATGGTTTTAGACATCTTTTTTTTTTTTGAATTTTGATTTTGTTTATTTCTCTTTTAATTTCTTTTTCCTTTTCTTTTTTCTTTTGTTCAGAAAGTTTACTTCCGAAAGTGATGCCGTGGGCCAAATTTTTGCTGCCCTGGATTTTGGAGACAAAATATGGACAGATAATAAATAGCTTTCTGCGGTGCATAATTTGAATTGATCAGTAATTGTCAAATTAGATCGGTCAGAAAATTTAGAAACTGTCAGCAATAGCCATGCATGAACACATTTGCATGGTGGTCCCATTCAGTTTAATAATTTTGTTTAATTTTGTCATCAAGAGGAAGTTTCAGACTGCCGTCAACAAAGACTGTGTTTCTCAAGTTTCATTTTGCAATCCTCTGAACTGTCTATTTTATGTTTTCTTGATTTGTTTCATTCTTTTTATTTTGTAAGTATTGAAGGGGGGGGGGGTGTTGTTTATGTACGTGATTCAGGAAGGTTGAGGTTCTCTCTTTCTAGCTTCACTGGTTGATGCTGATAAGTATGAAGCTGCCGACTTAGAGAAGCATTTTCCTACCCTCATTCATAAAATGCCTGTAATTTTCCTGATTGCTTAGAATAAAAAGAGACTATCTGTAGTTAATCACAGATTATAGTTTGAAGTTATTTTCAAAAGTTAAAGGTAAGTGAATGTGTTCCTTGCTCTTCTTTCCTACTTTAACCAAATTGACCTTTTTATTAACCTTTTTTTTTTCAGATTTACATATAGCATAAACTTTGCCTCAGCATAATAAGATCATGCTTAGAGGCAATTACAGAAAGAGGTATACCCAACAGCAGGTGGAGTTGGGGGTCCAGCAGGTGAAGAGTGGGGCCCTTTCTCTGAACCATGCTAGTAAAATGTATGGCATTCCTCGGGCCACACTATTTGACAAAGTTAAGGAGAGGACACCACTGACCTGTACACTTGGGGCTCCTACTGTACTGACCAAAGAAGAAGAAAACCAACTGGCCAACTGGGTTATAAACATGGGGAAAATTGGATATGGGAGGACCCGTCAGGAACTCACCTTGACAGTGAAACAAATCCTTGACAAGACGAACAGACGTAATCCATTCAAGAACAACTTACCTGGTCGCCATTGGGTGGAGGGATTTCTGCAGAGGCACCAGCATATTTCAAAAAGGACAAAGGAAGCCTTGGGGAAGGAACGTGCATGTGTGACCTCAGCAAAACTTGACAAGTGGTTTAATGAGTTTGAAACTTACATTAAAGACATAGAGTCTCAAGGAGATATATTTGATAACCCCATGCGCATTTTTAATGCTGATGAATCTGGCTTTGCCTTGGCAGGAAAGTCAGAGAAGGTTTTGGCTTTGAAGGTTCAAAAGTTGTGTATAACCTCACAACTTCAGATAAGTCTCAGATTACCTGCTTGGCATGTTGTAATGCTGGTGGGATGTATTTACCCCCCATGTTGATATTTCCTGGAGTTCGATTCAAATATAATCCCTTGGATGGTGCACCAGCTGGGTCATGTTTAGGCCGGTCAGAAAATGGCTGGATCAACAGTGAAATATTTTATGAATGGGTGGCAAACCATTTCCATACATTTCTTGTAAAAGAAAAGATCCAGCTCCCTGTCATTCTTTTGATAGATGGCCACTCGTCTCACATTAATTTAGACACTGCTACATTTTGCAGCGAGAATGGCATCATCTTATATTGTCTCCCTCCCCATGCGTCGCACGTCATTCAGCCATTAGATGTATCAGTGTTTAAGGCCTTAAAGACTAAGTGGAATCAAGAGGTTCGGTATTTTCAAATAACACACCCAGGGGAAAATGTCACAAAACAAACATTTGCCTCTGTTTTTGGTCGTGCATGGCCAAAGGCTATCACACCTGAAAATGCCATCAATGGTTTTAAAAGCTGTGGCATTTTCCCTCTGGACAAAACAGCGATTGACCAAAAGAAGCTCTTGCCCTCTACAGTCTTTGCAAGCACTGAGCCTGCCCTATTGTCAGCACCAGACAGTAGGGGGATGTAACATCAAAAGCCCCATCCACAAATGCAGGTTTGACCATTTTTGAGGCAGCCATAGGGCCTGAAAAGCTGACCCTTTTCAAAAGAAGGTTGGAGGAAGGTTATGATCTTCCAGAATCTGAAGATCCAATTTTCTTCACATGGAAAAAGCTAAAACTTGAATCTTTGTCCAAATCTAGTGCCCCCATACCCCCATGTGACATTCCCTCAACTTCAAGGTCTGATCCACAGTCAACTTCAAGGTCTGATCCACAGTCAACTTCAAGGTCTGATCCACAGTCAACTTCAAGGTCTGATCCACAATCAACTTCAAGGTCTGATCCACAGTCAACTTCAAGGTCTGATCCACCAAAAAATCAAAGGGCTCTGCCAGTGATTTTGATGGCCACCTAAGGTATCCCAGTGCCCCTCCAACAAAAAAGCCACGTTGTAGGCAGGATCAGTTACTGCCAAAGGCAGTGTCAGGAGAAAAGTTTATGGAATTTTTACTTAAGAAAAAACAGGAAAAAGATGAAGCAGAAGCTGCTAAGCTTAAGAGAAAAGAGGCTAGAGAGGCCAAAAAAAGAGCAAAATTCAAAAGCAGGAAACAAAGAGAAAATTGACCCAAATGTTTGTTCAGTGCGTAAAGACAGATATGATGACCTCCCAGAGAATTGGATCGGCTGTAGTTGTGGCAGATGGGTCCACAAACTGTGCACAAGTATTCCTGGTGTGCAGGAGTTGTCTGATGAAGACATAGAAGCACTTGATTGGTACTGTGACAGGTGTGCAGAAGAGTAACATTTGAAAGCTTGAAGTTAGCATGAAGCTAAGTTACCTGTTGGAGATAAAAGTATTCAAAGTTTGTAAAGAGAAGATGACTTTTATATGAATTTTATTCAATTCAAGACAAAAGTATTCACACAGTTTTAAAACATTCTTTATAGGCTGAAATAGGCCAAAGTTTGATTTGAAAGATGTACACTTTACTTTTAACAATGATTAAAAAAAATGAGAGGTTGAAAATAACTGCCTTCTTTACCACTGGTGTTCCTCTGATGAAGACATAGAAGCACTTGATTGGTACTGTGACAGGTGTGCAGAAGAATAACATTAGCTTGAAGTTAGCATGAAGCTAAGTTACCTGTTGGAGATAAAAGTATTCAAAGTTTGTAAAGAGAAGATGACTTTTATATGAATTTTATTCAATTCAAGACAAAAGTTTTCACACAGTTTTAAAACATTCTTTATAGGCTGAAATAGGCCAAAGTTTGATTTGAAAGACGTACACTTTACTTTTAACAATGATTAAAAAAAAATGAGAGGTTGAAAATAACTGCCTTCTTTACCACTGGTGTTCCAATAAATACAGTGTTTAACATTGTACTAATGTTTCATTGTTTATAATATTCAGTTCATGTTCAATAAGATACCAAAAAATTAACATAACCAGCGATTTTTTAAAAAATTTAAAACCGCCGAAATTAGAGCCGCCGCAGGCCGGAATTACGCGCAAGGGAGCCGAATTTCAGGTCTTGAAACCAGAAATCCATGCGGCCACATGATTGGTCAACTAATATATGGACTAGTCTACTTTGGTACGGGGGGTACAGAAGACAGTATGAGCACGTAAGTTATCGATCGTTTGCCCGACGTTCATACCCGCTTTGCGAAATAACGGACATTATTTGGTAAAGGAGCCGAAATTACGGACGTTTACCCTACTATTTACAACAACTTAAATATGTGTGCTTTTTAAGTGCATAGAAACGGACACTGTCAAAACAGAAAAACCCCAACCGGACCGGCAAAAACACAACCATGAACTCTTTACAATTATCTTGTGCTTTTTAAGTGCATAGAAACGGACACTATCAAACAGGAAGAACCAAATCCGGATCGGCAAGAACAAAACCATGAACTACTTACAATCATTTACAAAGTTACTTTACACACAACTAGCAAAACTAAATTTCTGTGGCCAACATATACGACACCCCCAGCGCACCCACCACACAAGACCATTTACAAACAGGAAAACAACACGCCAGAAGGCAGCAACACACACCCGAAGGCAACAGACAACGCCCGAAGGCAACACAACACGCCCGAAGGCAACACCACGCCCGAGGGCAACCCCACGCCCGAAGGCGACTTCACGCCCGAAGGCGACCCCACGTCCGAAGGCGACCCCACGTCCGAAGGCGACCCCACGCCCGAAGGCAACCTCACGCCCGGAGGCAACACCACGCCCGAAGGCAACAAACGCCCGAAGGCAACAACACGCCGGAAGGCAACACCACGCCCGAAGGCAACTTCACGCCCGAAGGCAACAACACGTAAAAAGGCAACAACACGTAAAAAGCACAGGGCAAATACAGGTGCACCTTGCCCAAGGGTGCCCCGGAGGCAGTTGTGGTAAAGGGTAACCTCATTATCCCCTCGCTTAAACAAGCTCCACAACCGGATGCAGTTTAAAGTCCTACCCAGGACTTTACAATTATCTTACATTAAGCTAGCAAAACAAAATTTTCTGTGGCTAATATACACGACACTCTCAGCCACTTAAATACCTTACTGACCAACCTCCTCCTCCTTTAAGTCCTGGGTAGGACTTAAAACTGCATCCGGTTGTGGAGTTTGTTTAAACGTGGGAGTAATGAGGTTACCCTTTGTCACAACTGCCTCCGGGGCACCCTTGGGCAAGGTGCACCTGTATTTGCCCCGGTGCTTTTTAAGTGCTGTTGCCTTTGGGCGTAGTGTTGCCTTCGGGCGTGGTGTTTGCCTTCGGGCTTAGTGTTGCCTTCGGGCGTGGTTTTGCCTTCGGGCGTGGTGTTGCCTTCGGGCTTGGTGCTGCCTTCGGGCGTGGTGTTGCCTTCGGGCGTGGTGTTGCCTTCGGGCGTGGTGTTGCCTTCGGGCGTGGTGTTGCCTTCGGGCGTGGTGTTGCCTTCGGGCTTGGTGTTGCCTTCGGGCGTGGTGTTGCCTTCGGGCTTGGTGTTGCCGTCGGGCGTGGTGTTGTCTTTGGGTGTGTGGTCTTTGTGGGGCTTTGTTTTTGGTGTGACCGGGGGAAGGTTGGTCTGTGGGGTCTTTGGGTTGTTGTCAGTGTGTGTGTGGTTCTATTGTTGTAATGAACATAATTTTCTGTTTGATTTGGTGGTGTGTGGATAGTTTTGCCTTTATGTTCCTGTCCGATCCGGTTTGAGTTTTGTTTTTTGTTTGTATGTGCCGTTTCGATGCACTTAAAAAGCCCCCCCACCTCCTTCCAGCCACCCCAAACCAGTATTTCCAACCCCTTGTAAGGGCACAGATATGTATACATATACATATATGTATACATATACATATATGTATACATATACATATTTACAACTGAAGTACCTCAGAAGCCACGTATGTACAAACACAGTGTTATGTACACAATGCAGTGTGTGCGCTTTGTAAGTGCATAGAAACGGACACTGTCAAAAAAGAACAATGCTCTTTTTAAGTACGTAGAAACGGGCACTAAAACAAAGGGCGAGAACCCAAACCGGACCGGGCAAAAACGCAACAACAAACTATTTACATGCACCTACAAACATAAATATTGTGTTACTATGAACAAAGGACTATATACAAAGGTTAATTACATAAGACAATTTACAAATTTATCCACGCAAAACTACAGGTTAGCAGCTTTTTAAGTACATAGAAACAGGCACTGAGGAACAAAACCCAAACCGAAATTTCTGTGTTAACTCTGTATAAATCTATCACGAACCCAAGCCAGTTACACAGGACTATTTACAATCTCACTAGGCAAAACTATTTACATACCCATTTACATTAACAGAAGAGTGTTCAGGTTGAGTCTGTACAATGCTTTTTGTAACTATGGGTGCTCCTTACGTGCTCGGGAACGGACGTGCTCCGGAACAAAAACACCTGACGTGTCATAAAACACAAGGACAACTATATACACCAGGCCAGCAACAAATTTTAATGTGGCCAACCCCACTATTTACAATATAAACAAGTTGATGTGCTTTTCACATGCTTGTAGCCGGACGGACCTAATGTGGAACAAAGGCAAACCTATTTACACTGAACTACCAAACTTTGTAGCATGCATGAGCACAGATACAGACAGAACAGAAACCCAAAAGAAAACCGGGCACATATCATTCACACCAAATACTCTGGCTGGGACCTTATCTTTTTAATCCGGGGGCTCGGTACGGGCGTCCCAGAGTGATGGGTTCCCCTGTCTAACACCTCGCCCGAGGCCGACCTCTTCAGTGCAGGCTCTGGCCCCTCCCCCTCACACAAATCAAACCAACCCTCCCCCGAAGGTGGATCCTTTGGAGGAGGCTCTGAGGCAGGCTCCCCGCCATCCGACATTGCCGAGTCTGAGGACAGATCGAGGTCCTCCTCTACTGTCGTTATTTCAACTTGACTGGGTGTCGTTGCTAAGGGTGGCGGAGGGGGGGGGGGGGGCTTTTTAAGTGCATCGAAACGGCACATACAAACAAAAAACAAACTCAAACCGGATCGGACAGGAACATAAATGCAAAACTATCCACACACCACCAAATCAAACAGAAAGTTATGTTCATTACAACAATAGAACCACACACACACTGACAACAACCCAAATACCCAACAGACCAACCTCCCCCCGGCCACCCTAAAGCAATAATACTACATACCGCCAACAACCAAAAAACCAGACACCAACAGGTGGCGGAGTCTACCTCAGGAGTTCCAGTACCCCCCTCACACTGCTTGGAGGCAAGGAAGTCCTGTTCCACCTCAACTGCCGTCTCCTCTAATTCCTGAGTTGAATACTGTGGGCCTGTTTGCGAGGGTTTAGGTGCCGACCCCACATCCGCACTGTGTGCTTTTTAAGTGCATAGAAACGGACACTGTCAAAACAGAAAAGCCCCAACCGGACCGGCAAAAACACAACCATGAACTATTTACAATTATCTTACATTAAGCTAGCAAAACAAAATTTTCCATCCGCACTGACATGAGCAGAGTAAACAATGCAGTTTAACGTCCTACCAGTAACTAGTTCATGGTTGTGTTCTTGCCGGTCCGGTCCGGTTTTGATTCTTCCTGTTTGATAGTGTCCGTTTCAATGCACTTAAAAAGTCCTACCAGCACTTAGAACAGAAGTATCTGAAGTCACCTGCACCTGTGCCTCCAGACACCTTTATTTTCCTTTAGTCCTGGGTAGGACTTAAAACTGCATCCGGTTGTGGAGTTTGTTTAAACGTGGGAGTAATGAGGTTACCCTTTGCCACAACTGCCTCTGGGGCACCCTTGGGCAAGGTGCACCTGTGTTTGCCCCGGTGCTTTTTAAGTGCTGTTGCCTTTGGGCGTAGTGTTGCCTTCGGGCGTGGTGTTTGCCTTCGGGCGTAGTGTTGCCTTCGGGCGTGGTGTTGCCTTCGGGCGTGGTTTTGCCTTCGGGCGTGGTGTTGCCTTCGGGCTTAATGTTGCCTTCGGGCGTGGTGTTGCCTTCGGGCTTGGTGTTGCCTTCGGGCGTGGTGTTGCCGTCGGGCGTGGTGGTGCCTTCGGGCGTGGTGTTGCCTTCGGGCTTGGTGTTGTCTTTGGGTGTGTGGTGGATTTGGGTGTGTGGTCTTTGTGGGGCTTTGTTTTTAGTGTGACCGGGGGGAGGTTGGTCTGTGGGGTCTTTGGGTTGTTGTCAGTGTGTGTGTGGTTCTATTGTTGTAATGAACATAATTTTCTGTTTGATTTGGTGGTGTGTGGATAGTTTTGACTTTATGTTCCTGTCCGATCCGGTTTGAGTTTTGTTTTTTGTTTGTATGTGCCGTTTCGATGCACTTAAAAAGCCCCCCCCCCCCTATTTTCCTTTAACGTGTTTCGAAACGGACACAATGGAAAACAAAACTAAACAAACAAACAAACAAAACTAAACCCCTCGTGGCCCCTGTTGTTGGTGTCTGGTTTTTTGGTTGTTGGCGGTTTGTAGTATTATTGCTTTAGGGTGGCCGGGGGGAGGTTGGTCTGTTGGGTATTTGGGTTGTTGTCAGTGTGTGTGTGTGGTTCTATTGTTGTAATGAACATAACTTTCTGTTTGATTTGGTGGTGTGTGGATAGTTTTGCATTTATGTTCCTGTCCGATCCGGTTTGAGTTTGTTTCTTGTTTGTATGTGCCGTTTCGATGCACTTAAAAAGCAAAACAAAACTAAACAAAACCCGTCGGATGACAAACATAATACCAAAAACCATTCACACGCTGCAAAGAAAACGAGTCTCTGTCACCACCAACAAACAGAAACTTCCAACACCCGCCGCCGACAGTGACCACCGCCCCCACCCCCAAGCCAGTCCCCGAACACCACATACCTTTTCTTTTTACGTACATAGAAACAGGCACGGTGAAACAAAGAACTCGAACATAACAACTAGGCCTATTTACAGAATCCTTTTCACTGCGCTAGGAAACAAAATTTCACAGACACAGTCGAGTTAGATGGGACTTGACACATCAGCACTGTGTTATGCAGTGTCATCTAGATAATCAAAAGCCACTGGCTTCCAGGCTTACGATAGTCACTATATGACAGTATGAGAACTCGCACGCCGCAAAGTTCAAGAAGTTCCTAGCGACAAGGAGCTGGTAATCCATCCTTTACATGACTCCCGCGTTTGATCTTGTCTAGCGTTTTAGGTTTTTTTCCCAACAGTTTCTCTTTAGTTTTACCGTTTTTATCTTGCTGACACTACATAACACATTTGTGTTGATGTGTCGTTAAGTCCCATCTAACTAACTAACAAATCGATCAGCTCGAATGCCATCTTAAGTGCCTGGATCTCGGCGGTAAATATCGATGCATCATCGGGCAATCTGACTTGCAAGAATGCATCTCGGCCTGCTGCTGCAGCTGCCACCTTGTTCGTTGCTTTGGAACCATCGGTATAGATTGCATGATAACGACGGTACGTATTTCTAAGTTCATTAAAGCTGGCACGGTACACCAGTTCATTGGTTGAGTTCTTGAGACGTTGTCTCAAACTAAGGTCAATAACTGGTTTGACTAACTTCCAGGGGGGAGTGATTGAGAAGGTAAGCTGTGCTACAGAATCGGGGTTGGTACACACCTGTGATAAAGCTGGTTTCCTCGTATATATGTCACCAAACTTATGGCTGAAGGCCGTCTCAAAGGTCGGGTTTTGTCTATGACTACTCAGTTTGAGGCCAAACTGGAGTGACAACTTTTTCCATCTCATTTGGAGGGGTGGCTCGTTCGCTTCGATGTAAAGACTCTGCATTGGGGAGGTACGGAAAGCTCCCAGGCAGATCCTAAGACCTTGGTTTTGTATGGGCAGGAGTTTCCTGAGGTATGATTCACGTGCAGAGCTGTAAACAACACAACCATGATCAAGATTGGACCTCACTAGGGATCTCTATAGTCGAAGCAAAACGGGGCGATCAGCGCCCCAGTCCATCTTTGAGACGACCTTCAACAGGTTTAGTGCTTCCTGACACTTCCGCCTGAGATGGTCGATGTGGGCTTTGAAGTTGAGCTCATTGTCGAGTATTAGGCCAAGGAACTTAGTCTGAGGAACAACTGGGATGTGGACACCGTTCAAACTCAAGTCTGGGTCGCAATGGGCACCTCTCCGGTTGCAAAAAGTGCATTGCAAACAGTTTTTGGTCCGAGGAAAAACGGAACCCGTCTTGTCAGGCCAACAACGCTGGATGGTATTCAGGCAATTTTGCATCAAAGTCCTCTCTATAGATCTCATGTTCCGTGAGGAACAGGTAATAGAGAAGTGCATATCCACAAATAAAAGAACTGTTTCAATCCCAGGGGTTCACCACATTGGCGATCGCTATTGTATTTCATGATGAAAAGAGTAACTGAACAAGATGCTACCTTTGGGGAACACCCCATTTCCTGATTATGTACTAACGATAACAACGCTCCCCACACGTAACACGAAACACACGATCTTTTACAGGAAGTCTTGAAAATGAAAAGCTGGCACTCGGCCCACTCAGAAGCCGCCACTTGCAAGTCTTTCAGAATGACGTATTTCCAAGTGGTATCGTGTGGCCCTCTCGAAGTCAAAAAAATACCGGAAACAACATTGGTGTCCGCGAACATAGACCCGTCACGAACTGTAGATTCCAGGCGCACAAGTGGTCAATTGTACTGGCGGCCACGCCGAAAAATAACACTCTGAAAGCTAGTCTAGAGATTGTTGTTTCAAGAAACCAAACCAGACGGTTTATTTATCATTCGTTTCAAACTGTTTTGCACACAAACAGCTTAGTAAGGGAAATAGGGACGTGAAGTTTGTAGGCCTTTGTGGATCCTTCACCTGGGATGGCTTCGAGCCCCCGATGAGAATGATGGTGGCTTCCCGCCAAGCAGCTGGAAAGTTGCCATTTTCCCATATACCGTTGAAAATATCTAATAACAGCAGTAAGGAGTTATCTGGAAGGTGTTTGAGGAACTGATAGTGAACTTCATCTGGGCCAGTGGCAGTGTCATTGCTCTTCTCTCGAGAGCAATGCGTCCTGGGTATGACGTTAAACTGCATCCAGGTGAGGTGAGGAGGTCGTGTGTGGCGAGTAGCTTGTCCCCGGCTATCGCCTATAAAATGCGCACATGAGACCGTTTTTACTCATCCCACGACTGGCGGGTTGTCGGCGCCACAAAACCGAGCAAGCCCCTTCATGGTTGTCCCCCTGTGGGCTGGGGGTTGTAGAATATGCCCACGGTATTTCCCGTCTGTCGTAAGAGGCGACTAAAGGGAAGGATTTGAAACGTATTTAAGCTTGTTGACACTATATAACACATTCGTGTTGGTGTGTCGTTAAATCTCATCTAACTAACTAATCGAGAGCAATGAGCAATTCCTTGATGGTAAAGAGGTTGTTGTAGTCCTCAGAGTTGTCCGAGGTGAAGTTCACTTTTTGTTTTTCAGACACAGATACAGACACAGTCGAAACAAAAAAAAAAAAAATAACCGGAACATGACATGGTAACACATGTTCATGTGGCCAACCCCCAGTTTACACAATGTGTTCTACTCACATGCAAATAGCCGGACCCCAAACCCAATGTGGAACTGAGGGCAAACAGCCTAAGAGGGCACCACTAACAAGACTCCTACTGGGACTTGATCTTTTTAATCCTTAGACTCGGTGCTAGTCTTTCAGAGTGACGGTCTCCCCACTCTGACACCTCGCCCGAGGCCGACCTCTTTAGTGCAGAATCTGACCCCTCGCTCTCACACAAATCAAACCAACCCTTCCCAGAAGGTGGATCCTTGGGAGGAGGCTCCCCATCATCCGACATGACAGAAACAGACTCTTGAGTCTGAGGAGAGATAGAGGTCCTCTGCTGTCATGATTCCAGCCTCCCTTGGTTCCATTGGCAAGGATGGTGGAGAGTCCGCCTCAGGAGTCACAGTGTCCGCCTCACACTGTTTGGGGGCGAGGAAGTCGTGTTCCACCTCCTCCAATTCCTGAGTGGAATATTCCGGGCCTAGTTGCGAGGGCTCAGGTGCTTCCCCACATTCTCACTGGCATGGGCAGAATACAATTCGGGGCATGCACCAAAGACATGTCCCTCCTCCCCATAAAGGTTGCATCGCACCTCGTTGGGACACTCGGCCTTGACGTGCCCCACCTGCCGGCATCAGACGCAACGTCATTTAGGACACGACTTGGCTTCGTGCCCCGCCTCTCCACACTTAAAACAGGTGCGGGTCTGCTCAAAGTATCTTATGTGGGCTTTGGAGCCCCCTATGAAGAGGAATGACGGTACCATACGGAACTCTCTTTCCGTTAAGTATGTCCTTCAACTCACCTTCATTGTAAGTGACCCACCGCCAATATCGAGAGGGGACAGAGGTCCGGTACTGACTCGGAACCCTCGGAACAAGGCCCTGTTCGGACGTGTCATTAGTTCAGGTTACAGCACCGTCACACCACAGAGCGATCAATATAGGGGAATCAGTGATCCCTTTAAGGCACAAGGACACGCCCTGCATGTCGGGACAGCATACTGACTCTGAACTATTAGGTCGTAGGCACTACGTGTATGCAGGCGGCAAGCGCCTGCAACAACCCCACCCCCACCCCCCCCCCCACCCCGCACCCCCCCCCCCCCACCCCCCCCCCCCCCCACCCCCCCCCCCCCCCCCCACCCCCACCCCACCCCCCCCCCCCCCCCCCCCCCCCCCCCCCCACCCCCCCCCCCCCCCACCCCCCCACCCCCCCCACCCCCACCCCCCCCCCCCCACCCCCCCCCCCACCCCCAACCCCCCCCCACCAACCCACCCCCACCCACCCACCCCCCCCCCCACCACCCACCCCCCCCCCCCCCCCCCCCCCCACCCCCCCCCCCCCCCACCCCCCCCCCCCCCCACCCCCCCCCCCCCCCACCCCCCCCCCCCCCCACCCCCCCCCCCCCCCACCCCCCCCCCCCCCCACCCCCCCCCCCCCCCACCCCCCCCCCCCCCCACCCCCCCCCCCCCCCACCCCCCCCCCCCCCCACCCCCCCCCCCCCCCACCCCCCCCCCCCCCCACCCCCCCCCCCCCCCACCCCCCCCCCCCCCCACCCCCCCCCATAACATAAAAAGACCCCCCCCCATTCTTTTTTTATAATTCCTGCCAAAACTTCAAATTTTAAATTTGTAAAGAATGAAACGGGGAGTGCAACGAAAAGGCCAATGAATTGGCAAGTTTTCGGGGTTTAAAAATAGGTCCAGCTTTTAGCAGTTCCATTAAATTCTTAAAAATTTTCTATTCAAAGAGTACTTAAACCCAACTAACCTTTAATTTTATCCAAATTTATCTTTATTAAATTAAATTAAAGAATCCAAATTTATGAATTTTTCCCTACAAATTAAATTGGATTTTAAAACCTTCTTTGGAGGACCCCAAGGGGCCGCAAAAATATTGTGCAACAGGAAAAAAAATGCCTTTCTTTAAATACGTATCCCTTGGGTTTTTGTTCTGCAAGTGAAAATTTAAAAAAATTTTAAAGTTGGTTAAATTTTTACTTGTATTTAAAAATTTAAACGTTCCCGTGGGCCCTTGAGTCCTTTTATTAATTTGGGGTTGTTTAAATGTAAAATTATACCCGGGTTTTTGAAACGGAATTTTGGGGTTAAAAAGCTTTACAGGTTCAATTTTGGCAGGGGCCCCAATTGGTTAGGCCGTAAACCCATTGGTCCCTATCGCACCCTTTTGAAAAATAAAATTATGTGGTTTAAAAATTTCCGCATTTTTGGAAAAAGGGGTGTAAATCCGGGTTGGAAAACGTTTGAAATCCGGTAAATTTTGGAGGGGTCGGAAATAATTTCAACTTAACCAAACAAGTTTACATTTAGGATTTTAAAAAGGGCGACTCTTTCATCTGCAAAAAACCCTTATTTTTGATTACTTCCCTTGGTTTTTACGAAAATGCAATAAGGGCAAGTTTAAAAAATTTTTTTAAAACCCAAGGCATCCTTTTCTATAAAATTTATGGGGATTTCCTCATTTGGCCCCTTAAATGTTTTTCCTAAAGTGAAAAAAGAAATGAGGGGTCAGGGCGTAAGGTTTAAAAATTGGTCGAATTTATTCAGAAATTCGTATTTTTTATTTTTGCTTAAATGTAATTAAAAGGGGCCCGGGTTTTTGCTGCCAAACAGGCCCTAGGAGTTTTGAGTCAATTCAAATTTGAAAATTTGAAAAGCAAACTTTTTTAAATTTTAAATTTGAAAATTTGAATTTTTTTTTTAAGATTTTAACAAAAAAAACCCAAATAACTCAATTTAGAAAGGCCCTTCCTGGGGAAACCTTAAGCCTTGGAATATTTAATATTTGGTGAATAAGAATTTGGAGCTTCAAAATTTCAATTAATTTGCTTAGACCGCAGTAAATTTAAATTTTTTGGGAAAAAAAAACTCCTTTTAACTTTAGCAAAGCAGAACAAATGTAAAAATCATTTCCAAAACTTTTTTAATTTTGGCTAGAGATTGTAGGGGTTTACAATTCCGTTTAAAATTTAAGTATTATGTAAAAAACAACCGTGTTGCCCTTCAACAATGTTCCCCTATTGAAAAGTTACTTGTTTAAGGGAACTTTTAAAAATTTACCCCCACCTGCCCGTTAACAAATTTTTCCAGCCCCAGCAACCAAAATTTCCTTTAAAAATTTTCCCTTATTTTTTTTATACCTCTTTCATTGATAGTCTACATTTTTTAAAGAGGGGGCAAAGGGGAAATTGAAAAAACGCCTTTAAAAAGTGTTAAAGAATTTTGGGGGCCCCCACTTCCTGCTTAAAAACGAGTAAAATATAGGCCCCTTCCCTTTTTTTTTACAAAAAATTTGTTTAAAAATTACCCCATAATGGTCAATGTTTAAATAAACAAAATTTAAATTTAAAAAAACCTGTCATTAATTTAAAAGATAAAACGGAAAGCTTTAACATCAATTTTTCGCTTTCAGAAAAGGACAAGCCAGTTTTTGGGGACCTTAGACCTAAGTTTCAATAACATTTTCAAATTTAATGAAATACATGCATGGTTTGGGGAAAAGAAAGAAAAATTTGGTTAGGAAGATATTTTGATAAAATTTCCCCAAACCTTTGGTTTTTTTGGGGGAATTAAGTCCTATGCCGGAAGTAAAACTTAAATAGGAAGGTCCTTTTTAAAAGGAAAGCCCAATTAAAGTTTAACAATAACCGCAAAGGGAAACGAATCTACTTTTTAAAATTCCTTCCTTGTGACTTAAACTCCTAGTTTTCAACCTTTCCATTAAAAATTTTTTGGTCAAATGAACGGTCGTTTGAAAAAATTTCCTTATTCAAAATATTTAACTGCAGTTCCCGGACCCCCATCTACAATTGGCCATTTCCACCTAATATTTTCCATTAAAAACTTTTGAATGTTGTATCTGAATTTAAATAACGTCTTTTGCTTTTATGCTGATCCAGGATTTTACCCGGTATTATTCCAAAACCAAAAGTTAAATCTAAAATTTCCAAAATATCCCCAAGGATTTGGGGAAAATTCAAAAATTTGGGTTTCAAAGAAAACCCGTCTGGGGGGTTCTTTTTTTTCCCTGTATGGGAATTTGTTCCAATTTTCAAATTGTTAAAATCTTTGGAAATTAGGGTTAGTAACGTAGGGGGGAAAGGGATTTGCCTTTTCAAAAGGTGTTAAAATACGAAAAGGCGAAAAGTCTTATTTTAATTGAAGGGGTTTGGGCCTTTCAAGAACTGGGGTTCTGTTTCCAAAACCCGGGAAATCCCGGAAAACCCCTTTTTTTTTAATTTTTTACCCTTTTTTTTTTAAAAATTTTTTTAAAAAAAAATTTTAAAAATTCCCTAAAATTTCCCCCCCCTTACCCGGGGGAAAAAAACCCCCTTTCCCTTTTTGGGGTTTTTGGGGGGTAAAACCCCCCTTTGGGGGTTTTCTTTTTTCCCCCCAAAAAAATTTTAAAAAAATTTTTTTTTTTTTAAAAAATTTGGGGTTTTTTTTTTTTTAAAAAATTTTTGGGTTTTTTTTTTTCCCCTTTTTTAAAAATTTAAAAAAAAAAAAGGGGGTTTTTTTTTTAAAAAAAAGGGGGGTTTTTTTTAAAAAAAGGGGGTTTTTTTTTTAAAAAAGGGAAAAAATTTTTTGGGGGGGTTTTTTCCCTTTTTCCCCCCAAATTTTTTTTTTCCCCCAAAAAGGGGAAAGAAAAAAAAAAAAAAAAAGGGGAAAAAAAAACCCCTTTAAAAAAAATTTTTTGGGGGTTTTTTTTTTTGGGGAAAAAAAGGGGCCCCAAAAAATTTTTTTTAAAATTTTTTTTCCCTTTTTTTTTAAAAAAAATTTTTTTCCCCCTTTTCCTTTTTAAAAGGGGTTTGGGAAAGGGGGGAAAAAATTTTTTTCCCCAAATTTAAAAATTTTTCCCAAAATTTTTAAAAAAAAGGGGAAAAAAAAGGGGGTTTAAAATTTAAAAAATTTTTTTTTTTTAAAAATTTGCAAAAAATTTTAAAAAAAAAAAATTTTGGTTAAAATTTTTCCCCCGGGGGAAAAAAAAAAAAACAAAAAAAAAAAAAAAAAAAAAAAAAAAAAAAAAAGGGTTTTTCCCGGTTTTTTTTCCCCCCCGGGAAAAAAAAAAAAAATTTTCCCGGGGGCTTTAAAAATTTTTTGGGAAGGGGGGTTTTTTTTTCCCCCGGGGGGGGGCCCCCCCGGAAAAAACCCCCCAAAACCCAAATTTTTTGGGGGGCCCCCCCCCCCCCAAAAAAAACCAAAACCCTTTTTTTTTTTTTAAAATTTTTTTTTTTTTTTCCCCTTTCCCTTTTTTTTTCCCTTTTAAAAAAAAAATTTTTTAAAAAACCCAAAGTTTTTTTTAAAAAAAGAAAAAACCCTTTTATTTAATTTTAAAAAAAAAAAAAAAAAAGGGTTTTTTTAAATTGGGGGAAATTTTAAAAAAAAAACCCCCCCGCCCCAAAAAACCAAAAAAATTTTTTAAAAGTTTAAAAAGGGGTTTTTTGGGGGGGGCCCCCAAAAAAGGGGGGGCCCCCAAAATTTTAAAAAAAACCCTTTTTTTTGGTTTTAAAAAAAAAACCCCTTTTTTCCCTTTTAATGGGGGCCCCCCAAAATTTTTTTTCCCCCCAAAAAAACCCTTTTTTTTTTAAAAAAAAAAAATTTTTTTTTAAATTTTCTTTTTTGAGGGGAAAAGTTTTCCCCCTTTTTTTGGGGTTTTTTAAAAATTTTTTCCCTCCAACCCCCCCCCCCCGGGGGGGAAATTAAAAAACCCCCCCCCCAAAAAAGGGGGGGGGGGGGGGCCCCCCCCCCAAAAATTTTTTTTTTTAAAAATTTTTTTTTTCCCCCCCTTTTTTTAAAAAAAAAAAATTTTTAAAAATTTTTTTTAAAAAGGGGGGGGTTTTTTTTTTTTTTCCCATGAAAAAAATCCCCCCAAAAAAAAACCCCCCCCCCAAAAAAAAAAAAAAATTTTTTTTTTAAAAAAAGGGGGGGTTTTGGCCCCTTTTTTGGGCCCCAAACCCCGGGTTTAAAAAAAATTTTTTTTTTTTAAAAAAAGGGGGGTTTCATTTTTTTTTTTTCCCCCCTTTTAAAAATTTTTTTTTTTTTTTTTTGGGGGGGGGGGGGGGTTTTTTAAAAAGGGTTCCTTTAAAAAAAAGGGGGAAAGGCCAAAAAAAAAAAAAAAATTTTGGGGGGAAAAAATTTTAAAAATTTTTTTAAAAAAAACCCTTTTTTTTTTTTTTAAAAACCCCGGGGGAAATTAAAATTTTGGGGAAAAATTTTCCCAAAAGGGGGTTTAAAATTTTTTTTAAAAATTTGAAACCCCTTTTTAAAAAAAAACCCCCAAAAGGGGCCAAAAAAAAAATTTTTCCCCTTAAACCGGAAGGGGCCCCAAAAAAAAAACCCGGGGAAAGGGAAAAATTTTAAAAAATTTCCCCCAAAAAAATTTTCCCCCAAAAAAAAAAATTTTTTTTTAAAATTCCCCGGGTTTTTTAAAAATTTTTTATTTCCCAAATTAACCAAAATCGGGGGGAAAAAAATTTTTTTTTTTTTTAAACCAAAAAGGGGCCCCTTTTTCCCCCTTTCAGGGCCCCCTTCCTTTTTTTTTTTTCCCCCCCTTTTGGGGGTTTTTTTTTTTTAAAAAAATTTTTTAAAAAAAAAAAAATTTTTTTTTTAAAAATTAAAAAAAAATTTTTAAATTTTTAAAAAAAAATTAAATTAAATTTTAAATTTTTAAAAAGAAAAATTTAAAAAAAAAAAATTTTTTTTTTTTTTGGGGGGGGGGGGAAAAAAACCCTTTTTTTCCCCCCCCAAAAAAAATTTTTTTTAAAAAAAAAACCCCAAATTTTTTTAAATTTGGGCCCCCCCCTTTTTTTTAAAAAAAAAATTTTGGGGGGTTTTTTTAAAAAAAAATTTTTTTAAAAAAGGGGGGGAAAAAATTTGGGGGGTTTTTTTTTTTTTCCCCCCCAAAAGGGGGAAAAATTTTCAAAAAAAAATTTTGGGGGGGGGGGGGTTGGGGTTTTTTTAAAAAAGGGGGGAAAAAAAAATTTTTTTTTTAAAAACCCCAAAAATTTAAAAAAAAAAATTTTTTTTTTAAAAAATTTTTTTTTTTTTTTAAAAAAATTTTTTCCCCCGAAAACCCCCTTTTTAAAAAAAATTTTAATTTTTTTTAAATTTTGGGGGGGTTAACCCTTTAAAAAAAAATTTTGGGGGAAAAAGAAAAAAAAACCTTTTTTTTTTAAAACCCCAAAAAAAATTTTTGTTTAAAAAATTTCCCGTAGGGAAAATTTTTTTCCCCCCCTTTTTTTTTTTTTGGGAATTTTTTGGGAAACCCCCCCCGGAAAAAATTTTTTTAAAAAATTTAAAAAAAGGGGGGGTTTAAAAAAACCCTTTTTTAATCGGGAAAAACCAAAACCTTTTTTTTTTTTTTTTGGGAAAAAATTTAATTTTTTTTTCCCCCCCAAAAACCCTTTTTTTAAAAAAAAAACCCCCATTTTCTTTTACAAAAAAAAAACCCCAAAAAAAAAAAAAAAATTTTTTTGGGGGGACCCCCCCTTTTTTTGGGGTTTTTTTTTCCGGCCCCAAATTTTTTTAAAAACCAAACTTTTTTTTTTTTTTAAATTTAAATTTTTTTAAAACCCCCTAAAAAAAACCTAAATTAAAAAATTTTTAAAAAATTTATAAAAAATTTTTTTTTTTTAAAAAAAAGGGGGTTTTTTTTTTTTAAAAATTTTTTAAAAATTTTTAAAAAATTTTTTTTTAAAAAAATTTAAAAAAAAAAACCCCCCAAAAGGGGGGTTTGGGGGAAAAAACCCCAAAGGGGGGCGAAAAAAAAAAAAAGTTTTTAAAGAAAAATGGGGGTTTTTTTAAAATTGTTTTTAAAAAAAAAAAAAAAAAAAAGGGGTTTTTTCCCCTAATTTCCCCGGATTTTTTTTTTTTTTTTAAAAAAGGGTACAAAAAAAATTTTTGGGTTTTTTTTTGGAAAAAATTTTTTTTTTAAAAAATTGTTTTTTGGGGAAAAATTTAAAAAAATTTTTTAAAAATTTTTTTCGGGTTTTTTTAAAAAAAAAAAAACCCCCAAAAAAAAAACCCGGGGGAAAATGGGGGGCCCCGGGATGAAAGGGGGCCAAAATTTCAATTTCCCCCTTTTTTTTTTTTCCCCAAAAAGCCTTGGGGGGTTTTTTAAATTTTTCAACCCAAATTCACCCCCCGGGCCGGGCCCCCTTTTTTAAAACCTTTTTTAAAATTTTCCAAAATTTTTTCCCCCCAAAAACCGGGGGGGGGTTTTTACCCCCCTTAAACCCCCTTTTAAAAAAAATTTTCCAAAAAAAAATTTTTTTTAAAAAAACCCTTCCCCTTTAAAGGGCTTTTTTTGGGGGGTTTTTTTTTTTAAAAAAAATTTTAAAACCCCCCCAAAACGGGGGGTTTTTTCCCCTTTTTTTAAATTTTTTTTTTTTTTAAAAAAACCCAAAAAAAAGGGAAAAAAATTTTTTTAAAAAAAGGCCCTTTTCCCTTTTTTTTAATTTTTTTAATTTTAAATTTTTTTTTTATTAAAAATTTTTTTCCCCCCAAAAATTTTCCTTTTTTTTTTCCTTTTTTTCCTTTGAAATTTAGGTTTTTAAAAATTTTTGGCCTAAAAACCCGGGGCCCCGGGGAAAAAATTTTTTTTTTAAAAATTTGGGGGTTTTTTTTGGGGGGGTTTTAATTTGGGTTTTTTCCCCTTTTCTTAAAAAAAAAAAAAAAAAAATTTTTAGGGGGGAAAAAAGGTCTTGTTTGGGGGAAAATTTTTAAAAAAAAAATTTTTAAAAAAAACCGGTTTTTTTTGGGGGGTTTTTTTGTTAAAGGTTTTTTTAAAAACCCCCCTTTTTTTAAAAAATTTTTTTCCCCCCCAAAAAAACCGGGCCGGGGGGGGGTTTTAAAAAAAAAATTTTGGGTTTTGGGGGCTTTTTTTCCCCCCTTTTTTTTTTTTTTGGGGGCCCCCCCCTTTTAAAATTTTTTAAAACTCCCCCCCCCCTTTAAAAAAAGGGGGGGTTTTAAACAAAAAAAA
Organism: Holothuria leucospilota; assembly: GCA_029531755.1. NCBI lineage: Eukaryota > Metazoa > Echinodermata > Holothuroidea > Aspidochirotida > Holothuriidae > Holothuria > Holothuria leucospilota. The sequence goes on from CM055964.1 coordinate 37,479,135, forward strand.
AAATTTTAAACCCTTTTAAATTTTTGGGCCCAAAATTTTTTTTTCCCCGGGGGTTTTTGGGGTTTCCCTTTTTTTTTTTTTTTAAAAAAAAAAATTTTTAAAAATTTTTTTGGGAAAAAAAAAAATTTTTTTTGGGGGTTTTAAAAAAGGGGGGGTTTTTTGGGGTTTTTAAATTTTGGGGGGGTTGGGGGTTTTAAACCTTTTTTCCCTGGGGGGGGGGCCCCAAAAAAAAAAAAACCAAAAAAAGGGGGTTTTTTTAAAAAAAAATTTTTTTCCCCCGGGGAATTACCCCCCCCCAAAAAATTGGGGGAAATATTTTTTTTTTTTTTTTTTTTTTTTTTGGGGGGTTTTTTTTTTTGAAATTTTTTAAAAAACCCCAAAAAAAAAATTTGGGAAAAAAATTTAAAAAAAAAAAAAAAAAAAATTTTTTTTTCCCCCTTTTTGGGGTTTTTTTTTTTAAATTTTTAAAAATTCCCGGGGGGGGGTTAAAGGGTTAAAAAAAAAAAAAAATTTTTAAAATTTTTAAATTTAAAAAATTTTTTCTTTTTTTTTTTTTTGGGGAAAAAATTTTTTAAGGGGGGTTTCCCCCCCAAAAAAAAAAATTTTTTAAAATTTTTTTTTAATTCACCAAATACTTAAAACGTTCGTTTATCTCACCCAACTGCGCATGTCCCCCATGACCCAATTAAAAGGGGGGGGGGTATGCATTCCCCCCCAACTTGAAGATAGTGAAAGTGGGTTTGTCCTTGTTCTTTATTGGCTCTTAAGAGGTCATTGCCCAAAAATTTTTTTTAAATTCCTCAAGGGTTGAAATTTACTTGAAGTAACTGACTTGGGTTTTTACCAAAAATAAAAAATTTTGGGGAATTCCTAAAATATTATGGGGGGATATTTTGGGCCAGAAAATAAAAAGGGAAATTGTGAAGAGTTTACCTGTTGTTAAAAATTAATTTTTGGGGAAGACTGCTCTTGCCCTTTAAAAATTAGGCCCGGGGGTCTGGTTAATAAAAGGGCTTTTCCCAAAAGACCCGGGGCCGACTGGAATTTTTAAAAACAAACAAAAAAAACCTACTCATAACCATATAGGGAAACCAACAATTTACGGGAAAGAGGAAAAAATTTTTATTCCAAAAAAACAAAAAATTTTGTTGTTGGGGAAATTCCCGTTCCCCAACCGCCCCTAGTAAGGGGGGCCCGGGGAGACGTTTATTTTTTTGTTTTTTTTTTTGTTTTGTTTTTTTTTGTTTTGTTTTGTTTTTTTTTTTTTTTCGGGGATGGCCCCAAAGGAAAAAATGGGTTTTCCCAAAAAATTTTTAAATTTTTTTCTAACTGAAACCCTGGTTGGGGTTTGAAATTTTACACTGTAAACAAAAATTGTAAAACCTTGCCCTAAAATACCCCAAACCCCTTTTTGGGTCACTCATTTTGCCCAAATTTCTAATGATTTTGGGACTAATTGCACAATGATGGCCAATATTTTTGGGTTCCCAAAATTAGTAAAAACGCCTTTGAAAATTTTGGGTTTGGGCGTATAAGACAATTTTTTGACAAATTTGTGCAAACAGTGAAATTTTAAAGGGTTTTACAAAAGGACAAAGAATTTTTACCGGGCTCTTTCATAATCCGGCGTCAGAATTAAAAAAAAAATTAGTCGAAAAGCTTTTATTTGGAAAAAAGGGTGTGGAAAAATTTCCAAGAAGGGATTCGAAAGCATATTCTCCTTTCCCTTCCCAAAGAAAAAAAAAAAAAATAACTCGCGGCCCGGGGAAACAAATCGAAAAACGCCGCGCGCAAATTTTTTTCCCCCCGAGGTTTTGGGGCCCCAAAAAATTTCCAAAGGACAATTTAGCTTCTTGGAAATAGGCCCCAAACCCCCAAAATTTCCAAAAAAGACGGCTTTAAGCTTTTTTGACCCTTTTTTGTGTAATTTTGACACCCGGTTTTTTTGAAAAGAAAAAGGCCAAATAACCCTTTTCAAGTTCCCCCAAAACGTTTTACTAACCCTAACTTGGCCCAACTAGGATTTTGAAACAAATTTGAAAAAATTTTTTAAAATCAAATTTGCCCCTAACCCCCCCCTGGGGAAAAAAAAAAGGGCACGCCCCCGGGTAGAATGTTTCCCCCTCTTCCCCAAATTTCCCAAATTTTTGGGGGAAATCTGGGGGCCCCTTCGGGGAAAACTTCGGGAAGGGGGGTTTTTAAAAAAAAAAATTTTAACTTTTTTTGAAAAAAAATTTTTTTTTTAAAAATTTGGCCCTTAATTTTTTAAAAAAACTTATTAAAATATCAAAAAATTTGGAAAGTTTTTTATTTCTGGAAAAATAAATTAAAGGTTAAAAACTCCAATGTGATAAAAATGGAAAAAAAGGGGGAATCCCAAAAATTATTTGAAATGAAGGGGTTTTAAAAGCCCCCTCTTAAAAATCACGTTGCATTTTCATTGGGGAAAAAACCCTTTAAAAAAAAAAGGGCTTTTTTCCAAAGGGAAACTAAATTTGGCAAAAAGGTGGGCCCTTTAAAACGTGGGCCCTTTGGTTATTTTAAATAATTAAGGGGGGGGCTTTAGTAAAAAAAACCCTTGTATGTCCACATCCCCCCTGATTTTGTAAAAAAAACCCCCTTTTTAAGGGGGAAAAATTTTTAAAAAATTTTTCCCCTTCCTTTTTTCCCAAAAAATTTTTTTTTATAATATTTTTTAAAAAAAAAGTGCATTCACCACTCAATGCTTTTTTCCCCCCTAACAAAGGTCGTTTTTTTAAAAAACGGACCAAATTTATTTTAAATTTTAAATTCGGGGTTTCCCTTTTAAAAAAAATTTTCCAAATTAGGCCCGGGTTTTTCCAAAATTTTTTTTTTGTTTCAATTTTAAAAACAATTTCACCTTTTTTAGTAGGGTCCCTTTTAAATTTACAAAATTTTTCCCCAAAACCCCCCAAAAAAAGAAGAATATTTCCTTTAAAAAAAATTCCCCTTTTGGCAGTCCCCTCTGAATTAAAAAGAAACCATTTAATATTTTTTTTAAAAATACCCTTTTTCCCCCTTTTAAAAAAAAAGGTAAGGGGGGGCTACGTTAAAAAATTGGGTTGCGGGAAATTTAAAAAAGGGCCTTTGGGGAAATTTTGGGCAACCCTAAAAAAAGGGAATTTTTTTTGGGGGGGGGCCCCGGGACTTGGGAAAAAAAAAAAAAAAACCCCCCCTTTTAAAAAGGGGGCTTTCCCGTCGACTCCATCCGGGGGGAATTTTGATTTTGGGAAACCCCCTTGTGAAAAAATTTTTAAAAGTTTAATGGAAAAAGGTTGTCAAACCTAACTTTTTCCCTGAAAAAAAGGGGTTTTTTGCATAAAATACTCATTTTTTTTGCTTTTTCTTGCCCCTTTTGGGTTTTTTACCTCCGGCTTTTCTTTTTCCCAAAATATTAATTCCTGCCTTTTGAAACAAAGTTTTAAAAAACTTTTTTGATCCTTCCACCCAAATTTTCCCCCAAAAAATTTTAAAACCCAAATTCCCTTAAAAATTAGGCCATTTTTTAAAATTATTTTTTAAAAACTTTAATTTTTAAATTTTTTGAAGGCCCCCTCAAAAAAAAAAAAATTTTTTGGGGATTTTTCCCACTATAAAAAGGCATTAAACCAAAAAAAATTTTTTCAAAAGGGGCATTTACGGGGAGGGGGAGAAACCCCCCTTTTAAAAAAACAAATATAATGAAACAAAAATTAAAAAAAATATAATATAAATTTAAAAAAAAATTTTAACCGCCCTTTAAACTTTCCCCTTTTCCCCCTCGACCCTTTATTCAAAAAGCCCTTTATCCCGGGGAAAACCAAAAAAAAATCATTTAAACAAAATTATTTATTTTAAAAAAGCCTGGATTTTGGGGGTTTTTCCCAAAAATATTTATGGTTTTCCCCACCCTTTCCGAAAAACAAGCCCCGAAAAAAACAAAAAAATGTACTTGAAAAAATTTTTAAAGGTCCCCTCTTTAAAATTTTTCAAAAAATTTGCCCTTTTTTTTTTGGAGTGTAAACCCCAGCAGTTCTTTTTACCCGACAAAATTTTTAAACATGGGTAGTTGAAGGACGAAAATTTTGATCTGATTAAGAAACAGTTTGGGGAATGGAAGCTCGACCTACCAGCTTTTCTTCAGTATTCAAACCTAAAAATTCCTTAAAATTCTTTTTTCTTCCCCCCCCCCCCCCCCCCCCCCCCCCCCCCCCCCCCGGCGGCCCCACCCCCCCCCCCCCCCCCCCCCCCCCCCCCCCCCCCCCCCCCCCCCCCCCCCCCCCCCCCCCCCCCCCCCCCCCCCCCCCCCCCCCCCCCCCCCCCCCCCCCCCCCCCCCCCCCCCCCCAAAAAAAAAATAAAAAAAAAAAAAAATAAAAAAAAAAAAATTAAAAAATTTAAAAAAAAATAAAAAAAAAAAATTAAAAAAAAAAACAAAAAAAAAAAAAAAAAAAAAAAAAAAAAAAAAAAAAAATAAAAAAAAAAAAAAAAAAAAAAAAAAAAAAAAAAAAAAAAAAAAAAAAAAAAAAAAAAAAAAAAAAAAAAAAAAAAAAAAAAAAAAAAAAAAAAACAAAAAAAAAAAAAAAAAAAAAAAAAAAAAAAAAAAAAAAAAAAAAAAAAAAAAAAAAAAAAGAGAATAAAAAAAGAAAACAAAGAAATGGTTTAATAAAAGGCCCATTAAAAATTTGGACAAAATCTCTTTTTGACGGGAAAGGATTCGGTTTTTAAACCAAAGGTTTGGGTTGTGGATTTTCTAATAAATAATTTTTATTCATGGTTTAAAGGGTTTATTTTGAAAGTATGAAAAAATTTTTAACTAAGGGGGTTTTTTAGAAAAAAGGGCCCCTGAAAAAATTAAAAAGAAAAAAACCCCCCTTTTTTTTTAAAAGGGCCCCTCCCCAAAATTTCTTTTAAAGGTTTGCTAAAATTTTAAAAATTTTTGGGCTGTTTGCCCAATTGGGAAGCTTTTTAGCAAAACAAAACTTCCCTGCTTTTCACAAAAGGGCCCGGTATAATTTAACTAGATGCAAAACATACCCACATATGATCAATAAAATGCTGCTAGTCAGGCGAATACCACCACAAGTTTGAAATGGCCTCTTGCCTATATGCATTGCACTGGTGGCAAGCATTCCGTCAGAAACGTTTTCCCAAATGTCCCGAAGCTTTTTAGCTACCAAAACTTCCCCTGCTTTTCACAAAAAGGGCCCGTGTATAAATTTACTAGATGCAAAACCCTACCCACATATGATCAATAAAATGAACATACAGTAAAAGGCCCTACTGGCCTTTAACGTTACATAGGATTCATAGGTACAGCTACTAAGTAGGCTATATTTTACCACCATCACTGTGTAAATTTTTGTGAAATTTTAGTCATTGCTGTGCAGAAAGTAAAAATCACGAAGGGGAGGTAAGTACTGTATTCATGCAAAGTAAAAGCTATCCATTCTTTTACATGCACTGTTCTAGCACACACATATTTTCCAGTTCTGCTGGCACCTGTGGGAGATACCTCCCATTTAGACCAAATGTTCACTAGATCAAGGTTCACTAGTCTGAAGATTGCCTTGACTGAAATCTACTAAGATTTCGAGCTGGGATTGGATTCAGGTTTTTGACACCATAGGTTAGGTTTAAAAGATAATGGTATTCCTAAGGGCCATAATTGTTTATTCACTGGTTTACAGTTAGGTTACAGTACTCTTTGAAAGTATGTAAATTGTTGCTCAAGCCCTAAGTTGTGAATCTGCTCAGAAAATATAGTTGACCTACTGTATCAAAAGTGTCACGAAAGCAACTTGTCAGCAAATATCGCTAGGGGTTGGCTCTTTTACAGGGCCCTGCACTCCCCACTCTTCGTATCTATCAATGGATCTCGTATAAAAATTTAGAAAGATTTTTATGGCTGTATTGTTGCAATATAAAGAATGACAGGTATGGTATTTTGTAAAATGTATAATGTTCCTTTTTTTTAAGAGATATACAGTACACTGTACATCACCTACTGAAACATCAAAATGCTACTTTTTTGTGGCACATACTATGGAGGAAAATTTCATGTATTCAGTAAGTTGAACAAACTGTGCTAATCTTCTGTGAAATAATTAAACAAATCCTGCACAAACTGTAATAGTGACTCTTGTTAACCTACTTGTCTGCAAGCATTACGAATATTTATGTGTAACTCTGGTCAGCAAGCTGCTACTGAACTAGAAAAGGGAAGGGAATAAACAGAAACATTTTTAATAAAAAATTGTCACTACTCAAGTGTCATTTGCTTGGGGTTTTGGGTGTGATTTGTAGGAATGCAAATGGTTGTCCAAAGCACAATCAGCTTTCCAGTTTTAGTTTTCCTTGTAGCATTTCTGTTTCTACTGTATGTCACTTTGTTCAACTTCTCTGTAGTCTGACAAGTGTTGGGAAAAGGGTTTTGGGTTAGAACCAAACTTTTTATCCTAACACAGACCTCAATGAAGACTTGTCACAATTTTAGAGATCACAACAAAGATTGTTGGAATATAGGTGTACTGTACAGAAAACTGGTAACTGCTTGCATTTTCAATATTACAGTATTTGCAGGGTTGGGAAGTAACGAGTTAAAAAGTAACGCCGTTACTGTAACGAGTTTACATTTGTGAAACGGAACCCTGTAACGAGTTACATTTGCATTTCAGTAAGAAGCAAGTAACAAAGTTACAATTCTGTGTAAAAGTAACTGTAACGGCGTTACATTTGGGTCCCTTTACTTTCCCGTTAACAAATATCAAAATGACCACAAATTGCATTTTACTGGAAGTAGTAACAGAAAATTTTCAAATTGATGACACTTTGGTAGAAACATGTAAAATTTTTTTTCGATATATTATCACTCATCGCTATTATCGACGGTCGCCCTCGGCCAACAGCAATTTTATTCACGATTAAATCAGAAGATGATATTAGATGCACATGCTGCAGGCTTACAGGGCCACTTGATTGTCTATTGAACTAAGTTTAAAATTGTTTTGGGTGTGTCAAATTACTTATTAACAGATCAATGCTTATTATCCATGAGACCGAATCTTTTTTGCGATTCGTTGAAAAATACTGAACGGTCCTCAACTAAGGCCCACGACTTTATATAGTGTATATATATCCCTAAGTAAAGTCGGGTGGGGCCTTATTTTTACTCATTTGTCCTTTAGAGGACACAGTGGAGATAGTGCACCGTGAGAAACTGGTTGGCCCATATGAATTCAAATACCAGGCTTACTTTGAAAGTATAATCAGTTCCTCTTGAGACGTTACCGGCGGACCCGGCGTTCACTCTATCCTAGTCGGAGCTAACTGCGATTCTAGATTCCCGAATCAAAGTTTTCGAGCATGTACTACCCCTCAAATTCCTGCCAGTTCTGATTCCAATGGCATCAATTCCGAGACATGTCATTTTGTCAATGTATAGCATATCAAACATACAGATGTTTTAATTCTATCGTACATGTCCACCATAAATAAAGTCATCGTTTGTACTCACTTCCATAGCCTGGCCACCTCAGTAATTAGTTGATTCATGTGTGTGACAATAATTTACATCTGTTGATTGGGCAAATATGTAACTTTAAACACTTTTAATGTAACTTGCATATTTGAGAACTCGGCTGGAATGACTCCGAGTCCGAGTCAAGTCCAGTTACATCACATTCCGTTTAAAATTTCGATTCCGGAACCTTCTATTCCGGCAAATTCTAATCTAAAAAACCTCTTGAAGACCTGCATTAAAGAGGGTTTTGTATCCCCCAAGTATGACTTTTACTTGGTGGTAAGCCCCCCATAATTTCTTTACTGCTTCTTCTGTGCAGACACAAACATAGTTAAATGCTCAAGCCACATCCTGGTGAGTAAAAAAAGACTCCATTTGTAATCAAAAACATTCTCTGTGCGTGCTGTGTAATATGTGCTCTGCATCTTTTGAATTTTCTAACTCTGATGTCATCAAGAGTAGTCACCAACTAAGACTTTTGCTTACCCCAACTAAAAGTCATACTTGGGTGATGAAATCTGTCTTTAAGCAACCAATCCGGACTCGTGCGTTGGAGCCCAGTAATTATACGGTGCAAGCGTCGGTAAACACCATGATCCATTTATATATCAATTTAACATGTATGGTACCCTTATTGATGAATCAACGTATGAATTTAGGCTATATCATATTCTTTTCAATGTCCGTAACCTCCTTACACTGGATAATAATGAGTTAATATAATAAACCCAGCAGAATATTGAATGGTCAATGGCGTTGAAAGTATCCTAACAAAGCTTAATTGAAAGAGAAGAGAGTTCCGACTTAAAGCTTCACCTATTGTAAAGGGAAAATGAATTATGGGCACATGGGCTGCATGTATAAACTACATAGTATCACCATTTTTTATGCATTGTTTTATATCGACACAATGTGAAACTTAAAATTTATGCGGAAATATCACTTAGCCCAACCTTTGCGGTGAGGTTTTAAAAATTTTTCTGTTAACAATGTATTCATCCTCGTACTATAACCATATTATGGGCCCCTTGAGGGGTGAAGACTTTAATTACTTGTGAAACAACGCTCTCCCATTTTCCGGCATAGCCGCTAACCTCTTTAAATTAGCCGACTGTGTGATTGGAGTACAGTATAAAGATTACCACTCTCTAACAATTACTGTCGTAACTCGAAAAGTTTTTGGTTATAAAACCAATTCCTCTTACAAATAGTTTGCGTAAGCTCCGACACAGTATCATGATTCGCTGCTTCATGATGAGCGTTAGGCGCCTCTGCGAGAATGCCCATTGAAGATCAGCTATCATCATTTGACTTTCTTTGGGGAACACCTAAGGATAACCGGGACAAATGAGGTGTCGATCGTCTCATGTGCCCCTTCTTACTATCTAATTATGTCCCCTCCATTTCAGGAACCGAGGTACCGTATATTCACCTTGAAGTAAATAGTTACTTTTGAAATGTAACTAGTTTTTAAATTTTTAGTCCCAAAAGTAACTGTAACTAGTTACTTTTTCAACATTGTAACTATAACTGTAACAGTTACAATTTTACGGAATTAACTGTAACTATAACGAGTTACTTTCAAAGCGTAAAGGGAAACAACCCTGATATTTGTGTACAGTACCCTGAAGATAGGACAGGAAAAAAACGTCACAGATCTCTGTACGTACTTATCTTTGTGCCATAAATGCAGTTTGTTTAATAATTGAGTAACAGCTCACTTTCTTTTCATGTAGGATTTGGAAAACAGTCACACTCCTCAGTGTGAATTTTTCCATAAAGCTAATGGCAGAAAGGTTATGGTAGTATATTTCAGCCCACAGTAGTACAGTCAATGTAATTTAATCTATGATCCTGAATTCATCACTTCAAAAAAAGGTATTTTGTTCCTCGTGAAGCTTGTTACTTTCATTGTGCCAAAATAGTGAAAAACACTTAAAAATTTCAGGGGCAAAAAAAACCACTTTTTGGGGGCAGAATGTCCCCAGACCATGGATTACTGTATAGGGTTGGGTACAGATTGCAGTTAGGTTTAGGATTAACTTTGTTTAGGATCTTCATCACTGAACCTCCACATACTGAAATTTCAGTCTAGTTAACTGACTATAGGTACAGTAGGGTATGGTCGCTTTATGGCTTTCCTTCACTACGTCAGCTACAACGCCATTGACTCCCTGGTCTTCCAAAGTTAACTGGTTTGATTTTTGTCAAATTTAATTTTTTGTAATGAAGCTGTACTCCCTTTTATTGATCGCCCCTCCATAAAATTTAAGGTGTAATAAAAACAATAAGGAAGAATCCTCACATTGTTGTGTCCTAACAGGGAACAAAATAGTGTAAGAGAATTGATTAGTGGTACTGTAATTGCTGATCAGTATGTGAATTGAATTGATTAGCAATTTTCCCAGTCTTGATTAGCAACTATTGAAATCAACATTTGTATTTCAAATGAGCTGTACATTCGCTCCATTTGTAAAAACAAATTTTGATCTGCTAATCATGATGGGGTAAATTTTGCTAAATTAAAAATATGTCATACACGAGGAAAAATAGCTTTGTCTTCAAACAATACTGCAATTATTACGTGCTGCGCTTATCAGAAATAGTTAGAACTTAGGCAGAATTTGTGATGGGAACCCAACTATTTGTCCAGTGCCTAAGTATATCCAAAAATAAGATTTTTACAAGGGATCCTTCATGTTTTTCAACATTGTACCAAGCTGCTAGATCTTGTTGCTGGGAAGTTCCCACCATTGTTTGCTAAGTAAACCCAGTGTTGTACAATTATTACGACTGCATTTATAGTGCTTACCAATCCCTGCAGCGACGTTTCTCCTGTCACTTCTGACGGGGCAGTCTGCCCAGTGCTCTCCAGTCAAAAATATAGTGGTACAGTATTTTTGCTCTGGCCTTGTTTAAGGAACAGTTTGCATAGTGAGAGCTTCTGTACCTAACCGAAGGACTTCTGGTCATGGAGACACGTATACAGTAACCCAGAGCTGTATGTGTAACCTAAATACTGTACAGTTTTACTTAGCAGTATGAAGGATCCTTAGGCAGCGTTGTCCAACCTTTGGCCCATGGGCAAAGATCTGGTCTGCTGGTAGGTTCTAGATGGCCTGTTGCAGTATTTTCTCTTTGGTCAAGGAAGACAAGCTTCACACTTAACCACCATAACCTTTTAAACTGCATGTTTGTTCCCCCCCCCCCCCCCCCCCCCCACCAAAAAATGTTGTAATGTTTGGGCCCACCCTGACTTTTTTTCTCTTTTTTGCCACTTGCCTTTGTTTGGAGGTGTTAATGTTACATTGCACTGGAAAAATATGTGTTCTTGCAGTACTGTACCATGATTTTTCAATGCCAGGAAATTGCATTTTTGATTTCAAAAATTTTCAGGAGGCTCTGAGTTGTAGCCATTTTGATGGATATGCAGTACTATCCAAAAAGTAAGTAAGGACAGGCACCTACATTTTCAGAGTACACACTAGGGATGAGTGCAGAAATCTTATCCTGGGAGAGAGCACCCCCTGCAAAAGTCATTGAGAAAGTATAGTTTTGTACCATTGCATTCTTTGTTTCTGTAGCCCTAGTTGCCAATTGTTCACCATCCAAGCAAAAGGGTTAAATGTATACAGAGTAGGTCAAAAAGAGGAAAGTCATCTCTTGAACTCTCGCATGTGTACTGTAAATTCCACTGCAGTACACAATACTGTACAGTACATGAAGTGGAGTTCCTAACAGTAAAGGCAAGTAAACTTGTAGTGTGGTTAAGAAAACAATATAACCCCCGGCTTCCCCGGGCGCTGAAAAAAAAAAAATTTTTGGGGTTTTTGTTGTTTGGGGGGGGAAAAATTTTTGGGAAAAAAAAAATTAAAAATTAAAAAAACCTTTTAAAAAAGTTTTTTTTTTAAAAAAAAAATTTTTTTTCCCCCGGGGTTTTTTTTTTTTTTCCCCTTCCTTTTTTTAAGTTTTTTGGGGGGGTTTTTTTGGGAAAAAAATTTTTTTTTAAAAAATTTTTTTTGGGGGGAAAAAATTTTTTTTTTTTTTTTTTTTTGGGGGGTTTCCTTTTGGGGTTTAAAAAAAAAAAAAAACCTAAAATTTTTTAAAAAAAATTTTGGGAAAAATTTTTTTTGAAAAAAAAAAATTTTTTTTTTGGGGGTTTTTTTTTCCCCCAAATTTTTTTTTTTTCCCCCCAAAAAAACCCCAAAAAAAACCCCGGGGGGAAAAATTTAAACCAAAAAAGGGAAACCCCCCCCTTTTTTTTTTTTCCAAAATTCCAAAAAAAATTTTTTTCCCCAAAAAAAATTTTTTCCCCCCCCCCCTTTTTTAAAAAAATTTTTTTTAAAGGAAAAAAAATTTTTAAAAAAAATTTTTCCCCCCAAAAAAAAATTTTTTTTAAAACCCCCTTTAAAAAAAAAATTAAAAAAAAATTAAAAAATTTAAAATTTTAAAAAAAAAAAAATAAAAAAAAAAATTTCCCAAATAAAAAAGGGGAAAAAGGGGGGGGTTTTTGGGGGAAAAAAAAAAAATTTTAATTTTTGGGGGGGGCCCCCCCCCCTTTTAAAAAATTTTTAAAAAAAAAAAGGGTTTTTTCCCTACTTTCCGTTTTGGGAAAGGCCCTTAAAAAAAAAATTTTTTTTTTTTAAATTTTTCCCCTGTTTATTTTTTAAAAATTTTTAAAAAAAGGGGAAAAAATTTGGGCCCCCCAAAAAAAAAAATTTTTTTTTTAAAAAAAAACCCCAAAAAATTTTTTTTTTTCAAGGTAAAACCCCCAAAAACCCCAAAACCCCAAATTTTTAAAAAAATTTTTTTTTTAAAAAATTCCCCCCCCGGAAAAAACCCCCCAAAAAAAAAAGGGGGCCCCGGAAAAATTTAAACACTTTTTCCCATTTTTTTTTTCCCCCCCTTTTTTTATTAAAAAAAAAAAAAAAAATTTTCCCCCCCCCCCAAAAAAAAGGCCCCCCAAAAATTTTTCCCCCCAAAAAAAAAAAACCCCCCCCCAAAACCTTTCCAATGGGAAAATTTTTTTTAAAAAAATTTTAAAAAGGAAAAAATTAAACCCAAAATTTTTCCCCCCAAAAAAACCCCCCTTTTCTAAAAAAAAAAAAAAAAAAATTTTTTTTTTTTATTAAAAAATTTTTTTTTTTAAAAAAAAAATTTTTAAAAAAAAAAAAAAAACCCCCCCCCCTTTTCTAAAAAGGTTTTTTTTTGGTTAAAAAAAAGGGGGGAAAAACCCCCAAAAATTTGGAAAAAAAAATTTTTTTCCGGTTTTTGAAAAAAAACCCAAAAAAAATTTTTTTTAAAAAAAATTTTAAAAAATTTTCCAAAAAAAAAGGGGCCCTTTTTTGGAAAAAAGGGGTTTAAAACCCAAAGGGGAAAAAAAAAAAAAAACCCCACCCACAAAAAAAATTTTTTAAAAAAAATTTAAAAAAATTTCCAAAAAATTTTTAAAACCCTTTAATTTTTTTAAAAAAAAAAACCCCCGTTTTAAAAAAATTTTTAAAAAGGGTTTTTTTTAAAAAAAATTTTTTCCCCCCAAATTTAGGGGGGGGAAAGGGGAAAAAAGGAAAAAAATTTTTTTTAAAAAACCGGGAAAAAATTTTTTTTCCCCTTTTTAAAAAATTTTCCCCGGGGGGGGAAAAAAATTTAAAAATTTTGGGTTAAAAAAAATAAAAAAACAAAAGAAAAAAGGGGGGGGGTTTTGGTTTTTTAAAAAAAGGGGGAAAATTTTTTTAAAAAACGGGAAAAAATTTTTTTAAAAAAGGGGTTTTGTTTTTAAAAAACCCCCTTTCCCCCCTTTTTAAGGGGGGGTTTTTAAAAAAAATTTTTTTTTCCGGGGAACCCAAAAAAATTTTTTTTTCCCAAAAAAAAAAGGCCAAAATTTTTTTTAAAAAAAAATTTTTTTTTTTTTAAAAAATTTTTCAAAAAATTTTTTTAAAAAAAAAAAAAAAAAAATTTTAAAAAAATTTTCAAAAAGGGGAAAAAACCCCCCTTTTTTTTTTTTTTTTAAAAAAAATTTTAAGGGGGTACCCTTTTTTTAAAAAGGGGCCCCCAATTTTTTAAAAAAAAAGGGGGGTTTTTTTTCCCATTAAAAAAAAAAGGGTTTTGGGGGCCCCCCCCAAAAAAATTTCAAAAACCCCTTTTTTTCCCCCCGGGTTTGGAACCCCTTTTTTTTCCTAAAAAATTTTTTTTTTTGGGGGGGAAAAAAAAAAAAAAAATTTTTTTTTTCCAAAAAACCCCCCCGGGGAAATTTTTTTCCCTTTTTGGGGGAAAAAAAAACCCCTTTTTTTCCCCGGGTTTTTTTTCCCCTTTTTTTTAAAAAAAAAATTTTAAAAAAAAAAAAATTTTTTTGGGGGCCCCCCCCCGGGGGGAAAAAATTTTTTTAAAAAAATTTTTAAAAAAAATTTTTTTTCCCAGGGAAAATTTTTTTGGGGAAAAAGGGAAAAAAATTTTATTTTTTTTTAATTTTTTTCCCGGGAAAATAAAAATTTTCCCCCTTTTTTTTTGGGAAAAAATTTTTCCAAAAGGGGAAATTTTTCCCCCAAAAAAATTTTAAAAATTTTTAAAAAATTTAAAAAAATTTTTTTCCCCCGGCCCCTTCCCCCAAAAGGGTTACCAAAAAAAAAAAAAACCCCCAAAAAATTTTCAAAAGCCCCCCCTTTTTTTTAAAAAAAAAAGGGTTTTTTTAATTTTAAAAAAAAATTTTTTTTTAAAAAAAAAAAAATTTTTTTGGGGGAAAAAAAAAAGGGGAAAAGGGAAAAGTTAAAATTTTAATTTTTTTTAAATTAAAAAACCCCCCAAAAGGGGCCCTTTTTAAAAAAAAATCAAAAAAAAAAAAGGGGGCCCCCCCCAAAAAAAGGGGGGGGGCCCAAAAATTTTGGAATTTTTGTTTTTTTTTTTTTGGGGAAAAAAAATTTTTTAAGGGGGTTTGGGGGGGCCCAAAAGGGGGGCCCGGGCCCCTTTCCCCCCGGGCTCCCCCAAAAAAAAAAAAGGGGGCCCAAAAAAATTTTTTCCCCTTTGGGGGCCGGGGCCCTTTTTTTTTCCCCTTTTTCCCCCCCCCCCAAAAAGGCGGGCCCCTTTTTAAAGGGGGTTTTTGGGGGTTTTTTTTTGAAAAAAAACCCCCCCCCCAAAAAAAATTTGGAAAAAGAAAAAAAACCCCCAAAAAAAAAAAGGGGGGGTTTTTCCCCGGGGCCCGGTTTTATTTTTGCTTGGGGCCTTTTTTAAAAATTTTTGGGAAAAATCCCCCAAAAGCAAAAAAAAAAAATTTTTTTTTGGGGGCCCCAAAAAAAAAGGGGGGCCCCCCCCCCCCCCAAAAAATTTTTTTTTTTAAAAAACCCAAAAAAAAAAAAGGGGGCCCCAAACCCCCCCCCTTTTTGAAAACCCCCCCCCCTTTTTTTTTTTTTTTAAAAAAAAATTTTTTCCCCGGGAAAACCCCTTTTTTCCTTTTTTTTTAAAAAAAAAAAAAAAATTTTTTTTTTTTTTTTTTTTAAAAAAGGGAAAAAAAACCCCCAAAAAAACCCCCAAATTAACCAAATTTGGCCGGTTTCCCTTTTCCCAAACCCCCCGGAAATAAATTTTTAAAAATTTTTTCCCCTTTTTTCCCCGGGAAACCTTTTTCCCAAAAAAAAATTTTAAAATTTTAAAAAAAAACTTTGGAAAAAAATTTTGGAATTTTTTAAAATTTTAAAAAAAAAAAATTTTTAAAAAAATTTTTTCCCCAAAAAAAATAAAATTTTTTTTCCCCAAATTTTTTAAACCGGGGGAAAAAAGGCCCAAAAAAAAGGAAAACCCAAAAAGGCCCCTTTAAAAAAAAAAGGGGGGCCCCCAAAAAATTTTAAAATTTTTTTCCCAAAAAAGGGTTTTATAAATTTTTGGGGGGAAAAAATTTTTAAAAAAAGGGCCCCCCCTTTTTAAAAATTTTTTACGGGAAAAAAAAATTTTTTTTTTAAAAATTTAAAAAAAAAAATTTTTCCTTTTTGGGGAAAAACCAAAAATTTTTAAAAAATTTTTTTGGTTTAAAAAAAGGGGGGAAAAAAATTTTTGTTGGGGTTAAAACAAAAAGGCCCCTTCCCCTTTAAAAAAAACCCCACCCCCCAATTTTTTTTTTTTTTTTTTTTTAAAAAAAACCCCCAATTTTTTTTAAAAAAATTTGAGGGACCCCCCCCTTTTTTTAGGGAAAAAAAAATTTTTTTTTTTTTTAAAAAAAAAACCCTTTCCCCTTTTTCCCCAAAAAAAAAAAAACCCCCCAAAAAAGGTTTTTTTTAAAACCCCAAAAAAAAATTTTTAAAAAAAAAAAAAAACCAAAAGCAAAAAAATAACAAAAAAAAAAAAGGGTTTGGGGTTCAAAAAAAAAAAAAATTTTGGGGGGGGGGGGAAAAAAACCCTCCCCCCTTTTAAAAAAATAAAAAACCCCAAAACCCCAAAAAAAAAAAATTTTTTAAAAAATTTAAAACCCCCCCAAAAAAATTGGGGAAAAAAAAAAAAACCCAAACCCTTTTTTTAAAGGTTTTTTTTTTTTTTTCCCCCCCCGGGGGGGGTTTCCAAGTTTTTTTAAAAAAAATTTTTTTTAAAGGGGGGGGAAGGAGAAGGAAAAAAAAATTTTCCCTTTTTTTAAAAAAAACTTTTTTTTTTAAACCAAAAGGGGCCCCTAAACCTTTTAAAAAAGGTAAAAAAAAAAACCCCTTAAAAACCCAAAAAATTTTTTTTTTTAAAAATTTATAATTTTTTTAATTCCCCCAAAAAAAAACCCCAAAAAAAAATTTTTTTTTGGGCCTTTTTTAAAAAAAATTTTTTTTCCCGGAATTTCCTTTTTTCCCAAAAGGGGAAAAAAAAAAAAAAACCCCCTTTAAAACCCCCGTTTTTTTAAAAAAGGGGGTTTTGGCCAAAAAAAAAAAAAAAAAAAATTTCGGGGGGGGGTTTTTTTTTTTAAAAATTTTTTAAACCCCCAAAGGGAAAATTTAAAAAAAAAAAAAAAAGGGGAAAAAAGGGGGGGTTTTTTTTAAAAAATGAAAAAATTTTTTAATTTCCCCCCCCCCAAAAAATTTTTTTTTTTGGGTTAAAATTTCCCAAAAAAATTTTGTTTTTTTCCCCCAAAAAAAAAGGGGGTTTTTTTGGGGAAAAAAAAAATTTTTAAAAAATTTTAAAAATTTTTTGGGGGGAAAACCCCCCGGGGAAAAACCCCTTTTTTTTTGTAAATGGGGGTTTTTTTTTTTTTTTTTTTTTCCCCCAAAAAGTTTTTCGGGGGGCCCAAAAAAGGGGAAAAATTTTTTTAAAATTTTTTTAAAAAAATTTTTTTTTTAAAAAAAAAAAAAAGGGACAACAAAACCCCAAAAATTTTCCCCTTTTTTTTAAAAGGCCTCCCCCCCCCCCCCCCCTTTTTTTAAAATTTTTTAAAAAAAAAAAAATTTTTTTCCCCCCCCCCAAAAAAAACCCCCCAAAAAACCCCCCCAAAAAATTTTTTTAAAATTTAAAAAAAAAGGGGAAAAAAAATTTTTTTTTAAAAACCCAAATTTTCCCCCCCCCTTTTTTTCCCCCCCCCCCAAAAAAACCCCCCCCAAAAACAAAAAAAAATTTTTTCCCCCCTTTTAAAAAATTTCCCTTTTAAAAAATTTTCCTACCTTTTTTAAATTTTTTTTAATTTTTTTTCCCCGGGGGCCCCCCCCCCAAAAAAAATTTTTTGGTTTTTTCCCCCTTTTTTTTCCCCCCGGGGAAAATTTTTTTTTTTTGGGGGGTTTTTTTTTAAAACCCCCCTTTCTTTTTAAATTTTTTTTCCCCCTTTTTAAAAACCCTTTTCTTTTTTTGGTTTGAAAAAAAAACCCGGGTTGGGGCCCCAAATTTTGGGGGGGGGTTTTTTTTCCCCAAAAATTTTTAAATTTTTTAAAAAGAAAAAATTTCCCTTTAAAATTAAAAAATTTAACCAAAAAAAAATTTAAAAAAAACCCCTCTTTAAAAAAAATTTTTTTTAAAACCCAAAACCCCCCCCCAAAAAAGGAAAAAAAAATTTTTTCCCCCCCCAAAAAAATTTTTAAAAAGGGGGGGCCCCCAAAAAAAAAAATTTTCCAAAAAAAAAAAAAATTTTTTTTTTTCCCCCCGGGAAAAAAAAAATTTAAAAATTTTTAAAATTTTTGCAAAAAAAAAATTTTTTCCCAAAACCCCCCCCTTTTTTAAACCCCCCCCCCCCAAAAAAAAAAAAAAACCCCCCAAAGAAAAACCTTTGGGCCCAAAAAAAAGGGAAAAAAAACCCCCCCAAAATTTTTTTAAAAAAAAAAGGGGGAAACCAAAACCGGGGGGAAAAAAAAAAAAAAAACCCCCTTTAAAAAAAAAAAAAATTTTTTTTTTCCCCCCAAAAAAAATTTTTGGGGTTTTCCCTTTTTTTCCCCCCCCCCTTTTTTTTTTTTTTTTTTAAAACCCCCCTTTTTTTTTTTTAAAAAAGGGGTTTTTTTTAAAAAATTTTTAATTTTTTTTGGGGAAAAATTTTTTTTTCCCTAAAAATTTTTTTTTTAAAAAAAAAATTTTTCCCTTTTTTTCCCCCAATTTTTTTTCCCCCTTTTTTAAAAAAAAAAATTTTTTTGGGGGGTTTTCAATTTTCCCCCGGAAAAAAAAAAAACGGGGGGGGAAAAAAATTTTTTAAAAAAAAAAAAAAAAAAAAGGGGAAAACCCCTTTTTTTTTAAAAAAAAAAAAAAAATTTTTTTTGGGGTTTTTAAAAAAAAATTTCGAAAAAAACCCAAAATTTTAAAAAATTGCCTAAAACAAAAAAGGGAAATTCCCAAAAAAAAAAATTAAAAATTTTTTTCCCCCAAAAACCCCTTTTTTTAAAAAATTTTTTTTTCCCCCCAAAAAAAATTTTTTTTTTGGTTTTTTTTTTTTCCCCCCCCCCCTTTTTAAACCAAAAAAAAAAAAAAAAAAATTTTTTTTTGTTTATAAAAAAAAAGGGCCCCAAAAAAAAATTTTTTTTTTCCCTTTTTTCCCCCCAAAAAAAACCCAAAAACCCTTTAAAATTTTTTTTAAAACCTTTTTTAAAAAATTTTTTTTTTAATTTTATGCAAATTTTTTTTAAAGGGGGTTTGGAAAATTTAAAAGGGGGGAAAAAAATTTTTTTAAAAAAACCCCCCAAAAATTTTTTAATTGGGGTTAAAAAAACAAAAAATTTTCCCCCCTTTTTAAAAAAAATTTTTTTTTTGGGGTTTTGGGGGGGAAAAAAAAATTTTAAAAAAACCCTTTTAAAAAAAATTTTTTGGGTTTTTTTTAAACTTTTGTTTTAAAAAACCCCCCCGGGGAAATTTTTCCCCCCCCAAAAAAAATTTTTTTAATTTTTTTTAAAATTTTTTTTGGGGGGGGGGAAAAAAAGGGGCCCCCCTTTTTTTTTAAAAAATTAAAAAGGGAACCCCCCCCCCCCCAAAAGGGTTTTAAAAATCATTTTTTTTTTTTTGGGGTTTAAAAAGGAAAAAATTTTTAAAAAAAAAAAAAATTTTTTTTTAAATTAAAAACCCAAAACAAAACAAAAAAATTTTTTGGGGGAAAAACCAAAAAACCCTTTTTTTTTAAAAAAAAAAAAGGGGGGGGGGAAAAAAAAAAAAAAATTGCCCGTAAAACCCCAAAAAAAAAAAAAAAATCAGGAAAGTTCCTAAGTGACTCCCTCTGATTTGATGATTTTACCTCAGAATGTTGCTTCATAGACAAAACACACACAATGAAATTTTCAAGACCCATAGCTCAAGTGGTTTCAAGTTACAGCCTTCTAAAAGGTATTGCACAATATACGTAAAACCATATTTTCATGCCAAATGCAGTATTTTGTTTTTGACTTTGGTTTGCTGATAACTTTTCACAGCCTGGATATGGTGTTAGGCCCAAATTTGATATTCTGAAGACTACAGTACACAGTCAATAATCTGGTATCAATTCAGGTGTACTGTGGCTGACTTAAAGGGGAATTTTCATGATCCCAGACAGTTCCAATTCTCCCAACTGTGCAACTTCTAGCTCCTCCCATAAGTGTATGAAGCTCTTCCTTGTGCAGGAATAAACCTGTTTTATTGCTTAAGGCCATGTCCTGGTGAGCATACAAGGCTATAAAATGTAATAAAAGCACTCTCTCTACTTGTGTGGAATGTGAGCTACTCTGCATCTTTCAAATTTTAAAACTTTGATGTCAATCAAAGAGCAGTCACCAACTGAGAATTTTGATACCCCAACACTAAAAAATATACTTTGGGGTGATGACTGTCCGTCTTTAATTTTGGAGATGTGAGTCCCCCAAATATGCAGTCTTTCACTTCAGGAAGCAATATTTGTAATTTCAGAGGCCACCTGGTCCCACTTCCAATGGTCCAGAGGGCCATATTATCATTATAGATCAGTATTTTTGGTCACGTGGCTATACGTAAGAGTAAGCAGTACCACATTGATAGACAAAGATTTGCAGAGGTTTATTCAAGATCTACATAACAACACACACATAACAAGTACAGATGACATGTTGTCATGGGTCACAGGTAACTAAGCACACAACATTCGCCAATACTGTATATACATCAATGAATGGGACTCAGGCAAGCTTGGCTGAACTTAAAAAAATGTATTGCACTGGTCATTAATTCCAACTCAATCAACAAAATATGATGCATAATTTAAAGGCCTGGATTTTAAAAAAAAAAATATGGTTGTCCATTCGACAACCTGTCTGCCTTTTTTGGTTGTCCAAAAGAAGCTTTATATAGCATCCCACAAAGAAATTTGCAGTAACCCTAGAAGCAGTTTGTTAGCTTGTTGCATGAACTTTGGTTGTCCAATGGTCAACCAACCCACCATATTTTGGTTGTCCCTCACAACTTTTGGTCATCACGGGCACGTGGAAGACTGTTAAAATCGAGCCCTGATTTACAATAATTAACTTAAAACATAACTTAGAATGGAACTTAACAACAGACTACAATACCCCACAACATCACTGCCATTTCTTCGTGTTCAATGAGTTTCCATTAATGTTAGTGGTAATGTTCAAATTTCTTCCCTCACTCCCCACTCTGCTACTACTTCATGCTAACCAGCACCACCTAACAATTCTGATCTTTAGTAACTACGGGTACTCAATTAATGTTTGTTTCGTTAATTGTTTTCATCTGCGTTCAAGTTAATTTCTGTTAAATGATCATTTCCATCATCTTGGAATTAAATACTGTACTTAATACGTTGCTTCTCAGTTCTAGCTATTTCGTTCAGCTGAATTTCCACCGCCACAGTCTCATCCCTTTAGGCCATCTATACAAAACAAATTCACAAATACTACAGTACGACAGGAGGGGGTACCTATAAACTACAGCTATTATCAGTAACGGGTACATAATATTTTACACTACTTACAGTTATCCAACAACTCGTCCTGTTTGTAATTAATCCCAACCCTAGTATTACTTAGTTTTATATGCCCATGTAACCAGTGTGATGACATCAACCTCAACCAAAACCCACAGTACAGCGTTACTTCACCCTTCAATATGCAGTAAATTATCTAACACAATACATTTAGCATCTGTTAGACAACAGAATGAGCCAGTTACAGGTACCACCTTATTTTCACTATCACTTTCCGATAAACAGCCAAATGCAATAACACGATATTGTATTCACAATGGTATTAATAGGAAAACTGTGGCCTTAAACATTCTTTACTTTACATAACAAAAACAAATATGTCGACCAGTTAACTATACATGACAAGAGAAAGAAGGGAGAAGTGCAACCTAGTGTGACACATGTATTCATCATTTTGTTGTAACCGAGTTGTTGTGATAATTAGTACATCAGCTGAAGAGATTTGAAAATGTTACAGTTACAGTAGATGAGGGTAAAGGTCGACTCGATATTCTGAAGGGTCATTATTCCAATGGGTCCTTACTCTTAATTACACTTACGGACTATTATCACAGAGGTTCGTTATTTCCAAGGGTCATTATACCAAACTGAACCTACTGTATGAGTTTTTATTCTGAATGATCAATATTCCAAATAATGCTTTAGGGTCTTTACTCCTAAGGGTGGTAATTCTGAAATGAGAATAAGGGTTGTTTTCTGAATTGGGCTTAGGGAACCAAAAACTGTATTTTGAATTCACTACAGTACATAAAATGAATGGGTAAAGTACTGTAAGGGTGACAATCCAAAAACACATGAGGGATAATGGTGGTTTGAAGGAATATGTTCCAAGAATTTAAACTTGTTTCTTTAATTACAGTAAATATGATAATGCTAAGGCATCTGGCAATCACAGTACAGTAAACAGAGAAAACATTTTTGGAATCATGAATAATTATGCAGTATGACCACTGCTATGTGGGAAAGAAAACCAGTAATCATGGGAACAGAAGGGGCAGGAGGGTGGGGGTGGGGGAGGGGGATGACCACCCCAGGTAAACCTTGTCTTTCTTACAGCAACCAGCCCAACATGCCCTTAATGGCTAGTTGGTCTATGTCCAGACATGCCTTTTCCCATAATTTCATTTTTTCAATAATCTAAGAGTTTTGACAGAAGTGCTTTTGGAAGTTAACATATGGCATGTAACTTGATTTATGTAACATGTACGATATAAATACGTTTTTGTTTCAGTCGTCCAGTACAGTCCAGGGGTTCATATTTGTTTTCTGTAATGACCACAACTACAAGTTTACTTGCCATACTGTTAGGAACTCCACTTCATGTACTGTACAGTATTGTGTACTGCAGTGTGAATTTACAGTACACATGCGAGAGTTCAAGAGATGACTTTCCTCTTTTGACCTACTCTGTATACACTAACCCTTTTTAGCTTGATGTGGGGAAAAAATTGGCAACTAGGGCTACAGAAACCAAAGAATGCAATGGTACAACTATACTTTCTCATGACTTTTGCAGGGGGTGCTCTCTGCAGGATAAGATTTCTTGCACTCATCCCTAGTGTGTACTCTGAAAATGTAGGTGCCTGTCCTTACTTACTTTTGGATAGTACTGCATATCCATCAAAATGGCTACAACTCAGAGCCTCCTGAGAAATTTTTGAAATCAAACAATGCAATTTCCTGGCATTGAAAAATCATGGTACAGTACTGCAAGAACACATATTTTCCAGTGCAATGTAACATTAACACCTCCAAACAAAGGCAAGTGGCAAAAAAGAGAAAAAAAGTCAGGGTGGGACCACATTACAACCATTTTTTTGTTGGGGGGGGGGGGGGGGGGGGGGAACAAACATGCAGATTAAAAGGTTATGGTGGTTAAGTGTGAAGCTTGTCTTCCTTGACCAAGAGAAAATACTGCAACAGGCCATCTAGAACCTACCAGCAGACCAGATCTTTGCCATGGGCCAAAGGTTGGACAACGCTGCCTAAGGATCCTTCATACTGTACAGTAACTGTACAGTAGTAGGTTACACATACAGCTCTAGCTTACTGTATACGTGTCTATGACCAGAAGTCCTTAGGCTTAGGTACAGAAGCTCTCACTATGCAACTGTTCCTTAAACAAGGCCAGAGCAAAACTACTGTACCACTATATTTTTGACTGGAGAGCACTGGGCAGACTGCCCCGTCAGAATGTGACATGAGAAACGTCGCTGCAGGGATTGGTAAGCACTATAAATGCAGTCGTAATAATGTACAACACTGGGTTTTACTTAGCAAACAATGGTGTGAACTTCCCAGCAACAAGATCTAGCAGCTTGGTACAATGTTGAAAAAACATGACAGGATCCCTTGTAAAAATCTTTATTTTTGGATATACTTAGGCACTGGACTAAATAGTTGGGTTCCCATCACAAATTCTGCCTAAGTTCTAACTATTCTGATAAGCGCAGCACGTAATAATTGCAGTATTGTTTGAAGACAAAGCTATTTTCCCCTGTGTATGACATATTTTTAATTTAGCAAAATTTACCCCATCATGATTAGCAGATCAAAATTTGTATTACAAATGGAGCGAATGTACAGCTCATTTGAAATACGAATGTTGATTTCAATAGTTGCTAATCGAGACTGAGCAATTGGTAATCAATTCAATTCACATACTGATCAGCAATTACAGTACCACTAATCAATTCTCTTACACTATTTTGTTCCCTGTTAGGACACACAATGTGAGGATTCTTCCTTATTGTTCTTATTACACCTTAACATATTTATGGGAGGGCAGATCAATAAACGGGGAGTACAGTTCTTCATTACATAAAATTAAATTTGACAAGAATTCAAACCAGTCTAACTTTTGGAAGACCAGGGAGTCCAACTTGGCAGTTGTAGCTGACGTAGTAAGGAAAGCCATAAAGCGACCATACCCTACTGTACCTATAGTCAGTTAACTAGACTGAAATTTCAGTATGTGGAAGGTTCAGTTGATTGAAGATCCTAACACAAAGTTAATCCTAAACCTAACTGCAATCTGTACCCAAACCCTATACAGTAATCCATGGTCTGTGACATTCTGCCCCCCAAAAAGTGGTGCTTTATGCCCCTGAAATTATTAAGTGTTATTCACTATTTTGGGCACAATGAAGTAACAAGCTTCACGAGGAACAAAATACCTTTTCTGAAGTGATGAATTCATGGATCATAGATTCATTACATTGACTGTACTACTGTAGGCTGAAATTACTACTACCTTCTGCCCGCATATGGGAAAAAATTCACCCCCCCCCCCCCCCACCCCCCCCCCCCCCCACCCCCCCCCCCCCCCACCCCCCCCCCCCCCCACCCCCCCCCCCCCCCACCCCCCCCCCCCCCCACCCCCCCCCCCCCCCACCCCCCCCCCCCCCCACCCCCCCCCCCCCCCACCCCCCCCCCCCCCCACCCCCCCCCCCCCCCACCCCCCCCCCCCCCCACCCCCCCCCCCCCCCACCCCCCCCCCCCCCCACCCCCCCCCCCCCCCACCCCCCCCCCCCCCCACCCCCCCCCCCCCCCACCCCCCCCCCCCCCCACCCCCCCCCCCCCCCACCCCCCCCCCCCCCCACCCCCCCCCCCCCCCACCCCCCCCCCCCCCCACCCCCCCCCCCCCCCACCCCCCCCCCCCCCCACCCCCCCCCCCCCCCACCCCCCCCCCCCCCCACCCCCCCCCCCCCCCACCCCCCCCCCCCCCCACCCCCCCCCCCCCCCACCCCCCCCCCCCCCCACCCCCCCCCCCCCCCACCATTTTATTCTATAGGCAGCCCCTGTAACGTATGCAAGTAGGCCACAAAAATCGCAGGCCGAATCTAGAGGCCTTGCAGGAAAAAGGGAATAATTGAGCCAGTAGCCTTCTCTGATTACGCCTGTCCAATAGTGTCCATCGGATATAAACCAAATGGAAGAAGTACGTTGTGTGGGAAATTACAAGCTAAAACTCGCACAAACAAAGTATTGAGATGTGTGAGCAGATCCTATCCCTACGTTAGAGGATTTAGAGGGTGCCCAAGACCTACAAGGAGGTCAGCATTTCTCCAAGTTGGATTTGTCCCATGCCTATCATCAAATAGAGCGCTGGAAGAAAATGCCAGAAAATATACCACCATTAACACACACAGTGGTCTTTTCCAATATACTCGCCTTCCCTTCGGGATGCATCAGCGCCCGCCATATTTCAGAGAACGCTGGAATCATACTAGCCAATATCCCAATGTGCCGCCCGTACCTAGACGACATCATCATCAGTGGAAGAAACACCCAAGAGCACCTAGAAAACTTGAGCCAAAGTCTATCAAAGGCTTGAAGAAAGTGGGTTAAAACTACAAAAGAGCAAATGGAATTGTTCAGAGAGTCAGTAGTTTATCTCGGGACACACACTGGATTCACAGGGACTCCGACCCCTACCCCAAAAGATTAGGGAAATTCAAGAAGGGCCGAGACCACAAAATCAAACAGAACTTCAAGCATATCTAGGGCTTTTAGGTTATTACCGAAAGTTTGTTCCAAAAATTAGCAGACGAAATTGTGCCCCTGACGCAGCTGCTCCAGAAAGAGTATAGCTCAGGCCAGAAAAAGGCAAAAAACAGAGGAAATTCAAGTCTACTTGCTAAACCAACCAGGTGCAAAAAGATCGAAATTGTTTGGGGGACCAGCCCAAGAACGAGCATTTGCCAGGTCCAAGGGAATTACTTCAGAGTAATAGCCTGCTAGTGCATTTTGACCCCGTAAACCCATACTCTTACAGACTGATGCAAGGTCCATCCGGATTGGGAGAGTTATCAGCCACAAAATGGATGATGGGAGTGAACGTCCCATAGCCTTTGCATCAAGAAAGTTATCTACTACCGAACAAAAGTATGCCAATTCGAGAAGGAGGGTCTATCCATAGTCTTTGGACTCAAGAAGTTCCATAAATTGTCTTCACGGAAGACATTTTACGATAGTGGACAGATCACAAGCCGCTTGTATCACTATTTGGAAGCCAGAAACCAGCCAACGCAATGGCATCAGCCCGAGTGACCAGATGGCATATGATCTTGTCCGCTTATGATTTTGAGATTGAGCTAAGCAGGTTCCAAATCATAGTAATGCAGATGCGTTATCTCGTCTTCCTTTAGATGATGAGGAGAAAGTGGACTGGTTGTTTGATATGTTGCTTCCAACGCCAGATGGAGAACAGGTCAACTTATTAAATGAAAAAAAAATGTAGATCAGCGTCCCATAGAAGCGACAGAAATCAAAAGCATCAACTAAGAAGGACCCTATTTTAGCACGAGTAAGAGAGTATATTTTAGGGGGATGGCCAGACAAGCGAAACCTAGGGGAGGAGTATGCCACCATCTCACAAAAGAGACAAGAATTAAGTGTTGAAGATGATATTGTACTCTGGGGACACAGGGTAGTGATACCAAAGGACAGTGCTCTCCAAAGTATTCTCCTTGAAGAATGCATACCACCCACCCGGGCATAGTAAAGATGAAAGCTTTAGCGAGATCATTTTTTTGGTGGCCAGCCATTGAACAGAGATTGGAGCAGAAGTGTGCATAGAATGATGATCTGCCAAGAACATCAAAAGCAGCCTCAGCTGACACCTATTCATCCCTGGGAATTTCCAGAAAACCCATGGACACGTTTACACATAGATTCATGCCAGTATGTCCAACCAAGATGTGTTGATATGGTAGATGCCCACAGCAATGGATTGAAGCCGTAAGAGTTCAGAATGCTACAGCAGCCAGCCACTATCACAGCACTGCGTAGAATGTTTGCCAACACATGGAATAACCCGAAACCATTGTCAGTGACAATGGGACACAATTTGTTAGGAGGAGAATTCACACAGTTTCTGACAAGCAATACACATCGAACATGTACAGACAGCAACGAAACACCCAGCCAGCAACGGCTTAGCAGAAAGAAGCTGTCCAAACCATAAAAAATGGAGTAAAATAGATCACTGAGAGGAAGTCTAGAACTCAAACTACAGAAGGTTCTGATGAGATACAGAATAACACCGCAAGCACCCACCGGTAAATGCCCAAGCGAGTACTATATAGACGTCGCCTCAGGAGCCGTCTAGACCAAGTGCGTCCAAATATAGCCAGAAAAGTCAAGATACAACAGAGTGTATGACGGACCGGAAAACACCAGGGCTAAAAGTCGAAACTTTTATGTACAAGACCCTGTTTTGGCTAAGAACTTTGCACCAGGACCAACGTGGTTGAAGGGAGTAGTCACAGAAATCTTGAACCCTGCTATGTGTGAAGTGGACCTTGAGGACGGTCAGAAGATCCGAAGGCACAACGACCAATTGCGTCTGCGCACCATAGCTGCTAGTGATCTCGATGCATGTAATGATAGTACAAATGTGGCAAACAGAGAAGCAATTAGTGCGCCCATACTGATACCTCAGCCAGTTTGCACCCCTACTGTTACAATAGCAGACACAGCAACAGATTCTGCGAGCTCTGAACAGGCTAGTAGCAAAGATTCAGTAGGCGAGGTACCCATGCAAACACCCGATCAGGTAGAGTCTAACAAGCAGAACTTAACCGATCAAGGCAGTACCAGGGTATCTACTAGGAAGAAATACCCTTCAGTTTTATTGAAGGATTATGTAGTGAAGGGTTAGATATCTTGTAAAATTCTCATTGTAAATATGTTATCCAAGTTAGAAGAAGAAAACCAAAGTTACAAGTAGTTCGTTAGTTGAAACCTGAGGAAAGGTGAAGAGTTGTGAAGAGTTGTTATGTATTCAAAGTTAGACTTAACGTTAAAAGTGGAGAGTAAGGCCGGAAGTACTCATGGGTTAGTCGTGTGAACAAGTTAAAAGAAACAAAGTTGTTAAGCAAGGAGTAGTTACCTGTCGGGATGACCATCAAAGTTAGTTAAAAAAAAAAAAAAAGGTCAAAAGTAAAACTGCACTTTATTGATCACATTAATTCCTTGCATGTTAAGTTTTGGGAAGCCATGTTTTCACTAAAGGGGGAGGAATTGTGATGTATTAGTGTAGTGACACCTCGTGTACGTATGTGATGTATTAGTGTAGTGACACCTAATTCGGGGTCTCGAGTGTACGTGCAAAGCTGACGCCATGTTGTAAATAAAGTTTCGAGATAATTCCGGACAAACCTGTTGTCAGCGTCCTTAATTCTAAGGTTAGACACAACATATACACACTTTGTTTATACACATTTTAAACTTATAACTAGCTTCACCTCTGAAGACAACAATTCTACCAAGAGGTAACCTTTTAAAGGTACATACATATCCAAGAGGGCTGTTCTACAAAATGATAAATCCATTGGAATATTATAAAGGTCTTTTACCATTATCAACATAAACCACTTTAACTTTTGACCATATGTGAAATTTCTCAATTGGGTGATGTTGTCAAATATTGTTAGAATTTCATTTGTTGACCCTGTATCAATGATCTGTTAATTCCATACCAGATGCTTGTAATCTGGTGTGTAATATGGACATTTTCATAGTGGACAACAGCTTCTTCCAAAATAAACATTTCATTATATAGTGTTCGTTCCCGGTCTAATGTGAGAATCCCGCTTAGCAACGTCAGTCAGTGCGCACAATAAGCTTCGCCAGTCAAGTCAACCCCAACTCACACAGAAATTATATTTCGTGTTTTTCGAGTTGTTTGTATTTAACCTTAGACTGATTTGGATAATCTAGTTGGATATCTGCATCTCGCAATTTCAAAAGGATCGAGCGTTTGATTTTGACCGCTATTATGGATAAATCCGATAATTCTTCTGTGGGTGCTCGTAGCGGGAAACCAGGGCCTACCGAGCCTACCGAACAGTCCCAGGCATACAATATGCGAGTGGACTCGGTTACTAACGAGCCTTGTAAGGTAAACCTTATCGCTAGGCCGGGTGCATCGAAGCCGAAAGCCAAGACCTCTTCCCGAAAGGGGAAGCAGCCAAAAGGCTCCAGAGGGAATATTTTGACCGTTTCGACGGCAAATAACGATGTCACTGACACTAGTGAAACTAGTAAGAGACTTGATAGACTTGAGTCTGATCGAAGGTATGGTTGCTTCAATGACTACCCAACCAGCAGTGTACTATCAAAGTGAGGGTGAATCTGAAGTACAGGTTTTACCAGAGCAACCCAGCAGTGTTCTGACACACACCACGGGTGATGTTGAACAAAATGAATTGGAACAGCTGGCAGGAAGTCAAAATACGACTTCACAGGTTAAATCTGCCGAAATGGAGAAACCCAAAGCTTTGGGTTTTGCTGCCCGATTCGCAACCCCAGAAAACACAGGAGAACCCATTTCAGATCAGCTAGTGTCAAGCATTGACTATCTGTTGTCCTCAAAACTGGAGGAAAAACACCTTACAGAGACTATGGATAAATATCCTCAACCTAGTCACTGTAATAATCTTCTTGTTCCAAAAGTAAACCCTCTAGTGTGGGAGAATGTTCTATCAAAGACTAGGTCATTGGACTTGAAGCTTCAGCGCTGCCAGAAGCCACTGGTGACTGGCTTGATTGCTATGGTGAAATCTTTCGAAGGCAACGAACCATCAGAGGTCCAACAAGATGCAGTTGCTCTTCTCTCTAATGCCGTGTTCGAACTCAATAATGTCCGAAAAGAACTAATTAAACCGGACCTTCATCAGCGATATTCGCACTTGTGCAAGCAATCGCAACTTACGACCCAGTGGCTCTTTGGCGATGATCTGCCAAAGAAGGTGAAAGAAATTGATGAAGAACATAAGGCTGTTGCGGTCATGAAGAACCCCACAAACAAAATATATCTATCCTAGCCACTACTCGACTCATAGATTTAACCCAATGCGACCTAGTACTGCAACAAGGGGCTTTACCCGCTATCAGAGGGCGGGATGGTCTGTAAGATCCAGCCTCATCCAGGGCTCAGTCACAGTCACAGAGTGCTTTTTTAGGGCAGCCAAGGCTCAACCTCAGCCTGTACCGAATACCAAACAAAGCCAGGGATGTGCCCAAGAGAGGAAAACGAACTGTGGACTCGGACCGTCGCATGTAAACCTTACAACAAATGAAGCAAGCACTTCGGAGGTAAGTGTTTTGCAAAATAAGATTAACATTCTTTTTGACAATGTAGAACATATTGGTGGGCGTTTGAAAATGTTTGAAAGTGTTTGGCGACTTTACACTACAGACAAAGTGGTCTTGGAGGCCATAACTGGCTATAGGCTTGAATTTGAGGACGGGATTCCCCCCTCACAATTAAGTATACCAGCACCATACAAATTCAGTTTGGAGGAAACCAATGCTGTGAATAAAGAAATTGTTAGACTAGCTAGGTTCAAGGTCATCGAACCGGCAAATGATCAGGATGGTTTTACGTCAAACATTTTCACACGCCCAAAGAAAGATGGTGGCTTCAGAATGATTTTAGACCTCTCATGCCTCAATGAAAGCATCTCATACCGTCATTTTAAGATGGACACTTTGGAAACGGCAATTCATTTAATTACAGAAAGATGTTTTATGATGACATCCATTGATTTGAAGGATGCTTATTACTCTCTGCCAATGGCAGAAGAACATAGGAAATACCTGAAATTTATCTGGGGCGCCCAAGTATGGCAGTTTAGAGCCCTCCCAAATGGGTTAACCTCGGGACCTAGAATTTTTACAAAAATCCTGAAGCCACCTCTTTCGGCTCTTCGAGAAATGGGTATAACAGTAATAGCCTACATAGATGACACACTGGTGATATCAAAAACAAAAGAGGAAGCAATACTTGCAGTGAAGAAAGTGGCACAAGTTTTCTTAGATACAGGTTTTATTATTCATCCCAAGAAATCCCTGTTGATACCTACACAAGAAATTGAATTTCTTGGCTTTATTTTAGACTCGGTAAATTTACAAGTCAAGCTCACTGCTGCAAAGAAGGCAGAAATTGTAGAACTTTGCTCAACTCTTTTGGTAGGAAGATGCCATACAATTAGATATGTAGCTGCTGCCATAGGCAAACTCGTTGCTGCCTTTCCCGGTGTCCAATATGGCAAACTCCACTATAGAGACCTTGAAAGAGACAAAATTTATGCTCTCAAAAGGCATCGAGGTCACTATGACAGGTATATGAAGTTATCCTATCTTGCTAAGCAAGATGTGCAATGGTGGTTAGATAATATTGGTACATCTGTCAGAGAGATAAAGCCTGAACAGTATAGCTATACAATCACCAGTGACGCTTCCGGACTAGGTTGGGGAGCAACCAATGGAAAGACAGAAATTGGGGGAAGGTGGAACCCTATTGAAATGCTCCGAGCAGAGAATAACGAAATTAACTACCTTGAAATGCTTGCTTCATTTTTAGCATTACGTGCCTTTTGTTCAAAAATGAGAAACCTTAATATTTTTTTATGGCTTGATAACACAACAGCAGTTGCTTACATCAATAATATGGATGGCACTAAATCCATTGCCTGTAATCAGTTGGCTAAGACAATTTGGGAATGGTGTATTAATCGGAAAATCTGGGTCTGCTGCACATACTCCCAGGCTGTGAAAAATGCAACTGCTGATCGCAAGTCGAGGAAATTCAATGACCAGTTAGAGTGGATGCTTGACACTACTGTTTTCAAAGAGATTTGCTCCAAATTTGGAACACCGGAAATCGATCTTTTTGCTTCCAGATTAAATGCTCAGTTGAAGCGTTATGTGGCCTGGAAACCTGACCCAGGTGCAGAAGCATGTGATGCATTCACAATAAGCTGGCATGGTTTGTTCTTTTATGCCTTTCCCCCATTCTCTCTTGTCTTACGATACTTGCGCAAGATTGAAAGTGATTCTGCTGAAGGAATAATGGTGGTGCCGAATTGGCCAACTCAGCCATGGTACCCTCTTTTAGTTAGCATGTTAGTTGAAGAGCCGGTTGTTCTCCCCCCTCACATAAATGTTTTAGTCCAGCCAGGTTCAGGGTCAAGACACCCCCTTATAAACAACTTTCTTCTTTATGTTTGCAGACTCTCAGGACTTCCATCAAACAGACAGGAGTCTCGGAGGAAACCACAAACATTATTTTAGCTGCTTGGAGAGACTCCAAGCAGCTAAAATAATGTTTGTGGTTTCCTCCGAGACTCCTGTCTGTTTGATGGAATTCCTGAGAGTCTGCAAACCAAAAGGAGAAAGTTGTTTATTAAGGGGTGTCTTGACCCTTGAACCTGGCTGGACTAAAACATTTATGTGAGGGGGGAGAACAACCGGCTCTTCAACATGCTAAAAACTAAAAAGAGGGTACCATGGCTGAGGTTGGCAATTCGGCACCACCATTATTCCTTCAGCAGAATCACTTTCAATCTTGCGCAAGTATCGTAAGACAAGAGAGAATGGGGGAAAGGCATAAAAAACAAAACCATGCCAGCTTATTGTGAATGCCATCACATGCTTCTGCACCTGGGTCAGGTTTCCAGGCCACATAACGCTTCAACTGAGCATTTAATCTGGAAGCAAAAAAGATCGATTTTCCGGTGTTCCAAATTGGAGCAAATCTCTTTGAAAACAGTAGTGTCAAGCATCCACTCTAACTGGTCATTGAATTTCCTCGACTTGCGATCAGCAGTTGCATTTTCACAGCCTGGGAGATGTGCAGCATGAACCCAGATTTTCCGATTAATACACCATTCCCAAATTGTCTTAGCCAACTGATTACAGGCAATGGATTTAGTGCCATCCATATTATTGATGTAAGCAACTGCTGTTGTGTTATCAAGCCATAAAAAAATATTAAGGTTTCTCATTTTTGAACAAAAGGCACGTAATGCTAAAAATGAAGCAAGCATTTCAAGGTAGTTAATTTCGTTATTCTCTGCTCGGAGCATTTCAATAGGGTTCCACCTTCCCCCAATTTCTGTCTTTCCATTGGTTGCTCCCCAACCTAGTCCGGAAGCGTCACTGGTGATTGTATAGCTATACTGTTCAGGCTTTATCTCTCTGACAGATGTACCAATATTATCTAACCACCATTGCACATCTTGCTTAGCAAGATAGGATAACTTCATATACCTGTCATAGTGACCTCGATGCCTTTTGAGAGCATAAATTTTGTCTCTTTCAAGGTCTCTATAGTGGAGTTTGCCATATTGGACACCGGAAAGGCAAGCAAACGAGTTGCCTATGGCAGCAGCTACATATCTAATTGTATGGCATCTTCCTACCAAAAGAGTTGAGCAAAGTTCTACAATTTCTGCCTTCTTTGCAGCAAGTGAGCTTGACTTGTAAATTTACCGAGTCTAAAATAAAGCCAAGAAATTCAATTTCTTGTGTAGGTATCAACAGGGATTTCTTGGGATGAATAATAAAACCTGTATCTAAGAAAACTTGTGCCACTTTCTTCACTGCAAGTATTGCTTCCTCTTTTGTTTTTGATATCACCAGTGTGTCATCTATGTAGGCTATTACTGTATATACCCATTTCTCGAAGAGCCGAAAGAGGTGGCTTCAGGATTTTTGTAAAAATTCTAGGTCCCGAGGTTAACCCATTTGGGAGGCTCTAAACTGCCATACTTGGGCGCCCCAGATTAAATTTCAGGTATTTCCTATGTTCTTCTGCCATTGGCAGAGAGTAATAAGCATCCTTCAAATCAATGGATGTCATCATAAAACATCTTTCTGTAATTAAATGAATTGCCGTTTCCAAAGTGTCCATCTTAAAATGACGGTATGAGATGCTTTCATTGAGGCATGAGAGGTCTAAAATCATTCTGAAGCCACCATCTTTTCTTTGGGCGTGTGAAAATGTTTGACGTAAAACCATCCTGATCATTTGCCGGTTCGATGACCTTGAACCTAGCTAGTCTAACAATTTCTTTATTCACAGCATTGGTTTCCTCCAAACTGAATTTGTATGGTGCTGGTATACTTAATTGTGAGGGGGGAATCCCGTCCTCAAATTCAAGCCTATAGCCAGTTATGGCCTCCAAGACCACTTTGTCTGTAGTGTAAAGTCGCCAAACACTTTCAAACATTTTCAAACGCCCACCAATATGTTCTACATTGTCAAAAAGAATGTTAATCTTATTTTGCAAAACACTTACCTCCGAAGTGCTTGCTTCATTTGTTGTAAGGTTTACATGCGAAGGTCCGAGTCCACAGTTCGTTTTCCTCTCTTGGGCACATCCCTGGCTTTGTTTGGTATTCGGTACAGGCTGAGGTTGAGCCTTGGCTGCCCTAAAAAAGCACTCTGTGACTGTGACTGAGCCCTGGATGAGGCTGGATCTTACAGACCATCCCGCCCTCTGATAGCGGGTAAAGCCCCTTGTTGCAGTACTAGGTCGCATTGGGTTAAATCTATGAGTCGAGGTAGGGCTAGGATTAGCATATTTTGTTTGTGGGGTCTTCATGACCGCAACAGCCTTATGTTCTTCATCAATTTCTTTCACCTTCTTTGGCAGATCATCGCCAAAGAGCCACTGTGTCGTAAGTTGCGATTGCTTGCACAAGTGCGAATATCGCTGATGAAGGTCCGGTTTAATTAGTTCTTTTCGGACATTATTGAGTTCAAACACGGCATTAGAGAGAAGAGCAACTGCATCTTGTTGGACCTCTGATGGTTCGTTGCCTTCGAAAGATTTCACCATATAGCAATCAAGCCAGTCACCAGTGGCTTCTGGCAGTGCTGAAGCTTCAAGTCCAATGACCTAGTCTTTGATAGAACATTCTCCCACATTAGAGGGTTTACTTTTGGAACAAGAAGATTATTACAGTTACTAGGTTGAGGATATTTATCCATAGTCTCTGTAAGGTGTTTTTCCTCCAGTTTTGAGGACAACAGATAGTCAATGCTTGACGCTAGCTGATCTGAAATGGGTTCTCCTGTGTTTTCTGGGGTTGCGAATCAGGCAGCAAAACCCAAAGCTTTGGGTTTCTCCATTTCGGCAGATTTAACCTGTGAAGTGGTATTTTGACTTCCTGCCAGCTGTTCCAATTCATTTTGTTCAACATCACCCGTGGTGTGTGTCAGAACACTGCTGGGTTGCTCTGGTAAAACCTGTACTTCAGATTCACCCTCACTTTGATAGTACACTGCTGGTTGGGTAGTCATTGAAGCAACCATACCTTCGATCAGACTCAAGTCTATCAAGTCTCTTACTAGTTTCACTAGTGTCAGTGACATCGTTATTTGCCGTCGAAACGGTCAAAATATTCCCTCTGGAGCCTTTTGGCTGCTTCCCCTTTCGGGAAGAGGTCTTGGCTTTCGGCTTCGATGCACCCGGCCTAGCGATAAGGTTTACCTTACAAGGCTCGTTAGTAACCGAGTCCACTCGCATATTGTATGCCTGGGACTGTTCGGTAGGCTCGGTAGGCCCTGGTTTCCCGCTACGAGCACCCACAGAAGAATTATCGGATTTATCCATACTAGCGGTCAAAATCAAACGCTCGATCCTTTTGAAATTGCGAGATGCAGATATCCAACTAGATTATCCAAATCAGTCTAAGGTTAAATACAAACAACTCGAAAAACACGAAATATAATTTCTGTGTGAGTTGGGGTTGACTTGACTGGCGAAGCTTATTGTGCGCACTGACTGACGTTGCTAAGCGGGATTCTCACATTAGACCGGGAACGAACACTATGTAATGAAATGTTTATTTTGGAAGAAGCTGTTGTCCACTATGAAAAGGTCCATATTACACACCACATTACAAGCATCTGGTATGGAATTAACAGATCATTGATACAGGGTCAACAAATGAAATTCTAACAATATTTGACAACATCACCCAATTGAGAAATTTCACATATGGTCAAAAGTTAAAGTGGTTTATGTTGATAATGGTAAAAGGCCTTTATAATATTCCAATGGATTTATCATTTTGTAGAACAGCCCTCTTGGATATGTATGTACCTTTAAAAGGTTACCTCTTGGTAGAATTGTTGTCTTCAGAGGTGAAGCTAGCTATAAGTTTAAAATGTGTATAAACAAAGTGTGTATATGTTGTGTCTAACCTTAGAATTAAGGACGCTGACAACAGGTTTGTCCGGAATTATCTCGAAACTTTATTTACAACATGGCGTCAGCTTTGCACGTACACTCGAGACCCCGAATGAGGTGTCACTACACTAATACATCACATACGTACACGAGGTGTCACTACACTAATACATCACAATTCCTCCCCCTTTAGTGAAAACATGGCTTCCCAAAACTTAACATGCAAGGAATTAATGTGATCAATAAAGTGCAGTTTACTTTTGACCTTCCTTTTTTTTTTTAACTAACTTTGATGGTCATCCCGACAGGTAACTACTCCTTGCTTAACAACTTGTTTCTTTAACTTGTTCACACGACTAACCCATGAGTACTTCCGGCCTTACTCTCCACTTTT
This sequence comes from Holothuria leucospilota, assembly GCA_029531755.1. NCBI lineage: Eukaryota > Metazoa > Echinodermata > Holothuroidea > Aspidochirotida > Holothuriidae > Holothuria > Holothuria leucospilota. The sequence goes on from CM055964.1 coordinate 37,515,414, forward strand.
AAACGTTAAGTCTAACTTTGAATACATAACAAACTCTTCACCTTTCCTCAGTTTCAACTAACGAAACTACTTGTAACTTTGGTTTTTCTTCTTCTAACTTGATAACATATTTACAATGAGAATTTTACAAAGATATCTAACCCTTCACTACATAATCCTTCAATAAAACTGAAGGGTATTTCTTCCTAGTAGATACCCTGGTACTGCCTTGATCGGTTTAAGTTTCTGCTTGTTAGGACTCTACCTGATCGGGTGTTTGCATGGGTACCTCGCCTACTGAATCTTTGCTACTAGCCTGTTTCAGAGCTCGCAGAATCTGTTGCTGTGTCTGCTATTGTAACAGTAGGGGTGCAAACTGGCTGAGGTATCAGTATGGGCGCACTAATTGCTTTCTCTGTTTGCCCAACATTTGTACTATCCATTACATGCATCGAGATCACTAGCAGCTATGGTGCGCAGACGCAAATTGGTCGTTGTTGCCTTCGGATCTTCTGACCGTCCTCAAGGTCCACTTCACACATAGCAGGGTTCAAGATTTCTGTGACTACTCCCTTCAACCACGTTGGTCCTGGTGCAAAGTTCTTAGCCAAAAACAGGGTCTTGTACATAAAAGTTTCGACTTTTTAGCCCTGGTGTTTTTTCCGGGTCCGTCATACCACTCTGTTGTATCTTGACTTTTCTGGCTATATTTGGACGCACTTGGTCTAGACGGCTCCTGATGCGACGTCTATATAGTAACTCGCTTTGGGGCATTTACCGGTGGTTGCTTGCGGTGTTATTCTGTATCTCATCAGAACCTTCTGTAGTTTGAGTTCTTGACTTCCCTCAGTGATCTATTTTACTCCATTTTTTATGGTTTGGACAGCTCTTTCTGCTAAGCCGTTGCTGGCTGGGTGTTTCGGTGCTGTCTGTACATGTTCGATGTTATTGCTGTCAGAAACTGTGTGAATTCCTCACTAACAAATTGTGTCCCATTGTCACTGACAATGGTTTCGGGTATTCCATGTGTTGCAAACATTCTACGCATTGCTGTGATAGTTGCTGCTGCTGTAGCATTCTGAACTCTTACGGCTTCAATCCACTTGCTGTTGGGCATCTACCACTATCAACACATCTTGGTTGGACATACTTGCATAATCTATGTGTAAACGTGTCCATGGGTTTTCTGGAAATTCCCAGGGATGAATAGGTGTCAGCTGAGGCTGCTTTTGATGTTCTTGGCAGATCTCACATTCTCTGCCACTTCTGCTCCAAATCTCTGTCAATGGCTGGCCACCAAAAAAATGATCTCGCTAAAGCTTTCATCTTTACTATGGCCCGGGTGGGTGGTATGCAGTTCTTCAAGGAGAATACTCTTTGGAGAGCACTGTCCTTTGGTATCACTACCCTGTGTCCCCAGAGTACAATATCATCTTCAACACTTTAATTCTTGTCTCTTTTGTGAGAATGGTGCATACTCCTCCCCTAGGTTTCGCTTGTCTGGCCATCCCCCTAAAATAACTCTCTTACTCGTGCTAAAATAGGGTCCTTCTTAGTTGATGCTTTGATTTCTGTCGCTTCTATGGGAAGCTGATCTACATCATTTAATAAGTTGACCTGTTCTCCATCTGGGGTTGGAAGCAACATATCAAACAACCAGTCCACTTTCTCCTCATCATCTAAGGAAGACGAGATAACGGCATCTGCATTACTATGATTGGAACCTGCCTTATGCTCAATCTCAAAATCATAAGCGGACAAGATCATATGCCATCTGGTCACTCGGGCTGATGCCATTGCGTTGGCTGGTTTCTGGCTTCCAAATAGTGATACAAGCGGCTTGTGATCTGTCACTATCGTAAAATGTCTTCCGTGAAGAAATTATGGAACTTCTTGAGTCCAAAGACTATGGATAGACCCTCCTTCTCGAATTGGCATACTTTTGTTCGGTAGTAGATAACTTTCTTGATGCAAAGGCTATGGGACGTTCACTCCCATCATCCATTTTGTGGCTGATAAAACTGCTCCCAATCCGTATATGGACTTGCATCATCAGTCTGTAAGAGTATGGGTTGACAGGGGTCAAAATGCACTAGCAGGCTATTACTCTGAAGTAATTCCTTGGACCTGGCAAATGCTCGTTCTTGGGCTGGTCCCCAAACAAATTTCGGATCTTTTGCACCTGGGTTGGTAGACTTGAATTTTCCTCTGTTTTTTTGCCTTTTTCTGGCCTGAGCTATACTCTTTCTGGAGCAGCTGCGTCAGGGGCACAATTTCGTCTGCTAAATTTTGGAAACAAACTTTTCGGTAATAACCTAAAAGCCCTTAGATATGCTTGAAGTTTCTGTTTTGATTTTGTTGGTTCTCGGGCCTTCTTGAATTTCCCTAATCTTTTGGGGTAGGGTCGGAGTCCCTGTGAATCCAGTGTGTGTCCGAGATAAAACTACTGACTCTCTGAACAATTCACATTTGCTCTTTTGTAGTTTTTTAAACCCACTTTCTTCAAGCCTTTGAAATACTTTGCTCAAGTTTTCTAGGTGCTCTTGGGTGTTTCTTCCACTGATGATGATGTCGTCTAGGTACGGGCGGCACATTGGGATATTGGCTAGTAATGATTCCAGCGTTCTCTGAAATATGGCGGGCGCTGATGCAATCCCGAAGGGAAGGCGAGTATATTGGAAAAGACCACGGTGTGTGTTAATGGTGGTATATTTTCTGGCATTTTCTTCCAGCTCTATTTGATGATAGGCATGGGACAAATCCAACTTGGAGAAATGCTGACCTCCTTGTAGGTCTTGCACCAAATCCTCTAACGTAGGGATAGGATACTGCTCACATCTCAATACTTTGTTTGCAGTTAGCTTGTAATTTCCACACAACCGTATCTTCCCATTTGGTTTATCGATGGACACTATTGGACAGGCGTAATCAGAGAAGGCTACTGGCTCAATTATTCCCTTTTCCTGCAAGGCCTCTAGCTCGGCCTCTATTTTGTGCCTACTTGCATACGTTACAGGGGCTGCCTTAGAGAATAACGGTTCCTCCTTGGCTGCATGAACTTTTGCCTGGAATCCTTTCAGCTTTCCTGGTTGACTGGTATCAAACACACCTCTGTGTTTGGCTAATATGGCTTCTAGCTGACTTTGACAACTTGAAGGTGCTGTCTGAGTACTATGAATTTGTACCGTTGCTGGCTCACTGGTAACTTCACTCCGTAAGTTAAGTTTTATGCCCAACTCACGCATCCAGTCTCGGCCCATCAGAGTTACACCTTCCTTAACCACAAGCAAGGGCAATTGTTTTGTTAAGTTTTTGTACCTTACCCTTACCTTAGCTTTACCTAAGATAGGAACCATACTACCTGTGTATGTTCGCAGATTCACAGGTGACTTGCTGAGGCTGTCCGTATCTCCAATTTGGCGAAATGTATCTCTGGACATCATCGACCATGGGCTACCGGAGTCCACCTCAAAATGTAAATCTTTGTTTTCCACCTGTAACAAAGCATAATAGGGTTTATCAGTTATGTGGTTAATACTCTGACTTCCATCAAAGTGATTTAATCCCTCAAAGTGGTTTACTTCCTCTTCTGGTTCCGATTCTTCCTTTTCATCTAGATGGTGAGCTTTGCCGCTTCTTTTGGCCTGCGTCTGCTGGTATGCTTTGACTGCTTCACATTGTGATTTTGTATGTCCTTTTTTCTGACACTTGTAACACTTTTCACTGATGAAGGGACAATCACGTGGTGAGTGTTTCCCTCCACATCTCCAACATTTTTTTTCGGAAGTTTTGCTGCTGGCTGCTGCGGATGCACGGCTTTGTTGATTCTCTGGCTGCTTGGATTGAGGTTTTCTGTAACCTACCTTATGGACGGTATTTTCAGCCACTGTACTTGGTGTTCCAATTTGTTTTATTGATTCGACGTCCTTCTGAGCCATCTCCATGGCAGTAGCCATGGAAAACGTTTTGGCAAACGTTAGGGCTGTCTCACTCAGTAGTTTCTCCTGAATTGAGGCATCTTTTACACCAACGACTAGCCGATCTCTTAGCATGTTATCTAATTCTGTAAAATTGCAACCCTCACTCAACTGCCACAATTTGGCTACAAATTGAGCAATGGATTCACCTGGCTGCTGAGAACAACTATAGAATCGATAGCGCTGCACAATTTCTGTCGGTTTTGGCAAAAAATGTGTTTTTAGTGCTTTCACACATTCTGCATATGTTTTATCACTTGGCTTTGCGGGCTGCACTAATGCACGCAATGTGTGGTAGGCCTTACTACCTATACTGGTTAAGAAAAACTGATCGCTTTTTTTCCATTATCTTCAATGCCATTTGACTCAAACCAGGCCTCTAGGACCTCGGTCCATTCTTCAAAGTTTGTAAACTTCTCAAACTGTGGAACTGTTCCCACCGTTGGCATTTTGGCCTCAGTTAATTGCTACTAATTGAACTTTCCATCAAGCTTTCCCTGTGCCTTAGTTCTGTAATTGCCTTCCTAATTACTATACATACAGTCTTCCAACCGTAATGAATTTCATGAGAAGTGCCTTAATACTGTAGCATAGACTGCCCATCATCTTAATCTAATTACGATCAACACCAGTCTTATCCTTTTACTTTAGCTGATATACAGTTAACCACTTTCCGAAACACACTCAAAACTCAAGGTCAGTTAAAGTAATGCTTGCAGAATCAGCTAGACATGCTGTGCTCTTGGCCTAGGCTGGCTAGGTCCAAGCTCTAGGATCTAAGTTTTAGAATACGGCCTTTACTGTACCTAACTCTCATCACTTGATCCAATATGTCACTAACAACACCCTGCTACTGGTAGCTGATGGCTATGTAATACAAAAGGTTTGTCACATACCGTACCTGCTATGACTACAAAATGCTTTTTCACTTACACTTAAAACAATTCCATGAAAGTTTCAAACTACCACACAATGATAAGATCAACATTTGATGTATGATATCTGTCCAAACAACTTCAGTTCAAGTTACAATATCAGTTCCTTTGCACTGAAACTGGGCTACTGTACCATCTTTTTCACTTATGAACCATCTCAGTTTGAATGCATTGTCATTGATACTTTCAACATACCAAACCTAATACTCAAGTCCTCTGAGCAAACTTTACTGTCTGTTCATTTCCTAAGAATATACAATACCACTAATACATTCTGAATCTGATGCTGTCATCCTACAGCGCTGGTGTTGAGGCTGACCCACCGTACTTCTCTGGCACTTAGATCTGGCTGCGTCTTAACCTGACATCTGGCATTTGATGAACAATCACTCTTTGGCTTACCCTTGGCTGGGCTGACTTGCACTTGAGGCTCAATGCCTATCTGTTTACCTTTCTGGCAATTAGGCGTTGTGAGTTCGATTTTGGGCATAGGAAAAGGCAAACATAATGTAGGGTAATGCGGCTACTTCCTGCCAACAATGTCACTATAATGTAATGGCTGCTTGCAATGTTGACATTTGATTCATATGACTTATGAGCTCCATCACAGTCACTTCAAATCACTGTAGGCTTCACTTTGGCAGATCAAGTAGCCAAGTTCATCACGGCTGCTATCTCTCACATCAGGTTGCATACTATTTGGTAATACTGCGGCTTCCATTTAGTTACAGTACTGGCCTATGTAGTCATGGGTAATCCTCATGACGTTTATAGTCACTATATGCTGGTCTACAGTATGACTACTTTTCACTTTATATGCTGGCTACACAGCAAAAGACGTGCTTAAGTTCAGGCTAGGCTAGTTCCTCACTGGCTACACAATGACGAGCTTAATAGTTCACTTTTTTCTTTACACTGGCTATACAGCATAAACATGCTGTTTCGGCTTTCTTGCTTGATAAGAATAGAGGCCCCCCCCCCACCCCCCCCCCCCCGCGACCCCCCCCCCCACCACCCACCCCCCCCGCCCGCCCCCCCCTCCCCCCCAACCCCCCCCGCGCCCCACCCTCCCCCCCCCACCCCCCCCCCCCCCCAGCCCCCTCCCCACCGACCCCCCCCCCCCCCCACCCCCCCCCCCCCCCACCCCCCCCCCCCCCCACCCCCCCCCCCCCCCACCCCCCCCCCCCCCCACCCCCCCCCCCCCCCACCCCCCCCCCCCCCCACCCCCCCCCCCCCCCACCCCCCCCCCCCCCCACCCCCCCCCCCCCCCACCCCCCCCCCCCCCCACCCCCCCCCCCCCCCACCCCCCCCCCCCCCCACCCCCCCCCCCCCCCACCCCCCCCCCCCCCCACCCCCCCCCCCCCCCACCCCCCCCCCCCCCCACCCCCCCCCCCCCCCACCCCCCCCCCCCCCCACCCCCCCCCCCCCCCACCCCCCCCCCCCCCCACCCCCCCCCCCCCCCACCCCCCCCCATAGTGAGAGCTTTTTACGTACGTAGAAACGGGCACGAGGAAACAAAGTATAACTTAAACCTGACTGGACAGTATCGCACAGTATCTCAAGAGAGCTACATGGACCTGGGTAGGACTTAAAACTGCATCCGGTTGTGGAGTTTGTTTAAACGTGGGAGTAATGAGGTTACCCTTTGCCACAACTGCCTCCGGGGCACCCTTGGGCAAGGTGCACCTGTATTTGCCCCGGTGCTTTTTAAGTGCTGTTGCCTTTGGGCGTGTAAGTGTTGCCTTGTAGCGTAGTGTGTTGTTTGCCTTCGGGGCCCGTAGTGCTTTGCCTTCGGAGCGTAGTGTTGGCCCGCCCCCTTCCGAGGCGTGGTTTTGGCCTCTCGGGCGTGGTGTTGCCTTCGGGCTTAGTGTTTGCCTTCGGGACTTCCCAGTGTTGCCATTTCGGGCGTGGTGTTGGCCTTCGGGCGTAGTGTGCCGTCGGGCCGTGGTGGTGCCTTCGGGTCTTGGTGTTGCCGTCGGGAGTGTGTTGTCTTTGGGTGTGTGGTGTGATTTGGGTGTTTTGTGTGGATTTGGGTGTGTCGGTCTTTGTGGAGGCTTTTGTTTTTTTAGTGTGACCGGGGGGAAGTTGGTCTGTGGGGTCTTTGGGTTGTTGTCAGTGTGTGTGTGTGGTTCTATTGTTGTAATGAACATAATTTTCTGTTTAATTTGGTGGTGTGTGGATGGTTTTGCCTTTGTGTTCCTGTCCGATCCGGTTTGAGTTTTGTTTTTTGTTTGTATGTGCCGTTTCGATGCACTTAAAAAGCACATGGACCAGTCCATCACATGTAATAAGGCTTACTAGTAGTACTAGTAGTCGAAACTTGAATGTGTGGCGTTTTTGCCCGGTCCGGTTTGGGTTCTCGCCCTTTGTTTCTAGTGCCCGTTTCTGCGTACTTAAAAAGAAAACTTGAATGCTACTGATAAGTGAGTGGCAATGTTAAAAAACTTTTTAATTAAATCGTAAGTGCATGTCAGTTACTTGATGTGATGGTCAAGCTCATTTCTTTCCAGCAAAACTTTTGAGACCCATAATTCAGTTGGGTAGAAGATATTTGAACTTTTGTACAAGTGGTTACTAGAAAAACAGGTTGCTTATGTGACTTTTGATCAATCTAAAATTTGTGCTCATTATAATGAAGCGTTTTCTTCATAATTAGTCCCCCGCTTCCAGAGCATGCACACACTTGATCCAAAGAAATTCTGTAACTGCTGTGGATTTCATCCAACCAAGGCAGTGAAATACAACTAAAGTATTGTAACAATTGCAGATTATGCACGAACTTTTATTTTAACAGGTAGATGAACAAGAGAGGAAGAAGTAGTCAGTGGTTAAGGTTCAACCTGGTTAAAGCAACTTTTGAACCACAACCAGATCTTATAGCCAACTTACGTCAAACAGCGGGTGAGGGGCTGTTAGTCTTCAGGTTGCAAGTGACAAACACTACACAGAATTAAAAAACAAGGCAATAGACACCTTTTTCTCCTCAGGAAAGAGTAAATTCTTCGGTTCTAAGGAAGCATTACACTTCTTCCTGGGAAACAGCAAAGACCAGGCGTATGGGTCAGACAGGTTCAGTGTTGATGACCTTTTGCAGGAGGCGGGTAGCAAGACAAGCCCACAATTATTCCATTTAATTGTCAACAGTATTTATTATTGGCTTAGGTTGTGGATACCTTGATATCACCATTAATTCTTAATTTGTTCCTATGCTGCACAAAACTATTCTCACTTGTATGTTTCATATGGAGTTTTTGAAACCATGTCTGTTGATCCATGGATAACAAGTATAAGGGGGCCTGTGCTTTTTACGTGTTAAACAAACGGGCACGGCCAGACAAAAGGATATAAGATATGGCCAACAACCAAAAAACCGAACACCAACAACACCCTGGCAAACGAAACAAAAACCACCAACGCTGCTACTGAGCAGAAGGACAACACAAAAGACAACACAAAACCAGACTACCATCACTTAACAACCAAAAAACCCGAAATACCACGAACACCACACCAAACCACCACCACCTACAAGTAACTGCTCCGAAGGGCCACCGCCCCAAAGGGCCACGAGAAGCCGGGGTCCACTTGCCGTATTTACAGTATGTACAAGTATTTACACTACGTACACCCAACCAAAATTAAACAAAAACCAAAGTACCGAAGAGATCGAACGAGTCCTGAGGGGGACAGGCACGTCCGCTCTCTTAGCGACCTGAACCAAACCTGTAGTTTATGGGTGACCTTCAGTGATACCCGTTTAGTTTAGACCAGCATATCACAGCTTCTAAGAATAGGATCAGACAAAAATACACAAAAAGTGAATACAACTGAGATCAGTGATTACCCAAATATTAGGGCAACAGACATGTTGACGACCTCCCCTTCAGCTGACCAAAGGTTCATTGAAAATAATGGAACCATAGTTAAAAGAGGAACACAAAATACATAATAGAGTTAAACTATGTAAAAATACATTCGTTGAAAAAACAAAGTTGGATTCAGCATACACAGCCCGCTCTGTCCCATACTGCCTCAAACCAATTCCCAGTCCTGGGTAGGACTTTAAACTGCATCCGGTTGTGGAGTTTGTTTAAACGTGGGAGTAATGAGGTTACCCTTTGCCACAACTGCCTCCCGGTAGGCAGCCCTTGGCGGCAAGGTTGCAAACCTGTAAATTTGCCCCACGGGTGCTTTTTAAGTGCTGTTGCCTTCGGGCGTGTGTTGCCTCGCGTGGTGTTGCCTTCGGCGCTGGTGTTGCATTACGGGCGTGAGTGTTGCCTTCGTCGTGGTGTTGCCCTTCGGGCGTAGCGAGGTGTTGCCGTCGGGCCGTGGGTGTTGCCGTCGGGGCGCATTAGCTGGTGTTGCCGTCGGGCGTGGTGTTGCGTCGGCGCGTGGTGTGTTAGCCGTCGGGCGTTGGTGTTGTCTCCTGGTGTGTGGTGGTTGTTGGGGTTGCATGGTCTTTGTTTTTAGTGTGGAAGGGGGGATGGTTGGTTCTGTGGGATTTTGGTTGTTTGTCAGTGTGTGTATGTGGTTCTATTGTTGTAATGAACATAATTTTCTGTTTGATTTGGTAGGTAGTGTGTTTGTTGTGATAGTTTTGCCTCTTATTGTTCCTGTCCGATCCGGTTTTTTTTGTTTTTTTTTTTTTATGTGCCGTTTCTATCCACTAAAAAAGCCCCCCCCCCCCCCCCCCCCCCCGCCCGCCTCAAACCAATTTTTAGAGAGCGTAGAAACGGGCACGAGGAAACAAAGTAGAACCTAAACCCGACCGGACAAAAACATAACTCTGAACTAGAGCTTTTTACGTACGTAGAAACGGACACGAAGAAACAAAGTAGAACTTAAGCCTGACCGGATAAAAACATAACTCTGATTGTATCACTGTGTGATAGCTGTACTATTTATTGCAATTGTGCTTAAAACCTTATAGCGTGCTTCATACTAAATTTTGTCTTCTGTAACACCTGGTCAGAGTTTTTTCTTTTCATTCCGTGGCCCCGAGCCACACAAACTTGCTGCTATGCCCGGACGGTCGGAGATAGCACAATGTTAAGTGGCAGTTTTCGTCTGGGGTGAGTGTCCCTCCCCCCCAGGCGTTTACTGTGGTAAAAGACAATGGTGTCGAAAATTGGAGAAATTGAGATGTTGCAAGGCGGCTTCGAGGCCCGCAACACGTATGACCTTAAGTTTAAGTCTGATGCTGCCCGTGTTAAGGGTGTGTCATGCCTGAAGGGGATAGAGGGGCTCACTGTCACCCCATATGATGGCTCTGTGGCGGTGACGGTGCTTTACCTTCCCTTCGAGGTCGATCAGCGCCTGGTTGCGAGGGTTCTTAGTCAATACGGAACTGTCTCTGAAATGCGGTGGTGTAAATATACTGTGGGTGACTTGAAAGGTATATTTAATGGCAAGAGACAGTTCCGTATGGAACTGGTGAGGGACATTCCATCGTTACCTCTTCATAGGGGGTTCCAAGGCCCACATTAGGTACTTTTGCCAGCCCCGTACCTGTTTTAGATGTGGCGAGGAGGGGCACGAAGCCAAGTCGTGTCCCAACAGGCGGTTGTGGAAAATGTTTGCAGTTGGGGCACGGCAAAGGCAGAGTGTCCCAACGAGGTACGGTGCAACCTCTGTGGGGAGGAGGGACATGTGTTTGGTGCCTCCCCACATCGTACTCTGCCCATGTCAGTGCCGATGTGGGGTCGTCACCCGAACCCTCGCAAACAGGTCCACAAGATTCAATCAGGAATTAGAGGAGGCGGCACTTGAGGTTGAGCAGGACTTCCTTGCCTCCAGCAGTGTGAGGGGGGTACTGGGACTCCTGAGGCAGACTCTCCGCCATCGTTGGCAGCGGCACCCGGTCAGGTTGAAATAATGACATTAGCAGGAGGACCTCGATCTGTCCTCAGACTCGGCGATGTCGGATGGCGGGGAGCGTGCCTCAGAGCCTCCCCCGAAGGATCCACCTTCGGGGGAGGGTTGGTTTGATTTGTTGTGAGGGGGAGGGGGCCAGAGTCTGCCAACTAAAGAGGTCGGCTTCAGGCGAACTATCAGACAGGGGAAACCATCACTCTGGGACGCCCGTACCGTGCCCACGGATCTATTAAAAAGATTAAGGTCCCGTCAGAGTTTTTTAGTGTGAATGGTTTTGCCTTTGTGTCCCCGTTTTCTTTTGGGGTTTCTGTTCTGTTTGTGTCTGTGCCCATGCATGCCAGAAAGTTTTTTTGGTAGTTCAGTGTAAATAGGTTTGCTTTGTTCCACATTAGGTCCGCCCGGCTACAAGCATGTAAAGAGCACATCACATTGTTATTACTGTAAATAGTGGGGGTTGGCCACATGCACCCATAGTTCCAAAAAGCATTGAACAGACTCACCCTGAACACTCTTCTGTTGATGTAAATGGGTATGTAAATAGTTTTGCCTAGTGAGATTGTAAATAGTCCTATGTAACTAGTTTGGGTTCGGGGTAGTTTCCTTCTTTTTTTCTCGCCCGAAGGCAACACCACGCCCGAAGGCAACACCACGCCCGAAGACAACACCACGCCCGACGGCAACACCACGCCCGACGGCAAAACCAAGCCCGACGGCAAACCCAAGCCCGACGGCAACATTACGCCCGAAGGCAACACAACGCCCGAAGGCAACACTACGCCCGAAGGCAACACCACGCCCGAAGGCAACACCACGCCCGAAGGCAACACCACGCCCGACGGCAACACCACGCCCGACGGCAAAACCAAGCCCGACGGCAACATCACGCCCGAAGGCAACACAACGCCCGAAGGCAACACTACGCCCGAAGGCAACACTAAGCCCGAAGGCAACACCATGCCCGAAGGCAACACCACGCCCGAAGGCAACACTACGCCCAAAGGCAACAGCACTTAAAAAGCACCGGGGCAAATACAGGTGCACCTTGCCCAAGGGTGCCCCGGAGGCAGTTGTGGCAAAGGGTAACCTCATTACTCCCACGTTTAAACAAACTCCACAACCGGATGCAGTTTAAAGTCCTACCCAGGGTTCGGGGTGGTTTTGTACATAGTTATCGCAGAAATTTTGTTTGCTAGCGCAATGTACAGAATTCTGTAAATAGTTCACCTTTGCAGTTTTGTCCGGTCAGGTTTAAGTTCTCCTTTGTTTCTTCGTGCCCGTTTCTACGTACGTAAAAAGCTACATTTACAGAAATCTGTACATTGCGCTAGCAAACAAAATGTCTGTGCTAACTATGTACAAAACCACCCCAAACCAATTTTTAGGGTAGTATATCCAAAAGGGATACATGTACAGTGTACATCGTAGACCACGCACTCTATGATAAAGGCCTATATTAAAAATGGCCTGATGCTACAAGTTAGTTCGTAGTTGACTCTCGCGCACGCGCGAAGTGAAAGTCGTGACCTTCCGGCAAAGGTCAAACCAAACTGCTTTATGTGTAGTTAACGAACGTACGATGAGCTTTCTGCAATCACCTTAGCCACAACGAAGATGGAATCATTTGTTTCATTTTGACCACAACAAAGGTATAAAACGCATCGATGCGATGATCTCATTTCCGTAAGTCTTGAGTGGGAAAATTTTTTTTCGAAATTAAAAGATTCTCACTAAAGGTTGCTTTAGGCGAGTCGAGGGAGTCACCGTTGTAACGTTTTTCCACACTTAGGCCTGTTACGTAGCATATGATCCTAGCGTAGGTTTAGGATAGTCTAACGTTAACTTAAAGCCCAGTGTTACAGTTATTTGTGGTAGTGAGGTGGTATGCCAATTTTACCCTGTTAACAGATTACCGTACGATGCACTGAATATCTGAGGTGGCCGACCCAATATATGAGGGTCGAAAGTTCTCTGGTGCAGGGTTTTTATACTCAAATAAGTGCCTGCAGCCTAGTAAAGGTGGTGCACCAACATTACAGAAATAACAATTTGGTCAAAGGGTGATCACTTTGCAAGAAGTGCCTAAAATGCTTGTTTTGGTTGATTTTCAATTCAAAATTTTCAAATCTCAGTTCTAAAAGAAATCTTTTGTGAAATGCATGATGCTTAGATTGAAGAAACATTGTGCAAAAATATCAAAGTTGCTTTTGTTGTTTATGATTTTGAGGCTTTGGAAGAAATTGGAGCCATCTTCTATCTTTGTGTGTTGTGTGGCGGGACAGATCACAATAGAACATTCAGGCATCTCTAGCTCAAACGTTCAATTGGTCATGCTATGGAAATTTTGATGTGCCAGCAACCACCAACTTGTGAGAATCAATGTGATGTACGAGTACCTTGTTGAAGTTGAAAACTCTAACAAGGAATGAAAGGCTAAGGAACAAGCCCAGTTTATTGTGTGAGTCAATGGCAAAAAATCATGGTGGTGCGCCACCCAAAGGAACTAAGGGTGCAGAATGGCGTAGGCTAACTTAAGTTAGCCTAACGTTAGTTAATAGGCCTAGCATAGACTGTGTCAAAACCTCCTATTGACAAAACGCTCCCACATTCACCATAAAATCCACATTATGTAGTGTGTAACGTAAGCTACGCCAATTGACTGGGAGAACGTGCATGGGATTAAACTTGAAGTCATACCTTCAGATAAAGCCTTAGCCAGTGGTACGCCGCATACTGTTACCAGCCAATGTAGGCCTTACTTTGTAAACTTTCAGAAAGTTCAGATGTTGAATTTATGTTGGCAACAGATTTTGGTAAAACATTGCTGTAAGTCTTTGGCCAAACAAAGTACTGTCAAGGTCAGCAATGGACCCTGCATGCTGCACATACCACATATGGCAGCAAAGCAAAACCGTAGACTGTGGTTTAACTGACCCGTAAGCCTTAAAAAAAAAGTTGAACTATAACAGGTTTTTCATTCATGTTAATGTAATTGAAAAATAGTATTCCAAGATAAAGAAAACTTTATTTGAGCAGACAGATCCTTCCCTTATTTTGGGCTTTCTCAAGGAAAGTAAACTGTTTAGGCATTTTTCACATGACTCCCGCATTTGCCGGGATCTTTTAGTGAAATTCGACCCTACTTTTTTAGTTAATTCTAGCCCAACATTGCATCTGTTTCTTTTCTAGGTGACACTATATAACAAATTCGTGTTGGTGTGCCGTAGAATCCCATCTAACTAAGCTATGAATACTCCCATTTTTGTTAGAAGTATTACACTGTACCAAACCTGAAGACGTTTGAGCACACAGAAAGTCCAGAATGAGAGAAGGATCTGTGTGCTCAAACAACGTCTTCAGGTTTGGCACAGTGTAATACTTCTGACGAATATGGGAGTATTCATGGCAGTCAACGAGAATGTGATTGACGGTGACAGCACAGTCACAGGGGATACAATAGGGTCTCTCATCCCCGTGGAGCAAATAAGCGTGGGTTAGGTAAGTGTGACCTATGTGAGCCCTAGTCAGTACCAAATCATCTCTCCGTTTTCTGGGGGCTGCATTACTCACAGTCCCTGACATTTTGATTTTATGTAGTCGTTGATCTTAGGACGGTAATCAGTGTGGGGCAAGTCGAGGTTGGTAACGTCCATCTTCCTTAGCTAGTGTGTCTACACTTTCATTTCCGCGTATGCCCACGTGACTCGGAACCCACGCAAGCACGACGGATCTCTGTAGTCTCACCAATTGGGAGTAAGCTTCGCGGAGAGCTATTACACAAGGGTGTTTTTGCTCATGGCCTTTAAGTGCCAAAAGGCTGGATAGTGAGTCTGTGAACACAATGAACTGGTGACTGTGCGAGGTTTCGATCAGATCGAATGCCATCTTTAGTGCCTGGAGTTCGGCAGTAAATATTGATGAGTCATCCGGTAGTCTGGCTTGCAGGAATGTGTCCCGGCTTGCCGCCGCGGCTGCAGTCCTAAAGTTTTCAGGCTTCACTTCAAAAGTTATCTGCTGTATAGTTAGTTAGATGAGGTGTAACGACACACCAACACGAATTTGTTATACAGTGTCAGCTAGAATGGGGAGTAAAATTCAAATGAAAAAAGTAAACAAGGGGTAAAATTCAACAAAAATCTAGGTAAATGCAAATGCGGGAGTCATGTCAAAAACTTCTATACAGGCCACTTTCCTTCAGAAAGCCCAGAACGGGGGAAGGGTCTGTGTGCTCAAATAATGTCTTCATGTTTGGTACAGTGTAGTACTTCTGACGAATATGGGAGTATTCATAACAGTCAACGAGAATGTGACTGACGGTGACAGCACAATCACAGGTGATGCAATATGGTCTCTCATCCCCATGAGAATAGGCATGGGTGTGCTTTTTAAGTGCATCGAAACGGCACATACAAACAAATACAAAAACTCAAACCGATCGGGCAGAAACATAAATGCAAACTATTTACAAACAACTAAATCAAACAGAAAATTATGTTCATTACAGTAATAGAACTATATGTACAGATATTTACATACACATAAATACATATTTACAACATATTTACAACTTAAGTACCTCACAAGCCACCTATGTACAAACACAGTCCTATTTACAAATTACAGTAGTTCCATATTTACAAACAAAATCAATATTTACAAGTGCTTTTTTACGTGCACAGGCACGAAGAAACGAAAACTAAGCCCAAGCCAATTACATAGGCCACTACAATCACAATATTTACAAATTAACTATCACCCGGCACGCCCGCACCGAAACAAGTGGGCCCCAACACCTGCCGAACGTCGACCTTGGCAAACGGACGAAGTTGGCCTCCCCATGGCGGGGAGCCTGCCTCAGAGCCTCCTCCAAAGGATCCACCTTCGGGGGGAGGGTTGGTTTGATTTGTGTGAGGGGGAGGGGTCAGAGTCTGCACTTAAGAGGTCCGCCTCAGGCGAGGTGTCAGACCAAGAAATTCATCACTCTGAGACGCCCGTACCGAGCCCAAGGTTAAAAAAGATTAAATCCCAGCAAGAGCATTTAGTTTGAATGGTTTGCCTTTTGTTCACGCTGGTTGGGGTTTCCGTTCTGTTCGTGTCTGTGTCCATGCTTGGCACAATTTTGTTTGATAGCTCGTTGTGGGTGGGTTTGTCTTTGTTCCATGTTGGGTCCGGTCTGGCTGCGGGCGTGTGAGGGGCACATCATTGTTGGTATTGTGGGCGGTCGGGGGTTGGCCACATGAAAATTATATGTAAATAGTTTGCTTTTGTGAGATTGTAAATAGCCCTATGTGATAAGCTTGGGTTCCAGGTGGTGTTTTACATTGCTAACACAGAAATATTGTTTGGTAGGAGAATTCTGTAAATAGTTCGCGGTTATGTTTTTGTCCGGCCCGGGTTGAGTTCGCCTTTGTTTCGCCGTGCCTGTTTCTATGTACGTAAAAAGACCCCCAAGTCGGCCTCCACCCTAAGCTTAATCTCCGTCCTAACCGACGCCAGGACGTCCGTAGGCTTCCCCTCTCCCCTAAACACAATATTACACCGGTCTCTCCATAAGACATGGGTAAGATAAGTGTGGCCAATGCGAGCTCTAGTCAGGACTAAATCATCTCTCCACTTACTGGGGGCTGCATTACCCACAGTCCCGGGCGTTGGTTTTATTTGGTATAATTTGTTCTCCGGGAAGGAATTCCACAGTTCTTGCCATCTCGATTTCACATAGCAAGTGATCTTAGGACGATAATCAGTGCATGTATTTCTGGTGTATAAGGTATAAAATTGTGATAACCGAAAACTCGAATCTGTGAGACTTACGTGCTTCTTAAAGTGGCTATGCCACGTGTAAATTAACGGTTTAAACCCTTTGGTATCTTTAGGAATACGTTTCCTACAACGAAAATCAACCATTCAGTTTGTTTACAACTTATTTTTCCGCTCGAAAATTGAGAAAAAATACACCCTCTTCCAGCCTTGAAAAGTTAGTCTTCCCGAAAATTTTCAAAATCTTGTTACGTCATGTGACGTCACTTTAGGAACTGATCGTTGTTTGCCGTGGTATCCTTCGGACATTTGATACAGTGTTTGCATTCCATTGTACCGGTTACCAAGGTCGATACAATGTAAAACCTGCGTGAAAAGTTGTAAATTTTGGAATTTTTATCCCTTTTCTCGTGCTTACCAGTTGTTTTAGTCAATTAAATGCATTTCACGCAGGTTTTTCGTCTTGGTGTCATAAGTAGCTGCCGAGTACAAACATTCACAACGCAACAGCATAGGTACAGCATGGAAGTACTTCCAGCACACAACATACCTGATACTACACAATGTAGCACCAGCACTGTTTCGTAGTAGGTACTATGTGAAATCAAATTTAATACTTTCTTTGGAATGGCGGATCTGAGCCAGGGGGTTGCCCTCTAATGGCAACTCCCTGATCGGGTAAAGTGACTGTGGGTAAAGTGAGTTTTCTTGGATGTGAAATCAGAAAGGCGAAGGCGATACTGAACTAGACGTCACTGGTGCAGATGGGGTGAGTAATTCGTTACGGCGCATAGGACCGTATCGATTGAGACTGTAAGGTGAGGTAAAAGTACAACACCACAACAATTCGAGAATGAGAAGCATTTGGAGCAATTGAAAGGGACTTTAGCTTGGAAAGTTTTATGTAGGCAGTCAAAATATGAACTTTAGGTTGTTTTCGTGCAAGTGTCAGTGGAAATCGTGGAACTAACCTATGATCGAGTGTGCACAGTATTTCGCTGGCTGCTGCCAGTCCACACATTGTACGTATTACTGCAGACCGAACCGAACAGTACACTGCCGAGTTTTTTCGTTCTTCGGTTACGAATCAAGAGTATTTGTAATTATTAGTAATAGCCTACTGCAGCCCCAAAATGTAACAGACCGACACCACTCTCCAAACAGGCAGAATAAAGTTCAAATTCAAGACATGCCGCGAATTACAATCATTACTATCTCTTACGTATGTATAGGCTATGCGGTACACCAGGTTCGTGCTCAACTTTATCACCGTGTGATAGCTGCACTAATTGCAATTGTGCATAAAACCTTATAGCCTGCTTGTGTTGTGGGGGGGCTTTTTAAGTGCATCGAAACGGCACATACAAACAAAAAACAAAACTCAAACCGGATCGGACAGGAACACAAAGGCAAAACTATCCACACACCACCAAATCAAACAGAAAATTATGTTCATTACAACAATAGAACCACACACACACACGGACAACAACCCAAAGACCCCACAGACCAACCTCCCCTGTTGTCGTTGATAAGTAGGTCTGGTCGTGTCCATTTGTTTGCGACCGCGCCTTGTTTCTGTGTAGCTTGTGTTTTCTTACTTCATCCTCTTTTTTGTCCTTTGTAAAACTAGTTGAGGTTTTTTCTCCTTTCGTGGCCTCGAGCCACACACGGGCGGAGGTTAAGCTGAGGGTGGAGTCGGACTTCGTTCGTTAATGGCATGAGGGACAGTCGGAAGCGGTCCAGAATATTCCAATTTTGCAAATCACTGGGTGTGGACTTTGTTTTCCTCCAGGAAACCCACGTTGTGAATGAGGACGATGTCCACACCTGGTCCTATGAATGGGGTGGGGGTTTGCTAGTTTCCTATGGTTCTGCGTCTTCTTGTGGATCTGTTATCTTAGTTTCACCAAGATGGACTCCCTTGGTCGGAAAAGTTGATTCTGATCACGAGGGCCGGTTGGTTTGCATCACCATAAAACATCCTTGCGGGAACTTCTACCTATGTAATGTCTACGCGCCCAACCGGCCTTCAGGCAGAAGGGACTTTTTCGCTACCCTACCATCCTTCGTTCCTGGCTGTGCCCCTTGTATCCTAGCTGGAGGGGGGTTTTTAAGTGCATCGAAACGGCACATACAAACAAAAAACAAAACTCAAACCGGAGCGGACAGGAACATAAAGGCAAAACTATCCACACACCACCAAATCAAACAGAAAATTATGTTCATTACAACAATAGAACCACACACACACACTGACAACAACCCAAAGACCCCACAGACCAACCTCCCCCCAGTCACACTAAAAACAAAGCCCCACAAAGACCACACACCCAAATCCACCACACACCCAAATCCACCACACACCCAAAGACAACACCACGCCCGACGGCAACACCAAGCCCGAAGGCAACACCACGCCCGAAGGCATCACCACGCCCGAAGGCAACACTAAGCCCGAAGGCAACACCTCGCCCGAAGGCAACACCACGCCCGAAGGAAACACTAAGCCCGAAGGCAACACCACGCCCGAAGGCAACACCACGCTCGAAGGCAACACTAAGCCCGAAGGCAACACCACGCCCGAAGGCAACACTAAGCCCGAAGGCAAACACCACGCCCGAAGGCAACACTACGCCCAAAGGCAACAGCACTATCCTAGCTGGAGACTTTAACTGTGTCCCAGACACACAGCTCGACCGAATGGCTTCATGTACGTCTTCGGGCTGTGGCGTCGGCATGGCGGAATTGGACATGTTCACAAAGAATCACGACATGGTTGATGTTTGGAGAGTGCAACATCCCGGTTTGCCCGTGTTCACTTGGCACCGCCCAGATGGCACGGACGCCTCAAGGTTGGACCGGGTGTACTCTCCACTTGCTCACCGAGTGACTGTGAAGTTGTGACATGTCCAATTTCGGACCATGATGCAGTTACTGTCTCCTTCCAACCCCCAGTGTCATGGCCAGCTGGGAGGGGTTTCTGGAAAATGAACACAGAGATTCTAACGGAGGCTGACTATAGAGAACAGTTTAAAGCCAGGTATGAAGGGTGGCGAACATTGAGGCCGGCCTTCTCAACGGGTTTAGAGTGGTGGGATGATGTCAAGTCTCGCATCAAACAGTTTACAGTTCAGTACTGTGTAGCAAGAGCTCGTCGAAGAAGGGAAGAGTTCCTCTCGCTCTGCTCTAGGGAGAGGAACGGGGACTCCTCCGCACTTCACGCAATCCAGCAGTATCTTGATCAGAAACTACGCGGGGCCCGCGTTCGGGCCCGCGTTCGTGCCCGCGTGCATTGCGTGGAGGCGGAGGAAAAACCAACTATCAAGTTCTACCGGGACGTCACGAAGTATGCTATAGACCGCCGAATAAAGGCAGTCCGTGACGACCACGGTGTCGTACAGAAGGACCCTCTTGACATTGTAGAGGTATTTAAAAGCTACTATGAACAGCTTTACACTCGGGCAGATGTTGATGAGGGTCTCCAACAGTCCCTAGTAGATAATATTGACAAGACCCCCTCTAAAGAGCAGAACGATGAACTTGGTTCCCCCTTGACTGTCGACGAGCTCTGGAAGGCAGTGGCGAAGATGAAAGGCGGAAAGGCGCCCGGGTCCGACGGTATTCCGGTGGAATTCTATAAATGCTTCTGGGGTACCGTTGGACACGACCTTCGCGATGTATTCGTCTCTGCCTTCCTTGCTGGCTCATTGAGCCCCTCGCAACGCACTGGCGTGATAACATTGTTGCCAAAGTCTGGAGACCCCCTCGAACCGAAAAATAAGCGACCAATCACCCTGCTAAATGTAGATTACAAGATCCTGGCGAAAGCTCTTTGTAACAGGCTGGGCGCAGCCATGCCGGATCTTGTAGGGCCTTTCCAGACATGTGCGGTGCGGGGACACAGTATTCAGCAGAATCTCTGGTTGATGCGGGACTTAGTTGAGTATGTGATAGACCGTGATCTTCCATGTGCGCTCGTCTCCCTCGATCAGGAGAAGGCCTTCGACATGGTTGACCACGGTTTTCTCTTCAAGGTGCTGACGAAGTTTAGTCTAAATCAAGTCTTTGTTGACTGGGTTAAGCTGTTGTATAATAGTGTAAATAGTCGTGTTATTGTTAATGGCCTACCGTCGGACCCTTTCCGAGTCCAACGTGGGGTACGGCAGGGGTGCCCCCTGTCACCTCTACTCTATGTATTGTTTAGTGAATCCCTCGCAAGAGCCTTCCAAGTCGAGCCCTTGTTCAGACCATTTCACATACCTGGTGGAGCCGAAGTCAAGTGCCTCCAGTATGCAGATGACGTCACATGCGTAGTCTCTGACCTTGCCTCCTTCAGGGATCTTAGTGGCACGCTGTCTACTTTTCAAAGAGCGACAGGTGCCAGACTGAACTCCAACAAGACCAAAGAACTTCGTCTAGGTAAGTGACGGTCGAAACAACTGCCCTTCGCGGCATCATGGGTTGACGACGCCATGAAAATCAACGGCATATGGTTTGGTTATGGCTCGCCTGAGTCACTTACTTGGAATGAGAAAGTGGACCTGGTGGAGGCTAGGTTGTCGGACTTCGGCGATCGTTACATTAGTCTGTTGGGGAAGGTGACAGTAGTCAATCGTTTCGTTTACCCCCTCTTGTGGTATCCAGGCACTGTTCTGGCTGCTCCAGAGGGTGTCCTGGTGCGACTCGAGAGGGCCGTGTTTAGTTTTCTATGGTCAGGGAAGTCGGAGCTGGTCAGAAGAAAGGTGGTGTATCAGGACCCTAGGAGTGGGGGATTGGGCCTCATGCACTTTCCCTCGAAGCTCCGTTTTCTCCTGACCAAGTGTGTTTTTTGTTCCGTTGACAGTGAGCTGCCGTTTGCCTACTTTGTCCGTTATTGGGGGGGATTATCGTTCCGCTGGTTCTTTCCTTCGATGCTTAGCAACAGTGTACCTCACAGTTGGAGGCCCACGAAGGCATACTGTCAGATGGGGGACACTTTCCGTATCATGTCAACTGTTGGGGACGTTTCGCAGTCCAGTGCGGGGGACTTGTACCGGGCCATTTTAGATGACCTGGTTGGTCGGGTCCAACCCAACGACTATGCGTCAGGGCCGGAAGTGTGGCGTGTGGTTCACAGCAGGTCACTCGATCACCGCCGGAGAGACCTGCTGTGGCGGATCGCACACGACGCCATCGTAACGAATCTCAAGCGCCTTCGGTGGCGTCTTGGAGATGGCATTTGCCCCCGCACTGGATGCACAAGGTGGGAGAGTGTGCCCCATGTGTTTTGGCAGTGTGGCTTTGTGGCCCTCCTCTGGGAGTGGTTTCAAGTCCTGGCTGATCGCCTCACGTTTTGTAACACCTGGGGGGTCAGCCAGGACTACGCTTTGTATGGTCTGTCACCCCCGCCATGCAATACAAGTGTTCGCGGGATACTTACCTTTGTTTCGGCCTCCATAAAGCTGGCCTTGTGGAGAGACCGGTGTAATATTGTGTTTAGGGGAGAGGGGAAGCCTGCGGACGTCGTCCTGGCGTCGGTTAGGACGGAAATTAAGCTTAGGGTGGAGGCCGACTTCGTCCGTTTGCCAAGGTCGACGTTCGGCAGGTGTTGGGGCCCACTTGTCTCGGTGCGGGCGGGCCGGGTGATAGTTAATTTGTAAATATTATGATTGTAGATGGCCTATAATTTGTAAATAGGACTGTTTGTGTACATAGGTGGCTTGTGAGGTACTTAAGTTGTAAATATGTAAATATCTGTACATATAGTTCTATTACTGTAATGAACATAATTTTCCGTTTGATTTAGTTGTTTGTAAATAGTTTGCATTTGTGTTTCTGCCCGATCCGGTTTGAGTTTTTGTTTTTGTTTGTGTGTGCCGTTTCGATGCACTTAAAAAGCACACGTTTCTGTGCACGTAAAAAAAAGCACTTGTAAATATTGATTTTGTTTGTAAATATGGAACTACTGTAATTTGTAAATAGGACTGTGTTGTACATACGTGGCTTGTGAGGTACTTAAGTTGTAAATATGTTGTAAATATGTATATATGTGTATGTAAATATCTGTACATATAGTTCTATTACTGTAATAGAGCTTTTTAAGTACGTAGAAACAGGCACTGGCAAACTAAAGAAAAATCCCAAACCCAAACAAAACCATGACGGGTCACAAACACAAATGCTAAACAAACTATACATACCGTGCAACAGGGAACAAAAGAGTCTTTGTTACTACTGAACTCCAGTAACTGCCACTGCAGCCAGCCCCAAAACAACTCCCACAACCACATACCACCCAAACAAATTCCGCCCACACGCCCAAAGGAAACACCACGCCCGAAGGCAACTCTACACCCCACTGCAACGACACGCCCGAAGGCAACACCACGCCCGAAGGCAACACCACACCCGAAGGCAAAACTGCGCCCAAAGGCAACACTACGCCCCAAAGGCAACACCACGCCCGAAGGCAACACCACGCCCGAAGGCAACACCACGCCCGAAGGCAACACTACGCCCCAAAGGCAACACTACGCCCCGAAGGCAACACTACGCCCCGAAGGCAACACTACGCCCCAAAGGCAACACTACGCCCGAAGGCAACACTACACCCGAAGGCAACACTACGCCCAAAGGCAACAGCACTTAAAAAGCACCGGGGCAAATACAGGTGCACCTTGCCCAAGGGTGCCCCGAAGGCAGTTGTGGCAAAGGGTAACCTCATTATCCCCACGCTTTTACAAGCTCCACAACCGGATGCAGTTTAACGCTATTACTGTAATGAACATAATTTTCTGTTTGATTTAGTTGTTTGTAAATGGTTTGCATTTATGTTTCTGCCCGATCCGGTTTGAGTTTTTGTTTTTGTTTGTATGTGCCGTTTCGATGCACTTAAAAAGCACGTTCGTTTGCCAAGGTCGGCGTTCGGTAGGCGATGGGGTCCACTTGTTTCAGTGAGGGCGGACCGGGTGGTAGTTAACTTGTAAATACTGACTTTGTTTGTAAATATGGAACTACTGTAATTTGTAAATAGGACTGTGTTTGTACATATGTGGCTTGTGAGGTACTTAGTTGTAAATATGTTGTTAATATGTATATATGTGTATGTAAATATCTGTACATATAGTTCTATTACTGTAATGAACATAATTTTCTGTTTGATTTAGTTGTTTGTAAATAGTTTGCATTTATGTTTCTGCCCGATCCGGTTTGAGTTTTTGTTTTTGTTTCTTTGTGCCGTTTCGTTGCACTTAAAAAGCACAAACTGGCGGTCGAAACAACTGCCCTTCGCAGTTCAGTTCAGGTCTTCGACGAGAGCAGACGTGTTTTCGTTTCGCTCTCGTCGTTTTACCGTGCTCAACTTGTATCACTGTGTGATAGCTGTACTATTTATTGCAATTGTGCTTAAAACCTTATAGTGTGCTTCATACTAAATTTTGTCTTTTGTAACACCTGGTCAGAGATTTTCTTTTCATTCCGTGGCCCCGAGCCACACAAACTGCTGCTATGCCCGGAGGTCGGGATAGCACAATTGTTAAGTTGGAGTTTTCGTCTGGGGTGAGTGTCCCTCCCCCACAGGCGTTAACTGTGTTAAAAGACAATGGTGTCGAAATTGGAGAAATTGAGATGTTGCAGGCGCTTGAGGCCCGCAGCACGTATGACCTTAAGTTTAAGTCTGATGCTGCCCGTGTTAAGGGTGTGTCATGCCTGAAGGGGGTAGAGGGGCTCACTGTCACCCCATATGATGGCTCTGTGGCGGTGACGGTGCTCTACCTTCCCTTCGAGGTCGATCAGCGCCTGGTTGCGAGGGTTCTTAGTCAATACGGAACTGTCTCTGAAATGCGGTGGTGTAAATATACCGTGGGTGACTTGAAAGGTATATTTAATGGCAAGAGACAGTTCCGTATGGAACTGGTGAGGGACATTCCATCGTTCCTCTTCATAGGGGGTTCCAAGGCCCACATTAGGTACTTTTGCCAGCCCCGTACCTGTTTTAGATGTGGAGAGGAGGGGCACGAAGCCAAGTCGTGTCCCAACAGACGTTGTCCTGGGTAGGACGTTAAACTGCATCCGGTTGTGGAGCTTGTTAAAGCGTGGGGATAATGAGGTTACCCTTTGCCACAACTGCCTCCGGGGCACCCTTGGGCAAGGTGCACCTGTATTTGCCCCGGTGCTTTTTAAGTGCTGTTGCCTTTGGGCGTAGTGTTGCCTTCGGGCGTAGTGTTGCCTTTGGGGCGTGGTGTTGCCTTCAGGCATGGTGTTGCCTTCGGGCGTAGTGTTGCCTTCGGGCGTGGTGTTTCCTTTGGGCGTGTGGGCGGGATTTGTTTGGGTGGTATGTGGTTGTGGGGAGTTGTTTTGGGGTTGGCTGCAGTGGCAGTTACTGGCGTTCAGTAGTAACAAAGACGCTTTTGTTCCCTGTTGCACGGTGTGTATGGTTTGTTTGGCATTTGTGTTTGTGACCCGTCATGGTTTTGTTTGGGTTTGGGATTCTTCTTTAGTTTGCCAGTGCCTGTTTCTACGTACTTAAAAAGCTCTGTCCCAACAGACGTTGTGAAAAACGTTTGCAGTTGGGGCACGGCAAGGCAGAGTGTCCCAACGAGGTACGGTGCAACCTCTGTGGGGAGGAGGGACATGTGTTTGGAGCCTGCCCCACATCGTACTCTGCCCATGTCAGTGCCGATGTGGGGTCGTCACCCGAACCCTCGCAAACAGGCCCACAGTATTCAACCCAGGAATTAGAGGAGGCGGCACTTGAGGTTGAGCAGGACTTCCTTGCCTCCAAGCAGTGTGAGGGGGGTACTGGGACTCCTGAGGCAGACTCTCCGCCATCGTTGGCAGCGGAACCCGGTCAGGTTGAAATAATGACATTAGAGGAGGACCTCGATCTGTCCTCAGACTCGGCGATGTCGGATGGCGGGGAGCGTGCCTCAGAGCCTCCTCCAAAGGATCCACCTTCGGGGGAGGTTGGTTTTGATTTGTGTGAGGGGGAGGGGCCAGAGTCTGCACTAAAGAGGTCGGCTTCAGGCGAAGTATCAGACAGGGGAACCCATCACTCTGGGACGCCCGTACCGAGCCCACGGATTAAAAAGATAAGGTCCCAGTCAGAGTATTTAGTGTGAATGGTTTTGCCTTTGTGTCCCCGTTTTTGTTTTGGGGTTTTCTGTTCTGTTTGTGTCTGTGCCCATGCATGCCAGAAAGTTTTTTTGGTAGTTCAGTGTAAATAGGTTTGCTTTGTTCCACATTAGGTCCGCCCGGCTACAAGCATGTAAAGAGCACATCACATTGTTAATACTGTAAATAGTGGGGGTTGGCCACATGCACCCATAGTTCCAAAAAGCATTGAACAGACTCAACCTGAACACTCTTCTGTTGATGTAAATGGGTATGTAAATAGTTTTGCCTAGTGAGATTGTAAATAGTCCTATGTAACTAGTTTGGGTTCGGGGTGGTTTTGTACATAGTTGTCGCAGAAATTTTGTTTGCTAGCGCAATCGTGCCCGTTTCTACGTACGTAAAAAGCTAGCTGTACATAGTTATCACAGACATTTTGTTTGCTAGCGCAATGTACAGAATTCTGTAAATAGTTCAGAGTTATGTTTTTGTCCGGTCAGGTTTAAGTTCTACTTTGTTTCCTCGTGCCCGTTTCTACGTACGTAAAAAGCTCTCGGCATCATGGGTGGACGACGCCATGAAAATCAATGGCATATGGTTTGGTTACGGTTCACCCGAGTCACTTACCTGGAATGAGTAGGACGTTAAACTGCATCCGGTTGTGGAGCTTGTTAAAGCGTGGGGATAATGAGGTTACCCTTTGCCACAACTGCCTCCGGGACACCCTTGGGCAAGGTGCGCCTGTATTTTTGGCCCAGTTTTTTTCAGTTTTTCGTTTTTGTGTAAATAGTGTATATAGTGTACATACTGTAAATATAGCAAGTTGACTCCACCCCGGACCCCTCGTGGCAGGTGGACCCCGCCCCGGAACCCTCGTGGCCCCTTGGGGCAGTTTGTGATGATTGCTTGGTCTGGTGTTTTGGTTTTTTGGTTGTTGTTGGGTGGTGGTTTGGTCTGGTGTTGTCTTTCGTTGGCGTTATGTAGTAATATTGGTTTACGGTGGCCGGGGGGAGGTTGGTTTGTGGGGCATTGGGTTGTCAGTGTTTGTGTGGTTCTATTGTTGTAATGAACATAATTTTCTGTTTGATTTGGTGGTGTGTGGATAGTTTTGCCTTTATGTTCCTGTCCGATCCGGTTTGAGTTTTTGTTTTTTGTTTGTATGTGCCGTTTCGATGCACTTAAAAAGTACCTGGAATGAGAAAGTGGACCTGGTGGAAGCTAGGTTGAAGGACTTCGGCGATCGCTACATTAGTCTGTTGGGGAAGGTAACAATTATCAATCGTTTCGTTTACCCTCTCTTGTGGTATTCGGGCACTGTTCTGGCCGCTCCAGAGGGTGTCCTGGTGCGACTCGAGAGGGCCGTGTTTAGGTTTCTTTGGTCAGGGAAAACGGAGCTGGTCAGAAGAAAAGTGGTGTACCAGGTTCCTAGGCAGGGGGGATTGGGCCTCGTGCACTTTCCTTCAAAGCTCCGTTTTCTCCTGACCAAATGTGTT
Source organism: Holothuria leucospilota (assembly GCA_029531755.1). Classification (NCBI taxonomy): domain Eukaryota; kingdom Metazoa; phylum Echinodermata; class Holothuroidea; order Aspidochirotida; family Holothuriidae; genus Holothuria; species Holothuria leucospilota. The sequence goes on from CM055964.1 coordinate 37,542,519, forward strand.
TTTAGTGCCGTCGACAGTCAGGTGCCGTTTGCCTACTTTGTTCGTTATTGGGGTGGATTATCATTCCGTTGGTTCTTGCCTACCCTGTTTAGCAACAGTGTACCTCACAGCTGGAGGCCCACGAAGGCATACTGTCAGATGAGGGACACTTTCCGTATCATGTCAACTGTTGGGGACGTTTCGCAGTCCAGTGCGGGGGACCTGTACCGGGCCATTTTTGATGACTTGGTTGGTCAGGTCCAACCCAACGACTATGCGTCAGAGCCGGAAGTGTGGCGTGTAGTCCACAGCAGGTCACTCGATCACCGCCGGCGTGACCTGCTGTGGCGGATTGCACACGACGCCATCGTAACGAATCTCAAGCGCCTTCGGTGGCGTCTTGGAGATGGCATTTGCCCCCGCACTGGATGCACAAGGTGGGGGAGTGTGGCTTTGTGGCCCTCCTGTGGGAGTGGTTTCAAGTCCTGGCTGATCGCCTCACGTTTTGCAACAACTGGGCGGTCAGCCAGGACTACGCTTTGTATGGTCTGTCACCCCCGCGATGCAATACAAGTGTTCGCGGGATACTTACCTTTGTTTCGGCCTCCATAAAGCTGGCCTTATGGAGAGACCGGTGTAATATTGTATTTAGGGGAGAGGGGAGGCCCGCGGACGTCCCCCTGGCGTCGGTGTGGACAGAGATTAAGCTCAGGGTGGAGGCTGACTTCGTTCGTTTGCCGGGGACGACGTTCGGCAGGCGGTGGGGTCCACTCGTTTCGGTAAGGGCGGGCCGGGTGACGGTGAACCTGTAAATATTGTGTTGCTTCCATTAGTTTTTCCTTTGTTAATAGTCCTGTGTGGTGGGTGGGCTGGGGGTGATTGTACATGTTAGCCACAAAATTTTTCGTTTGCCAGCTTCATGTAAAATAGTTTTGTAAATAGTTGTAAATAGTTCACAGTTGCGTTTTTGCCGGTCCGGTTTTGGGTCTTTCTGTTTGACAAGTGTCCGTTCTATGCACTTAAAAAGCACACAAACTGGTGCTATGCCCGGAAGTCGGGATAGCACAATTGTTAAGTTGGATAGTTTTGTGGATAGTGTGGATAGTTTTGCATTTATGTTCCTGTCCGATCCGGTTTGAGTTTTGTTTTTTGTTTGTATGTGCCGTTTCGATGCACTTAAAAAGCGATTGTTAAGTTGGAGTTTTCGTCTGAGGTGAGTGTCCCTCCCCCACAGGCGTTTACTGTGTTAAAAGGCAATGGTGTCGAAATTAAAGAAATAGAGATGTTGCAGGCGCTTGAGGCCCGAAACACGTATGACCTTAAGTTTAAGTCTGATGCTGCCCGTGTTAAGGGTGTGTCATGCCTGAAGGGGGTAGAGGGGCTCACTGTCACCCCATATGATGGCTCTGTGACGGTGACGGTGCTTTACCTTCCCTTCGAGGTCGATCAGCGCCTGGTTGCGAGGGTTCTTAGTACGGAACTGTCTCTGAAATGTGGTGGTGTAAATATACTGGGGGTGAGTTGAAAGGTATATTTAATGGCAAGAGACAGTTCCGTATGGAACAAGTGAGGGACATTCCATCCTTCCTCTTCATAGGGGGTTCCAAGGCCCACATTAGGTACTTTTGTCAGCCCCGTACCTGTTTTAGATGTGGAGAGGAGGGGCACGAAGCCAAGTCGTGTCCCAACAGACGATGTGGGAAATGCTTGCAGTTGGGGCACGGCAAGGCAGAGTGTCCCAACGAGGTACGGTGCAACCTCTGTGGGGAGGAGGGACATGTGTTTGGTGCCTGCCCCACATCGTACTCTGCTCATGTCAGTGCGGATGTGGGGTCGGCACCTGAACCCTCGCAAACAGGCCCACAGTATTCAACTCAAGAATTAGAGGCGGCACTTGAGGTGGAACAGGACTTCCTTGCCTCCAAGCAGTGTGAGGGAGATACTGGAACTCCTGAGGTAGACTCTCCGCCACCCTTAGCAACGACACCCAGTCAAGTTGAAATAACGACAGTAGAGGAGGACCTCGATCTGTCCTCAGACTCGGCAATTTCGGATGGCGGGGAGCCTGCCTCAGAGCCTCCTCCAAAGGATCCACCTTCGGGGGAGGGTTGGTTTGATTTGTGTGAGGGGGACGGGCCAGAGCCTGCACTGAAGAGGTCGGCCTCGGGCGAGGTGTTAGACAGGGGAACCCATCACTCTGGGACGCCCGTACCGAGCCCACGGATTAAAAAGATAAGGTCCCAGCCAGAGTATTTGGTGTTAATGGTATGTGCCCGGTTTTCTTTTGGGTTTCTGTTCTGTCTGTATCTGTGCTCATGCATGCTACAAAATTTGGTAGTTCAGTGTAAATAGGTTTGCCTTTGTTCCACATTAGGTCCGTCCGGCTACAAGCATGTGAAAAGCACATCACCTTGTTAATATTGTAAATAGTGGGGTTGGCCACATTAAAATTTGTTGCCGGCCTGGTGTATATAGTTGTCCTTGTGTTTGTGACACGTCAGGTGTTTTTGTTCCGGAGCACGTCCGTTCCAGAGCACGTAAGGAGCACCCATAGTTCCAAAAAGCATTGAACAGACTCAACCTGAACACTCTTCTGTTGATGTAAATGGGTATGTAAATAGTTTTGCCTAGTGAGATTGTAAATAGTCCTATGTAACTAGTTTGGGTTCGGGGTGGTTTTGTACATAGTTGTCGCAGAAATTTTGTTTGCTAGCGCAATCGTGCCCGTTTCTACGTACGTAAAAAGCTAGCTGTACATAGTCATCACAGACATTTTGTTTGCTAGCGCAATGTACAGAATTCTGTAAATAGTTCAGAGTTATGTTTTTGTCCGGTCAGGTTTAAGTTCTACTTTGTTTCCTCGTGCCCGTTTCTACGTACGTAAAAAGCTCTCGGCATCATGGGTGGACGACGCCATGAAAATCAATGGCATATGGTTTGGTTACGGTTCACCCGAGTCACTTACCTGGAATGAGAAAGTGGACCTGGTGGAAGCTAGGTTGAAGGACTTCGGCGATCGCTACATTAGTCTGTTGGGGAAGGTAACAATTATCAATCGTTTCGTTTACCCTCTCTTGTGGTATCCGGGCACTGTTCTGGCCGCTCCAGAGGGTGTCCTGGTGCGACTCGAGAGGGCCGTGTTTAGGTTTCTTTGGTCAGGGAAAACGGAGCTGGTCAGAAGAAAAGTGGTGTACCAGGTTCCTAGGCAGGGGGGATTGGGCCTCGTGCACTTTCCTTCAAAGCTCCGTTTTCTCCTGACCAAATGTGTTTTTAGTGCCGTCGACAGTCAGGTGCCGTTTGCCTACTTTGTTCGTTATTGGGGTGGATTATCATTCCGTTGGTTCTTGCCTACCCTGTTTAGCAACAGTGTACCTCACAGCTGGAGGCCCACGAAGGCATACTGTCAGATGAGGGACACTTTCCGTATCATGTCAACTGTTGGGGACGTTTCGCAGTCCAGTGCGGGGGACCTGTACCGGGCCATTTTTGATGACTTGGTTGGTCAGGTCCAACCCAACGACTATGCGTCAGGGCCGGAAGTGTGGCGTGTAGTCCACAGCAGGTCACTCGATCACCGCCGGCGTGACCTGCTGTGGCGGATTGCACACGACGCCATCGTAACGAATCTCAAGCGCCTTCGGTGGCGTCTTGGAGATGGCATTTGCCCCCGCACTGGATGCACAAGGTGGGGGAGTGTGGCTTTGTGGCCCTCCTGTGGGAGTGGTTTCAAGTCCTGGCTGATCGCCTCACGTTTTGCAACACCTGGGCGTTCAGCCAGGACTACGCTTTGTATGGTCTGTCGGCCCCGCGATGCAATACAAGTGTTCGCGGGATACTTACCTTTGTTTCGGCCTCCATAAAGCTGGCCTTATGGAGAGACCGGTGTAATATTGTATTTAGGGGAGAGGGGAGGCCCGCGGACGTCCTCCTGGCGTCGGTGTGGACAGAGATTAAGCTCAGGGTGGAGGCTGACTTCGTTCGTTTGCCGGGGACGACGTTCGGCAGGCGGTGGGGTCCACTCGTTTCGGTAAGGGCGGGCCGGGTGACGGTGAACCTGTAAATATTGTGTTGCTTCCATTAGTTTTTCCTTTGTTAATAGTCCTGTGTGGTGGGTGGGCTGGGGGTGATTGTACATGTTAGCCACAGAATTTTTCGTTTGCCAGCTTCATGTAAAATAGTTTTGTAAATAGTTGTAAATAGTTCACAGTTGCGTTTTTGCCGGTCCGGTTTTGGGTCTTTCTGTTTGACAAGTGTCCGTTCTATGCACTTAAAAAGCACACAAACTGGTGCTATGCCCGGAAGTCGGGATAGCACAATCGTTAAGTTGGATAGTTTTGTGGATAGTGTGGATAGTTTTGCATTTATGTTCCTGTCCGATCCGGTTTGAGTTTTGTTTTTTGTTTGTATGTGCCGTTTCGATGCACTTAAAAAGCGATTGTTAAGTTGGAGTTTTCGTCTGAGGTGAGTGTCCCTCCCCCACAGGCGTTTACTGTGTTAAAAGGCAATGGTGTCGAAATTAAAGAAATAGAGATGTTGCAGGCGCTTGAGGCCCGAAACACGTATGACCTTAAGTTTAAGTCTGATGCTGCCCGTGTTAAGGGTGTGTCATGCCTGAAGGGGGTAGAGGGGCTCACTGTCACCCCATATGATGGCTCTGTGACGGTGACGGTGCTTTACCTTCCCTTCGAGGTCGATCAGCGCCTGGTTGCGAGGGTTCTTAGTACGGAACTGTCTCTGAAATGTGGTGGTGTAAATATACTGGGGGTGAGTTGAAAGGTATATTTAATGGCAAGAGACAGTTCCGTATGGAACAAGTGAGGGACATTCCATCCTTCCTCTTCATAGGGGGTTCCAAGGCCCACATTAGGTACTTTTGTCAGCCCCGTACCTGTTTTAGATGTGGAGAGGAGGGGCACGAAGCCAAGTCGTGTCCCAACAGACGATGTGGGAAATGCTTGCAGTTGGGGCACGGCAAGGCAGAGTGTCCCAACGAGGTACGGTGCAACCTCTGTGGGGAGGAGGGACATGTGTTTGGTGCCTGCCCCACATCGTACTCTGCTCATGTCAGTGCGGATGTGGGGTCGGCACCTGAACCCTCGCAAACAGGCCCACAGTATTCAACTCAAGAATTAGAGGCGGCACTTGAGGTGGAACAGGACTTCCTTGCCTCCAAGCAGTGTGAGGGAGATACTGGAACTCCTGAGGTAGACTCTCCGCCACCCTTAGCAACGACACCCAGTCAAGTTGAAATAACGACAGTAGAGGAGGACCTCGATCTGTCCTCAGACTCGGCAATTTCGGATGGCGGGGAGCCTGCCTCAGAGCCTCCTCCAAAGGATCCACCTTCGGGGGAGGGTTGGTTTGATTTGTGTGAGGGGGACGGGCCAGAGCCTGCACTGAAGAGGTCGGCCTCGGGCGAGGTGTTAGACAGGGGAACCCATCACTCTGGGACGCCCGTACCGAGCCCACGGATTAAAAAGATAAGGTCCCAGCCAGAGTATTTGGTGTGAATGGTATGTGCCCGGTTTTCTTTTGGGTTTCTGTTCTGTCTGTATCTGTGCTCATGCATGCTACAAAATTTGGTAGTTCAGTGTAAATAGGTTTGCCTTTGTTCCACATTAGGTCCGTCCGGCTACAAGCATGTAAAAAGCACATCACCTTGTTAATATTGTAAATAGTGGGGTTGGCCACATTAAAATTTGTTGCTGGCCTGGTGTATATAGTTGTCCTTGTGTTTGTGACACGTCAGGTGTTTTTGTTCCGGAGCACGTCCGTTCCAGAGCACGTAAGGAGCACCCATAGTTACAAGAAAGCATTGTACAGACTCAACCTGAACACTCTTCTGTTAATGTAAATGGGTATGCAAATAGTTTTGCCTAGTGAGATTGTAAATAGTCCCGTGTAACTGGCTTGGGTTCGGGATGGATTTATACAAAGTTAACACAGAAATTTCGGTTTGGGTTTTGTTCCTAAGTGCCTGTTTCCATGTACTTAAAAATCTGCTAACCTGTAGTTTTGCGTGAATAAATTTGTAAATTGTCTTATGTAATTAACCTTTGTATATAGTCCTTTGTTCATAGTAACACAATTTTATGTTTGTAGGTGTATGTAAATAGTTTGCTGTTGCGTTTTTGCCCGGTCCGGTTTGGGTTCTCGCCCTTTGTTTCTAGTGCCCGTTTCTACGTACTTAAAAAGAAAACTTTGTTTCTTCGTGCCCGTTTTCTACGTACGTAAAAAGCACACCAGGTTCGGTATACGGAGGCTGGTGTTCCTAAAATGACGTCATTATCGTGTTGGCTTGAAATCTCATTTTCAACAGTCAATTTTTTGGTGCAATTTTTTGAAACATTAATTTCTTTTTAATGCTCAAGGCTGTAAGGATGATGAAAACAGTTTTAGAAAGACCCACGGGGGCATACAGTGTGCTTTTTAAGTGCATCGAAACGGCACATACAAACAAAAACAAAAACTCAAACCGGATCGGACAGGAACATAAAGGCAAAGCTATCCACACACCACCAAACAGAAAATTATGTTCATTACAACAATAAAACCACACACACACTGACAACCCAAATACCCCACAAACCAACCGCCCTTGGCCACCCTAAACCAATACAGTCAAATGAGGGAAATGAGGCATACAGTCAAATGAGGGAAACGCTCCGTATTATGTCAACAGTGGGGGATGTTTCACAGTCAAGTGCAAGGGACCTATACCGGCTTTAAACTGCATCCGGTTGTGGAGCTTCTTTAAGCGTGGGGATAATGAGGTTACCCTTTACCACAACTGCCTCCGGGGCGCCCTTGGGCGGGGTGCACCTGTATTTGCCCTGTGCTTTTTACGTGTTGTTGCCTTCGGGCTTATTGTTGCCTTCTGGCGTGAAGTTGCCTTCGGGTGTGGTCTTGCCTTCGGGCGTGGTGTTGCCTTCGGGCGTAGGGTCGCCTTCGGGCGTGAAGTTGCCTTCTGGCGTGAAGTTGCCTTCGGGCGTGGTGTTGCCGTCGGGCGTGTTGTGTTGCCTTCGGGCGTGAAGTTGCCTTCGGGTGTGTGTTGCTGCCTTCTGGCGTGTGTTGTTTTCCTGTTTGTGAATGGTCTTGTGTGGTGGGTGGGCTAGGGGTTTTGTATATGTTGGCCACAGAAATTTTGTTTTGCTAGCTTAGTTTTGCTAACTTTGTAAATGATTGTAAGTAGTTCGTGGTTGTGTTCTTGCCGGTCCGGATTTGGTTCTTCCTGTTTGATAGTGTCCGTTTCTATGCACTTAAAAAGCACCTATACCGGGCTGTTTTTGATGAATTGGTTGGCCAGGTCCAACCCAACCACTTTGCTTCAGGGCCGGAAGTGTGGCGTGTAGTCCACAGCAGATCATTAGATTACCGCAGGCGAGACCTGTTGTGGCGAATCGCACATGACGCCATTGTAACTAATCTCAAGCGCCTTCGGTGGCGTCTTGGAGATGGTATTTGCCCCCGCACTGGATGCACAAAGTGGGAGAGTGTGTCACATGTGTTTTGGCAGTGTGACTATGTGGCTCTATTCTGGGAATGGTTTCAAGTCCTGACTGACCGCCTAACGTTGTGTAACACCTGGGCTGTCAGCCAGGACTATGCTTTGTATGGTCTTTCACCTCCGCCATGCAATACAAGTGTTCAGGACATACTTACCTTTGTTTCGGCCTCCATAAAGCTAGCCTTATGGAGAGACCGATGTAACATTGTTTTTAGGGGGGTGGGGAGGCCTGCTGATGTCGTCCTGGCGTCGGTGAGGGCGGAGGTTAAGCTGAGGGTGGAGTCGGACTTCGTCCGTTTGCCAAGATCGGCATTCGGTAGGCGGTGGGGTCCGCTTGTTTCGGTGAGGGCGGGCCGGGTGGTTAGTCAACTTGTAAATATTGATTTTGTTTGTAAATATGGAACTACTGTAATTTGTAAATGGGGCTGTGTTTGTATGTGGGTGGCTTGTGAGGTGCTTGGTTGTAAATATGTTGTAAATATGTATATATGTGTATGTAAGTATCTGTACATATAGTTCAATTACTGTAATGAACATAATTTTCTGTTTGATTTAGTTGTTTGTAAATAGTTTGCATTTATGTTTCTGCCCGATCCGGTTTGAGTTTTTGTTTTTGTTTGTATGTGCCGTTTCGATGCACTTAAAAAGCACAGTTTTAGAAAGAGCTTTTTGTGTACTTTAGGCTAAATTAGTCTCCCATTACTTCAATTTACGTGTCATGGCCACTTTAAGTGCATTAAAACGGACACTTGTAAAACAGAAAGACCCAAAGTCCTGGGTAGGACTTTAAACTGCATCCGGTTGTGGAGTTTGTTTAAACGTGGGAGTAATGAGGTTACCCTTTGCCACAACTGCCTCCGGGGCACCCTTGGGCATGGTGCACCTGTATTTGCCCTGGTGCTTTTTAAGTGCTGTTGCCTTTGGGCGTGGTGTTGCCTTCGGGCGTGGTGTTGCCTTCGGGCGTGGTGTTGCCGTCGGGCTTGGTGTTGCCTTCGGGCTTAGTGTTGCCTTCGGGCGTGGTGTTGCCTTCGGGCGTGGTGTTGCCTTCGGGCGTGGTGTTGCCTTCGGGCGTGGTGTTGTCTTTGGGTGTGTGGTCTTTGTTTTAAGTGTGGCCGGGGGGAGGTTGGTCTGTGGGGTATTTGGGTTGTTGTCAGTGTGTGTGTGGTTCTATTGTTGTAATGAACATAATTTTCTGTTTGATTTGGTGGTGTGTGGATAGTTTTGCCTTTATGTTCCTGTCCGATCCGGTTTGAGTTTTGTTTTTTGTTTGTATGTGCCGTTTCGATGCACTTAAAAAGCCCCCCCCCCCCCCCCACGGACACTTGTAAAACAGAAAGACCCAAAACCGGACCGGCAAAAACACAACCATGAACTTTTTACAAGTATTTACAAATTTATCTTACATTAAAGCTACAAAACAAAAAACAAAAGGATTTTACATAATCTGTCGTATTGGAATGAGAGGCCCATTAGAGAACATGTATCTGCGATGTGTGCGCCGGAGTAAGGCCCGTTTCACGTAAGTGTTGAATAACGATGGAGCCCCAAAGACATTCGTACTAGTGCACAAGCTTACACCGGTTTGGTGCTCAGCATAAGCAATGTAGTAGGGAAAACAAGCCAGTGAGCCACAACTGGAAAAAAGGCCGTGGTAGTCTCGACTTGAACCAATTGGTTGGAAACTGGGACGTTAAACCTCATCTAACTAAGTAACTACACCGGTTTCCTGTAGTTCTTTCCTTACCCAGCTAAAAATTTACCATACTTTTACCATGGTTTACCATGGTAAAAGTGTAGTAAATGGTGGTAAATGCGTAGTAAAACTGATTTGACTGATTTTACCCTGTATTTACCATGGTTTTACTATGGTAAATATGTAGTAAAAATGTGGTAAATTTTAGATTAGAATTTTTCATGGATTTTACTATGGTAAAATGATGGTAAATATGTAGTTAAGCAGACCATGGTAAATTTACCCCGTTTTTACCATGGTTTTATCATGGTAGAAATGCATTATCTTTACCACAAGTTTACCATGATACGAAAGTAGGAAAATGGCTAGTTTATGATGGTACTTTGTTTTATTCTTGTTACATTACTCTAATGGAAGGGGGTATTTGGGGTTAGGGATGTGTTTAAGCTGCATAATATGGTTTTATAACAGACAAATGAAGTGTGCAAAAGATTTAATTGAGTGAAAATGTTGCCCTCAACCACTCATGTAAAGAAAACCTTGGAAGGAATTTTAAGTTATAAGTTAAGTTCAAAGTTATAGGTAGGGAAAGAAGCTTATTTACAAAAGATCAGTGTCATGGCAATTAAACATGCATAATACTGACATTCAAAAAGGAGAAAACCATATAAATTCTGTTGTGCTGCATTTATTCAAGTAACTTGTACAGAAAAATTTAACAAACATAGCTTTCTAGATCACATCAAAACACTACAATTAACTAGTAATTGAGTTCTTGGCTCTTACATTTTCAAACCAAAAATAAAACCACATTTAGCATTGAAAGTGTTCATTACAAGGGTGTGTAAAGCACGATGCTTGAGCTGAGCATATGCATGTACACAATTAATAACTTTATGCACTCACATTACACACACGTTGTAGACTTTGCATGTGCACTCAGACTTACGTGCATAAACGATCAGTACACAAATCAGCTGCCTGCATTTGTTGGTGTAGGTTGCAATGATACCCGCTTGCCTCTATTTGAGGAAACTCTCTGTTCTGCGATGTCATAAGAATATGGATTATAGTTCTCACTTTGCATCACGAAAGTAATTCATTCTCTCTCACTGGCCTTTAAAGATCCTATTTCCAAACCCCAAAATGGTTAATTCTACCATCAACATTTAATTTACATCCACCATTCAGGCAATAACTGGATGAGATCCAAGGGTGACAAACACATATGCCAAAGAAGGAGGGTTAGCTTCCCTTATAAGCAAGAGGAGCTAAACATTTTCACAAACTGTCCCATGTGAAGTAAAGTCAATGCAACATTTGACCGATCTTCAATCAAGTTACAGGTTTTTTATGGCACATCATTGCATTTACGTACATTTCGGCCATTGTCATAAGCCTTGGTAGACTATCAGTGATAGTCTATCACCCTGGGACCATTACGTTAACATGAGGTTCTATGTGACTCATCATAACATTTGCTGTTCAAAATGTATTTGCAAATTAAATTATGTCATTTTTGAGCATAGTAATCTTTTCACACAAGATTTAATTATCTAGGAGGCAAAAAATTTGAGGGTACCACAAGCCCCTAGCCCACCCTCCCTTATTAGCTACAAGCTTGGGGTTTACAGCTGGTCAACACTGGCCACTGCAGCTACATCTCTGCAATGTCCTACATTTCAAAGAAGCTCACTCTACCATAGAAGGTCACTGTTATTACAGTTTGCATCTGCTATGTGTGAGCAACTACTGGGAGTAAGATTTGCTTCTCAAAACCCAAGATTGTAGGAATTAATGCATTGACTTGCATGTTTGACAGTTTTGGATATGTGGAGGCTGCTATTTTGGGGGGATATTTGGTAATCCAAATCACCGCAATACCGACTATCTCATTCCAACTAGCATAAAGGTTTTCACTGCCAGTTTGCATTTCGTCATAGGCTTTAGGCCAGAGGACATCATACTCATTTCATTCTTCTATTTTAACAGAAGTTCATAGTTAAGCATCAGTCAAACAAGCTGTCTGCTCTCTTTGGCCATCCCAGCTTGAGTTAGTCAGTTACAATATCAAGCTTCCCTAGGTGTCATCTGTTTTTTCTCATGAAAAGCAGTTTTCTGACCAACAGTCAACTTGTCAAGACTATGTTTGAACTAAATTTATACCTGTTCATCCTGGTACCATTTCTGATGGAGCAGCAAATATTTTAGCAATTTAGTTTTTCAGAGAAACAGGATATTTTTACCTTCCTTGTGACATTTGACAATCACCCAATTTGGCAATATTTCACATAGTGAATTTGTTAGTTAGTTAGACGAGGTTTAACGTCCCAGTTTCCAACCAACTGGTTCAATTAAGTCGAGACGACCACAGCTTTTTTTCCAGTTGTGACTCACTGGCTTGTTTTCCCTACTCCACTGCTTATACTGAGCACCAAGCACAAAGGCAGTAGGTTTCATTTTTAAAGTCTTTGGTACGGTATGACCCGGCCAGGATTTGAACCCTAGACCTTCCGGCTGCAAGTCGGAAGTGAAGCATGTTGGAATTACTTCGTTTGATATGCAGACAAGGAACTTTAGGCCCCAAACCAACTCTTGCATTTTTATCTTGTAAGGATGTTGCCACCATTTATAACTTCCCAAGTTTTCATAGCCAGGCACTATACCCATGTTTGAACTGACCACAGTTATTGCTACAATGGATACTTTGACAGATTGATCTGTGGTCAATTTGGCTTTGGATCTTCTCATGCATTACTACCCAAAAGTTACAGTTCAAAATCTGTCCCATTTTTCTGCATATCTACATGAAACCTGCTGCTGAATTCAAGGCTGAATTATTTGGCACTCATTCAACTCAAAACTGTCGTAATTGCTAATTGGCTATCTTTTATACTGGCATCTTTGAAAACGACTGTAACAAGTGAAACAACTTCACCTCACATGCTACTTGCAGATCCATACATAGGCCTAAGTGTTGAGATACACTAAGCACTCAAACATTTGCTTCGAATGAAAATTTTAAATACCTTCCTTTTTACACAGAAAGTAATGAAAATAGTGGCATTTCCTGCAAACTTTCTGACATCTACAACATTTAACAGGCACTTGAAAAACATTGAAGTTGAACTGGTTCATTCACAGTTACCTCTGTGTACTGTTAGATAGTAAACTTTAATGAATGTATTCTAGATTTTCAAAACCTTAGGCAATTAAATTAGTTTCCAGAAACAACCATGAATATACTGTCAAGGCCTACAATTACAGAAACCCCTATTTTTAACTTTTGCTTTTGTGCACCTGTCAAAAAGAACCTTCAACCCCCTCACCTCAAGCAATCACAGGTATTCACTTTTCAATGAAAATTTTAAAGCAAAGAATCACCCCGATTCACAATACTGAAGAGAAGTTAAGGCAAAGATTTACTCAGTTTTGACTTTTCATGAAGTTTTGTTAGTCGATTTGCTAGTTAAATGGGATTCCATGACACACCAACACGAATGTGTTATATAGTGTCAGCTAGATAAAAAGGTAAAGTTCAAATACGGTTCAAATACAGTTCAAGTTCTTCCCTCTAGTCGCCTCTTACAACAGGCGGGGAATGCCGCGGGCATATTCTACAACCACAAGCCCACAGGGGGTGCCCAAAGGCAACAACATGCCCGAAGGCAACACCATGCTTGGAAGGCAATAGCACACACCCGAAGGCAACAGCATCACAAAAGCACTGGGCAAATACAGGTGCACCTTGCCCAAGGGTGCCCGGAGGCAGTTGTGGCAAAGGGTGACCTCATTATCCCCACGTTTAAACAAACTCCACGCAGTTCAAAGTCCTACCCATGAAGTTTTTGTTAGTCAAAGATTCACCAGTTTGGCCATGTCATATGCAGTACTGCATGGGTTGTGATTGCTGATTATTTTTCAATGTTTATTGGACGTTGATTCACCCTTCAGCTGCAATTGTTCGTCGCAGATTCACTGCAGCCTTATTTTTATTCAGCGAAGATTCACATTTCCAGGCATTTTGTATGTCAAAGATTCCACAACGAATCAGTGTTGAAAGAAGAGTGAGGTGTGGGGGTTCGAAGGTTCCATTTGACGTCCGTGCAGTGTTAGAATGCTACATACTGTGGCTGTAGCCTTGATGATAGACCCATTTTAGTGTCTCAAATGGGCAGCCCATTTTCAAATACAATGTTTAACTTATGGAATACTGTACAATAGCTTTCAAAATCACCAGTTGACTAGAAACTACACATAAAAGCAATAAAGTGGGCCTAAAGATCAACTTCAACATAGAATTGCACAAGGACATGTACCATCTCAGCAAAATATATCAACAAAATTGCAGACAGAAGATGTAAAGATTAATACCTTAAAAGTACAGGATTTCTAACAGTTTACAGCATCCCTGGTATTCCTTGACCTCACATGTACCCGTGTGAGCTAACATTGTTCTAATATATTATCTCAACATGTGTAGGGAAAGGATATATCATTTCTTTGCTGCATTTATATGTACAGGAAAGACTGTTAAAGTTCTACACTAGAGACCATCTGAAAAGCTCATACCTCCTCCAAAATATATGTAATTGAAGGCCCTACAATCTGAGGCCAGTGAGAAAAAATTCTCCTTATTAAGATTACTTCAAGCCCTCCTCTGCTTTCAACAAGATACACCTGTCTGGTACACTTCTAAGACATTGCACTAACTTGTGCTGAATTTAAGGCCATATATATAGACACAAACCTGTGTGCAAGCAATTGCCAGCATACTGACTGCATAACTCATCTGACCAACCAGAGTAAAGTTATAGTTTCAATAAAGGTCAATCAGGGTGCAGGTCACCCAATGTATTACGGGATAGACTTAGATACTAGATAGGATCATATTCCTAAACACTTTTGGAGAGAGAATGTTGGGCTTTCAAAGCTCTTGCACTGAAATTTTAAAAAAAAAGAACTGTTCCAAATTTTACTTGCCCTTAAGCAAGATTGCACTTCTAGTTATTGGTTATTACATTTCAGAAGTGCTGTGAAGTTTAGTTAATCAGACAACTCATTTCCTGGCCACTCCAAGATGAAGTTCCCTCTTCCGTGCTGTATCATTAAACACTTACATTTGAATTCACCTGGTCTGCATACCAATGCATCAGAAAATACTACTTTCCTGTAAGACCTAGCAAGATTAGTATTGACATCAGCATCACGAACAGAAAAATTTGATGGTTTCAGTTCTTGCCCCAGAATGAAAGGAGTGCCAACATCAGCTTGGTTCAGAGATGATTCCTTAACAACAACTAAGTTATAAACTGCTAGAAACTTTCCATTGTTAAATGATAAAACAGAGTCATTTTGTCTAACATTGGTGCTATATTCCTGTGAATGAATCAGCTTCTTCATTAATACAAAACGACTGAAACAATATACCATCGAGTTTAAGGTATCGACAGATGTAACTTCACTCAAGGCAGCCTTCTCCCAATCATGTAAAAACCTCACAGTTGGATTTCCCAGTCCTGTACAACTTTCACACACATAGTAGGCATTATGTATAAATTTGCAGCCCCTTAAAGATAATTGATTGTAAAATGACTGCACACTCTCTGCTGCTGAGGTAATACAAAGTTCAGACAATGAATCAAGCTCACTCCATATTAAAGAATTTTTAACGATTTGAGATGCTATGCCTTTTGTTCCATGATAAGAGTTCTTCAGTAACTGGTTATTATTTTCAAAGGCAAATGCTGAGGTTGCCCATAACGGGCCCCAATTGGTTACATATTGTGAAAGATGAGTCAACTGATGAACATTATATGAAATATGTTCCAACCCATACAGGCTTTCTATTTTAATTACAAATTTCAGAAGAGCTGCTCTGCTTTCATTTATCATCAATGATGATACACTTGATGAAGTTAAGTTGTTAATTGCAAAAACTAAAAGCCACCAATGTGACAAATAAACATTTGGTAAAATTCCAATTAATAGTATAGGTGAATAGAATAAAAAATTATGCCACTGTTGCTTTCCAAAACTTTCTCTGAGAAATGCAACATGGCAGTCTATCCCCTTCACTGCAAGGTTTAATTGCCTGCAAAAGGTTTGATAATGTAGATGTAAATTTTCCAATGTAAAAAGGTTTTTCATGATTTTCAGAATCCAGCCATAGCTTTGCAAACCGTCTGACAACACCTAAAATGACAGAGTGCATATACTCTGGAACAAAGCCATCTATTAAGTCAAACTTTGGAAGTAAAGAAAGAATTGTAGGGCCTTTTACTCCTTGAATGACCCTGTTAAGTCTCACAGCATCTACTGCTCTTTCCAAAGTATTTTGGGCTGTGCGACATTCCACCACCCCCCTCACTGGATAAACCCTTGTAAACCCCATACCCTTTTCAACAGTTTCTCCTTCATGAAAACATGTCCCACAACCAAATGAACCATTGTACTGATGAAAATTTTGTAACAGACATCTTGCTACTGCATCACATGGAAAATACTGCAGAAAAAACTCTGCTTTGGTGAGTTCCCTGATCATCTTGAAATTCAAACCCTTCACTCCCCAATTTCTTTAATTCATCTACCATAGGACGAAAAAACGCTTCAATTTCTGGCTTTGAATTTCCCACCCAAATACCACACAGAAGGATGTGTTTAGCCCGTTTTTCTTTTGGAAGTTCATTAAGCATGATTTGAATTGGCCAAATAGAGGTTTTAGAAGATTTAAACAATGGCACTCCATCACAATTTAACACCAAAGAAAGATCAAATGAAGACCTTTGTTGAAACATATCTTTATATTTAATGCCTTGATGAATGTCCTGGTAATTTTCGACATGTGATTGGTCCTCATAAAAAAGTCTGACATCCCTTGCTTTTCCAAAAGGGATTTAAGCTGATTTGCAATTGGTATGTAAAGAAAAAAAGAACCAGTTTTTTCATGTTCGCTAGAACTGAAGTAAGAATTACAACCAGGACATTCATCAAACATTGGTTGAATACCGAGATACAACGAGCAATTACTGCAATAAAAATGTTTTTGAACTATTTTAGTTATACTACTGAATTGCTTGTTGAAAAGATATTTGGTCATTATGATGCTGCCAGGAACAATAAGATTAAGAAGAGATAGTAAATCTTCAAGGCAGGTGCCAGTCAGCTGATGTTTGATGACAAAGGCCATGACTAACAGCAGGAGTTGACTCTTTGTGACAAGAGAATCAGGGGATACTGAGGTCTGGTCATCATTGTTGAAAAGTTCATGCTAGAATGAGGTAGGAAAAAATTGTTTAAAAAGTTTGATAACCAAAGGAGACTTAGTCTAAGACCTGAACAATATACACTACAGCACTTGGAATTTCTGGCATAGACAGGCTAATATCAGGGCTCGACAAATGCATAAGTCTGCTAGCTCGGGGCTAGCTCAAACCACACATGGGCTAGTGACAGTCAACTATGTAAAGCCCCATGGGCTAGTGCAAAATGTTGTACAGCTGTGCAGTTGGACATGGCCTATGCCTTTGGAGGTTAGTGCAAATGTCCTTCGGGCTAGTGAAATAAGTTTGTCAAGTGCCCAGTGTGCTAGTAGTAAAGCTTCAGAAATTTTGAGCCCTGGCTAATATCAAGATGAAAATGTTTGATGTAAGTATAGAAATGGATCAGTAGGTCCCCAGCTAAGCCACGGTTGACTCCATTTCAGAAGACTAAGCAACAGACTAAAACACTGACTATAAAAGGTTAGTTATATGTAGACAGTATAAGAATATGATCTTCAACAACTACATCTTTTAACAAAATTACAAAGGCACCATGATATGAAAAATGAATCTGCATTTAACTTGCTTACTGTAATATTTGTATTAGGCTGAAAATCTGGCATCTAGCTGGGCTATTCAATATTTCATGGTTTGTTTCAAGCCGTGTGTGTCAGTTGTGTAATTCTACAACTTTTACCACCCCTTCCTATTCCAAGGATGATATGCTCCCAACATACATTGCGGATTTCACATTCCCAATAAGTTGTGTTATATACGGAAAAGAACAACGTTACCATAAATATATGTTGCATTTAACATACTGCAATGCTATAAGGTATCAACTCCTGTTTGTCATACTAACAATGTTTAGCTTGTCAAGTCTAAGACCCAGGCATAGAAATTAAAGTAAGGGAGAACGCTAACAATGCATCCATGCATGTTTAACCGGTGAAGCCACGAAAATTGTGAGGGCCCTTTCGTTGTACGGCAAAAGACCGGTTGATTGACGTCTCTCCGTACGAACAGTGCTGCTGCAGAAGTTATAATTTAATTTATGCATTTTTCGAAAGATTTGGAGTAATTTTCACAACAGAAATAAGTCATGGTGCCAAAAGTATTTTGTTTTATACTCCTAACTTGAAAACTTGTAGTTTCTTTGCCAATACTTGGGGCAAAAGCAATGAAGTGATATTTGTATTACGCGCAGGTGCTCTGTTGCCATACTGACTGGCCAAACCAATGGCTTCAGTCCAGATCGGCTGACGTCATTCTCCCTTACTTTTATTTCTATGGACCCAGGCTATTACCACTATGGAGCTTGACTTCACTGCATACAGTTTCATATGACAGTGTTGACATTGCCAGACTTTTACATAACTTCAAACTTTTAATTTGGCTCACACATAAAGGGTAAGTTATTGTAGCGTGGGGAACGGGCTGAGTAGCAGGCACTGGTTGGTGAGTTCGGAAGATAGAGTGGTACGAGAGGAATTAGAACAGGAGATGTAGCTTGAGAAAATAGCTTCAAGACATTTATTAACGAGTTAACGAGGTACACGATGACTAGGATACAAAGAGCATCCACTCCGGACGACGACCAAACCAAGACTGACCTGATACAAAACAGATACATGCACACACCAAAACAAGCTACAAAAGAACTTACGTAAGATTACACAACTAAATTATACTAACAAAGACAACGGAATTCCTAACAGCTCCTTTGCACCAGCTGCACTCCTTACATTATTGTAACAGTTTTAGTACATCATTTACCTGTACATCCTGACTCGAGTCTGAGTGATCATGGGATGAAACAGCATCTTCAGAAGTGCTCGACTCATCTCCGAGTCCAAGGGTAGCATTCTACATGTATGAACATGAAAAATACATCAGAATCAGGGCTCAAAATTTCTGCAGCTTTACTACTAGTACTTAAGTAACAAACTTATTTCACTAGCTCGAAGGACTTAAGCTAGCCTTGAAGGGTATAGGCTGCAGTAAACTGCACAGCTGTACATTTTTCACTCTCCAAGGTGTTTTCAGAACTGTCACTAGCCCATGTAGGGTTTGAACTAACCCAGGGCTAGAAGACTTATTTGTCAAGCCCTGTCAGAAATTGTCAATATTCAACATAAATAGTTGGGCTAACTAGAATGCAAAAATGCACTGTGGTTTCGATGAATGGCACTTACACGTGAAATCCCACAATAATACCCAAATGTCCCGTTTCTTTCAGATATTGGTTTAATGTGATCTCAATGTACTTGAAAGTTACAGTTTTGTGTTCATATATGACCTCTTGGGAATTTTTGCTTTCTGGACTCTGGTGATTTCAGCTGACCTCTGACATCTGACAAAACTCAAAGGGGTTTCTGATGGATTTAATGCAACACCATGTGAAGTATCCCAATTCCTAAATTGACATATCTTGTAAATAAGGTATTCAGAGTTTGATCCCTGGTGATCCAAGATGACTTTTGACCTCCAACAAAAACAATAGGGTACTTTCACCATCATCCACATACTATTTATGAAATCTATCCAAGCTTCTTACGTTGAGATATCATGCTCACAAGGTTTTCAGAGTTTGATCCCAGTGACCCCAGATGACCTTTGACCTCCACCAAATGCAACATGGTTCTACCTCTGACCATAATGCATCCCACATGCCAAGTATGAAATCTATCCAAGGTTCCTACCATGAAATATCCTGTTAACAAGGTTTTCAGATTTTGAGCCCTTGTCACCCCAGATGACCTATGACCTCCACCAAAAACAGCAGGGTTCTACCTCTGACCATAAAGCATCCACATACTAAGAATCAAGTCTACCCAAGCTTATTTTGCGATATGGTGTTAACAAGGCTTTCAGAGTTTGACCCCTGGTGACCCCACATGACGTTTAAACTCCGCCAAAAACAACATGGTCCTCTGACCATATATGTAAGGCATTCACATACTATGTATGAAATCTACTC
This sequence comes from Holothuria leucospilota, assembly GCA_029531755.1. NCBI lineage: Eukaryota > Metazoa > Echinodermata > Holothuroidea > Aspidochirotida > Holothuriidae > Holothuria > Holothuria leucospilota. The sequence goes on from CM055964.1 coordinate 37,561,940, forward strand.
AAGCTTCCTACCTCAGATATGGTGTTAACAAGGTTTTCAGAGTTTGACTTCCCGTGACCCCAAATGACCTTTGACCTCCACCAAAAACAATAAGGTTCATTTTCTTACCCTAACACACCCACATAATGTGTGTGAAATCTATCCAATCTTCCTAACTAGAGATATCTTGTAAACTAGGTTTCAAGAGATGAACCCCAGTGACCCGAGATGACCTTTGACCTCCAGCAAAAACATTGGGGTTCTTTCTCTTAATATGGGGCATCTACATACCAATTTTGATAACTGTCAGAGTTTCCCTTCTTGAGATATTGTGTAAACAAGAAATGTCACAAACACACATGCACAAATACACACGCCATCATGAATGCATAGGTTTCTCTTTTCATTGAAACCAAAAATGCAGTAGATGTACCATTCACAAATCCCTGATTTTAACTGATCTTTTCGAAAAGAAGATATAAACTTTAAATAATTCCTACTCACAATCCTCTAGGTACATCATCATATCAGTTAGCTGTTTATCTTAGGGATCATCCACTCGTCTGCCTTATTATATTAACGGGCAAAGAATGTGTATTGGGAGAAGGGTGAAAGCCCCTGCTTTATTTTCAAATTGCCATAAATCACAGAGAAAAATATTTTTTCCCCATTTGCATGTAAATGCTGAGATTGGGAGAAGGTAAAAAAGAAACAGGTTTACATTCTTGTGGCACACTCCTTTGAGGAGAGATTTTAAGCAATGGTCTCTGAAACCTAAACCCTTACATATCAAATCAAAATTTTGGGCCTGGTCATTGCCTATACTGCTACCATGACTGCCATCACATGCTTGCAAGACAAGTTACAATTATTATATTGCAAACAGAGAGCAAGACATGGTGATGCAGCATGCCTACCAACTTGCAATAGTCATGACAAATTAGGTTCTAACAACATGAACTTCTTGCAACAAATTTGCGTGTGACGAAATTTTATATGCATAGCCATTGGTGCCTAGTTGAATAAGGTCAAATAAAGGATAGGCCTAATGCGGTCAGTCATAGCGGCAGGCATGTAGCCTGGGGGGGACAGGGGGGCACGTGCCCCCCAAATTATTCAATGAAAGGTCTTGCACTGAAGGAGGAAAAATTTATTACGAGACCAGCCTTTTTGGAATACAAATATAAGGAAAAATGGAAAATCTCTCACCATTTTGCATTTAGTGGCCTTAAAATAGGCAAAACCCCTCCCCTTAGACCCCTCCCCCAGGCTGGCAAAACTCCAACATCAATGTGCCCCCCCAAACTGGTTAGTCTGGCTATAGGCCTGCATAGCAGACGCAACTACTGAAGTTGAGACGCAAAAACTTTTGCGATGTTGCACCCCTAGGACGCTAACTTGTTTTGCCTAGTAAAACCACAGGGTACATGTACAGTGAAACCCTGTTTATCTGAACACATCGGGACCAAAGGCAGTCTGTAGTTGGGATAACAAAAAAATTCAGATAAACGGTGTTCCAAGTTTTTGCCTCAAGTATGGTACACTGGGTCCATAAGAAAGAGTGTCAACACATTTCCAAAATAATCCCGGAAAGGCTAGTAAAATTACAGACAAAATCCCCCCAACTATTTAGTTGTATTTTTTGTGACCAATGATAAGACAAATAAATTTTAAGACTTCTAAAACAGAGGTTTTATTCCTAAAAATTCAAGCCTCCACCCTTTTGAATGACCAATGCTTTCTACACACTAAATGAGTGTACTGTATGGGTTGAAGAAAAGCTGTAATGATCTGGAGAGACATCTACATAGAGTGAAGATTCAGCAGAAATTTCCAAAAATGTTAGAGACACATTAATTTCCAACTTATACTTACTCATTGTCACATTATGCAGCGGTGGATCCAGGATTTTTCCAAGGTGGTGGGAGTGAAGTCTTTTGAAGTCACCCCCATCCCTCCACCCCAATGTACACTTTTTACTTTCTGTTGCCCTACATAGTGAATGCATTACTAACACTGACTATGTAGTCTTAAGTTTTCTTCCTTAAATATATACGGTATTTCAACTTACATGTAGTTCTTGACTTGGACTTGTCGTTGAACTGCTTTGTGATGAGCTTCCATCTGAGTCTGTTCCCCTGAAGTCAGCCTCTTCACTATTTGAAACATTCTATGAAATAAAAAGAAATCATGAAAGACACTGAGAATAGAATTATGCAGGAAGGTAAAGGCTTCATATAAATTAAATTTTACTATTCTGAAAAATTTACTGAAGGCACTGTGTGCATTAGTGTAAATGCCAAATTGCAGTAAGTATTTTTTTTATTACAATGCCCAGCACTTAATCATGGCACAACTCATTGGTTTTAAAAAGTTGTTTCATACTCACATTTAACCTCAATTCCTAAATAACCATACTGACAAATTACAGCCTACAATGAAATGATCACAGTAAATGTACATATTGCCTTATATATTAAACAGACTTGGAACAGACACCATTGATTTCTCTTTCAATATGCATAACAGATTTGGTCATACAGTACTAAAATTAATCTTAAGTGGAAAACATGTACAGAAATGCATACACAGTGACACCTAGGGCTGTGAACGTGTAGCAAAATAATTAAATGTTTCACCACAAAAATTTGCGATCATTTAGCAACCAATTGAGATTACCTTTTCACAACGGAAAGACTCAGTGTGTGTTGGTTGATATGATAAATATTCAAAATAAATTGGCATTCCTGGGGAAATAGAGCAATACCTGTGAACCCTAAACACAGTTCCTGTAAAAATTGGCATGAACAAGGAGATTCAACAGATGACATTAGTGAAAAAAGAAAATGGTTATGATAGAAGGGAAGATGGGCAAAAGACGGAGGAATTAACTGAGTATTCAGATGGGTAAAACTTCAGACAAAAAACAGGTTTTGCAATTAATCGTGAGTAGCTTTATACTAAAAGTTTTGTCCATATGCCATCGTTTAACGATTTATCACTACATGGTCACAGCCCTAGTGACACTGAAAGATTATTTTTAGCAATATGCCAACCCTTGCATCAGTGTTTCCTCTAAAAGATTATCCATTGGGTCAACATGCTCATGATTCATTAATGTTCACACTGCTGGCATCTTCTTTAGGAACAACAAGAGCCCAAGGGCACAATGGTTCCTTGCCTTTATTAAAGATAAAGGGAGCAGTAGGGGGAAGACATTTGCCCCTTCAACATGGTTAACACAATTTCGGTCTAACTGATGAAATTTGCACACCCTACTAGTGCATCATGTCCAAAAATTTGGCTTTCATGAGATGTGTGATGAGGTACTGCATTTTTGCACAGAACAGGGAAGAAAAAAAAAAAGAGCAAATCCGCAGATTAGCGAAAAGAGCTCATGCCTGTACTTATAGCCTTTGTTAGAGGTTTCACCTCTCATGACCTTTCACTAACATGTCAATAACTTGAGTTAGAAGCATCGTAGGAGGGAAGTATATTGCCTTTTGATTCGTCTCAACAAGATGAATCCAGGCATCACAAAAAAGCCACAAAGGTCAAATGGGGTCAAAGTAGGTCAATACATGCACTTCACTTAGATGAACACAACTTTCCATTATGCCATCCCTCTAAAATGTTTCCTTAGCTAGATATCAATGAAACATTACTTCCTGCATGACCTTTTCAGATTATATATAATTTGGTTAATGTTACAATATTTCTACCTCCTATACCAATCTATCTTATCCTAAAATTATGTCACAGTATGAACAATGGACACCGAGTTGCAGCTACTAAAAGACATTCACTTTATTGCCTCTGGTGATCCCCAGTGACCTTTAACCTCCAACAAAAACAGCAGGGCACATCTACTTAATATCATACACATGTACACCAAGTTTGAGAAAAATTGAACATTCGTTTATCGAGTGATAAAACCACATACCTCCCATTCCAATGCGTCATACTCATGACCTTTCCCTTAAATGTCAATAAATTGACTTAGGAGCATCGTTAGGAGGGTAGCATAATTGCCTTTTTCATTCATCACATGCACTTTACATAGACGACCACAACTTTCCATTATGCCATCCCTCTAAAATGTTTCCTTGGCAAGGTATCTATAAAACATCAATTCCTGACCTTTTGACCCTTTCAGATTAATTCGGTTAATGTTACAATATTTAAACCTCCAACCAATGTATCTTTTCCTAAAATTATGTCAGTTTGCACAACGGTCACAGAGTTAGCTATACTAAAAGAAATCCCCAAAGACTTTTGACCTCCACCAAAAACAACAGGGCACCTCTACTCAATATCATACATGTACACACCAAGTTGGAAAAAAATTGATCCCTCTGTAATTGAGTTATCGAACCACATACTTCGCATTCCAATTGGTCACACATACACACACATGCACACACACACACACACACACAAACATATGCCGACTTGACTACATAGGTTCCTTTGTTAACACAAGGAACCAAAAAAGAAACCCTCTTTTTTAACTTTTTCCAACGAACATCTTTGTTTCAAAATTGCTTCATAGCAGCTTTGTGGAAACACTCCCTCTCATTCAGCCAAGCATATGAAGGGTAAACTATTTTCATAAATTCACCTGTTCATCCTGACTGTCACTGGAATGACTCTGGGGTGTGCTTAAAGGGAGTTGCTCACAGATGTTCAACTCCACTCCAGTGATGACATCCTAAATGGACATGGAAATAAGTAAATAAGGTGTTGAAACTCTTCCATATAAACTGCAGTAAATGTAATCTGAGCAAAATATAGTGCAGGGCTCGAATGCTGAAAAGTTGCGAAAGTCATCTTAAAATTGAGTCAGTGAATTTCTATTACTCATATCACTAAAAAGTATGCAAAGGCAATTTTTGCAGCGCTCCTTGAGCACCCATTCTGAATACTAGATCTCCCATTCTTAAAATTATTGATCCAAAGCCCCGGGAAACCCTCAAAATAATCCATTCTCCCCTACCTTCTCAAGCATTCGTATTATTATTGAACCCCATCTGACTGTTAGTCACATGGAGTAAGAATATAATTGTACGTTGAGCACTGTAGTGATGCTGCTTGCTTAAACTTTATCTTGTGGTTTAATCATTGGTAGATGCTTTGAAAAAAAAAGGTTTTTCCTCCTTCAATACAGAAAAGAAACCCTTACCATAGAATTAAGACTATCATGATTGCCTGAAAAGTTCCTACTCATACAATTACATATCTAACAAAATAACACAGAACAGAATGTATTTCAGTTCACTCAGAAGGGCTTGATTTCAACCACTGTCTGGTACAGCTAGTAGACCATGACAAAATTTATGAAGGACAACCAAAGTATTCAGGCTGAGTGTCCCATGGACAATAAAATTTAACAAATGAGGGAAGCAACTTGCACACAAGGCAACTTAAAAATTTTCTTTTGGATTTAAAAATCAAGGCCTGTTCAGTGTGTAGTAATGTGTTATGAACCCATCCACATCTAATATAGGCTCTAAGCTACACTATACAAAAGGTCCTACAGTTGCTGCATAGTGCAATAATGTAATTGCAAGGCAATATAGATGTGAGTGTAGGTTATTAATTAATATATAATGAAGCATTTTAACATGACATTTTGCAACAGTACATGCATAGAATGTGTGACTTCTGTACCTCAGTAGATGCATGCACAGCATGAACCTTGATAAAATATCCAGACCCTTGACAATCCAATCAAAGAAACCCAGACACATTAAAGACCTATTTTCTAGATGAACAAAATTATTTTTAATACATTTCTAAAAACCTATACTCACTTCTGGGTCACCGTCAGAACTTGTGTCTGAACTGCATTGTGATGAACTCTCATCCTCAGTGCCAGTATAAAAGCAAACCACTTCATCATGAGCAACATTCTATATAAAGGAAAATAAATCAAAATCAAAAAATTAATCAGTATTGCTTTGATTCACAGCCCAGAATCCTTCTAAACCAGTATCTTAGAAGGAGAATTCCAGCCCACAAGAGTTATCCTGAAATCACAAGTTCTTCAATGAGGGTGGGGATAGGACAGGGGAGGGTGGGGATAGGACAGGGGTGGTTGAGCACTGTAGTGATGCTGCTTGCTTAAACTTTATCTTGTGGTTTAATCATTGGTAGATGCTTTGAAAAAAAAAAGGTTTTTCCTCCTTCAATACAGAAAAGAAACCCTTACCATAGAATTAAGACTATCATGATTGCCTGAAAAGTTCCTACTCATACAATTACATATCTAACAAAATAACACAGAACAGAATGTATTTCAGTTCACTCAGAAGGGCTTGATTTCAACCACTGTCTGGTACAGCTAGTAGACCATGACAAAATTTATGAAGGACAACCAAAGTATTCAGGCTGAGTGTCCCATGGACAATAAAATTTAACAAATGAGGGAAGCAACTTGCACACAGGGCAACTTAAAAATTTTCTTTTGGATTTAAAAATCAAGGCCTGTTCAGTGTGTAGTAATGCGTTATGAACCCATCCACATCTAATATAGGCTCTAAGCTACACTATACAAAAGGTCCTACAGTTGCTGCATAGTGCAATAATGTAATTGCAAGGCAATATAGATGTGAGTGTAGGTTATTAATTAATATATAATGAAGCATTTTAACATGACATTTTGCAACAGTACATGCATAGAATGTGTGACTTCTGTACCTCAGTAGATGCATGCACAGCATGAACCTTGATAAAATATCCAGACCCTTGACAATCCAATCAAAGAAACCCAGACACATTAAAGACCTATTTTCTAGATGAACAAAATTATTTTTAATACATTTCTAAAAACCTATACTCACTTCTGGGTCACCGTCAGAACTTGTGTCTGAACTGCATTGTGATGAACTCTCATCCTCAGTGCCAGTATAAAAGCAAACCACTTCATCATGAGCAACATTCTATATAAAGGAAAATAAATCAAAATCAAAAAATTAATCAGTATTGCTTTGATTCACAGCCCAGAATCCTTCTAAACCAGTATCTTAGAAGGAGAATTCCAGCCCACAAGAGTTATCCTGAAATCACAAGTTCTTCAATGAGGGTAAGGATAGGATAGGGGAGGGTGGGGATAGGACAGGGGTGGGTGGGGGTGGGGATTGGACAGTCCCTCAAGACGTTATTTTGAGAAAGAGTCGTGTTTTGTGTTGCTTTTGTCAAAGTTCACTGAGCCTTCAGCATGTTGCTTGCGGTCCCATTAGACATACCGTAGGCCTATGCTGCACCTCATGGTATTCTTCTGTAGTAGCAAAAGTTAGGACCTCTGGTTGCAGGCAAGCCTAGCCTAGCAAGAAGTGCTCTGGCCTAGTTCTAATCTTACTGTCCACATTGCTCCCTTGAGGAAGACTCAAAGCGACTGGTACCACTCAGTCAGCCGACTGTGGACTAGCCTCTCCTAGTCCTCATCAGTGATTAAAGCATATGTAACATGTATCTGTTGGCCTACAGCTCTCTACACAGTTTAGTCCTTACAATGGCCTATGGAAATGGCAGGTTGATCGGGCATCTGTGTGATGGTGTGATGGTTGAAATTTACTTCTCACAGCAAATTTTGGCAATGGACCTACAGTATGTGTACCAATAGCGTGAAATGCATTTTTGGCTTCTATTTTTCAGAACTTATCAAATTGTACATCGAGTCTCTTCCATATTCAGTACAGGGTTTCCCCTGGGTTTTAGGGAGTGTAAGGTGGTACTGAGTCCATGGGGGCAATATTGTGCCAGCTTTGGCACCATCAGTTAGGGAGACTATCAATACTTCTATAGCTAGTAAAGTACAAGTGACAACTATAGCATATTTCTGTCAGGTGGTGGCCAAAAACTGTGAGGTGGCCGCCTCACAAAATGAATGCCAGGGGAAACCCTGTAGTACAAAGACCAAGTCTTTGTAACAGCACTGAAATATAACCTCGCCAATATTTTTAAAATATCAGTGAACACACTTTTATATGTTTCATGCTATTGGTACACATACTGTAGGCCTAGGCCTAAATCTCAATTTAGTATGATGACTTTTCTCCATCAAATCTTGCATCAGCACTACTACTGCATACGTGTTTCAGTGATTACTGAGATTTTCCGTAGACTTTCAAAAGTTTCAAATGGAATTGGCACCTTGTCACACCGTAAAAAATTACTGTGTGGCCAGCTACTGTAACAAACTTTGTTTGTAGTAATCATGAGTTGATCAGTATCATGAGTGGATCACTGCATTCTAAACACCAGTAGCCTACAGTGTGAAGGTGCGATGTGACTGCAATGTAAGTATGAACTGCATTGCATTTTCTTCAAACAACATGAAAACAATCATTTGCCTTGCTATTGTTGATGTCCAAAGCAAAAATATTACTCATGGCCAAATTTTCAAGTTTTGGCATAGCCTAAGTATGAACTAGAAATTTGCACAAATTACAAAAAATGGTCACCAAAATGTCTTTGATGAAGCTCTGATTGAAAAATTTGATAGAAAGGACATTATTCTCTATGATTATTTGTATTACTGTTCTTAAATGTGGTAATTTATAGCATTTTATTTGCTTGTTTCTTTTGTAGCGATTGACTCAAGGTTCCTTCATAAGCATTGTTGCATGTACTGCCACCTACATTTCAAAATTCATTTTCTACGGATTATGCAATACGAACAACACCAAAATAGAGCACAACGAGGAAGACATAAAACAAAATGTTACAGCAAAGTTTTATTGATTTTTGTAAATGTTTTTAATATTTTTATGGTCACACTGTTCCTTAAGTGATCGACTCATGGTACGCCCTGTATATGGTGGTAGGTTCGAATTTCGAACACATAAGAACTGAAGTGCCTCAATTTTTTTAACCATTATTAATGGGTAAATATTGTTGAATTTGCTCAGATATGACTTCCTTTCATCAGAAAACGTTAATTCCTACGTATTTATCGCTTAAATTAGGGGTCACTTTGCTTTGACTGGTGAATATATGAGCATTTGTATCAGCTGTTCGAAATTAGCACCCGTTCGAACTTTGAACCACTTACAGTACTATACATAGGCTACACTACGAAAGTACGATGTAAATGAGCTACACTTTTACAACAGTATGGAATGTTTGCAGCTCGCCTCTAACGTTACAGTGAATTGCCATCAGTATATATGTAGAACTAGGCCTACGTAGTAATCAAATTTTGAGACGTCACACTTTTACCCACACGGCTTTCTGATACGTACTAAGGACTCAGGCCTAGGCCTAAGCCTAGCCTACAAACTCTTCCAGGAGGGGGGGGGGGGGGTTTAAGTGCATCGAAACGGCACATACAAACAAAAAACAAACTCAAACCGGATCGGACAGGAACATAAATGCAAAACTATCCACACACCACCAAATCAAACAGAAAGTTATGTTCCTTACAACAATAGAACCACACACACACTGACAACAACCCAAATACCCAACAGACCAACCTCCCCCCGGCCAACCTAAAGCAATAATACTACATACCGCCAACAACCAAAAAACCAGACACCAACAACAGGGGCCACGAGGGGTCCGGGGCGGGGTCCACCTGCCACGAGGGGTCCGGGGTGGAGTCAACCTGCTATATTTACACTATGTACACTATATACATTTACACAAAAACAAAAAACTGAACAAAACTGGGCCAAAAATACAGGCGCACCTTGCCCAAGGGTGTCCCGGAGGCAGTTGTGGCAAAGGGTAACCTCATTATCCCCACGCTTTAACAAGCTCCACAACCGGATGCAGTTTAAAGTCCTACCCAGGACTCTTCCAGGAAGCTGCTTACTTTGACAGTTCCACCATGCAAGGCCTGGCGATTATTTTCCAGCCCACTCTTCTTTGTACTCCGTGGCACTTCAATGTCTTCTTCGCTAAATAAATAACGTTTGTACACGCCCGTTCTTTGTCGTACATTCTCCATGTCCAAAATTCAATTCAGGATACAGGCAGCGATTTTAGAGGAAAATACAAAAGCAGAGCTCTGAAATTGCAGCCCCTTGTCGACAGTACAGACAGAAAGTCGAACGCGTACTTGTATGGCGTATGTATAGTGAATGCGTACTCTGTATATACAGTACATATACCGTACATGAGATGCAGACGAGAGTACTTGCAGACGACATGTCATCAAACATAATGTAGTACCGGTAAGCGCGTGTACGCGCTGGGTTGCAATACTACAGACTCGCGCGTGAAGCCCCTGGCCGGGCGCGTCGCATTGCGGCTCTCCGGGGGTAAGCATCCCATTGGCTTATTAATTGATACTTGGGGACGCGCGATCTATAAATGTCACTTGTTACCATGCGATATGGTGTTTCAAGAGCATAAGCGCTATGTCAATATGGTTTGGGGTATTCTACAACAAGTGCAAAATAAAAACAAAGTAAGCGAAGACAAGTTTGTTTACCATTTGCCTCTATTTTGGCCACCATTTAAATACAAATTACATAAAATACTACATTTGTTCCAACGTGCTTGCGCTTATCTAGAAAAATTTTTAGCTTCTTTATGGAGATAAGGTTATAATGTCTCATCCGAAATGGAATAACCCAAGGGTTATAATATATACTGACTTCATGTGAAAAATTTTGAAATTTCTTTCCCAATCTCAAAAGCAATAGAGGATTGCCTGTCAAAATCAAACTGTAAGAAATGGAAACTGTAAGACTTCCTGCGAGACATTGTCAACATTGATGTTTTGTATAGGCCTGTGCTGAATCAGAGATTAAAGGGCACTTGTTTAATATCACAATGAAATCTACTTTAAGACGCTGTAGCACCATCCTGTAGTTCGATGGTCGTTTTCATGGAAACAGACGCGCTGTGCAATTTATTTATTTTCTAGCGCAGCCGGCCGGCCGCGCAATATCAATATTTCTAGTTAAAAATCCATTCACACAGGTCTAGTCTCTGAACGGTGTAGAGCGAACTGATATATTTTAACTTCCAAAATTTTCGACATGGCTTTCGTGTTATTCGACTTTTTTAGTCGTAACGAAATTGAAGTAGGGAGAGCGACTTGGATCGTGTCTTTTTTCGATATGGGAAAATTTAATAACGAAAGTTGGGACAGGAAGCAGGTTGTTCAGGTGGGGTGGCCCAAGAATGGAGCTCTCTCACAATTGTCACCAGGACCATCAATGTATCCAGCGAAAGTAATCTGGATTTCTGGTAAGATATTGATGTAGGCCTAATATCATTTACTACTAAAAGCACCAGGACCGTTAGGCTAAGGCTTTCTAAGTTACAGTTCGATGATGAATTTAAAAGAATTTAAAAATAAGAAATGAGTAGGCTAGGCTAGGTTTATTCTTCTCTTTGGCAGTTTGGTGTAGCGCGCATGAACGGACCGTAACATTTAAATTCACCCTTACAAACTTGCAACAACTGAAATAGCCTACTGCAAGAATTTGGTAATGATTGTGAGCATAATTTCCTTGGAGCGAACGCAACTTTGTTTAACGACAATCTTACTGGAAAAGAGATCTAATTTGCAGTTGTTGGTTGAAATCTAGCGTTAGTTGTGACCGTCAATTAGGCCTACGCAAGAACCGCAGTGCGCAATTCGTTTAGCCTATTTGTGATTACGTTGTGCATTATGGAACATCGTTCGATCCTTGGGAGGACCGCAAAAGTGATTTTAAAACCTAGCTTTCAACTTCTCAATTGAAACAAAAAAGGGTTTCAGCCTTTCAATATATTTCTCTTGAGCTCCACGGGCTGTAAACTAACATACAGACTGACCTAATTTAATACGTAGGCTACGTTGCAAGTGTAGCCTATCAATTCTATGAAAACAACTAGCCTAAATTTTTCGATATGGGGCCATAAAAGGAAAATGGGGGAGGCTCAAATTGTTGGGAAATTAAGATAGTGACATAGCTGTCCAAATTTCACAGGGAGGGCGGATGTCAGTTGCCACGAAAATTTTCCCTGGTCGTTTACGAACCATGGCTTGAACATTTCATTTTGCTCTTTGGGCTGCCAGACCATATGCGCTTCGTCTTTGCCTCGTAGGCCTGTGCATTAGGGGTACAAGTGCTCTTCTCGGTATAGTGACAGATCGTAGACTTTATGAGAAGATATTTCAGTTGGCAAGGATGGAGGAATCGTCATCAGTATAGTCAACCAGGAATAGCCTATCTATTTTTTCAATTGGCGTACTGTCAACAGGCTAGCTATTTTTCACAAAGCCAGATGGGGTCTCCTAGCCTTGCCAATGAACAACCTTCAACCGGTCCGGCGGCCTTCTAGGCATCATCATCCAAATAGCTTTTTACATATACCAACCAATAAGGAATGCTACAAATACAGTTTCTTTCCTCGGACCGTCAGGGACTGGAACCTTCTCCCCCAGAACATAACAGATCTCGAGGACCCCAAGCAGTTCAAGAGCGCAGCCTTGAGGATTCTCAGACGGGACGACTAACTTCATGCGCACACCCAACCCTGCACGTTTGACTCCACCAGGAGTGTTGTGCAGTATTGATCCAGATCCAGACTCCAAAAGTTTGTGGGGGGGGGGGGGGGCTACTCGTAAGGTCTGTTGGATCTTAATTCTCAGCACATAGCTACTAGCCTAAATGCTTAATAGAATAACTTTATCTGCATGTGATGAACCACTTACTAGGCCTAGACATGTCACAGTCGTTCAAGTTTTGATTTAAAACAAATTGCCTGCTCCCTAACAGACGAAAAGGCTGAACTTCTCAAAATGAGAAAAACAATCGAGGAACAAGGATTGGGCGTACCCGGCGACTCCAGTAACCCGCAACAAACTGAAGTGCAAGGACTAGGCGTACCCGCCTCCAGTAACCCGCAACAAATGGGCCGAGGGCATCGCAAGAAGAGAAAATCGCGGACGCTCCATGACTCAACCGATGGTGTAATATATTTTGCTTTTTCCCCTCCATCCTTCACAACAGGTTTATACCACCCCTGAAGTTAAACTTAGCAGTGATTTTTAGATGAACAGTAAATGTAACATGGGAGGCTCTAGTCCTCAGTAAAGGACTGTGGTCGTTCGCCTACAGCTATACACAGTCCTTACACCGACCATTGAAAATAGCGGGGGATCGGCCGTCTGTGTAATGGTTGAAATTTTCTGTCTTCTCACAGTAAATTCTGAAAGAAAAATCTTAATTTACAACCAGGAATTTTGTTCTCCAGATCTTACAAGAGTATTGCAGCTATTCTGGATCACCGAGAACTTCCGGAAAGTGCCAAAAATATGAAATGAAATCAGCAACTTTTTCGCGCCGTAAAATTTACTGTGTGACTATGGAACCTTGTTGACATCAGTATGCTAATAAGCTACATCGTAATGTCAATTAAGAATGTTTGCAGATGCAATTGTCATGTGTATGTATAGGAACTACAGTAACCAAAGTGTTGTGCGTGACGTCACAATGTTACGCACACGGCATTCTGATGTCAACAAATATTTCGAGCGCTACAGTAAATTGTTAAGAAGAGGCAAAGTTGATGATTTTATTTCAAATTTTCGGAACTTTTTAGAGGTTAAAAGTGATGAAAAACAACTGCAATATAAGTGTAAGACATGGAAAGGAAAAGTTATGGTAGTTTATTAAGACTTTAGGACCTAACTTTGCAATAAGAAGAAAATCAATTTCGACCAGCACTGTGCTGGTCGAAGACCCCGGGTTTTCAATGAGTCGGAGTAAGGACCGTGTATAGGGAGCTATCGGCGACCGGCTATACACGGGCCTTTACTGAGGACTAGGGAGGCTCCAGCTTTTTCATGAATAACCAATTAATAACCAATGAATAACCAATGTTTGACAATCTACTTCAAATATGTACTTGTGTAGGAAGATGTAGGAAAATGTCACAATTTTGCACTTGTCATTATATATAAATTTATGATTTATGTGTATCTGGTCAAGCTTTTCTGAAAAATACCTCATCTTGGCATGTACTCACTGCTTCATCAAGACAATACCATCTGAAAATAAGAAACCATGAAATAAATTCAAGTTCTTTGGATACATTGTGACCTTATATTTACAAATTACACGAGGAAGCTTGCACTTTTCAGACAGACGAAACAGAGTTAGAGACCGAACATTCTGCTAAGAAGATGAAGAAGAACACAAATCGACCATCAACTGCAAAGAAAAGTGATTCGTATTGCCAAAGACTGATGAAGGAAGTCCTAGAAAACCAATCAACCAACCAACAATCCACAGTAGCCCTAAATGTAAGGCTATCATCCTTAAAATTTACCCACCCGACCTCACAAAATTATAGCCTGACAGATCATTGTCAAGTGTTCAGTCCCACTTTAAATTGGTGAACTAAAATCACGACCTAACATCAGTATTGAAAATAACATTATAAGAAGTAACTGTAGTAATTCTAAATCTCTTAACTCTCTAACAGGATCAGTCTGACCTCATACATCAATTAAAACAAGATATTGAACATCTTCAGAAGGAGAAAAGACAACTGGAAATAGAGAACAGGAATCTGCTTCGGATAATACGGTTAATGAAAAGTGAGTGATTCTAGTACGGTGTGTAACCTAAACTTTTCTAACCCTAGATCTCAATGGAAGCTGTAAATAACATTAGATAATAACAATTAGATAATGATATTATAAACCCTTGAAAATTCTTTTAATTATGAATTGCAACTAGAATTCATAGACCTCAAATCTCCTAACTAGATCGGTTTTGAAAATATTTGCTATAGCTTTAATCACCTTTGTCGAATAACTTTAGGCCCTAGCCTATGAGCCTGCCTACAAAACAATGTCTTTAAAAGGTAGAAAACTTTTGGGGGGTTCATATTTAATAAGTGGAAATAACGTTTTTGTGACAGATCTGCCAGAACTTGTCAAAGCAGTCCAAGAAACTACAAAAGAACTGAATGCCTGCAGGAAGTCTGGAACAGTAGGCCTACCACAAATGAACAGTGAAGAACCCGCAGTTGGAGAGGTATGTATTTCTGCAAATACAGTATCTTAGATGGCTCTCAGCCCTGTTCTCAGTATGTTTTCAGTTTGAGTCATCGTGAGCACAAAAGTTGTTTGCATTTGATATTTGTTCCTTAAATATTGTTATTCAATGTCACCGTGTTTCCTTCTTCACATCAGAACGTGGACAACTCTTCTGAAAGAACTGGGCCTCCATCTGTGCTCGAGAAGGTGAAAGCACTGGTCAGGAGGTGCAATACGCACGAGCCATCAAAGCTGGTGAACGATATACTCACAGGGCTTTACACAAACGAGTACCTTGCTGCACACTCACTAACAGGTACTTCAGCCAAAGACGACAGTGGGTTCCAGTTAAAAGAAAGACTAGACCCAACAGTGGTCAACGAAATAGTTGGTAGGTTTCCATCATTTTTGTTTTATATTTTTTCACGTAAGGCAAAAAGTTGGGGTTGTGTCTCTTTAATTTCTGGTATCATCCCAACATGCCTATCAGTATCACTGGTCAGTATCACAATAGACTCACGTATCTCATACTGTTGTGATCAGTGCAGTGCATAGTTGGTAGTAACTTACGGTGAATATAGCCAACGTTAATGCAATCCCAAACTTCTGCTCAGCATGGGTAAGTACAACGTGAAGTTCACCACGATTTGTTCCATGAAGATCTAGGCCTATAGCCAAAGTGAGGCTACAACTAGTAGACTAGCATTACAGCTAAGAAATACAAGAGCAGATTCAGGCTACGGTAGACTTTCTCCCTTACAATGTATCCGCCAGCTTAATAACGAGTTTTAATAATTTTGTTTTATCATTCCAGGTACCGTCATGAAGCACTTTCCTCAAAAAACTCCAACAGATGTAAAGTTTTTCATAAGACAGAAGTTAAACAACGCTTCGAAGGCTATCAAGAGAAAGAAAACAGTGGACTAAGTTAAAATTGGTGGCCCCTAAAATATATTTAAAAAATGATTTAAGTTAGAACTTAGACCTAGGCCTATATAGGCCTAGGCTAAATAGAAAATGCAGTATTCCTAAGCCCACATCGCGTTCAGTTTTAGCCCCATAGCCTTAGGCTATACAAACAGGGTTTTACACAAACGAGTACCTTGCTGCACACTCACTGAAGAAATTACTAGGCCCTATTTAGCCACATTTCAGTCACAGTAGACGATAGGCCTACAGTACTTGTACATTTACAAATTTGGTAGAATAATGTGTAATCAAAAGCCGCTGAAATACATTCCGATAAAAGTAAATAGTCAAGGTGGAAAGCATATCGTACCTGTTGATTTTTCTTGATGGTAGAGTGGTGGTACAGTAATACTGGAGGAGCTGATCATTCCTTGTTCAAATAAATCCACATAAAATCCTGATAAAATCCAGTTCAGTGGGTGATTTTAAAATTCAAAGTTCGGCTTTAGCCTACGGCTAAGCATTAAGCTACCGTATGTACTGTACTGTACATGTCGAGGATCACAGGACAATTCTATCTACTAATCTACAGTTCTAAATTTGCATACTAACTGAGAATGCAGAGCTATTAATTCCACCGTACGTACACACTATGCATGGAAGGCAAATTGCAAAGTAAACGTGCTATAAATTATACATATCGTATATATATTTGCCAAAGTAGATCATCTGCTCATGCGCAAAGTACAATGTTTACACTTAACAGCCAATTATCTCTCAGCCCTTCGCGTATACTACCGAATACCTGATGAATGGAGAACAATCATTGGCGCGCGCTGGCGGGAAACTTTCATTCCATGTTTGTGTACGCATGTTTACAACAAGTTCAACTCGAATAAAAATGCGCAAATTCATTGAAAAGTTCGTTGACACCTGCACTCAGTGTCCAGCCTACTGTTCTGTACTTCAAAACATGCACTGTGCAGTGTGCCCTTGGAAAAATTCAAACACGTTGGCGAATAGTGCAAAACGGGACATGTTATTTTATAAACAAACCCGGCAAGGAAAATCTTTCAAGGAGCTCTTAGCATACTATGTCACTGATCCCGAGGGTGTAAATCAGTATTGCTCAACGTGCGCGATATCACCCCAGCAGGGTGACAATTGCTTACAAGGGGCGATAAGATGCCTGTGGGGAGGATTGTGTGTGAGGGGGGGGGGGTTGAATGACCATTTGATCCAGGGCAATGGCGATCGGCGCTTTTCTAAAATTTCTGTCAAGTTGTCTCTGATGCCGTTTTTCCAGCATACAGTGCAGTTAACTTGGTCAGACAACTGCTAAAATAGTTTACGAATTTCATTACACTTTCTCCTAATCATCTCCTTTTATGCCGGCGTGGTCCCTGTGAGGGTCGCTTACGAAGGCGATGGTCGCTTACGAAGGCGATCGTCAAAGAGGGGGAAATTAATTTGCCGAGAAAGACTTTTCTAGGTGAAGTCTATACCATGTTTGTTCATTCAATTCCCTAGCTCATTTTTCATCAGCTGGTAACTCCTATATACTCTGGCAGACTTTGTAAAAACATGTGATTTGGAGGCAAAAATCACATTGTGTGTAATCTGTTTTGTACGGAGGCATCACTTGCTCTTCCTATTAATTAGTAAGTTTATGTATTTCTACGTTTTCTTGCTTTTAAAATCGTTTTCATTTTGCTTTGTTTAACTGCTTTTGAATTTTTATGTTACATTTAACTCATTTTATGGTTCGTTATGCGAAGTCTTATCTATCGCAAGCCGTTATAGGATTTAATTTGGAATTTCAGATATCTGAAATTGAATTTGGGATGGCTAAATATTAGATATCTAAAATTTTATTTCAGATATTTGAAAAGGAATTCCAGGTAGGCCTATCTATAATTGAAGAAACTGAGAAAGTGAAAATTGTTGGGATATCCAACATTCATATTTACGAGCATATGAATGTGAATTTCAGGTATCTTGAATTTAGTTTTAGATATCTGGAATTCAGATTTGGATATGTGAAATTCTATTTCAGATATTTAAAAATTGAATTTGAGGTATCGAAAATAAATTTGAGGTATCTGCAGTAAATTCAAGATATCTTAAATTCCTGATTAAATTGCAAAACGGCATTCGATTGGTACAGTGACAGAAACACGTACTTGTGAGATGCGTCCACATATCAGGGAGTTATAACAGCTCCCTGGTCATACTGGCGCTTACATAAGGACAAAGATCGAAGTAGCCTATACAGGTTGTATAGGCTTACATACGAACATTGTCTGATCGGAAACCAGTCATGTCGCCCCTCCTAAAGTCGCCTGCTGTGCAACAAACTCTTCCCCTGTCTGGGGCAACAAAGGGGCTCCAAGGGCGAGTTTGTTGCAGAGCAGGTGACTTTGTGAGGGGGTAACTTTGCGAGGGTGGTCGTGGAGGCGACTTTGCGATGGTGCAACTTGACTGGCGACCGTGACCGTCTCGATCATCAGGCAGGATGATCACAGCTGTTACAGTACAGTGATGTTGGTTTCCGTTTACCGCAGGACGCTGTCTGACAAGTACCTACATGGTATGATTTTTGTCTTCCTAATCGTAAGTTTTAAAGGAGTCAGTCATAGTATGAGTGTTATCAGCTGGTGAAACGTGGTTAGAGATATGATGGACTACAGTATCCATGTAGAGGAAAACGTTGCAGGGCTGCACAATTAAAAGATGAAATTAGGCCAGTGGCGTAGACAAGGGGAGGGAGGGGCGCGCTTTTGCTCCTCTGGGGACCAATATATTCATTGATTTCGTTTGCTGAACCAGTATTTGACTATATGCCATGTTGATGATATGAAACGTATCTTGTGATGTGTTTAAATTACTGGTTTTAATTGCTCAAAATACTAGTTTAAATGTATTCTTTTTTTTTTTTTTTTTGGCGTGCTTCGCGTGCAACCTCTACTAACTTACTTCTACCTCTGGCCTATATATCTATATGAGAAAAATTTTTTTTTGGGTAAGCCTACACTTATAAGAATTTGTACTAAATTAAAGCTTATATCAGTATATAGAACAGTTGAGCGGACAGTTGGGCCCTATCGGGCATAACTTTATTGTACTTCCCTCCTCGAGTCACTAGTCGTACCGTACGACAGACACAAGTGAACGTTAACCAGGTTTAGCGAAATGCGATTCAATTCCCGACATTTACATAAATCCATGTATTCTACTTATTAACTTGAAAAGGTGGAGAGGGTTTGTACTATATTTAGCTTATAAGTATAACTAAACTGAGGAAGAGTGGACAAAGCGTACCGAAGTTTTGGGTTGTATCCCAGAAATTACCCTTATGAAAGCCAAAATAAGTAAACTGACCATGGGTGGCGGCAGAATTTTTCCACCAGGGGGCCGGGCCATGTCAGCTACCCCAAGTTCCGACATTCCCTATTTCGAGGGTATAATGAGAAGGGCAAATGTGGGAGCCTCATTATCCCATGTAATTGCAGGTATATTTTGCATTATATCACTTAATACTTCCTGATCCGAGTTGCGCACTGATAGTGTTCTTTGAATCTGGATCGTGAAATTGAAAAGCGCGCGAAGCGGGTGAAATTTTTTGATAGGCTTACACATAAAACATATGACGAAACGATAAAAAAGAACTTTAGGGTTTGTAGACCGTATCGGGTGTAACATACGTTGTATCGAAACCACCTGGACTACACGATGAAATAGCCAAACTTTGCTCCTTAAGTCGCTTACCAACTGACTGTACCGCATGACACACACAAGAGAACACCAACTAGGCTTTGCGATATGGGATGAAAGTTACGACTTTTATATAAACCATGTATTCTGCCCATATGTTACTTGGTAAGGTGGGCAGGACTTGTGCTATCCTGCTATGTGGAATGGAACTATTGAAAAAAATAGAGTGACTCTACAGCGCGCGTAGCGCGCCGAAAATTTGGGGTTCTTATTACAGAAATTATCCTCTTGAGGGCAAAAAACAGGTACACCGTCGATTAGTTGTCGTCGGAGGCTGCGTACTTTCGACTAAGACTCCCCTACGAAACTGTTAAACTTCTCCGATATGGGGCCAGCCTTCCCAGACGGGGGCATGAACCCTTCCCCCACCTGGCGCCACCGCTATCTCGACTGGGGGAGGAGGTTAATATACTGTATATGTTGTGTTCCCTATATAGTTGCGGCGCAACTGTCAAAAACACTGTCAGAACAGATGACTGAAGTCGAATGTTTGCTTTTCATTTGCGACAGCAGACCGGTCATCGGTCCAAAGACGTCAAAAAATTGAACCGACTGACATGGCGTTATTTGACCTGGTGGTGATTTTATATAGTAATTTTAAAATGAAACAAACACCGATTCGTCTGTTGTGACTTCTGGTCAACTCTTGGCTGTGGACTTTACCTAAGACTGGCTTTTTATTCCCATCACTAGGTCAACAATATAAAAGAAGAGAGTAATTCCAGACTATAAATGTCATAGCGAAACATATTTACCTACTCTCTCTTGTTCACGAGAGGATGGATACTAGAGGGTGGAGGGAAGGTTTCGTAGATGTAGCGTTTAGGGAGTGTGAACAGATCATTATTTTGTAAGACCAAAAGACTTAGCAGTGGAATCAGTATTAAAACCCAATAGTAATGCGTTGCATAAAGCACTAGCTAGTGAGTATGACGTAATATCTGAATGCCCAAGCACGCCACACGTGGTTCCAAGCGAAAAGTGATTAGAATGCCTGATTGTCACGCAGACATAGTGTAGTCACATTCTCTGTAAAACGATTGCACTGTTCGGGTTTCGAGGCGGCCAATATAGGCTACCGTAGTGAAATATATTGCCGAAAGTTTCTGCGATACATGGCTAGACTAGTGAATTGGTCGATACTGGATGGGGGCCTCGGAATTGGACAGCACTGTCATTACCTGACGGTGAAACTGTCTCGTTTTTTTTATTTTTGATAGTGTGAAAAAAAAACATTTTTTTGAAAAAGGGCACATTGGAAAATTTGAGGGGGGGGGGGTCCGGACGCCGGCGACCCCCCCCCCGGGTCCGCCACTGCCTTATCACACGTGCTTGCAACCCACTCAAGGAGGACTTAAAGGGGAATTTTCATCATCCCAGACAGTTCCAATTCTCCCAACTATGCAACTTCTAGCTCCTCCCATAACTGTATGAAGCTACTCCTTGTACAGGAATAAACCTGTTTTATTGCTTAGGGCCATGTCCTTATGAGCATACAAGGCTATAAAATGTAATAAAAGCACTCTCTCTGCCTTGTGTGGAATGTGAGCTACTCTGCATCTTTTAAATTTTCAAACTTTGATGTCAATCAAATAGCAGTCACCAACTGCAAATTTTCATACCCCTACACTAAAAATATACTTTGGGGTGATGACTGTCTGTCTTTAAGGCATTGCGCTTTACTGGAGCAAATGACAGGCGCATTTTTTAAGGAAAGTTACAGCTTTACAGGTTTTCACCTCCTAGATGAGAAAAATTTTCAGCATTTTTTGAAGGTATTGATTTTTGCCACTGGCAAATCCCTTTAATGGCTGCCTACAGTCACTAAACACAAGCGCTGATCGGATTCGTCTATAGTGGTTGCACTAATTCATGTAAACAAAAACTGACGTCACGCAATTGCGACTGGTTGGCAAGACCACAGTCGTCTGCACACGAATATACTCTGCGCCAGCGAGCTACATGGCACCGTCAGTACAGTACAGTACGTGTATGTGCAAAAGTGCATTAACATACTGTTGGGCTAGGTGCCGAAGGTTTACGCCTACTACTGCACAAATTGCGGCTGACATTCGATCGGCTGGGTTTCCGGTAAGCTGTATTTGTTATTCAAATAGAAGAAACTGGGCAAGCTCATTTAGAGCATCAATTAATTTGTTTTCAAGTTCGGTGCATAAAGTAGCCATAGGCTCCGTGACCTCTCATCTCGGTTAACGTAGTCATAAGCCTACTGAGTAGCCTACTGTAGGCCTCTAGGCCTAAACAGTATTTATGCCAAGAACTAGGACTTGAATAATACAGGCGCGGACCCAGACATTTCGAAAAGGGGTAGGGGGGATGAAAGCCCCTTGAATATTCGAAAAAGGGGGGCTGAGCCCGAGGAAGCCCCCCTTGGATCCGCACTTGTAGTATGTAGCCTATGATTTGTGCTAAAGGGAATGAAATGTCATATTTTAGTCTGCATGTTATGCAGTATAGTATAGGCAGTACAGTACAGTATTACCACATCATCATGGCGCTAGAGGACCATTGGCTAAATGTTGCACTGCTGCAGCTCTCTTCACATATCCCAGAGTTGTTATCTGTACTTTAATCTCTTGAGCAAACAAGCATGCAATACCCAATATTGACCACAACTCTCTCATCAACCAGTAGAAACTAGTACTTGGCTTGCAAGGTCACAGTATACTACAGAGAGGATAATGCTTGAGATTAGACATGCACCACTGCACAACCCTGTCAGTGCAGAAAAGAGGCAAATTGATGTTTTCATACTTGAATTGAAAGGCATTCAACACTGTTCCTCATGAACCACTTAAAACTAAGCGTTTTATTCTAGGTGTATCGAAACAAATCCTTCAGTAGGGTGATGATTTCCATGCTGATTGTAAACAGGCTGTCGTGGTAAATGGTACTCGGTCTCCTTTCAGTGATGTTTTTAGCACACGTTAATGATATCGTATTTTTGCCACTTCTAATGTCAGGCTGTTTGCTAATGATTGTGTTTGTTATGTTA
The DNA here is from genome assembly GCA_029531755.1 of Holothuria leucospilota. Taxonomy (NCBI): domain Eukaryota; kingdom Metazoa; phylum Echinodermata; class Holothuroidea; order Aspidochirotida; family Holothuriidae; genus Holothuria; species Holothuria leucospilota. The sequence continues at coordinate 37,584,613 of CM055964.1, forward strand.
TTGACTATGCTAGTGATTGTAGTAACCTCCAGGATGACACAGATATCTTAGGTCTCTGGCAAGGGCATGGATCCAATCTCCAAAAATGGGGAGGGGGACTTTTCACCATTTGTCAATTGCCGTCCTGGGGGAAGGGTCTAAGGGAAGGGGAAAAATGGAAATTGGAAGGTGTCTATATGGCAAATGGTGCCATATTTGGGTGCAGTTTAGCTTTTAAAATGTAGTGTCAGTTCATAATCTATGTTATATTATTGAAAAAGTGTGGGGGAGACTTAATACTGGAGATGTTCCCCTCTTCCAAAAAAGTGAGGGGGACGCGTCTCCCATCTCCCCATGATCCACACCCATGGTCTTTGGGTACATGCATACCTATGTTGCCTGTGTACCGCAATCATGATAGTTCAGCTCAGTGCAAGCCTGCAATGCATGCTGTAGTGTTGGGATGTAAGTTTGGCTTTCACATCAGGACTTTCAGGGAAAATTCTGTAAATAGTTCACCTTTGTATTTTTGTCCGGTCAGGTTTAAGTTCTCCTTTGTTTCTTCGTGCCCGTTTCTACGTACGTAAAAAGCTCAGGGAAAATTTGACCCTCCATTTTTCCCCTCCAGATATAGATAAGGCGTGTGATTGAGTAAGTTGTGATTCCGAGGCATGAAACTTGGTATCTCTGGCTTATTTTCAAAATGTAGGAATATATAGGAAATAAACTCATTGGGAGCCCTGTAGTGCTACAGCGTACATTGTGGTGACATAAACTTGAGTCCTAAAGGGAAAATGCAGTCACCCCAATATACTCAGGCTGTCATCCTGATTCATGAATGGCCGGCTTGTTTTGATCCTGTGGTGATATTTTTGTTACTGAATTGTGGAATTCATGGATCGAGAAAGACTACTTTCTTTACCTCTCATTTGTACGTTAAAGAACATCTTCAGAGGGACTTGTAATGCAAATGAGAGATGACTTGAGAGAGTTTGCTGATTTTTCAAAGCAGTTTTTCATAACAGTCCCCCAAATTTATTTTGAAAAAATCAGCTAAATCTTTCAAATTTTCTCATTTCAATTTCAAGCATATTAAATAATGTTTGCAAATGTGAACATTGAATATTTAAGGTAAAACTAAAATAAGGAGATTTCTTAATAAATTTAACAGTGTGAAAACAAAGAAAGTGTCACATGATTGAAAAGAGTCATTCATGAAAAAGGATACCTCCGTATACACTAATACTGGGTGACTGCATATTTCCTTTAGTTTAATAAAGAGTCCAGTTGAGTACTAAGACACAGAGTACAGCAAAATTGTAACATGTGTTTTGAGTTGAGTACACTTTATACTTTGGACAATGAGTGTGAGTACAGGACCATGGCATATGGGTACGAGTACAGGTTACAGGTACCAGGTCAGGAGTACGGGTACGGATAGAATGAGTCGGAAGAAAAAATTATCATGAGTACGGGTATGGGTACCAGATCATGAGTATGGGTACAGGAACATGTACTTTAACAGGTCACAAGTACGGGATTGGGTACAAGTACTGAAATTTGTACTCGAGTACGGGTACAGTATGAGTACTAGTACGGGTACCACAACACTGTTTTATGCAAAATTTTAATGGAGGTGACCACCACTGCACCCGTGTGCTCTAGCCATTTTGTGTAGATATTGTATATAACTATTCCTGCCTAGCCTATTTGAAATTGTTTGCAGAATGGTAGCACTTGCATAGTATAATGCACGGTCCCATAAAAATTATTTTTTATCATATACTTATCTTGGATGCCAGATGCCAGGAAATAGCATCTACAATTGTTTTACTTCAAAAATTTCAGGAAGGGAGGGAGGGGGGGGGGGACAGGGCCATTGCCTATTAAAGTTTGTGACTGCCGTGCACCATTCGCAAGTTAGTTTCGTTGACACAAAGTGAGCCCCTTCTTGTACAAATCTGGATCCAAGCCAAGTACTGTGCACTCATTATCAATTAAATGTAGATTAAATTACTAATGTTCATGTAAGTGCGATGTAAATGATTATCAGAAAATTGGAATTCTGTATAAATTTGTATTGAAGGACAGCTATCTGTACATTATCAGATATTTTGCTGGTACATTATTCGCCTTTTCCCCCGGCCCTTTGCCTCTCCATGCACTTTTGTCATCCTAGCTTTTGTACTGCAGTAGGCTGAAGTCCTTGTAATTTTGTATACTTGCACCACAAACAAGAGTGTAACCAGACTCTTTGATGGGAAGGGGAGAGGGGAACAAGAATAACCAGCAGCCTTTGTATTGGTTCACCAATCTCATGGGAAAGTTCTGGCCATTGGTATCAATCCCCCACACCTACCTCATTCCACAGCCCTGTGGGAGATCAGGCATACCGTACTAACCACCACATGTGAAGTGCACAACCTGACAACATGCGGCATTCAGTTTCGAGCTTTTTCCCTCCCAAGATCGACCTCTTCCTTTTAAAACACTGGTTAACAGTGTGCATTCCAACCTCAGTGCAGCCCCTCCTTCATTCACAATTATTCAATATGGCACATCCCCTCAAAATTTTGGACAGCCCTATCTCTTGTGAGAGATGACTACAGTATGTTTATATAATCTCATAGCTACAAAGCTGGTGTTGTTCCTAAGTACAGCTCAATTGGAAAGCCTGTGAAGATAGACTTAGTTTGAAGGACAGTAAGGTGCTGTGGAAAATGTTAAAAAATCATAAAATTGCTTCATGTTTTCCCTTGTTTAATTAACAGGCATAGGATGCATATGGAGCACATTTTGAGGAAAATTACTAAATTCTTTGACATCTTTTGCAGAGGGAACAAATGGGGGCTTTTTGTCCTTGCATAAACAGTAAGGGGTGGAACCATACTTCATCCCCCACAATTTTTACTTGGGGGCTTAATTCCAGGGCCCAGCCTCCCTGTTTTCTATGCTTATGGTTTTACACACATTTTTCAGCTTGTGTGGGTTGTTTTTATCTAAGGCCTTCTTTATGCAAAGAACAGAGGTCCATGTGCCTAAGTATATCTGTACTAATGTGACATACTGTCCATTGAAAGTTAAGAAAAACTGGAATAATAATCAACTAATATTGCTATTGATTTAGGAAATTTATTTACTTACAGGCTTTAAATGGAATGAAAGTGTCTTTCACAACTAATTATCCTTAAGTAAGTTTTGCATTACATTAATTGTCAAATACTGTGTTTTAGGGTTCGTGTATGGTTCTGGGTTTTGTTTAATGGATGATGTCTTCAGTAAGCTTCTTGGGTGGCTTAGTAAGTGGGGAAGAGGAAAGGTCCATTTACTAATTATAGCCCGGGGGGGGGGGGGTTGCTGCAAATTACTTTTTGTTGGATAGATGGCTTACAGAGTTAACATTAATAACAAATTTCATTCACTGTCTGTGTGAGCCCGTGGGTAGGAGACATCTTGAAAATAATAAATTATTAATGGTTTTACAGCTGTGCTAAAGAAAGCACAAACTCGAAGGGGTGGTTGAAGGGAAATGAGATTAGGCGAATGGTTTCTCTGTCAGTTACATTTGAGAAAATTATATGAAAAGTATATGAATAGCACCAAAATTTCAAAATATACTTCTTTCATCGCAACTAACTCATATACACAGGACAGAATTTTCTCTTTCTACAAAAATATCAGTTACGTTAATAATTACGTCATACATTACTTATATTCTTACACAATTTTACGTATACTGCCTTGTTTATTCAAAAATTTAATTAGGCCCTCTAACACAGTTTGAAATCCATCAGGGTCTCCTTCAAATGCATTAAAAAATGTTTTGCTTTCTGTATTCATATGGTATCTTACAATTTTCAAAGTGAAGCATTAAATTTTAAGGTAAAAACTCAGATTAGTATGTTTCATGTCATGTATTATTTTGCAATCCTTGAAGTTCTGAATAAACTACAAAAAACAGAATGCATGCATTTATTTGTCTATTTTGAGTTTCTGTTCATTTTACACAAAAGCACTGTATTTTCATGGTAAAATGTGGTTAAACTGAAGTAAAGTGGGGTAAAATTGTGGTATCTTTATGGGAAATTTGTGGTAAAATGAAGGTAAAAGGGAGTATTTGCATGGTAAAACTGTGGTAGAAATACAGTAAAACATAGTAAATCAACAGTTTTTCAAAGTCAAATTGGTGGTGGAGCAAAAATAGAAAGGGTGGTAAAAACATAGTAAAAGATAGTAAAGAGAGGGTTAAAACAGGGTAAACCCATAGTAAATTATAGTAAATTTACCGTGGTAAACTATAGTTTACAACGCCATATGGGCCAAAATACCGTTGTATACCATGGTAAATTAACTACAGTTACTATGGTTTTACCATGGTAAATGTGTGGTAAATGTGTAGTAAATTTACCATGGTAAAAGTGTAGTAAATTTTTTGCTGGGTATACATACTCATGGAGAGTGCGCCCAGAGCGCACCGGAAAAAAGGAACTTTTAAAACATTGCAGAATTCAGTGGTGGAAGTGACCAGTTTCTAAATGAATATATTCAAGAAGGGTTGGCCCCTTTTCTATTGACTTGAATAAGAGTGGACCCCTGATGCCCCAGATCGGGTGATGTAGGGGAGACCGGGGAGAATTGGGACAAGGGAGAACTGGGACACCTTCTGTATCTCAGCAACCACGTGACTTATCAGGTGGTGGTACATACCGCGGAAGTACACCGGCACATGCTTTATTAAGATCAAGTACACAAGTTTTTTTGAGATTTTGTGGTGAGTATACAGCAATTTGTTTTTTTGTGAGCGAAAAAGATTGAATTTGACACCCAAGAATCATTTTTCTGGTATCGGGATGGTAATTCAGATAAATGTGAAGTTTTGGCAGAGAATATGTATGGGGGTGATGTTAATGCTAAGCTACGAATTTAGGCTCTATACTAGTCCCTATACATACAGTCTAGCCTAACCTATATAAACTCAGTTTGGGGAGAAGTGGGACAATGTGTCCCAGTTCACACTAAGGTGTCCCAGTTCTCCCCCTTTTTCATATAATAAGTGCCACAGAGTATTATAGAGCTATATAGGTTTACACATAGAACAATTATGGATTAAAGGTTACTTTATGACTATAATTTGAGTGTCCCTGAAATGCAGTAACCATGATATCCATGGATCGTCGTTTAGGCCATATTGATTTCTCCATTACAAAATATATTCATGTTACTATTCCTAGGGATTCTACAACCAAAATGTTGTAGTTAATAATAAACGTATGCACTTAATGTGTTTTATTTTTCTTCACAGTTTAATCCAGAAGATGCCTAGACAGTACAAAAGACACACTGACATGGGCCTAGTCCCTGAAGAGGCTATGTTAGAAGCTGTTGAGCTAGTGATTAATGGGGAAGGAATGTCAATTCGCAAAGTTGCAAAAGACAAAGGAATATCGAAAAGTGCATTGGCAAGATATGTCAAGAAATATCAAGCTGATAAAAATTGCAAGCTGGCACCAAATTACAAGCATAGTCAAATATTCAATCCAGTTCAAGAAGCAAGCAGACTTAGCTAAATACTTAACTAAATGTTGGCCTAACTCCCAAAAATACACGAAAATTAGCATATGAGATTGCTGTACAAAACAACATGCATATTCCTGAAAAGTGGCATGAAAACAAAATGGCTGGATGTGACTGGATGTCAGGATTTTTGAAAAGACACAGAGAACTGTCTATTAGGAATCCGGAGGCAACATCGCTTGCAAGAGCCACGTCATTCAACAGGCATAACATAAACGCTTACTTTGATCTTCTTGAGCAAACTATTAAGGATGGCCAATTTACTGGCCGACGTATATTTAATCTCGACGAAACAGGCTTCACCACGGTGCAAAAGGTCCCTAAGGTCATCGCAAAAAAGGGGAGCAAACAAGTTGGCCAAGTGACATCACAAGAGAGAGGACAACTTGTTACTGTATGCGGCATTGTTGGTGCAACTGGCATTGCATTGCCACCCGTCTTCGTATTTCCGCGAAAGAATTTCCGTGATATAATGTTACATGGAGCACCTGAAAACTCTTTAGGACTTGCTACTGAGTCAGGTTGGATGAACAGTACCCTGTTTGTGGAGGTCATTAAGCATGTTGTCAAACACACCCATGCAAGTGTTGTAGATCCCATACTGTTAATTATGGACAACCATGAGAGCCATCTTTCTGTAGGTGCCCTGACCTGTGCTAAAGAGAATGGAGTAAACATCTTGACGTTGCCTCCTCATACCAGTAATCAAACTCAACCACTTGACAGGTCTGTCTACGGTCCCATCAAGAAGTACTATGATACCTATGCTGACAGTTGGATGATGGAAAACCCTGGAAAAACTATTACAATTTACCAAGTAGCTAGTCTAGTCGGATCTGCATGGACCCAAGCAGCTACTCCAGCAAACATAATTTCAGGATTCCGAGTATCTGGCATTTGGCCATTTAACCGACATGTTTTCAATGAGGAGAGCTTCCTTCCTTCGGCTGTGACTGACAGAGATCTTCCAGGACAAAGCATCAACTCGAATGAACTGGCTACTGACCCACCACAGAAGGACAACAACCAGACACACCAAAACCATGACACAGTAGGGCAGGACAACAACTCAGCACAACAGAAGAATGACACAGCAAAGCAGGACAACAACTCTGAACAACAAGAACATGACACAACAAAACAGGACAACAACTCGGCACCACAGGAGAATGACACAGCAAAGCAGGACAACAACTCGGAACAACAAGAAAATGACACAACAAAACAGGACAACTCAACACAACAGGAGAATGACACAGCAAAGCAGGACAACAACTCGGAACAACAGGAAAATGACACAACAATACAGGACAACAACTCGGCACAACAGGAGAATGACACAGCAAAGCAGGACAACAACCCATCACAATACAGTGACACAGTAACACAGGACCACAACACAGAAAACCGGAACAATGTCACAGCAGAGCTGAACAGCAACTCATTGCAAGGGGAAAGTAACCCAGCCCATGACGTGAATGCACCATCTCATAGTCCCCCTGCTTCTTCGTCAACATGTGTGGGTAGCTCATATAAATCTCCAGAAGAAATTCGAGGATATCCAAAGGTTTGTCATTTATTTTTATTTATTCTTTAGACACCAGACCCGAATATTTCTGGGGTTAGATCCCCCCCCCCCCCCATCACCCGTATCGCTGCCACTAACAATAACAAAATCCACTAACAATAATTAACCTACATCTCTTTAAAATATTTTTCAGGCCCCACCCAGGAAGCAAACCAACCGGGGAAGAAAACCAGGGAAGTGCATGGTTGCGACATCGACACCCGAGATGAAGAGACTGCGTCAGGAAGCGGAAAGTCGTGATGCGAAAAGGGCTAAAACAACAACGAGCAGTAGGCCAGTTAATAGAAAGTTGCTTGTAACTGAAGAGGGAGAAATTGAATCAGTTGAAGCAAAAATCAGTTCAATGATGACAAATTATCAAGTGATGGCGAAAGCGAGGTGGAAGATAATGTTGTAAGGGTTGGTGAAGTTTTGGATGATGTTAATCTTGGTAGCTATGTCTTAGTTGAGTATGTGGACAAGAAAAGCACATTTTACTACATAGGGAAGGTGGTTGCTCCTTTGGAGGATGGGGAATATGAAATAGATTTCCTGAAGAGAAGTTCAAAATCATGCAACACTTTCATAAAACCACTTAATCCTGATATAGCAGCAGTAGATCAGTCTCAAATTAAAGCAGTATTGCCTCATCCTAATGCAAGAGGTACCACAGCACGTACGAAAGGAGGTTTAACTTTTTCGATCTCGTTTGGGCAATTATCTGTCCGCTGACTTTGACATTATCAGTAGACCTGTAGTCACTGACTGTTGTTCTTGTTATTGGTATTCTTTGCAAACACGTGATATGAAATGCATAGGCCTAACTAATCCTATGCCAACATTAGCCTACATATTCTGTTTAAAGCTTATTCTCTTTTAGTTTGTTTTTATCTGTTCATTGTTTCTTGCAGGTCTTTGGAATTCATCTGTGAATCGTTTTATGATGTTTTATACAGTTGTTTGGAGTTTTGTTACACTGAATGATGCTTAAAAGTCAGTTTTGTACTGATGTCCCATTTCTCCCATGCATGTCCCATTTCTCCCATTACCATGTCCCAGGTCTCCCTGTGCTGTCCCAGTTCCCCCCATTTATGTCTAATTTTTATTTTCATAGTAAGACAAAAGTACTGCAACCAATATATATATATATATATATATATATATATATAATATATATATATATATATATATATATATATATATATATATATATATATATATATTATATATATATATATATATATATATATATATATATGATGGGTGGTATAAAGTTTGTGTATGGGGGTGTATGGCACACCTCCGATATGAGATTTACACCAAAAAGAAAATGAAGAAAAAATTATGGCCCACTTCTCCCCGGTCTCCCCTACAACGTCAGCATCAGTGTGGGGGTCTTGGTATGAATAGGGCTCACGTTGGCTGCCTCCCCTAACAGTAACGACACTGGGGGCGGGAGGGGGGACGTAGCAGACAATTTTCTTTTGCGTTTTAACTCAATTCTATACTGCAACTTACAAAAACGCTTATGGTCCTGAAGCATCGCGGACGGGCCTGCAGGTCCTCCTCCATGGAAAATTTTGAAATAAAAAGTTATTAGATGCAGTTTTGTGGCATTGAGCTTTGGTTGTATTGAAAGCTGCAGAAGTCGATACAGTTTTAGAATATGGGTATATTGTAACGAACTTATCTCAGGACCGAATAATGGGGAAGAGGAAGCGTTTGACTGCAGTGACAAAATGAAATAAGTACCTCGCTTTACCACACTGGATCATGAATGAAGGCTGTTTCCTTGGCAGGGAAATGGCGTCAGAACCTAAATTATAAACCTGCAAGTGCCGACTTTAGAAACTGCATACGCATGTTGATTTACGAGCTACTTACAACATTTAACTTTGTTTTCCCAAGTGATTGACTGCTCAATCAGCCCATGAAAAATGATAATTTTGGTATATTATCTGGATGATTCCAAACAATGTCAACAGTTTAAAGTTGGCTGAAGTTTCCAATATAGGACAGCTGATGCATACACTGAATGCTCCACATGTTCTCATCAGAGAAAGCTTTCAGTCCTAGATTCAGTCCTAGATTTTGCCATCACTGTGCTGGACATTTATTGGTATTCAAGGTTTATCATTTTGCTGACTGGGATGATTTAGAGATTTATTTTGTTTTGTGAAGATTAATTTTTGAACAAATATTGTTTTGTTTTACAAATAAACAACAATTGGGAGCAGTGGCATGCAGGCAGTGGATGCAAATCTATGACTCTCATTCTGTGTCTTGGTGTGCCTCTATAAAATCATTTACCCAGTTGCTCATCAAGTCGGATCATGCTTCCTCGTCAGGAGGAATGTCCACCAACTAGTGGGCTACTCATGGTTCACAGGCTTGTATCAAGGGATTTGTCTTGGGGGTTAGAGGGAGGGGTTTCCCTCCTCCCTGTTGGCAGAAAAATGCAGTTCATGGTCCGGTAGATGGAAAATAGTTCAATGTATGTGAAAAACAGCAGTCAAATTTTCACTGAACATTCACAATTTTTTTTTCATGACTGTACAAAATCTCGATTTTTGTGTTCCATTTTTTGTCACATGGGTCATGGGGGATTTGAACCCCCAACCCCCTACATGGTGATTCCCTGTGTTTATAAATCATGGAAGCACAAATGTACACATTACATATACAGCATAAAAATATTTATATACTTGTCTATGTGAAGGAAAGACCATTTAGAGCAAAATATCCTCACCAATAACTGGATTTTCATTGCTGATTTACAGTTTGAAAGTACACAAAGTGGAGTGCAGACGGGACTGTCTTGGTTAAAGACTTTCCAGGAATACTTTGTTGGAGGTGCAAGGAAGAAGCTGCCAGGTAATTTCTAATGAACAGACAGCATAGTGGAGTGGTTACTGTATTTGACATGCAAGTGATGATATTGAGCACATGATAAAACCTGTTGCCATTTTCTACTCAAAGGAGTCATGATGGCACATGTGTTGTGTGTATAAAATGCTTTGCTTGTAAACACTCTTAGTCAACCATGGCTGGGCGGATCAAGTTAATACTTGGCATGTATGTTCCCTGTAATAATTGCATGATCCCTATTGTTTTTGTGACAGGTCAGCAGAGGTCAAAGACTGAAAACCTTGTAAACATGCTAAGTGGACTATTAACCCTGGTCTAAATCAAGTCCAGTATTTTTCTTACAATGGGTACACAAACTTTTCACTTTGGACATTGGAGTCCATTTTGTTCGAAAATCCACATTTTTTTAAAAATTTCTATTTTCAAGTCAACCAAGGCTATACCAATCAAGTTGGGTAAACAAACTAGAAATCCATACTGGGAAGAAGTAAGGGCAACAAGAAAGTTTGAAAGTCTAGTCGTAAAGCCTGTCTAACCCTACCAGTGTACTCCATGTCAGAAAGAACTCTGTGATCATGTTGTTTACAATTCAACAGGTGAGATATTTTTATCACAACCATAAATATCTCTATAAATTTCACTCACCATTAAAATATTGATAACAACAAGGTACCTTCACCACCTGTATGAAGGTCCGTCAGTGATAACAACTCTATCACACGTGATACTATCCCTAGCACATGTTGGTTGAATTGATACTGGTATTTTGATTTCGGTCTCTTTATTTCCCAGGGCGAAAGGAGACCATAGCTTCTTGAGAAAAACAGCTGCAAACATGATTGGCTCACCGTCAGAAGCAAAATCATGAACGAAATTCGATTGGAAAAAGAAAGGGCAAAGAGAAGAGAGGAGGAATGGTACTAGGCGTGTGTGGGACCAAAGCCAAAAAATAGTCAATCATCAGACCTGAAATTCACTTGATTATTTTACCTATGGAGTCGTGCCATGCCAACTCACCACATGATGTAACCACAATCAATTCGATTACTTAGAAGACACAATAGGAGGAGCCGTCAAAACTCACCTCAGCAAACCTGTGATAAGTGTCCTCGCTGGTCGAGGGATTCGGTCTGTCGTTCTGGGCGATTTCGGTGGTTTGTGTTGTTCGGTTTTTTGGTTGTTGGCCATACGTAAGTGATTCTTTCGCCGGTCTGGCCGTGTCCGTTTTTAGCACGTAAAAAGCACAAACCTGTGATAAGAGATCAGCTGCTAAACCTATGATTATTCTCAATGAGCTTTTTAAGTACATAGAAACAGGCACTGAGAAACTAAAGAACACCAACCCCAAACAAAAACCCTGTTGGATTACAAACACAATGCCAAACAATGCCATCATTGTGCACCGAAGGAGGAGACCAGAAGTTTTCACTTTTCCGAAACGTGGACACCACTCCAATGAACTGAATTTTACGAAAGGAGTAAAGTTTCACTGATTTAGAATTGACATGTAAGTGGTTGTTTTTGTCTCCTGGAGATAATCTCATGAAGTGGAATTTTACTCTTCCGGATTGTGCCTCCGTGATTGAGGTGGGGATACATTTTAACTGCTTGAGTAAACTTTGACTCTGTTGTGGAGTGGAAAATCACTCACATTTCAAACATAGTCTCGCAGTTAAAACTGAATCTACCTGTTAGGCATGTTACTGATAAATTATATCATCTACACACTATACTTGCTATGAACGAGATCAAGAACTTTCAATCTTCAAAAATGTCACTCCAGAGTGGAAACTACTCTGAAGAAGAGAAATTCACTCTACAGAATTGCCACGGTAAAATTCGAACTGTCCTGTGGAGTGAAAGTCTGGCTTTCTCTTAGTTGTCGACGTTAAAACGTGTGCACAGAATAATCTACCCAGGGAAAATGTTGAGAATCACATTTAAAACATATTGTAAGATGTTATTATATAACATATTTAAGTGTCATGCCTCTCACAGGGCCCACTGATTGAGCCCTTTGTGTGTGCCTACCAGTGACCACTACACTGTTGAATAAACAATCAGTGTATGTGCTGACTCCCTGCCCAGTACTTCCTTTGGTGGTACGTTTTTCTCTGGAAACTGAACTTGCTTTCTTTTTGATATGCTAATTACTCACCAGTGATGGGTGTTTAGTGAATATTACATGAACTGGGTTGTGTAACATGACCAACGCAACAACTTAGTGTAAAAAACTCAATTTCGCAAAAATTAAACTACTTACATTTTGTTTTATTGTTCGGCAGTACTGTTGAGAAGATACGGTTTTTGTGTACTTGCTTCTCTATTAAAATTCATCGCTTGTTCCTTATTTCCTCTCTGTAAATTGTCCTCCTTGAGTATAGTGTTGAACTCCTACATGACCTTCTTGTTTACGTAGTTTTCTGAAAACATCGATATGCAATAATAAATTAACCTTGTAGACCTACCTCTATCTTGAATTGGTTTTGGTAATAGGGTAACCCCTGTAGGTTGGAGGTATATGTGAGTATGAATATGCAGACACGGTTCTTGTGTACTTGCTTGTCTATTATATATAACACATAGTGTACAGTTCAAGGTGAGGGAGACATGTGGAAACCACTTGGTCTTCTGGGCTCGGATGAGTTAGTTAGATGGGATTTAACGACACATCAACACAAATGTGTTTTGTATTGTCAGCTAGATAAGAAAGGTAAAATTAAAAAAAGAAAAACATTGGGGAAAAAATCCTTAAGTCTAGACAAAAGCAAATGCGGGAGTCATGTCAAAACTTCCTGTAAAGGTTCCTTCTTTGAGAAAGTCCAAAATGAGAAAGGGATCTACGTGCTCAAACAATGTCTTCAGGTCTGGCACAGTGTAATACTTCTGACGAATATGGGAGTATTCATAGCAGTCGACGAGAATGTGACTGACGGTGACATCGCAATCACAGGGGATACAATATGGTCTCTCTTCCCCGTGGAGCAAATAAGCATGGGTTAGGTATGACCGATTCGTGCTCTAATCAGTACCAAATCATCTCTCCGTTTTCTGGAAAGACAAACTGTTTTCATGTTCGTTAATTGTTACTAAGGTTAATGAAGTTAAATAAAGTTCATCGCTTGTTCCTTATTCCTCTCTGTACATTGTCCTTCTTTGAGTATAGTGTTGAATTCCTACATGACCTTGTTTATGTAGTTTTCTGAAAACATCGGTATGCAATAGTATATTAACCTTGTAGGACTAACTCTATCTTGAATTGGTTTAGATAATAAGGAAACCCCTGCAGGTTGCAGATATACGTGTGTATGAATACTTGGTCCTCTTGCAAAACCTTTTGGTTATCAATCACAAGCTGGGCAGCTTAGTCTTTTTTTAACATTCATATTTCACGTCCTTGATTTGAACCGTGCCAATTGGAATGTCAGGTCAGTGCCCTTGCTTGTTTCACAGGGCGGCCCGCCCCGCCCCTCGTTTCGTCCGCTCTCCCCTCTTTTTCCCGCCCTGCCCCTTTATTCAGCCGCCCTTGTAAGTTCCCGCGAGAGCCTTTTTAAGTACGTAGAAACAGGCACTGACAAACTAAAGGATAATCCCAAACCCAAAGAAAAACCCTGACGGATCACGAACACAATGTCAAACAGACTACACATACCATGCAACAAGGAACAAAAGTCTTTGTTACTACTGAGATTTAGTACTGCCACTGCAGCCAACCCCAAAACAACACTCCAGTCCAACCACCACAAACAACCCCAAAACAAAGTCCCACAAAGACCACACACCAAAAGGCAACACCACGCCCGAAGGCAACACCACGCCCGAAGGCAACACCACACCCGAAGGCAACACTACGCCCGAAGGCAACACCACGCCCGAAGGCAACATCACTTAAAAAGCACCGGGGCAAATACAGGTGCACCTTGCCCAAGGGTGCCCCGGAGGCAGTTGTGGCAAAGGGTAACCTCATTACTCCCACGTTTAAACAAACTCCACAACCGGAGTAAGTTCCCGCGAGATTTTGCACTGCACAAGTCACGACACAGAAGACGGCTAAACTCGTGTAGTTACAGTATGTTTATATACAGTTCTGTTTACTGCAGAAATGTAAAGCGCGTCCATGTATTACCCTGCTACCCAGAATTGTTTTGTTCAGCTTGTAGCTTCGGAATACGACAATGCTGTGCATAAAAAACCCAGTACATCCGCTTACGCAGAGTAATTCAACGGTCAGCCAACAAAAAATCTCCATACTTATCGTGTGGGAAATCTCTCGCTTAGCGAACTTTCTCACGTGTTACACGTACTATAGGTAGGCGTGTTGTCTCAAGCTAGTTTATTTACAAACGAGGACTCTCCAAAGCAGTCATAAAACAGTTTGACACTGGGATTGTTTACACGCCTGCCTCGTATTCCTCTGGGCACTAGTCGAAGTTAGGTAGATCAGGGTTATATAGTGTCAGCCAGATAAAAAGGGGTAATGGTCGGTTGAAGTCACCAAAAAGGAAAGGAAAAAAAAAAGGCTGAGCAAAGTTCCATCAAAAAGTCTAGACAAAAGCAAATGTGGGAGTCATGTCAAAATTTCCTGTAAAGGTTTCTTTCAGAAAGTCCAAAACGAGAGAAGGATCTGTGTGCTCAATCAACGTCTTCAGGTTTGGCACAGTGTAATACTTCTCATGGATTTTTCCTTTTAGGTGATTTCACCTCACCATTACCCTTTTTTATCCAGCTGACACTATATAACACATTCGTGTTGGTGTGTCGTTAAACCCCATCCAACTAACTGACGGATATGGGAGTATTCATAGCAGTCAACGAGAATGTAACTGACGGTGACAGCACAGTCACAGGGGATACAATATAGTTTCTCATCCCCGTGGAGCAAATAGGCATGGGTTAGGTAAGTGTGACCTATGCGAGCCCTAGTCAGTACCATATCATCTCTCCGTTTTCTGGGGGCTGCATTACTCATAGTCCCGACCGTTGGTTTGACTTGGTACAGTTTGTTCTCAGGGAAAGAATCCCACAGTGCCTGCCATTTTGATTTTATGTAGAAGTTGGTCTTAGAACGATAATCAGTGTGAGGCAAGTGGAGTTTAGTAACCTCCATTTGGAGGGCTCCTTAAGCTAGTATGTCTACCCTTTCATTCCCGCGTATGCCCACGTGACTCGGAACCCACGCAAGCACAACTGATTTCTGTAGTCTCACCAAATTGCAGTAAGCTTCACGGAGAGCTATTACCCAAGGGTGTTTTTGCTCATGGCTATTAAACTGCTAAAAGGCAGGATAGTGAGTCTGTGAACACAATGAACTTGTGGCTGTGCGAGGTTTCGATCAGATCGAATGCCATCTTAAGTGCCTGGAGTTCGGCAGTAAAAATTGATGCGTCATCCGGTAGTCTGGTTAGTTAGATGTGATTTTACGACACATCAACACGATTGTGTAATACAGTGTCATCTAGAAAAGAAAAAGGTGCAGTGTTGGGGTAAAAAAAACTTAAAAAGGCGGGGTCAAATTCCACTAAAGGGTCCAGGCAAATGCGGGAGTTAGTTCGATGGGATTTAACGACACATCAACACAAATGTGTTATAAAGTGTCAGCTACATAAGAACGGTAAAACTAAAAAAGAACAACATTGGGAAAAATCCTAAAGAGTCTAGACAAAAGCAAATGCGGGAGTCATGTCAAAAATTTCTATGTGTACTTTCCTTGAGAAAGTCCAAAATAAGGGAAGGGTCTGTCTGTTCAAATAAAGTTTTCAGGTCTGGCACAGCGTAGTACTTCTGGCGAATAGTCCGGTAGTCTGACTTGCAGGAATGTGTCCCGGCTTGCCGCCGTGGCCGCAGTCCTATTCGTGGCTTTGGAGCCATCGGTATAAATGGCATGAGAACGACGGTGCGTATGTCGTAGCACATTAAAGTTGGCACGAAAGACCAGTTCATTTGTTGAGTTCTTCACAAACTTCCTCAACTAAGGTCAACTACTGGCTCAACTAACTTCCATGTAGGAGTGATGGGGAAGGTAGACTGTGCCACGGAATCTGGGTTGGTACACACCTGTGATAAGGATTCTCTAACGCGAAGAGCAAATGGGGGAATAGCTGAAGGTTTTGTGAGATATATGTGGCGAGACGGATGGTTGAAGGCCGTCTCAAAGGTCGGGTTGTGGCTATGGCTCTTCAGTTTGAGCGCAAACTGGAGTGACAGTTTCTTCCATCTTATCTGAAGGGGTGGTTCGTTCGCTTCGATATAGAGACTCTCCATTGGAGATGTACGGAAAGCTCCCAGGCAAATTCTAAGACCCTGATTATGAATAGGGAGAAGTTTCCTGAGGTACGACTCACGAGCGGAGCTGTAAACAACACAACCATAGTCAAGTTTGGCTCTAACAAGTTAGTTAGTTAGATAACATTTAACGACACACCAACACGAATGTGTTATACAGTGTCAACTAGATAAATTCGTTGCAAGTCCTCCCCTTTAGTCGCTTCTTACGACAGGCGGGGAATACCGTGGGCATATTCTACAACCCCCAGCCCACAGGGGGCCTAATCATGGGGGGGGGCTTGCTCGGTTTTGTGGCGCCGACAACCCGCCAGTCATGGGATGAGTAACAACGGTATCATGTGCGCATTTTATAGGCGAGAGTTGGGGACAAACAACTCTCCACACACTACCTCCTCCCAGTTTAACGTCATACCCAGGACAATGGATCTAACAGGGACCTGTAGAGACGAAGAGAGAAGGCGAAGATTCGCAGGTGTCCATCCACGACCACACGGTCAGGGATCCTAGATGAGCCTTTAGTGGCTTCCTGAACCCGTAACAATCATTCCTTCCGTCCCACACCGCAGTGGAGCCTCTGTAAAAGAGCACACACGATGCGATTTGGGAAATGGACCAGGCATGTTATAATCCTATCCTGCTACCGGCTGCCATTTTAGTGACGTCAACATCTAACAGATGGATTTGCAGGGGGGAAGGGCTCGTACACTATCAAGACGTGCCGTCACCTTACCATCTACACATACACTTACATTTTTAGCGTTTTTATTCTGCACTAGGAACATGTTAATCCAGTTAGTTTTTAATATGACATGTGAAAATGAGATGTTGAGGTCGTTTAGGTCACATACACGAGCTGTCTAATATGTAGTCCATTTTGAAGCATGCTGATTTGTATAGCTGTGTGATGCCCTCTCTCCCGGGTTCGATTCCAATTTGGGCAAATGTGGTTCAAGTTCCGTCTTTAATAGCTATGGAAGACCGACTGGAAAGTACGCCCCCCCCCCCCGTCACCACAATTCCCCACTATCTCCGACTCAATGAGCAGTGGCAGCTGCGTAGCCAGACGGTACTCTATAGCGACAAAATCAGACGGTTCAACAAATTTCTGATCGACGAAAATAGGGAAACGCGTCTGCCCCTGTGATATTTTTTCATCCATCAAAAAGGTTTGTGGGCACCAAAATAGTTATCGTCAGCAGTGGCATCACCAGACTTTTCTAGATGGGGGGAAGGCACTGGAAGGGGGGGCCAAGCGGTCAGCCGGAGGGGCACACCAAAATGAAGGACTGGGCGTCATTGTAGGCATCTTAGTGACGCGCAGCGCTCCCCTATAGGCGTTAGGCCCCAGAGGCCCACTGTAGGGCTCCCAGGGACAACACTCTGTTGGGGGTCCAGGCGGTTCAGCCCATGCGGAGGCTCTGGATTATTAATAAAAGTGTGACCATCAGAATGAAGCATTTAACTATCTCTCAAATGTCATTACAGCACACTTAAACAGACCGTAAAATAGAAATAAACAATTTGACCATTGTGTTAGCCTTACTCGCACTAACGATTTAAAGATGGGTGCGCGTGCAGTGGCGTAGCCAGGATTTCTCTCACGGGGGTTAGTTAGATTGGATTTAACGACACATCAAGACGAATGTGTTATGTAGTGTCAGCTAGATAGAACAGGGTAAAGGTAGGGTAAAACTAAAACTAAAAAAGAATTGAAACATTGGGCAAAATCCTAAAGTCTTGACAAATGGGGGGGGGGGGTCATGTCAAAATTTCCTGTAAAGGCCACTTTCTTTGAGAAAATCCAAGATGAGAGTGGGGTCCGTGTGTTCAAACAATGTCTTCAGGTCTGGTACACTGTAATATTTCTGACGAATATGGGAGTATTCATAGCAGTCGACGAGAATGTGACTGACGGTGACATCGCAATCACAGGGGATACAATATGGTCTCTCTTCCCCGTGGAGCAAATAAGTATGTGTTAGGTAAGTGTGACCGATTCGTGCCCTAGTCAGTACGAAATCATCTCTCCGTTTTCTAGGGGTTCCATTACCCACAGACCCGACCGTTGGTTTGACCTGGTATAATTTGTTCTCTGGGAAAGAATCCCACAGTTCCTACCTTTTTGATTTTATATAGCCGTTGATGTTAGGACGGTAATCAGTGTGGGGTACGTGGAGGTTGGTAATGTCCATCTGTAGGGCTTCCTTAGCTAGCGTGTCTACCTTTTCATTTCCGTGTATGCCCACGTGACTCGGAACCCACGCGAGCACAACCGACTTCTGCAGTCTCACCAAATTGGAGTAAGCTTCCCGGAGAGCTATTACACAAGGGTGTTTTTGCTCATGGCCTTTAAGTGCCAAAAGGCTGGATAGTGAGTCTGAGAACACAATGAACTGGTGGCTGTGCGAGGTTTCGATCAGATCGAATGCCATCTTAAGTACCTGGAGTTCGGCAGTAAATATTGATGCGTCATCCGGTAGTCTGGCTTGCAGGAATGTGCCCCGGCTTGCCGCCGCTGCCGCAGTCCTGTTCTTGGCTTTGGAGCCGTCGGTATAAATGGCATGATAACGACCGTACATATGTCTTAACTCATTAAAGTTGGCACGAAACACCAGTTCATTTGTTGAGTTCTTTAAAAACTTCCTCAAACTAAGATCAACAACTGGCTCAACTAACTTCCATGGAGGAGTGATGGAGAAGGTAGACTGAGCCACGGAATCTGGGTTGGAACACCTGCGATACAGCTTCACTAACACGAATAGCAAAATGGGGGATAGCTGTTGGTTTTGCGAGATATATGTGACTAAACTTATGGTTGAAGGCCGTCTCAAAGGTCGGGTTGTTTCTATGGCTCTTCAGTTTGATGGCAAACTGGAGTGATAATTTCTTCCATCTTATCTGAAGGGGTGGCTCGTTCGCTTCGATGTAAATGCTCTGCACTGGAGACGTACGGAAAGCTCCCAGACAGATTCGAAGACCTTGATTATGGATAGGGAGAAGTTTTCTGAGGTATGACGCACGTGCGGAGCTGTAAACAACACAACCATAATCGAGTTTGGACCTAACTAGTGATCTATAGAGACGAAGCAAAACGGGACGGTCAGCGCCCCAGTCCATCTTTGAGACGACCTTCAACAGGTTCAGTGCTCCTTGGCACTTCCGCCTCAAATGGTCATATGGGCTTTAAGTTGAGCTTGCTGTCGAGTATTAGGTCTAGGAACTTAGTCTGAGGAACAACTGGTATGTGAACACCGTTCAGATTTAGGTCTGGGTCGCAATAAGCACCTCTCCGGTTGCAAAAGTGCATGCAAACAGTCTTTGTCCGAGAAAAACGGAATCCGTTTTTGTCAGCCCAGTGTTGGATCTTATTGAGGCAGTTCTGCATTAGTCTCTCTATAGACCTCATGTTCCTTTAGGAACAGGTAATAGAGAAGTCATCCACAAACAAAGACTTCTCAATCCCAGTGTTCACCACATTAGCGATGCTATTTATTTTCATGATAAAGAGAGTAACTGACAAGATGCTGCCCTGAGGAACACCCATCTCCCGATTATGTAACTCAGATGATACGCTCCCTACGCGCACTCGAAACACACGATCTTTCAGGAAATTTTGGATAAAAAGTAGCATTCTGCCCCTAAGACCCGCACAGTACAAGTCTTTCAGAATGCCATATTTCCAAGTGGTATCGTATGCCTTCTCTAGGTCAAAAAATACCGATACAACATGGTGTCCACGTACAAATCCGTCACGAACTGTGGACTCTAGGCGCACGAGTTGGTCAGTGGTACTGCGGCCACGTCGAAAGCCACTTTGTGAACTAGTTATGAGATTGTTGGTCTCGAGGAACCAAACCAGACGGGCATTAAATAATTTGTTCGAACATCTTGCACAGGCAACTAGTTAGGGAAATAGGACGGTAGTTTGTAGCATTTGTCGGGTCCTTACCCGGCTTGAGGATGGGAATAATGGTAGCTTCCCGCCAAGCAGCTGGAAAGTTGCCATTTTCCCATATGCCGTTGAAAATATCTAACAACGCCAGTAAGGAGTCATCTGGGAGATGTTTGAGGAACTGATAGTGAACTTCATCTGGGCCTGTAGCAGTGTCACGATGTTCTGTGATGTTAAAGAGGCTGTTGTAGTTCTCAGAGTTATCCGAGGTGAAGTTCACTTTCTGTTTTTCAACGGCATATTGGAATGTTTGGAAGGTCTGAGAATAGTGACTACTTGAGGAGTTGAATTCAAAACTCTTCTGCAAGCAGACCGGCAATATCTGTTGCTTCTGTGCATTTGCCACCCTCTGGTTTGGTTATGTGTGACACGGAGGAACTGACCTGCTTTCCACTAATTTTTCTAACCATATCCCACGCTTTTTTAACTGGAGTGTTGGAGTTAAGTTGAGAAATATACTGTTTCCATGCCTCCCGTTTGCTTGATTTAATTATGCGCCGTGCTTTGGCACGGGCTTTAAGATAATTACTAAGATTGACATTATTTGGGTACTTCTTGAAAATACTAAGGGTCTTTTTGCGATCTTTGATCGCTTCTTCACAATCCGTGTTAAACCACGGCTTGTGCTTACTACGTGGATTTGCAGAGGACTTAGGAATAGGTTTGGTAGCAATACCCACCAATAGTTGTGTAAAGTGGGAGATCTTGTCTTGTACACCGTCAAAAGCGTCCTTGACGATCGTGTTTCGGCAGAGATTGCCAAATTCAGACCAGTCACCTTTTTGAAGTTGCCACCTGGGGACTCTCTCTTCGGGCATTGGGTGGACAATATCGATTAACAGGGGGTAGTGGTCACTTCCACATTGGTCATTGTTGACTCTCCACTGAAGGTCCATCAAAATTGCTGGAGAGCACATTGAGAGATCAATAGCTGAACGAGATCCAGAGGCTGGATGAATGTAGGTAAAAGACTCATCATTCAAAAGGCATAGATCCGAAGCAGCAATCACAGACTCAATCAAACCACCCATCTGGTTGGTGTTAGTGCAGCCCCACATGTCACTGTGTGCATTGGAATCCCCCAGCAATAGAAATGGGGTGGGTAGCTGGTGAACTAGCATGTCCAAATCATCTCGTTCTAGGCTATACCTTGGTGGGATGTACACCGAACACACATGACAGTGCGGTGAAGTGTAGCTCGAATAGCCACAGCTTGCAAGTTAGTGTTCAGATGGATGGTGGAGTGTGGAACTGTTTGGTAAATAAGATGGATGATCCTCCGATTGCTCGATTGTCTATGGGTGATACAGCAGTTTTGTTATACATGTCATACCCTTTAAATGTGAACTTGTTGGTATCCCGAAGGAAGGTCTCCTGCAGGTACATCACTAAAGGAGACCTGTCTGCTATGAAGCACTTGATCTCCTCGTAATTTGGTCTTAGTCCTCTGCAATTCCATTGGATTATAGCCCCAGCTTTCCCAAGGGTCATCCTTTGGAAACCTGTGGCTTGCTAGTAGAGCTGGCGGAGCCCCCTGGCTCGAGCCGAAGCTTCTGGCCACTGAGCTCCACCAGCTCTTCTCCTCCCTCTAGCGCTCCCAATCTGTTGTACAATTGGATAGGGTCATCCGACCCTTTGCTTTGTCTGTATATCATTTATATGTATACTACGTTTAGTATATAGCTAACGTTAGGACGACCTGTGTATCTAATGTGGGAACGCAATTCCTAACACCACCCTATATCCAAAAATGTGATATGTATGTTCTTGGATATAAATTTTCCAGTAGTGCAAAAATTTCTCCTAGGCTATGCCTGTAAAATTTGAAATTTCCACAAGAGGAAATGGATATCTACACCCATTATCTTCTATACAGTACTAGCTTTGGACTATTGAGAGAATGAAATAGTATGTGCAAATATTATGAAAAGCAGTCTGAAATCGCCAAAATAACTGGAAATGAGAATATCCCTGTATATATAACTGAAAGCAAGTTTAACAACATGCCGATCATTTTTATTTTTTTTTTATTTTTTAAATGGTCTGGAAAGGCATTATTTTTGTTATTGTACTTGGCCCAACATTGGCCCCGTCTGGGTTGAGCTCTGTCCAGTGTCAATGGTATACAGAGTTGCATAACTAATGCAATTTTGACCTCTTTTCAGGTTCAGAGGAACATGCAATCATGTTGCTGCTATACTCTTCAAGGTGGACTTTGCTTGGCGTAATGGACTAAACAATCGGGCATGCACTTCACGAGAATGTGAGTGGGCTGCATTTGGAACTCAGCTGAAAGTGCAACCAAAAAGAAGAAACCACAGTTTTCCAAATCCGGTAAGTCGCATTTGTTTTGACTACCATGTTTGGCCTTGCTTTCCAGGGAGTTGGCTGTTTCATAGTTCATTTCTCTCTCAGGTGATAACTCACTTCGCTTGCTATGTAATCCAGATTAGCTTGCAAGGATTTCAAGGGCCTAGGGAAAAAGTACCATTTCGGTCACTTTATGTCAATGTCAGGTTTAGACCCCTAAATGTGGTTAATGTAATTAGGCAACAATGTTTTTCTTTTTTTTTTTAAAAAAAATCCCGGCTTGTCCGTGTTCACTTGGCACCGCCCTGATGGCACGGACGCCTCAAGGTTGGACCGGGTGTACTCTCCACCTGCACAGTTCAGTTCAGTTCTTCGACGAGAGCAGACGTGTTTTCGTTTCGCTCTCGTCTTTTGCCGTGCTCAACTTGTATCACTGTGTGATAGCTGTACTATTTATTGCAATTGTGCATAAAACCTTATAGCGTGCTTGTGTTGTAGTTAATAAGTAGGTCTGGTCGTGTCCATTTGTTTGCGACCTCACCTTGTTTCTGTGTAGCTTGTGTTTCTTACTTTATCCTATTTTTTGTCCTTTTGTAAAACTAGTTCTGAGGTTTTTCCTCTTTTCATTCCGTGGCCTCGAGCCACACAACTGCTGCTATGCCCGGAAGTCGGGATAGCACAATTGTTAAGTTAGAGTTTTCGTCCGGGGCGAGCGTTTCTCCCTCGCAGGCGTTTGCTGTGTTGAAGAACAATGGTGTGGAGGTAAAAGAAATAGAGATGTTGCAGCCGCTTGCGGCTCGCAACACGTACGACCTAAAGTTCAGGTCAGATGCTGCCCGAATTCAGGGGGTGTCTCGCCTTAAAGGGCTGGAAGGGCTTACTGTCACCCCATATGATCGCTCTGTGGTGGTGACAGTTCTGTACCTGAACTTTGAGGTCGATCAGGGCCTGGTGGCGAGGGTTCTCAGTCAGTACGGGACTGTCTCCGATATGCGGTGGGTCACCTACCAGGAAGGTGAGCTGAAGGGCATCTTGAACGGAAAGAGACAGTTCCGTATGGTACTGAAGAGGGAAATACCGTCCTTCCTCTTCATAGGGGGTTCCAAAGCCCATATAAGATACTTTGGGCAGCCCCGCACCTGTTTTAAGTGTTCAGAGGAGGGGCACGAAGCCAAGTCCTGTCCCAACAGACGTTGTGGCAAGTGCCTGCAGGTGGGGCACGAAAAGGCCGAGTGCCCCAACGAGGTGCGGTGTAACCTCTGTGGGGGGGAGGGACATGTTTCTGGTTCCTGCCCCACTTCGTACTCTGCCCGTGCCAGTGCGGATGTGGGGCCGGCACATGAACCCTCGCAGTCAGGCCCAGAACCTATGGTGGAGGAACCTAGGTCCCCTTCACCTGATGAGGTGGCACATCAGGTGGAGCAGGATTTCCTTGCTGCTAAACAATGTGAAGGGGTCTCTGGGACCCCTGAGGCAGGCCCTCCATCGTCCTCCTCTTCAACACCTGGGGAGGCTGGATTATTAACAGTGGAGAATGACCTTCAACTCTCATCAGACTCGGAGACTGACTCTGCCATGTCAGATGCTGGGGGACCTGCCTCAGAGCCTCCACCAAAGGAACCACCATCGGGGGAGGGCTGGTTTGATTTGTGTGAGGGTGTTGAAACAGAGTCCAAATTAAAAAGGTCGGCCTCAGGTGAGGAGTCAGTGGAGGGGATCCATCCTTCTGGTCCACCACTACCGAGTCCATGTAAGAATAAAAAGGCCAGGTCAGAGACAGATGTGTAGTTACCTATCCCACCATGACTGACCCCCTGTCCCTCATGACCCTAAACGTCAATGGCATGAGGGACAGTCGGAAGCGGTCAAGAATATTCCAATTTTGCAAATCACTAGGTGTGGACTTCGTTTTCCTCCAGGAGACTCACATTGTTAATGAGAACGACGTCTACACCTGGTCCTATGAATGGGGTGGGGGTTTGCACGCTTCCTTTGGTTCCGTGTCTTCCTGTGGATCTGTTATTTTAGTTTCACCCAGATGGACTTCCCTGGTAGGAAAAGTTGATCATGATCATGAGGGCCGGGTGATATGCATCACCATAAAACATCCTTGCGGGAGCTTCATCCTATGTAATGTTTACGCACCCAATCAGCCTACAGACAGAAGGAATTTTTTTACTACCCTTCCATCCTTCGTTCCTGGCTGTGCCCCTTGTATCCTAGCCGGAGACTTTAACTGCGTTCCCGACACACAGTTCGACAGAATGTCTACACACACATCTTCGAGCTGTGGTGTCGGCATTGCGGAATTGGACATGTTTACAAAGAATCATGACATGGTTGACGTTTGGAGAGTGCAACATCCCGGCTTGGCCGTGTTCACTTGGCACCGCCCTGATGGCACGGACGCCTCAAGGTTGGACCGGGTGTACTCTCCACCTGCTCTGTCACCGAGTGATTGTGAAGTTGTGGCATGTCCAATTTCGGACCATGATGCAGTTACTGTCTCCTTCCAACCCCCAGAGTCATGGCCAGCAGGGAGGGGGTTCTGGAAAATGAACACAGATATTCTAACGGAGGCTGAATATTGCAAACAGTTTAAGGCCAGGTACGAAGGGTGGCGAACATTGAGGCCTGCCTTTTCAACAGATTTAGAGTGGTGGGACGACGTAAAGTCCCGTATCAAACATTTTACAGTTGAATACTGTGTAGCAAGAGCTCGTCGAAGAAGGGAGGAGTTCCTCTCGCTCTGCTCTAGGGAGAGGAACGGGGACCCCTCCGCACTTCACGCAATCCAGCAGTATCTTGATGAAAAACTACACGGAGCCCGCGTTCGTGCTCGCGTGCATTGCGTGGAGGCAGAGGAAAAACCAACCATCAAGTTCTACCGGGACGTCACAAAGTATGCCATCGATCGCCGCATAAAAAGAGTCCGTGACGTCCACGGTGTGGTACAGAAGGACCCTCTCGACATCGTAGAAGTATTTAAAAGCTTCTATGAGCAGCTATATACTCAGGCAGATGTCGATGAAGGCCTTCAAAAAACCCTGTTAGATAATATTGATAAGACCCCATCTAGAGATCAGAACGATGAACTTGGTTCCCCGTTGACTGTTGACGAGCTCTGGAAGGCAGTGGCGAAGATGAAAGGCGGAAAGGCGCCTGGGTCCGACGGTATTCCGATGGAATTCTATAAACGCTTCTGGGGTACCGTTGGACACGATCTCCGCGATGTATTCGTCTCTGCTTTCCTTGCTGGCTCATTGAGCCCCTCGCAGCGCACAGGCGTGATAACTTTGTTGCCCAAGTCAGGAGACCCCCTAGAACCGAAAAATAAACGGCCAATCACCCTGTTAAATGTAGACTACAAGATTCTAGCGAAAGCCCTTTGTAACAGGCTAGGCACAGTTATGCCAGATCTTGTAGGGTCCTTTCAGACATGTGCGGTGCGGGGACACAGTATTCAGCAGAACCTCTGGTTGGTGCGGGACTTAGTTGAATACGTGATGGACCGTGATCTCCCATGTGCGCTTGTCTCCCTCGATCAGGAAAAGGCCTTCGACATGGTTGATCACGGATTCCTCTTTAAAATTTTGCAGAAGTTTAGTTTGAATCCAGTTTTTGTTAAATGGACCTCCCTATTGTATAATAGCGTATACAGTCGGGTTATCGTCAATGGCCTACCCTCGGACCCCTTCAGAGTCCAACGTGGGGTACGGCAGGGGTGTCCCCTGTCACCTCTACTCTATGTATTGTTTAGTGAATCCCTTGCAAGAGCCTTCCAAGTTGAGCCTTTGTTTCGACCATTTCACATACCTGGTGGTGCTGAAGTTAAGTGCCTTCAGTATGCTGACGATGTCACATGCGTAATCTCCGACCTAGCTTCCTTCAGGGCCCTTACTGGCACGTTGTCTAACTTTCAAAGAGCCACAGGTGCCAGACTGAACCCCACTAAGACCAAAGGACTCCGTCTAGGTAAGTGGCGGTCGAAAAAACTGCCCTTTGCGGCATCATGGGTAGACGACGCCATAAAGATCAATGGTATATGGTTTGGTTATGGTTCACCCGAGTTACTTACCTGGAATGAGAAAGTGGACCTAGTGGTGGCTAGGTTGAAGGACTTCGGCGATCGCCACATTAGCCTGTTGGGAAAGGTAACAGTTATCAATCGTTTTATTTACCCTCTCTTGTGGTATCCGGGCACTGTTCTGGCTGCTCCAGAGCGTGTCTTGGTGCGACTCGAGAGGGCTGTGTTTAGTTTTTTATGGTCAGGGGGGGCGGAGCTGGTTAGAAGAGGGGTGGTATACCAGGATCTTAGGCGCGGAGGGTTGGGCCTTGTGCATTTTCCTTCCAAGCTCCGTTTTCTCCTGACCAAGTGTGTTTACAGTGCTGTGGACAGCAGAATGCCTTTTGTCTATTTTGTCCGTTATTGGGGGGGATTATCATTCCGTCGGTTCTTTCCCTCCCTGTTTAGTAACAGTGAACCCCACAGCTGGAGACCCACGGGGGCATACAGTCAAATGAGGGAAACGCTCCGTATTATGTCAACAGTGGGGGATGTTTCACAGTCAAGTGCAAGGGACCTATACCGGGCTGTTTTTGATGAATTGGTTGGCCAGGTCCAACCCAACCACTTTGCTTCAGGGCCGGAAGTGTGGCGTGTAGTCCACAGCAGATCATTAGATTACCGCAGGCGAGACCTGTTGTGGCGAATCGCACATGACGCCATTGTAACTAATCTCAAGCGCCTTCGGTGGCGTCTTGGAGATGGTATTTGCCCCCGCACAAGATGCACAAAGTGGGAGAGTGTGTCACATGTGTTTTGGCAGTGTGACTATGTGGCTCTATTCTGGGAATGGTTTCAAGTCCTGACTGACCGCCTAACGTTGTGTAACACCTGGGCTGTCAGCCAGGACTATGCTTTGTATGGTCTTTCACCTCCGCCATGCAATACAAGTGTTCAGGACATACTTACCTTTGTTTCGGCCTCCATAAAGCTAGCCTTATGGAGAGACCGATGTAACATTGTTTTTAGGGGGGTGGGGAGGCCTGCTGATGTCGTCCTGGCGTCGGTGAGGGCGGAGGTTAAGCTGAGGGTGGAGTCGGACTTCGTCCGTTTGCCAAGATCGGCATTCGGTAGGCGGTGGGGTCCGCTTGTTTCGGTGAGGGCGGGCCGGGTGGTAGTCAACTTGTAAATAGTGATTTTGTTTGTAAATATGGAACTACTGTAATTTGTAAATGGGGCTGTGTTTGTATGTGGGTGGCTTGTGAGGTGCTTGGTTGTAAATATGTTGTAAATATGTATATATGTGTATGTAAGTATCTGTACATATAGTTCTATTACTGTAATGAACATAATTTTCTGTTTTAGTTGTTTGTAAAAAGTTTGCGTTTATGTTTCTGCCCGATCCGGTTTGAGTTTTTGTTTTTGTTTGTATGTGCCGTTTCGATGCACTTAAAAAGCACACGTTCCGTATGTGCCGTTTTGATGCACTTAAAAAGCAGAAACAGTTCCGTATGGAACTGGTGAGGGACACAAAGCCAAGTCGGGCCCTGGGTATTGATTTTGTTTGTAAATATGGAACTACTGTAATTTGTAAATAGGACTGTGTTTGTACATATGTGGCTTGTGAGGTACTTAGTTGTAAATATGTAGATGTATATGTGTATGTAAATATCTGTACATAGGTACTCAGTTGTAAATATGTATATATGTGTATGTAAATATCTGTACATATAGTTCTATTACTGTAATGAACATAATTTTCTGTTTGATTTAGTTGTTTGTAAATAGTCTGCATTTATGTTTCTGCCCGACCGGTTTGAGTTTTTGTTTTTGTTTCTATGTGCCGTTTCGTTGCACTTAAAAAGCTCCACCTGCACTGTCACCGAGGGACTGTGAAGTTGTGACATGTCCAATTTCGGATCATGACGCAGTTACTGTCTCCTTTCAGCCTCCAGAGTCATGGCCAACAGGGAGGGGGTTCTGGAAAATGAACACAGATATTCTAACGGAGGCTGACTATAGCGAACAGTTTAAAGCCAGGTACGAAGGGTGGCGAACATTGAGGCCGGCCTTCTCAACAGATTTAGAGTGGTGGGATGACGTAAAGTCCCGCATCAAACAGTTTACAGTTGAATACTGTGTAGCAAGAGCTCGTCGAAAAAGGGAGGAGTTCCTCTCGCTCTGCTTTAGGGAGAGGGACGGGGACTCCTCCGCAATCCAGCAGTACCTTGATGAAAAACTGCACGGGGCCCGTGTTCGTGCTCGTGTTCATTGTGTGGAGGCGGAGGAAAAACCAACCATCAAATTCTACCGGGACGTCACAAAGTATGCCATCGATCGCCGCATAAGAGCAGTCCGTGACGTCCACGGTACGGTACAGAAGGACCCTCTCGACATCGTGGAGGTATTTAAGACCTTCTATGAACAGCTTTATACGCGGGCAGATGTCGAGGTAGACCTTCAAGGGTCCCTATTAGATAATATTGACAAGACACCCTCTAAAGAGCAGAATGATGGACTTGGTTCTCCCCTGACTGTCGACGAGCTCTGGAAGGCGGTGGCGAAGATGAAAGGCGGAAAGGCGCCTGGGTCCGACGGTATCCCAGTGGAATTTTACAAACGCTTCTGGGGTACCGTCGGGCACGATCTCCGTGATGTATTCGCCTCTGCCTTCCTTGCTGGCTCATTGAGTCTCTCGCAGCGCACAGGCGTTATAA
The DNA here is from genome assembly GCA_029531755.1 of Holothuria leucospilota. Classification (NCBI taxonomy): domain Eukaryota; kingdom Metazoa; phylum Echinodermata; class Holothuroidea; order Aspidochirotida; family Holothuriidae; genus Holothuria; species Holothuria leucospilota. The sequence continues at coordinate 37,613,871 of CM055964.1, forward strand.
CATTGTTACCAAAGTCTGGAGACCCCCTAGAACCGAAAAACAAGCGACCAATTACCTTGTTAAATGTAGACTACAAGATTCTGGCGAAAGCCCTTTGTAACAGGCTAGGCACGGTCATGCCGGATCTTGTAGGTTCTTTCCAGACATGTGCGGTGCGGGGACACAGTATTCAGCAGAACCTCTGGTTGATGCGGGACTTAGTTGAATATGTGATGGACCGTGATCTTCCATGTGCGCTTGTCTCCCTCGATCAGGAGAAGGCCTTCGACATGGTTGATCACGGATTCCTCTTTAAAATCTTGAAGAAGTTCAATTTGAATCCAGTTTTTGTTAAATGGACCTCTTTACTGTATAATAGTGTATATAGTCGGGTTATCGTTAATGGCCTACCGTCGGATGCCTTCAGAGTTCAACGTGGGGTACGGCAGGGTGTCCCCTGTCACCTCTACTCTATGTATTGTTTAGTGAATCCCTTGCAAGAGCCTTCCAAGTTGAACCTTTGTTTCGACCATTTCACATACCTGGTGGAGCTAAAGTCAAGTGCCTCCAGTATGCTGACGACGTCACATGCGTAGTCTCCGACCTAGCTTCCTTCAGAGCCCTTACTGGCACGCTGTCTACTTTTCAAAGAGCGACAGGTGCCAGACTGAACCCCACCAAGACCAAAGGACTCCGTCTAGGTAAGTGGCGGTCGAAACAACTGCCCTTCGCGGCATCATGGGTAGACGACGCCATAAAAATCAATGGCATATGGTTTGGTTACGGGTCACCCGAGTCACTTACCTGGAATGAGAAAGTGGACCTGGTGGAAGCTAGGTTGAAGGACTTTGGCGATCGCTACATTAGTCTGTTGGGGAAGGTAACAGTTATAAATCGTTTCGTTTACCCTCTCTTGTGGTATCCGGGCACTGTTCTGGCCGCTCCAGAGGGTGTCCTGGTGCGACTCGAGAGGGCTGTGTTTAGGTTTCTTTGGTCAGGGAAAACGGAGCTGGTCAGAAGAAAAGTGGTGTACCAGGTTCCTAGGCAGGGGGGATTGGGCCTTGTGCACTTTCCTTCAAAGCTCCGTTTTCTCCTGACCAAATGTGTTTTTAGTGCTGTCGACAGTCAGATGCCGTTTGCCTATTTTGTCCGTTATTGGGGTGGATTATCATTCCGTTGGTTCTTTCCTACCCTGTTTAGCAACAGTGTGCCTCACAGTTGGAGGCCAACGAAGGCATACTGTCAGATGAGGGAGACACTACGTATTATGTCAACTGTAGGGGACGTTTTGCAGTCCAGTGCGGGGGACCAGTACCGGGCCATTTTTGATGACTTGGTTGGTCAGGTCCAACCCAACGACTATGTGTCAGGGCCGGAAGTGTGGCGTGTAGTCCACAGCAGGACACTCGATCACCGCCGGCGTGACCTGCTGTGGCGCATCGCACACGACGCCATCGTAACGAATCTCAAGCGCCTTCGGTGGCGTCTTGGAGATGGCATTTGCCCCCGCACTGGATGCACAGGGTGGGAGAGTGTGCCCCATGTGTTTTGGCAGTGTGGCTTTGTGGCCTTCCTCTGGGAGTGGTTTCAAGCTCTGGCTGATCGCCTCACGTTTTGTAACACCTGGGCGGTCAGCCAGGACTACGCTTTGTATGGTCTGTCACCCCCGCCATGCAATACAAGTGTTCGCGGGATACTTACCTTTGTTTCGGCCTCCATAAAGCTGGCCTTGTGGAGAGACCGGTGTAATATTGTGTTTAGGGGAGAGGGGAAGCCTGTGGACGTCGTCCTGGCGTCGGTGAGGACGGAGATTAAGCTGAGGGTGGAGGCCGACTTCGTCCGTTTGCCAAGGTCGACGTTCGGCAGGTGTTGGGGTCCGCTTGTTTCAGTGCGGGCGGGCCGGGTGATAGTTAATTTGTAAATATTGTAAATATTGAAATTGCAAACAGTCCTACGTGATTGGCTTGGTTTTGGGGTGGTTTTGTACATAGTTAGCACAGACATTTTGTTTGCTAGCGCAATGTAAAGAATTCTGTAAATAGTTCAGGGTTGTGTTTTTGTCCGGTCAGGTTTGGGTTCTACTTTGTTTCTTCGTGCCCGTTTCTACGTACGTAAAAAGCTCTCTAAAAGTACAGTACAGTAGTAACAAAGACTCTTTTGTTCCCTGTTGCACGGTATGTATAGTTTGTTTAGCATTTGTGTTTGTGACCCGTCATGGTTTTTTTTGGGGGGGGGTTGGGATTCTTCTTTAGTTTGCCAGTGCCTGTTTCTGCGTACTTAAAAAGCGCTTCTTCCGCTGGCTGTACTGGCTAAAAACGCAGGGTTAGTTGATCTTTTTTTGGAGTCATTACCTCTGTATACAAGACCTAGAGAGGCGAACCAGGGGCCAATCTCAAAATGATTACTGGTTTTCACAGAGGAAAGGGAGAATCACCGGGTCTGTAGCCCACAGTGTCTTGACAAGAACCCGTCGTTTGCTTTCTGGGGAGCTGAACATTGACAATACCCCCCTAATAAGACGGTTGTTGTATAGCAGTGTTAGGTTAGATGAGGTTTAACGTCTCAGTTTCCAACCAATTGGTTCAAGTCGAGACGACCACGGCCTATTTTCCAGTTATGGCTCACTGGCTTGTTTTCCCTACTCCATTGTTTATGCTGAGCACCAAGCACAAAGGCAGTAGGTTCCATTGTTAAAGTCTTTGGTATGACCCGGCCAGGATTTGAACCCTAGACCTTCCGGCTGCTGTATAGCAGTGTGAACCCTGATTTGCCAGCACTTAAATATGGAAGGGAAATGGAAAGTGAGGCCAGGGAGAAGTATGTCAGTGTGATGAGGGAGTTCGGCCATCCTAAGATTAAAGGACCATGACTGTGGGCTGTTCGTTGCTCACGAAAGAATTTACCTCGGAGCATCTCCTGATGGCCTGATAGATTGCCCATGCTGCGGTGAAGGTGTTTTAGAAATCAAGTGTCCTTTAAGTGTTTCACACAGCATACCAAGCCCTGGAAACCTTGATTACATTGTGCAGGATCCAGTGAGTTACCAACTGTCTTTGAAGACATCACATATGTACTTTACACAGGTTCAGCTGCAAATGGGCGTCACTCAGAGGTCATGGTGTGATTTTTTTGTGTACTCCAGGCATGGTTACATAAGGATTCGTGTTCCATTTCACAATATATCTTGGCAGGAAATCCAAAAATGCTCAGACTACTTTTTCAGAAACTATCTAGCCAAGGAGATGGTTGAAAATAATTTTTGTGCACATCCTGTCAGAAGTCAGAACGTTGTAGACAGTGACAGACCATGTCTAGGGGTAGGCAATGTGCCATGTAATTGATGAGTGCATTATGCAGACGGACGATTAAGGGGAAATGCATTTGTTTTCAAACCAGTAAGCATATTGTATTAAAGTGATGCCGTGAGTTTTCAAAAAGGAAAAACATAAGATTTTGCTTCTTCTAATGTCTTTCTTTATTCTTAAAAATGCCACGAGTGCTTTACAGAGTTGAAGAATACAATTTGTAAGCTCAAAATGATAGTGATAGTCTCGGGAAGTAACCTGAACAGCATAAAATCGGTAAAGTTTTGAAGACCTTTTTCAAAAAACGGTCCTTATTATACGGCATTAAACCACACCTACAACGAACCTGATGTTGAATATGCAATGCTATTGAGGTGCCACCAAGTTAAAAAGACGTACCATACCACACCAGCCTGACTATGCTCTACGGTAGCCTACAGCTGTTCGCTCACGGCCACTAATGTCAGCTATAACAGTTCTCACGGCCAGAGAATGCATGTACGTTCTTGCATAATTGCTTCATAACACTAACTTACATGTATACACTCAATGTAGCTTCCTCTCACTACAGTACGTAGTACAGGCCACAGTCTTTCACTCTTTGGTACGCGTTACAGTACCGATTTGAATTTGGACGTTACAGGTTTACAACGAAAGTTACACCAATACTATCTCTTTTATCGCCATGAGTAAGAACGTCAAAGACGATGGTAAGTGCACATAAAAGGCAGATCATCTAACGTTAGCCTAAATTAGGCTTAATTTACACAGACTAGACAGTATACTATACTAAGGCTACTACAGTAAAACGGGATAGTATAGTCTATAGTGGTATTACCATGCACTCTGTATATTGCAATATCAACGTTACCTCTTCAAGATCCACACACACACGTCTTGTTCACTTGCGTTGTTGTGCTAAATCGATCAGCTGTTTACACCTAGTGAATATGCATTAGTACTTCGTTTTCATTGGTCCGCTCAACTGATGTTCGTTAGGAGACTGAATAGTGTTTGTCCGCAGCACATTTTTGATTTCCTGGAGTTTAGTCGTTATTTTTACGAAAATTTTAAGGCTGTTGCCGGAATTCGCACAACAGGCCTTATTTTTTCTCCCTTACTGTTCGTATGGGTCACTCAAAGGAATCACTGAAATTTTAAACTCGATTTTTTAATGTTTTTTCCTTTTTGCAATCTCACGGCATCACTTTAATAGATCATTCATAACCAAATTTGTCAAAAATGACAAACTATTCTCCTGGCATGTTATAATACTCTCGAACACTTTTAATTGGAATAATTTTCTCTATGATATACGTTTCTCCAGAGGGGCTTTGTAGCAGTTTTTCCATTCCTAATGTGTAGATATATACTTGGATATACCTATTTAGATTCTATAACCAACACAATATATGTACAGACGTCTGTTTACTCGGAGAGGTACAGGGTCTGAAATTTTCCAATCATTTTTGTTCTAAATTGTTAGCAAGTGTTTTCAAAGATGTTGGTATGAGTGTTCTGACTTACTAATGGTCAGGATAGGGTCTTTGCTTGTCAAGACAACTTTAAAGGCAGTAGGCAGTCACCCCAAACAGAGTGAGTGTATCCTGTCACTCTAGTTCATGAATGGTCTATTTTGATCACGTGACAATATTTTTGTTAGTGAATTGTGGAATTCAAGGAGAATTTCGCCTTGCTTTAACTATTGTTTGTAATAGTTATGTTCAAAACGTCTTTAGAGGTGCCTGTAATGCAATAAGAGGAGATTTGCAAGAGTTAGCTGATTTTTCGGAGAAAATTTTGGGGCGACTGCCTATTGCCTTTAAGTCTTTTGCCATACATATACTGTTATGAGAAGCTGATACAGTCCCATAGTTTCAAGTCCATGCAAATTGCACCCAAGTTCACCTGGACCTAATGCCATTCTAAATTCTCTTTTCATTGCTAATACTATATGTTAGTTGTGGGGAGGGGGGGGGGTGTCAGTTATCACCAGGCAAAAACACTGTGCCCTTTTCTAACCACCACTGTCAAAACATACGTACAGTACTGAATACTACTGATAAGAAATTATGGTATTTATTTCATTTCAGAGATTGTACTGTGGTATCACTACATATAAGGCTGTGACAGATTTTTTATTACAATATTTCAGCCATCTAAATTTTTATCATTCATTATTTGGGACATGCATAACAATTCCTTAGATGTTTTACAATCATATACAGACACAATGGCATATTAGTTTTGCTTGTGGAATTTATCTGCAGTAACCCATGCTATGTTAAAATGTTTGTGGGCTGGGTAAAGCATAACACCAGGTTATTGAAGAAGTGAAAGTATCTATTTAAATTTCTTGACTTATGGTAATGACTCCCATCATGAAATAGTTGCTCCAGGTTCTCCCAAAAAATTATAAAACCGGGAGCTACTTCTTGCCAGTTTTGGCTCTCGGTATATATGTTGGCTTAATATAAGGCATGCCCTTAGGAAGATTTTTTTTTTATTTCTTTTAAATTGAAAATGCATCATCGGCGAAGAGGCTGAACCCATCTGACCTGGTTGTATATTTAACACTGTGTGTGATGCTGTTCCACTGCAAGATAGGAGGGTAGAAGTGAATTAAAGTTACATCCAATTTTTTAAACCCAATAGTATACAATAAATTCTGAGAACGTACATTTTATTTTGTTTCATTTGCACTTTCATGTTATCATAAATGAACCTGCCTGTCTCAATTGGTGTGCCTCTTGCACTTTTGTTTTGCTACTATTAAGACAAAACTGGAAATTCTCCTCTTCCTGAAAATAGGAAAATAGAATAGGTTCTCACTGATTGAGAGCAATAGACCCAAGTGACCCTCTGTAAGTTTTATGCCTCCATGAATTAACAGGAAAGAATTTCATACCTCTAGCAGAGCATCTGCTTTACACCCAGAGGCCTGGGATAGAATGGTACCAAAGACTTAAAAAATGGAAACTTCTGTCATTGTGAGTGGTGCTCCACATATGGGCACTGCTAGTTACAGTAGGCCAGAAGGTTAGAAACTGAAGGCAACAGGAAGCACCAAACAAAAAAAAAACACGAGCAGGAGAATTGTGTTATACATTCAATGTTAAAAATACTTTCAGATATATGTAATAAATGTATATGTATTTCTATAGAAAAAATGGCACATCTGCTTATACTTCATGTAGATCAAGTAGACAGTGAACATCCTCACCCATCCCTTCACCCTTTATTCTACCTTGATGGAATGTAACAGTATGCAGAAATGGGATTTAATCATACTGTGATAACAGTTTGTTAGACAACCACTTGGGCAGGGGGGTCATTTATGGTTGCCCTGCAGGTGATCCTTTGCATTTGCATCATGTTATTTATTTGCATGAAGAACATGTTCACAATTGTCATTGACTGTCATGTCTCCCATTGGATAGAATACTGGATACTGTTCATTCTGTCGCTGTACAATGGAATGCATGTGTGCATTTATAATGGAAGTTGAATATAATTAAGAGACATGAGTCAAACATTAGACATTATTTGTGTTCATTGAATGTTCTGCATAACATGTTGGTTCTCAACCTTTTTCTTCCCATGTCCCCTTTGGTCCTAGCCAAACTAGCCTTGCTCTAGCCAAACCATGTTTTCCCCATAACAGGTAAAATGTGATCCAGTCTGCACTACGTGTGATTACGAAGGGTCGTATTGTTTCCTAATTGATTTTGTCTATTGAAAACTTCCATGAACAGTGTATGCAAAATAAAGGTTGTTAAACCACTTTTCTCCTAGTTGAATCCATGACCTCAAAAAACAACATATTGAAAACTCGAATTCAATGGTGTTACTAATCCATGTCATATAATTTCCCCTCACAGTAATCCCCCCCCCCCCCCCACAATCCTTGGTTTGGGAAGAACTACTGGCATATAAGAGGACAACAAACCAAACATGCATACCATTTAGTTGCTGTTAAATCTGAAATCACATCTGAAGGGTTCACACAACATTTGCAGCTCACAAAGTGCATTACCACTGAAATAGTTATCACCCCCAAAATGGGTATGTAGAAAACCTATTTCTGCCTGTTCAATAAATCTGTAAAACAAACTATCAAAGTCTAAATGACCATGACCCAAGGCTGGTCTTCAGTGTATTGACACCCCCCTCCCCCTTTCTGCCCAGCTTGTGTACAATGGTAAGCCTACACAAATGGTAATACACTACATGATCAAATGAATTTGGGGTAAAAAATACAAAAGTCCATGTTAACCCCAACATGTATAACATACCTACTGTCACGTTATACTCTGACAATTATAGCTCTGGAGAAATATGAATTTCAATTCAACCTACCAGGCTAAAACTGTACATAATATTCAAATCTGTTGTTCTCAATAATTAAGTCCACTGTGATTACAGGAGCATGTACAATTACCATGGTAGTCTGATTGCAGGTTTCAGTATTTTCCTACACGTCATTAGTTGCCTGTGGTCCCTATGCACTATGTGGGTCAAAGGTGGTGGGTATACAAAATTCACTTATCACTTAGACACAAGGGGAGGGAGTAAGTTCACTAATGCTGCACATACAGTGACTATGTCATCAGGTAGAGGGATGAGGGTTACAGGGAGGGTTTCCTTTAATATGCCGAACCATTTCTTTCTCCCAATAGCTCGCTCCACATGTATCCTGGCGTTGGGCCACTTTCTTGGTGTTCTTTACCTCCTCTGGTTCCTGCTGTTCGCGGCCTTTACTGGGGGTGGGATTTCGAGTTTTGCTTGCTTCAAGAGTAGATCTTCCTTACTCGTAAACCCTCTATCTGCTAGAATGATATCCCCACAATCAACCAGATCGAAGAAGCCAGATTCTCTAGTAATATGAACATCTGTAGCTCTTCCTCCCCATACTTTGGAAACAAAGGTAATCATTCCATTAGGGGCGATAGCGACAAGGAACTTAATAGTGTTATGCTTCTTGTAATCTGACCATGTCAGAGACTGAAGTTCTAGGTTACGTGGTCGTCCAATGAAAACCTCTGTGCAGTCAAGTGTGCAACGAAGGGTTTTGAATTTTCTTTTCATAGACTCTGGCATATTCTCCAGTATAACTTGCTTATCTGGCCAAAAAAATGAGTGGGCTCAGTTCATTTGCAAGAAATTTCACCCATGTATGAGCTTTTTAAGTACGTAGAAACAGGCACTGGCAAACTAAAGAAGAATCCCAAACCCAAACAAAACCATGACGGGTCACAAACACAAATGCTAAACAAACTACACATACCGTGCAACAGGGAACAAAAGAGTCTTTGTTATACTGAACTCCAGTAACTGCCACTGCAGCCAACCCCAAAACAACTCCCCACAACCACATACCACCCAAACAAATTCCGCCCACACGCCCAAAGGAAACACCACGCCCGAAGGCAACTCTACACCCCACGGCAACAACACGCCCGAAGGCAACACCACGCCCGAAGGCAACACCACGCCCGAAGGCAACACCACGCCCGAAGGCAACACCACGCCCGAAGGCAACACCACGCCCGTAGGCAACACTACGCCCCAAAGGCAACACTACGCCCGAAGGCAGTACTACGCCCGAAGGCAACACTACGCCCCAAAGGCAACACTACGCCCGAAGGCAACACTACGCCCGAAGGCAACACTACGCCTTAAGGCAACAGCACTTAAAAAGCACCAGGGCAAATACAGGTGCACCTTGCCCAAGGGTGCCCCGGAGGCAGTTGTGGCAAAGGGTAACCTCATTATCCCCACGCTTTAACAAGCTCCACAACCGGATGCAGTTTAACGTCCTACCCATGTATTGAAAATCTGAGAGGCTGTGCTACTAGACACGTTGAACACAGCCGCTAAAAATACCAACGTTAAGGCCATTCTCAGTTTCATCAATACCATTATGTATTTCTTTGATGTAAGTGCCCTTGATGGACCAGGTTTCTTTGGTGTTACTTTTCCTTTCAGGGTTGATTTTGGGGTTGATTCCTTGCTCCCAGTCCAGTATCTCATCTTGATTACCTTTGGTTCCAAGTATGAGAACAAAGTTTCAAATTTCAGCCTGCTCACTATACCAGTGAAATTTCTAGTTGTTGTGTCGGACTTCAACACCTTGTCACAAATATTTGTACTCTGTGTACTGGAACCTTTGAGGCTACGTTCAAGTTTCTTAACCCTTCTCTTCAGGTTTTTCAATTTAACACCTTTTTCCAAGCAACCACCACATTCGGGTTGCTGTGGATGAACATAGTCATGGTCACTTTATAAACTTCTCTTAGTAGATGGTGGCATATCTTCTGTGACTTCCTGGCCTTCATCTGTAACATCATCGGTTTCTGGCATGGCAGCTTCTGGTGCAATTCCAGGTTCATCTATTTCTAGCAATTTTCTCTTCTTGGAGATCTTTTCGTAGGGTAGTCATGGTGCTGGGGGCTTCCTTGCAGACTTCCTTTTCGATGCCAATGTAGGATTCGAGGTATCATACCCAAGGTATTCAGTTGGGTCCGGGAAGGAAGCTGTTGGCTCAGAATTTTTGAAGTGAAGGAAACAAACTCTGTCTTGGTTTTGACTAGGTTGCCAATTACGTCCACCTTTGGTTTTTCGATTGATAAGTTTTGTCCACCTTTTTCGCCCTTCTGGGTCCTTAGCCTCCGTTGGAAAAGGGAAAAGTCGAAATGGCGGCTTGCACATACAGTGCGTGTGCAAAACACGTGAGGTGGGGTTTTCTGTTTTGACAGTGTCCGTTTCTATGCACTTAAAAAGCATACAGCTCCTAAAATACAGACCATGGACCTCGCATAACTGTGCGTATCATTTGTCAAGTTTGAAAGTACTATTTGAGCAACCGATTACAGCACATATTCTTCCCATTGTAATGCAGGTTGGTCTGTAGAAGAGAAGGAAATAAAAAATCTCAGAAAAGGTCGAGACATCTCATCTTTACCATATTTTTTTGTGGATAAATATACAGTAGACTCACTCTCTTTTGCAGTAGCAGTACATAACTTAAAATGTACTGAAGCCAAATCTGACATACAGTTAATACACTGGATTCTATCTGACCAGTTCTATATTTTCTGAGCTGCAGTTTTTTTTTTTTTTTTTTTTTTTTTTTTTTTTTTTTTTGTTGTATTGTTAATACCTCATGACTCCTCTCAGCACCGAATTCAATCTAGTTATCTCATGTATTTTACAGTAAGAGGCTACCAATACATAGGGCATTGGCAGTAAACACATTAAAATTTAGGAAGGGGACTAGTGAACCCAAATAAACTAAACACCGCATTCGAAGAATGCATGGGAATCATTTGCGGAGGGGGCTTCACAAAAAGTGTTTCAAAAGCCACAATTTAGTGATCTAGCCTAGTGCTTGATTTTTTACATTTGTGTGTTAAATTTTTGATTGTGAACTTTTACTACAGTGGGAAAGCACCCCTACGTTTAAAATTAAACAAGGACGTTTCCTCTTCCTCCCAACTTCCACTGCCACTTGCGCTGCCTATGCTGTAATCTAGGGATGATTCATGTACATCAACTGTAGTTGCAAATTAACTGCACTTTTCATGAAACTAATCTATTGACGAGGCAGCACTGAATATCAGATGCTGGGTCAATAAATTAGAATTTCCTTTTTAATTGTCCCCTTATTAAAATACACTTTTAATAAACCTAGCTACAGTAGGCAGATGTGCCCTAATATTTATAGAAACTTAGGCTACAGTAAGTGAGGAAATGCAATGGAGTTCATATAGCCTACACTATGCAACTTTAGTTACATAAGGCCTATTGTGTAACGTTTACTTAGCCTAGCCTGGATACAGGTACTGTAAGTTTTTTTAACACCAGCCGCATAGCTAGCCTATTAAAAACAAGACATTTTTTTACCTTGGAAATTTGAGTTAGAAAGGTACCCACTTCAATAAGACTACGATAATATTATTAGACCTAGTCTAGGCTTATATCATCGGTGATGGTATATTGAAAGTACAGCAGGAGTTGTGAATACAGTAGGCATTATTTTCTATACTCTGTCATTACGTTATCCGTTTGTTTTCTGTGTGAAATTCGCTGATCTAGTGCTAACACTATTATCGTTCACCCACTCTCACTTAATCGAAGGACGAGCGAGCGAACGGGCTTAAAACAGTTTCGCATGAACCATACTCACAATTTTACACGGAATTATCCTTTGACTGAGTTATAAGTGGGTAGGATCATCACTTTCCTAGGATGTAGAGTTTAGTTTGGGAACGAAAATAAGACGGATTTAACCAATAAATTCGATTAGAGATCCTGGCAATGACTATTGTTCATCGCATGAATTGTACACATTGACAATATTTGTTGAGGATTCTATCTCACCTGACCTTTACCGGAAAGTTAGGTCACCTACACGACACATACGCAATTGCTAATTACGAACTAGCTTATTGACAAATTGGACTGCTCAAACCACGAATTCTTCCTGATAGATTGTTGCACGCTGCGCTTTTTTTTTTTGACCGGACCTACACTCCCACATAACCTGGTCCTTCCTATCTGCAGTCACTACTAAAGACATTGGAGAACCACATATAGAACAAGTAACACACCTCGCAATTAAACCATTTTGTTGACACCATTCAGTAGTTGCGTCCCTTCTCCAAAATACTTCTGAACATAGCTGATCATATGTAGAAATAACAGAAGTTGAACATATACTCGCGCGGTGGTAGGTTGGTTCATTCCTAACAATTTGAGTTGAATTTTCCCTTGTTGGTAACTTGGGAATCAGTATGAACATAGACATGTCGCTTTGGAATGTATGGTTTCGGCAAGGCCATCTTCCAAAAAGCATTGCCACTAGAACAAGCCTACCTAACAAAAGATACCAACAACCGGCCCAGAAGTCCTGGGTAGGACGTTAAACTGCATCCGGTTGTGGAGCTTGTTAAAGCGTGGGGATAATGAGGTTACCCTTTGCCACAACTGCCTCCGGGACACCCTTGGGCAAGGTGCGCCTGTATTTTTTGCCCAGTTTTGTTGTTTGTGTAAATAGTGTAAATAGTGTATATAGTGTACATACTATAAATATAGCAAGTTGACTCCGCCCCGGACCACCTCGTGGCAAGTGGACCCCGCCCCGGACCCCTCGTGGCCCCTTGGGGCAGTTTGTGATGATTGTTTGGTCTGGTGTTTTGGTTTTTTGGTTGTTGTTGGGTGGTAATGGTTTGGTCTGGTGTTGTCTTTCGTTGGCGTTATGTAGTAATATTGGTTAAGGGTGGCCGGGGGGCGGTTGGTTTGTGGGGTATTTGGGTTGTTAGTGTGTGTGTGGTTTTATTGTTGTAATGAACATAATTTTCTGTTTGATTTGGTGGTGTGTGGATAGTTTTGCCTTTGTGTTCCTGTCCGATCCGGTTTGAGTTTTTGTTTTTGTTTGTATGTGCCGTTTCGATGCACTTAAAAAGCACCGGCCCAGAAGTACAGGGAAATATGGACGCTCCCGGCTTCATTACGATTGGTTAATCACAATGACGTAATATCTAACAGACAATCTCACAACCAATGGGGGAGCTCAAGAGCATCCCCACGCCTAACGAGTTCAAATCCGAGAAGACCCATGTGATGGGAACTGACGGCTGGAGCACTGCGAATTTGTAGGCTACTTCATTCCTAATGATCAAATTGATTTTAATGACGTCATGATCGTTAAACAGTTTTAGAGGCGGAGGGGGTTGCTGGGATTGGTAAAAAGGATATCTAGAGATCCTTAAAAATATGCTTTCCCATATTAATTACCAATTACAGAAACGATATGCAAGTGTTAACTGACAGTAAAACACCCCGTCAAGGCAAATTCAAATATAAATTCTATTTACAAAATATGAAAGTTTAATATATTTAGGATTAAATTTACAAAATATGAAAGTTTAATATATTTAGGATTTTTCTCTCACTTAAAATATGGAAGTTTAATAATATCGGAAATCTTTTTCATACTGGAATATTCCTTTCATTTTGTAAGGTGGGCATATCCCAATCGTTAAGTTGCCTTCGGGCGCGGTGGCCTTTGTGGGCCGGTTGGTTGACGGGTAAGACTTTGTTTTGGGGTGGTTTGTGGTTGTTGGGCGAGGGGTTGTTGTTTCGGGGTTGGCTGCAGTGGCAGTTCCTGACCCTCAGTAGTAACAGAGACTTTTGTTCCCTCTTCCATGGTGTGTGTAGTTTGCCATTGTGTTTGTAATCCGACAGGGTTTTTGTTTGGGTTTGGGGTTCTTTAGTTTCTGAGTGCCTGTTTCTACGTACTTAAAAAGCTCTCTCTGTGCTTTCATTTTGCGATACACTTTTTAAATAAACAGAATATAATTCTTACCTGTGACAGGGTGGACTTCTCCATCTCACAGACAGTAACGTAGTAAATAGCAGCGTTCAAGACATCCAACGAAATTTCCAAAGGAATAATGTCGATGTCAACTCCTTCCAAAAGAGGTTTCGAGAACGATGTGAAAACATGCAGTGCTAAAGCGACGCGTATTACCAGATCGATTTTCTTAGACTTAGGCAATGTTTTGCCGCTTTGAATGGCATCGTTAATTTCAGAGATGCATTCTTCCTCCATTTGTTTCACCGCGGCCGAAACATCGGGTGAAAAGGTGAAGTCCTTTGCTGAAGACACAAGTTCATTCAACTTTAGAAAAATATCAGTTAAAGATGACACTGGCGATTCCCGAAGTCGCTCGCGTGCTTCCTCCGATGAGAGTGGTGTAGGTCTTAAACAAAGTGGAACAAAAATTAAAAAACCTATCTAAAAGTCCGTGTCCCTGATGCAACAGCACCATCAGCTTTGAAAGAGGATACATTTGAATGGAGCCCAAAATGCAAAATGGCATTTTCTCTGGAATGTCCCTTTTTGCTTGTGACGCATAGTTCAGAGACACCTGTTCGCAAAATAGAGATGTCTCGCCAGTACCTGCGTCGCAATCCCCCTTCAGCAGTTTGAACAGTGTCATATATCTCCCTGGATATTATAAAGCCTTTGTGGATGGTTGACAAAGTTTTGGTCAGTCCTGACGATGTTGTTTTATGGATCACGGGTGTAGGGCTTTGATCTTGGTCAGATATAGTGTTTAAAGGATCAAGGCCACTTTTCACTCTCCTTTATTGCTTGGCTTTTATCAGTTGATGGTGGTCCGCATAGAAGTTGGTAGATATTGGGCTTTGTATCATGCCCGATGGTGTAACCAAATTACTTGTGAATCCGATGACAAAAAGTGAGGTTGATATAATACCGGCAAGCATATATCCAGGACAGCAACTCAAGGAGTCCGCTTTATCACTTAAAAATTTGAAGACAGTGTCATTCGTTAATACTTTTTCCACTTTAAATTCCATCGAACTTAGTCTCTTGTGAAATGCGCTCCAGGTTTCCTCCGGCTGGCGAGCCAATTTCCCCATGATGTTAGTCATAATTGAAACAAGTGGTATAATTGAGTAGCCAGATATTATGGGCCTTTGGTCTACTGGCATGAACTGTTAATGAACTCTGATTTCGGAATAGTTCAATGGCGTATTCACCAGAGACTAGCCTTTCGATTCCATTTCATGGTCCGATGAACAGTAAGTCTTGAATTTCCATAACAAAAGAAGTTATTCTGATTGGTCAGTAGTGCCATTACGTAGACCTTAAAGCAGTTCCGTCGCAATTTTTGACCCCGAAATGGGGTGGAGAAAAATAGTGCTAAGAACGTGTGTTCGTGTGTGTGTTGCAAAGGAGGTTTAATAAAAAATGAAGATAACTGCATACGACATAAATCCTGATTACAGTAAGCTCTTTCACCACGAGCGAAGTTTTCCTGACAGAGATACTTGTGTAAGTGATCATTTAGGTCAAAATAGAACCACATATTCTTATTCTTCGCAAAACTTCGAACAATGTACTTCAATTGTAGGAAACGTTTCTTCAGTGACTTCAAACACCAGAACTGAGAATAAATAATCCATGACGCCGCTATGTGGGGTGGACAACCATTTCCACAGAGAAAAAGAAAACTCCAGTGTGTGTTTGTCAGACGTTGGCTTATTCCAAATCATTCGTTAATACTTCTGCGGACATGATTTGAAGGCATAAAATACGCGTCCATTGAGTTTTTGAAAAAGTTCTTTTCTGCTGCGACTTACAATTTCGTAACTTAAACGGGGCATTCCATCACATAACACTTGCAATTCATCAAAGTCGACAAATAAGGAAAAATTACAAAGTGCATCCATTATTATCTTGCTCTGTGTTTATACTTTTCACAAACTGCAGAATGCAACTTTTTTTTTCTTTTGGTATACGTCACTTACGTATGCAAAATGTTTTATTTCTAAGCTGAAGCGGTATGAGGGCGTTAATGAGAGCCTTTAAGGCGTATGGCGTACTTCATTGACAGAGCAAACTAGTCAGTTCTCAGACAGCTCCACTTAAAAAATATGAAAGTTGCAAGTAGCCCTGTAGGCAGTAAGGCCTTGGGTCGATAACATCCTATATTCGTCGTTACGCAGTTTGACAAAAGCCAGGAAGTCTATTATCCAAAAGGATAAATCTTCCTGATTAAATGTGAACTCTTCGTAATTGCATATCATTTTACAACATCTATTCAGCTAATCAGCTCTATTCAGCAATGTGTATTCCTTCGCAAATTTTACGGCGTTTGCTAAGCTGTAAGCTTGAATGTTTATCCCTTCACTTATTGTAGGGCGTTTGCTAACCTCTTGTCGCTCCTCTTTGAAGTGAGAAGTTAAGGAAGTAATTTGAAATAGCAGTTCACTTTTTTTGGTCTAAAATCGATGAGAAAGTTTGCTAACGAGCAAATAGCCTCTGACACAGCCAGCAATAGAGTATGAAAGTAGGGGTTCGATAAATAAATTTCAATATTTTTTGTTGAAAGTAATGTGATATATAATATAATAAACTCTCAGTATTTTGGGAAAACTTTTTGTGGTGAAAAGTTAAATATTGTGCATTTTATCCCATTTGTTCTCTGCTCGACAGTATTTCTTATACTGTGTTGGGTCGATCATCGGTATTCAGTATCGGCAGGGGCGCCAATCTGTATTCAAATGTGGGTGGGGGGCGGGGGCACATGACCACAAACCAATCCCTTTGGTTTTGAAGAGGGGGCACCTTCCTATAGGCCCTTTCCTCCCCCACCCCACCCCCCCCCCCCACCCATGACTGACGTTGTCCCATTCTAATAAGGATTATCATTTCAAAGTTAACATGACCATCATAGATGATCTGCCAGGTGAAATACACGAGGTCCACGGAATAACTTCAAGATCATCATGTCGCAAACTATCTGGAACAACTCTTCGCAGCGTGGATCATTGACGGAGATCATGGACCCGACCAGGCCCGTTGCTAGGGTGATACTGTATATTTTGGGGTGTGAAGGTCCCAAATTCCGACCGGCTGGATGTTTTTTCCAACTGACTGGAGGCGTTTAAATTGCACTTTGTGATGTACTCTGCGTTTTGTATACAGCAGTGGGGATCCTTCCTTTGTCACTACATAAATATGTCGTCCTGGAGGGGGAACGCCCCTTCCCCTTGAGAAATTTTTGTTAATTTCAGGTTGCTTAGATGCAAAATGGTATTATCTTTGGGATATTTTTGGAGCTGATCGTAGTATAGCAAAGGTGTGTAGGGATTAGCAAGGGGGTTTTTCAGAATGCTTTGTAGTCGTAAGTGTATTAGCAATCACCATCTATACCGATAATTGCTTCCGCGAAGCGCTCGGTAAAAAATTTTGAAAACTAAGAGTCTGTGCCTGTAAAAATGTACCATTTTTTTTTGGGGGGGGGGGGGTTGTGATACATGGGTCCTCAGATCAACTTCTAAGAAAATGCAGAGAAGCACCATCATACCAATATAACAAAACCAGATTATTAGGTCACCCTCATTTTGGGGGTGGTTGTAAAAAAATATTGAAATTTAATGCCCAAAAATTCAGATAAATAGTGCACATGATCCCCATAAGCGTAAATATGTGCGCCAAGCACATCCCAACAAAAGGAAAACATATTCTGAAACCTCTTATGGGGTACATAGCATAAACGAAAAAATACTTTTGGGATCCTGTTGGCGCGTTGCGTTAAATTGATCCGAACCCTTGATGAACAGCACCCTCGTGCTATTTTCAAGACCTCATAACTTGATGCGCCAACAAGATCCCATGGAGTAAACAACTTTACATGAGAGAACTCAAAGCCCTAAATCAGTTTCAAGTAAAAAGTTTATGGGATCATGTTGGCGCATGGAGATAAGAGAGGTCAAAAGTCGAAATTTTCATTTTTGTCGCGTTTTCGCACCTCCGTAAGTACACGGCACAATTGGATTAGAATGACTGCACGTTGCAGAGACAATCCACCCCTAATAATAAATGAAGAAAGAAGCATGGGACCTCTGCAATTGGTTGAGATACAAATTTTTGAAAATTCCCAATGCATCAATATTTCAAGCATATTTTGTGCAGAACGGCACATTGTGCCATTTTCTTGCTCTAATATACATCTGCGCCATCAACATCCCATCAAAAAATTTTCATATTTGCTTTAGTTTTATGTTTGTTAGCAGAAATCAGTTGAAAAATTATTGGGACTATGTTGGCGCATGAACTTAAAAGAAAGGTCAAAGGTCATACCGGCAAACAATTTCTGCTATTTTGGGCAAAATTGCGTTTCCCAAGATGTACGAAAAAATGCATGCGCCAACATTGCCCCAATGAACTCTAAGTATTTCATGTTTATATGGGCACTTATCAACACATTTCATGTAAAATCAGTATGGGACTTGCATGGCGCTGAAAAATATCCGGGTCAAAGGTCACAGCTCGGCCTGGGATGCCAAATCAACTTTTCATTAAGGTTCCCAGGTGAACATCTCTGATTTTGATGATTTTCCCCCATAATGTTGCTGCATAGACAAAATGAACACACTGAAATTTTGAGGCCGATAGCTCAAGCAGTTCCGCAGTAATGGCCGCCTAAAAAGTATTGCGCAATACCATATTTTCATGCCAAATGTTGCTTTTGTGATTTTTCATGACTTTGGATGCTGATAACTTTTCACAGGAAAATGGTATAAGGCCCAAATTTGATGTATGTGATATCTGGTGGTCACATAATTATAAGCTGGTTTCAGATCAGCAGTAGCTAGCTTAATTTTGGAACGCAAACCATCAAACGGCCACTACGACCGCGACTCCAGGAGTCTCGGTGACAAAGGTTTTGAGGCAGGGTATTCTGCAGTTGGAGTCTCAGTTAAAAGGGTGCTGACTAGACTGCGACCGCGACTCCAGGAGTCTCGGTAAGAAAGGTTATGGGGCAGGGTATTCTGCAGTTGTACCCTTTTGGCGCACAAGCACTGTAGCCAGCCTTTTAGCTCAACTTCCCAGGCAAACCGAAAGTTCCTTTGGAATTTTGAAGATGCTAGGAATACAATTACATCCCCGGACTAATTCTAATTACCTTTGTCCCAAATGTATATCTTGCCTGGGAAAGATAGCCACCGGATGGACAGAATTTGACAGTCGCACGGTGGATTGCTCCTTCATTGCAAAGTGTCGACGTCGCGGAATTACCGACCAAGGAGGAGTTTGCAGGAGGAACTCACAGACTCGTTGCAACTTGCGAAATACTCTCGTATCTTTTTCGACCATTTAGTGTTTAGAACCTGATGGAATTATTTAATTAGCCCCAGGCTACAACTCGAGCCCACAGTTAATATTTTTGGTTTCGATGATAAGAGAAACCTATGCATTCATGATGGCGTGTGTGTGTATGTATGTGCGTGTGTGTATGTGTGTGTGTGGGTGTATGTGTGTGTGTATGTGTGTGTTTGTGACACTTTGCTCGTTAACACGATATCTCAAGAAGGGAAACTCTGACAGTTCTCAAACTTGGTACATAGATGCCCCATATTGAGAGGAAGAACCCTATTGTTTTTGGTGGGGGTCAAAGGTCACCGGGGTCAAACTCTGAAAATCTTGTTAACACAATATCTTGAGGTAGGAAGCTTGGATGAATTTCATACTTTGTATGTAGATGCGTTATGGTATGAGGAAGAACCCTATCATTTTTGGTGGAGGTGAAAGGTCATCTGGGGTCACCGGGGGTCAAACCCTGAAAACTTCGTTAACACAATATCTCAAGAAGGGAAACTCTGACAGTTCTCAAACTTGGTACATAGATGCCCCATATTGAGAGGAAGAACCCTATTGTTTTTGGTGGGGGTCAAAGGTCACTTGGGGTCACCGGGGGCCAAACTCTGAAAACCTTGTTAACACAATATCTTGAGGTAGGAAGCTTGGATGAATTTCATACTTTGTATGTAGATGCGTTATGGTATGAGGAAGAACCCTATCATTTTTGGTGGAGGTCAAAGGTCATCTGGGGTCACCGGGGGTCAAACCCTGAAAACTTTGTTAACATGATATCTCAAGAAGGGAAACTCTGACAGTTCTCAAACTTGGTACATAGATGCCCCATATTGAGAGGGAGAACCCTATTGTTTTTGGTGGGGGTCAAAAGTCACCTGGGGTCACCGGAGGTCAAACTCTGAAAACCTTGTTAACACTATCTTGAGGTAGGAAGCTTGGATGAATTTCATACTTTGTATGTAGATGCGTTATGGTATGAGGAAGAACCCTATCATTTTGGTGGAGGTCAAAGGTCATCTGGGGTCACCGGGGGTCAAACCCTGAAAACTTCGTTAACACGATATCTCAAGAAGGGAAACTCTGACAGTTCTCAAGCGTGGTACATAGATGCCCCATATTAAGAGGAAGAACCCTATTGTTTTTGGTGGGGGTCAAAGGTCACCTGGGGTCACCGGGGGTCAAACTCTGAAAACCTTGTTAACACAATATCTTGAGGCAGGAAGCTTGGATGAATTTCATACTTTGTATGTAGATGCGTTATGGTATAAGGAAGAACCCTATCATTTTACGTAGAGGTCAAAGGTCATCTGGGGTCACCGGGGCTCAAACCCTGAAAACTTCGTTAACACGATATCTCAAGAAAGGAAACTCTGACAGTTCTCAAACTTTGTACATAGATGCCCCATATTGAGAGGAAGAACCCTATTGTTTTTGGTGGGGGTCAAAGGTCACCTGGGGTCACCAGGGGTCAATCTCTGAAAATCTTGTTAACACAATATCTTGAGTTAGAAAGCTTGGATGAAATTCATACTTTGTATGTAGATACGTTATGGTATGAGGTAGGACCCTATCATTTTACGTGGAGGTCAAAGGTCATCTGGGGTCACCGGGGGTCAAACCGTGAAAACTTCGTTAACACGATATCTCAAGAAGGGAAACTCTGACAGTTCTCAAACTTGGTACATAGATGCCCCATATTGAGAGGAAGAACCCTATTGTTTTTGGTGGAGGTCAAAGGTCACCTGGGGTCACCAGGGGTCAATCTCTGAAAATCTTGTTAACACAATATCCTGAGTTTGGAAGCTTGGATGAAATTCATACTTTGTATGTAGATACGTTATGGTATGAGGTAGGACCCTAGTATTTTACGTGGAGGTCAAAGGTCATCTGGGGTCACCGGGAATCAAACCATGAAAACTTTGTTAACAACCTATCTCAAGAAGGGAAACTCTGACAGTTCTCAAACTTGGTACATAGATGCCCCATATTGAGAGGAAGAACCCTATAGTTTTAGGTGGGGGTCAAAGGTCACCTGGGGTCAAACTTTGAAAACCTTGTTAACACAATATCTCGAGGTAGGAAGCTTGGATGAATTTCATACTTTGTATGTAGATGTGTTATGGTAAGAGGAAGAACCCTATTGTTTTTGGTGGAGGTCAAAGGTCATTTGGGGTCACCAGGGGTCAAACCCTGAAAACCTTGTTAACCTGATATCTCCAGGTAGGAAGCTTGGATAAATTTCATACTTTGTTTGTAGATGCCTTATAGTTAGAGAAAGAACCCTATTATTTTTGGTGGGGTTGAAAGGTCATCTGGGATCACCGGGGATGAAACCCTGAAAACCTGGTTAACACGGTATCTCAAGGTAGGAAGTTTGAATAAGTTTCATACTTTGTATGTAGATGCGTTATAGTAAGAGGAAGTATCCTATCATTTTTGGTGGAGGTCAAAGTTCATTTGGGGTCACTGGGGGGTTAAACTCTAAAAATCTTGCTAACACGATATCTCCAGGTAGGAAGCTTGGATAGATTTCATACTTAGTATGTAGATGCATTATAGTGAGAAGATGAATCTTAGTTTTTTTTGGTGGAGGTCAAAGTTCATCTGGGGTCACCAGGGGTCAATGTCTGAAAACCTTGTCATGATGATATCTCCAGGTAGGAAGCCTGAATAGATTTCATACATGGTAAATTCGATGTGTTATAGTAAGAAGATGTACCCCATTGTTTTTGGTGGAGTTCAAAGGTCATCTAGGGTCACCGAGGGTCAAACACTGAAAACCTTGTTAACACAATATCTCAAGGGAGAAAGCTTGGATAGATTTTATACTTAGTATGTGGATGTGTTATGGTGAAAAGATGGCCCCGATTGTTTTTGGTGGAAGTCAAAGGTCATCTGGGGTCACCAGAGGTCAAAGAGCAAAATTTCCCAAGAATTCCCGAGATCGTCATCTGGGGTCATTAGAGGTCAAAACACAAATTTCCCAAGAATTCCCAAGACAAAATAGGAATACAAAACACTAGTTTTCCAACATGTTAAGATAGCATTTGACCATTGACTGAAAGGTATGGGACATCATGGCTTTATTTGGAATAGAACATATATCATCGAAACCTCACTGCATTTTTGCATTCTGGTTTTATGAAGTTATCAGGGACGCAGATCGGGTTTGGGGATGGGGGGGGCAACAAATTTTTCGACAACCCTAATTTCAATAGAAAATGTATAAATAGAAAATTTATAGATATCTACAGTGTTGAGAAATAGCATATGGGATATGGGGATATGCATTATGTTGAAAGGGTTAAATGGAAGATTCACATTAATACTTTAATGGGCTCAAACTGGCGTTTTCTCGAAGCCCTAAGGCCATCAGCACACCACAATATTATATTTTTTTTACTCTGCCTGTTTTTTCTTACTCTGTCTGATTTTTCTTACTCTGCCTGAATTATTGGGGGGCAAAATGATATGTTTGCATCCACAATATTTTCTTTGGAGGGGCAATTGCACACCCTTCCCCCCAGGATCGACGCCCCTGACGGTTATTAAGGTAACTCACCGGAGCCCACCGGCAGTAACTGCCGATGGGGTCGTAAAAACTCGGGCAGAAAGCCGTTTTTGGCTTATGTAGAGCCCCCGTCTTTTCCGTAGAATGGGATCGATTACGTTTTTGAATCCATTGACTGTCGTAGCAGTTACAGCTTCCTGTGGCAAATTGTTCCATTCCGTAATAATTCTCTGACTAAAAAAATACTTCCTAATATCCAGTCGACAGTAGTGTTTCTGAAATTTTATTTGATGTCCTCTGGTTCTACTACTTTCTGACAGATTGAAAAAGATTGACTGATCCACATTTTCTAGTCCCTTAACTATTTTAAAAACTTCTACCAAGTCAGCTCTAAGTCTACGCATTTCTAGTGAAACTAAACCAGTTCGCTCAAGCCTTTGATCATAACTGAGAGTAGATAGTTCTGGGATCATTTTTGTAGCACGACGTTGTACTTTTTTAGGCAGACAGGGTCGGATCCAAGGAGGGCGTAAGGGGCCTAGGCCCTATTTTCGGCAGAGCAATGATTTTTGTGAAAGAATTTTACATCTCCAACCCCAAATCATTCCACCATGCACTTTCTGCAGACGGTTACGCCCCCCCCCCTTTCTCATGGATTCGGCCCTGGGCAGACATTATGGTGGTAGGGTCGAAGTTCGAAAAACAAAAATTAAGTGCCCCGATATATTACCGCGTTCCTGCACAGAATTACAACGTTTCATAACCTTCACACAGCATGCCTCAGCAACAGCTTTCTTGGTACATCAAGTCTAAGTTACGAAATTTTCTACCATAAAACAAAATAGATCAGAACATTAAGACTCTTTCTGTTACCTTTTAGCAGGTAGAAATCAGGTTAAAATTTCTGTTTTAGTCAGTCAGAATAGGTTAAAGCTAAACCAAAAGGATGCTCGTTTCCAGAGCAGTAGCCTGGCCGAAATCCCATGGGGCAGTCCATGATAACGTCCAGTGGCGTACATATGATAGTTGGCACCCAGCCGAACCTTTTTTAACTTTGTCACCTGCAACTGCCGCCCTGAGCGAGGGATGAAGGAAGAGAGTTCTAACGGGAGCAAATGACATTTATGTAAAGTCTCTTTATAGGTGCAAAATGGTTCTGTGTTTGGCAAAGCTTTGAACTGATATATATTTAGAAATTCTCATTATTTAGTGTCCAATTATTTTGTTTTTGTTTGATGGGTGCTGTCTGATTGGACCTGGTAGCCCACCTACTATTTGAGAAGTTGTGTATGTAAGATGCTATCTTTGGGAAAGCTTTGAAATGGCTGCATGCTTAAAAACACTCAATTTTAAGTGCCGTTTCTATTTTCTTTTTTAGCTGGGTGCAAGGGTGAGGGAGCTGTCTATGCCACCCCCGAACTCTCCCTTTGAAAAACTTTTGCACTTGGAAAGTTGATTGGATACAAAATGGTGCTTTCTTTGAAAAAGCTTTGATTGTGTGCTTTTTAAGTGCATCGAAACGGCACATACAAACAAAAAACAAAACTCAAACCGGATCGGACAGGAACATAAAAGCAAAACTATCCACACACCACCAAATCAAACAGAAAATTATGTTCATTAAAACAATAGAACCACACACACACACTGACAACAACCCAAAGACCCCACAGACCAACCTCCCCCCGGTCACACTAAAAACAAAGCCCCACAAAGACCACACACCCAAAGACAACACCACGCCCGACGACAACACCAAGCCCGAAGGCAACACCACGCCCGAAGGCATCACCACGCCCGACGGCAACACCACGCCCGAAGGCAACACTAAGCCCGAAGGCAACACCTCGCCCGAAGGCAACACCACGCCCGAAGGCAACACCACGCCCGAAGGCAACACCACGCCCGAAGGCAACACTAAGCCCGAAGGCCACACTACGCCCGAAGGCAACACCAAGCCCGAAGGCAACACCACGCCCGAAGGCAACACCACGCCCGAAGGCAACACTAAGCCCGAAGGCAAACACCACGCCCGAAGGCAACACCAAGCCCGAAGGCAACACCACGCCCGAAGGCAACACTAAGCCCGAAGGCAAACACCACGCCCGAAGGCAACACCACGCCCAAAGGCAACAGCACTGAAAGAGCACCGGGGCAAATACAGGTGCACCTTGCCCAAGGGTGCCCCGGAGGCAGTTGTGGCAAAGGGTAACCTCATTACTCCCACGTTTAAACAAACTCCACAACCGGATGCAGTTTTAAGTCCTACCCAGGACTTTGATTGATTTTTTGTATAAAAAATTTAATTCTTAGTGTTGTTGCGGATGTGACATGTCACGGTGCCATACCACAGTTTAAAGAGCGGGTCACACTACAGCGATTTTCAATCCGAAATCAGATCCGAATTTTTCTAAATCGGACCAATAGTTTTGAATTTATACTTTGTTCTAAGGAGTGCTTTTTAAGTGCATAGAAACGGACACTGTCAAAACAGAAAAACCCCAACCGGACCGGCAAAAACACAACCATGAACTATTTACAATTACTACTTTGTTCTAAGGATGGTACCACGCTATATCGATATCTTATCCTAGTTTGTCTCACGATTAACTGTTCTGCTACCATTTTATAACTTATAGCGCTCAACAGAGCGGTATTTGTTCGAAAATCAATCAGGTTTTTGCGTGCGTGTCCGATAAACGCTGTCTGCCGATGTGACGTCATACAAAATAATTAGTTTACATTTCATTTTCGTAGTCCTCGATGCAAATTATATAAGTCAAAACATCGGGAGGGAGGGGGCGTAACCTACTGGTACTCAATTTTTTGGGTGATCCCGGCCCTGAACTCAGACCCTCGCTCTATTCAAAAAATTATTGCAAACTCGGGTTCATTACAGCAAAAAAACATTCTGAATTCTCCTGCATCAATGACATTAAAACTAGGTACCTAATTTTTTCATCAATTTGGCCACAACATATTCATACAAGGGGTCTATCTATGATGACTCACAGGTGAATGCTATTCTAATACCCAGTGCTTTTTCGTGGTTTTAACAAACTTTAAGCTAAAATACGGGTTTTTATTCCTACTCGATGGTCTTTTCGTTGCTCATGACAGACAAATCGAAAGCGGAGCAGGGTTGTTTGGGATGAGGTCGTTAAAGCCTTCAGAAAAGGAAGAGCCGAACAAGCGTTCCGGCTTGCCTATCATTATGGAAGCCATCTCCTGCGGCGATCCCTTTTGAAGGTATTGAAAGAAATCATCAGAACCGAAATAGGAAACTATGTACGGCGGACCAAGAAACCAACCGAAATATTTGGGACACAGACTGAATTTTCATGGAAAACCGAGCAAGCGACGTTGCGCCAGCAATGCCCATTGATAATGAATGCACTTAAGGCGGCAGTTAGTTGCCCTTCTTCAGAAAGAATGGGACATACTAAAAAAGGCACTCGGATGCGACCAGTCATCGGAGCACTGACTGCCATCATATTTTACAGCAGATGTCCCCGCAAGTTTCAGACCCATCAAGTTGCCAACGGATTGCAACTGTACATCAGCGGATGTACGAAAAAGGTGAGATTTTTTTAAATATCAAATAAGTTTAGGCTGTGGTATCCTAATCATAGTATGGTTCTTTCCAGTAATGTCAAATAATTCTTTCATAGAACTGCTGTTTCGTTTACATGTGATATGCAATATTTCATGTTCTGAATCATCAGATATGAGATACCTGTGAGGAACATACGTCACTCGGCTCACGGTGGTGTTTGGGGGGGGGGGCTAGATATTTGTGAGATTTAGGTGTTTTAGAATAGTTATGAACGACTGTTATTAGTAATTCTTTTAAAGCAATTTTAAAAGAACGGAACACGTATAAATTTTATTTTGAAAACATGATTTGTTAGTCTAGGCCGGTGTTTCTCAAAGTGGTCCCTACCAGCCACCAGGGGGCGTTGGAAAGTCTAAGGTGGGCGCTACGGAGTACATGAGGAATAGGGGGCGTTGAGAGAATTTGGGGTCCCTGCCGTTTATGACATATTACTGTGACTGCAGCGATTTAGGGCACAATAAGGCATCCAGGGGGTCTGGGGATAGAAAAAGTAAATTTTGTGACCCCAAATTATCTATAATTGGCATTAGAATTTCACTGAGTCTGCCCCTTGACCCAATTTCTTCTGTGTTTGGATTATATTACAGTAGCAAAGACACTTCTTGTATAACAGCTAATTTTTAATTTTGTAACAGCTATTTTTTTAATTCATACATATCTTCAAACAATTTGATTGCTCGCTTGAGCATCCGAATGTGAACGGTAGGACGAGGAGAGGGGGTGGGGGATTGGGACAGTTCAAGATGGTTTAAGGGGGTGGTAGTCTAAAAATGTTTGAGAACCACTGGTCTAGGCTTTTACCAGCTGCCATTCTTTGTAAAATATATAGAAAATTTTATTTCAAAATCAATTAGTTAAATCCTAAAGTTACGGTTCATGTTTTCTTCCGTCACAGGTGTTTACAAGATTCAATCAGCTGGGACTCTGCATATCGCATAAGAAGGTGTTAAGTGTTATCGATGACATAACACAACACTTCGATACCAAAGTAACTGAGTGGAGAAAGGCTTGTGAAAGCAACTTGCTTAACACACATTGTAAGTATTCTGAGAACCCATCCTTGTAGGTTTCGCAAAATACCTTGCGGTCGATGACGTGGCTGGAATAAGGCAGTTTCATCATGGGCTTAGGAGCCCAACTTGATTTTGGGGGACTGTAACGACTTGCCCGAAAAATATAACCCCAAATTTCCGCGCTTTCTACGCGCATTCAATATGTTATTGTACATATCATACAGGCATGCATCGGTTATCACACCGCTTGCCAATTACATTTGGTCGTGTTACTACCCTTCCATATTGTTTACATTTTTTTTTTTGGAAGTCGTTGCAAAATAATAATGATAATAATCAGTGAAGTATCCAGGATTTCTTTCATGGGGGTGGGGGCATGCATTATGTTGTGTGATTGCCTGCCTGGGGAGGGGTCTGACTGAGGAGAGGGGCTGTCTCCCTCCCCTTTGAAAATTTTTGAAAAATTAGGTGTCCTTTCATGCAATCTGGTACCACATATGCTACCTTTGAAGTAAAATTTGTGTTAAAAAATTTGCGTATTTTAGGTACTAAAAGAAAAAAATTTGAATCAGTGAGGGGACATGGCCCAATGGCTCTCCTAAATACATTACTGATAATCATAATATAGTTTAACCATTAAAGAAACACACTGGTGAATTAATAACGAATATTTAGTTGCTGGTGCACTCAGATCAGAACTTTGTTTTAATTACCAAGCAAGTTTTTTTAAACTATTAATTACCTTTAGTTACATCATTACATTAATTTTCTTTCAGTAGGTGCCCGAAAATTATCAGTATAATGCCCGAAATTTCACAAAAATGTTTGGCGTCCTACGCCTATGAGTATCATAATATGGTCTCATGGAAAAGACTCTTTGTTCATAAAGGCTTGTAGAGGCGTGATGCATGGCTACATTAATTGATACAGCATGGATGAGAGTAGCAAATGACTGAGTTCTTTGAGATCAATTCAACTCTGGGATGGCAAAGATTTATGGCTTCTACCCCCTCTGACTATGGATTTGGCACTTTCATTCAAAGGAAAAGCTTTGGTAAACAAGTCAAATGAATATCCCACACAATGTTATGCTCCCTGAGTTTAGTTTTGTGGAAAGAGTTACGAATTACATTGTCATGCATTAACGAAACAGGTCTAATAATTCACCCAGGCAATTTTTCGCATTAAACTTTATTTTGTGGACTAGATGACTAGCACATTCTTATCCATTGAATTGCAGTGGCAGAAAATTCAAAGGATTGCTCTTTAAATATGGACTGCTCAGACTCCCGTAGCTTGACAAATGAAAGTTTGAACATAGACCTTGACGGTGAGTTGTAATTTTCAACATACATTTTCAATGTTGAAGTCTTGCTTCTTTTGAAGTGAGGTCGAGACCACACCTCCTAGACAGACTTGTAGTACTCGAGCACGTACTCGTACTCGAGTCCGTACTCAAGTACAAATTTCTGTACTAGTACTCGTACTCATTTATCGTGTACCCGTAGTCATACTCGTACTCTGTACTATCTACTCGTACTCAAACTCTCAGTTTGTACTCCACTTCAAGTCTGCTCCGAGATCGAGGCAGTATCCCGACACTGAAGCCCTCTGCGTGGGGCACTCGCCCCACCGGTCTATGCTTAAATGCGGCCTTGGCTTTGATTTAGTTCTACATTCTTACATCAAATATACACTTGCGCTGAAACATTTAAAGTAGGACAGAGAAGATGAGATTTTCTCAGCTCAGTAAACATTGCCTCCTGGTAAATACGGTAGTTGCTCATAATTCACACAGAATGATTTTTCTCCGTGAAATCTTTCAGATGACGGGGAAGACGTTGACATGTCGGCGAGTGAGACGGAGTCAAATATTTCCAGTCACTCAGGTGTCAAAGAAAACACCCTCCCAACTTTACAGCTCACAGAAGCGGCTTGTGGTAAGTAGAGTACATCTTCCGTCTATGCAGACTTTAACGGGCCCGTAAACATCTTTCTTACCTTTTAAGGTTGCATTTTCTTTCGAATGGAATTCAGGTTATGCTCTAAAACATTTGATTTGGTTTATTTGAATAAACTTATGTACGTGAACGTCGTCTGTAATGAATGGGTGTGTCTTCTTTATAAAAGATTACACTGGAAATTTTGAACGAACAATGGCAAGTGCTATGGCGTAAGCAAAATTTCAAAGCTTTTTTTAGCTTCTTTATTTTGTGTTGGCTGGGTCCTCAGATTTCCACGACCAACCCAGTGCTGGATTAACCATTAGGCAGACAAGGCACGTGCCTCAGAGCCAGCAAAAATTCGGGCCACAAAAATTTACGCATTTTCTATATTTTTAAAATATTTATTATATATATATATATATATATATATATATAAGAAATGTAACATTTATTTAACAACTACAATGGAATTTGGCCATGTTTTAATTATTTAAATTCTTCTTACTCAGAAACAAACTACACGATCTGTTTTGACAACGTTGACATTTTCACCAAAGTCCACCACGAAAGCACCGAGAAACAAAACAAGCTGTTCAACATGGATACAGACCTTTGCTGCACTGGACAAGATAAAATGTTTTGGTCTAAGTAAAGTCACTCCAGGAACGGAAGAAGTACGAGCAATCCCGATGGCAGCATACCTGCCAAATTCATACGATGAAAAGAAGATCGAAGAAGAAAGAGGGCATATCATAAGTAAAATACTCGTCAAGTGGTTACTCTGCTTTAAGGATCTAGAGAGTAAAGTGCCAGAACATATCACCCACAGGTACTCGAAGGAGTCCTCGTCCAAGAGTAAGATGGTAAGTGCTACGAACAATGCACTTGTAGGAATGTTTACTTCTTTATTTCTTTTTTCGTAAAAATAAAATTTATTGAAGGTTTTGTTGAAAGTTGAAAACATTATCTATGTGTCATTCTTTCCACCCCTATAGCCATTGATGAAATAGGATGCCAGGGTTCACTTATTCAAATTAGGGTGACTGCATTCACTCTTAAAATAAAAGCTAACTTTCCTTCTTGAAATCTAAATTTGTTTCGAAAGCGCGAAATTTAAAAGTTAAAAATGCTTACATGCAACTTTTTTGGTCTAAAATGTGACATTTCCCCCTCCCATTTTCTTGTAAGGCCTACGTTTTGGCTACCCACGAACTAATGGTGGCATACGCTCTGGCTACGCACGAACTAAAGGTGGCTGTCCCAGTGTCGCACTAAGAGTGCTCGGGGAAAGTCTGCACCAGGTATCAGCCTCGTAGGCGTGCCATGCATGCCACATAAGAAGAATTCAATAAATAATTAGAAATTTGGATCATGTTATGATTCAAAAGTTTCACCATGACACCATTTTGGATCTAGGAGAGGTCACAACGAGAAAAATTTCTCCAAAGAGTAGAGGTGTAATCCCTCCCCTTTACCAATATCCCCTTCAAGTACACCCTAACGGGATGGAAAAATATCAATCAATAATGAGGATTCCTAAAAATATAATCAGTTCAACACTATATGAAACTTAGAAAGATAGCACCATTTTGCTTCCAATACACCTCACAAAGACAAAAATGAGAATGAGTGGTGCATTATGGGAGGGGTGGAATGCGATATCATAAAAGAAATGTTGATGTTAATTTTCTTCGTTTTTTTTTCAATTTTTTGATTTTCCAGGGGCAAGTGCCACCACCTTACCCCACCCCCTCGGGACGCCCATGGTGTTGTCCTTCTTGTACAACTCACTTTACCGGCTTTTGTTTCCTTTTGAAATTAAAATGTTTTTATCACCTTAAAAACTGCCTGCTTTCTTGCATAGCATGTTTTACCACACAGATGGCTTGTATAGTCAAGTCACACAATAGCCTAACAGTAGGAAAGCGATCACATTTTGGGACAAGGTGGAATGGCTTCCGTAAAAACAAAGAAAAACAAAGACGGTAAATTGAATATAAGAATGATACCACAAATTATCGCGCAATCTACCATTTTACATTGAGTGAATGAACTTCAACATTTTATATCACAGCTTAGAAATATCCTGTGAAGATGGGAGTTGGACCATTTGGATTCATGTTTCAAGCTTTGTAATATGTATTCTTGAAATTTTAGATACAGTTTTAGGTACACTTTAAAGACAGATTACACTTCCGCACACATTTTTTTTTAGTCTTGGTAATCAATTGTCTTAGGTGAATATTTTATGTAAGTAATGACAATGATTTTTCTCTTTTGTGATAGTTATATAGTTGTATTAAATAATCATATCCTGATATTGTTACAGTGTTACATATCCAGCCCTTGGAATGTAAAGAAAAAGCTGTTCTGAATTCAAGCGAGATCAATTTGTCATGAGAGGCTTATAAAAGACTGAAATGAATGAATTCATAAGTTAGAAAACTCCTGTATTTACTATGTATTTTAGTTAAAGCTTTTCATAATTTAATTAAATTCTCCATGGCAAACTACAGGGCTCTAGCCTGGGGGAACAATTGCCACCTGAGATTTCCAAACGGTAAATGAAAGTTGGTCTACTTATGAAAAATACCAAATCATGAAAATTTCTCGGTCTTAATTATGATTTCAAGGCCCAAAGAACCTGAGAAATTGTAGATAAGGGTGCCGTTTTCGACCAAATTTCCCGGATCCCCGTATGGACGCGTTCTTGTGTTTCTTCAGAGTCACACACAACAAAATTTTGCTTCAACCTTGCCTTTAACAGTACATTCGGCCAAACCAATTAAAGAGTAAATGTCACCTGATATCTTATTTTTGCACTGACATAAACTTAGACAAGCACTACAACATACACATAATTTGCACTTACACCGTGGAAAGCAATTACAATTACACAGTCGCCCTGATATTTCGAAATTTTCTCCGTTAATACAAAACTCTCTGAGGACAGATGTTCTAATGCATTTTTTGTTTTGCTCGCTTGCCAGAGATCGAAGAGTTAAATCGTTACACCGTGCAATACTGCCAGGATAGGCATAAAAAATGCTGACTCCTTTGGCTTCAGGACAGCGGGCGCATCTTCCAATTTGTTACCAATACAGCAGCACAGAACTCGGTAGTCCCCATTGGATAATAGCAGCAATATCGGGTACCTCAACCCCCATACCCAAAGCTACTGTGCTTATTAGTACCCTTATTGCACCTCCATGTTGAGTAAACTCGCGGATAATTCTCTTTTTGGTGTTGTCGTCCAAGTGAGCGTGGAACATTTCCACGAGGCGATGTCTCTCCCCTTCGTTGTCAGTCACGAAGGCACTAGAATCTAAAGATGAGGACATCCATTTAAACATCTTGGAGCAGTTGAGGATGTTGTTAGTATACACTATTACTTTCAATGCACTCGCTCCTCTCTGTTGCACTTCTTCTATTATCCACTGCAGTTCCTCTTGAAACCTGCAAGATGACTTCCTCCCAGCGAGGAAGACATCTGGTCTGTAGGAAGAGTGTAGAAGATACACTAACTGTTCGGCTGACAAGTCAGGTCACGAGACTACGTTCTTATATGTTTTGAGAAATATCATCGATACAAAGAAGATGTCAATGATCGAACATTAACATTGCCTTTGTTTTCATAAGTGGCTAAAAATTCAAGTCAGCCCTTCCCATGGTTTTAGAAGGTGTATCGATAGTCACGTTACATTAATTTATCGTAGTGTAAACATCAGTTACGTTTAGTTAAAAATGTAACCAGTTGTAATCAATTTAACTGTATTGGGCACAAGCACATTGGCGTATGAGGCAAGAGACTAAATCGGGGTTTCAGTCCTTAAAGGTGGCATAAACAATACGAGAATAGTTCAACTTTGATCATTTTCTCGGGTGATACAAGTATATATCGGGTAAAGACGGCTCAGTGCCCAGACCAGTAGCGTCAATCTTTACTCGAATGTTGGGGGGGGGGGGGGAGGGGACATGGCCACTTCTGTCAAAAATTTACTGTGTAAAAATCTTAAGTCAATTAATGTGTTTCCAAAATGTGGGGGACGTGTACCCCTGTCCCCCAGGATTGACGCCCATGGCCCAGACAAAAGAAAAGCACGCCCTGCGCCTGTGCACACTAGTGGTGTGTATACATACCTGTCAGGAATTGCAGATATGATGATGGTGTCTTCATCAAAATATAATGTATTGAAAACATCTCTTTTAATTTTCGTAGTCATTGTTGCAGTAGGTGCTAAAGCCGGACAGTTCAGATGTCCCCTGAAGTGACAGACCCTTTTGTATTCTGGGCGAAAATCGTTTCTCCTACAACACAAACAAAACATGGAATTTATAATCAATTTTCACGACATTTAGTATTTTTTACTCCATTTTAAGGTGCAAAAGCTGTCAGTCATCCTAGACATCCTATAGTTTATTAGTATTATTACTATCATTATGAATATGGTTTCTTTCCCACGTTTTAGTTTGAGTGCACGGCTAAAAAATCCGAAGCCAGAGGTACAAGGCCAAGTCAAATCCTGGCCTCGAGACCTCCAACGCTGATTTGTGTGAGAGGTCTAGAGATGTGGCCGTGTTCACGATTTTTATCAGCTTTCAGTTTTCAACATATTTTTGTCATGATAACGATTAAAAACGTAATGTAAGTCAAATTTTAATTTGAAAAGTAAGAAATCAGGATGATAGCACAAAGTTATGTGGGGTTAAAGCTGTTTCACTTCAAAAGTGACACGATGGGCCTTATTATAGGTTATTTCTTTGGAAGGGGGTAGTCCACGAGTGTGGAGGGGTATGAGTAGGAGGAGAGCTTCAAGAGGGCGTAACTACCCCTTCCCATTTATGAAACCGTTAGATTTTATTACATAGACTTATCATCATTTTTCCACAATCCCATTCACCAGAGATCCCGTCTACGTCACTGTGCTGTCTTACTTAAAGAATTCAAATAATATACATTCGATGTGAGTACTTGCCATTCAGATACACAATGTGCTTCGTCATAAACTTGCACACACAGTCTTTCTGCATATATTGATGCGATAGTACGTAGCCAGTTGTCTCGAAATAAAGTCTCAGGGGACGCAAATATAACCCTGGCTTTTCCTTTCAGTATGTCTGAAAAATGAAAATTAAAACTGACTACATCGTAACACTAAAAAAATGTTCACAATATTAGGCGTATTCTCTATTGTATTACCAAATTTGTTTTTTTAATAGGAAAGTAGGTCTCGTGGTCAAAAACTTTATTTTAGAGCTAAACTTGTATCATTTCAAGAAGATAACTTGGAAATGAAGTTTCTTTAAAATCAGTTTTGACGAAAAGAATACATGAAGTCTCTGCTTGACTGTTTAATTTTGATGAATTTTAACGTGTGTAGTACAGAAGGAATCATTATATATGAGCTACAAATAATTTGGACAGTGAAGTTTTCAGCATTTTTCTCAAGAGGACCAACTTTCATTTACGATTTGGAAATATCGGGGGTGGGGGTTTCAGATGCCCCCTGCCTCCCCGCAAGCTACGGCCCTAGTAACTCATCATTACTTACAATGAATTTTTTCAAAACAGACAAAAATCTGTCAAAACTCATACCTTTTTTGACTGCTGGTTCTGTGTATTCTCGAATCACTACAGAAAGAATTCTATGACCGTTTAATTTCTCAGCCTGTGCTAAGGATAATGCGACCAAGGGAGACACCACAAGTGCGGCGAACGGCATTTTTTAAAGCTGTTGGAGACAATACAGTTTTTAAATCAGTCTATTTTACGCAAATGTCTGGTTGGGATGCCGGTAGCCAAAAAGGCACCGGAGCGAAAAAGGTTGGGTGACCAATTGCTAAGGGGAGAGTTATGCGAAAATACAGTTTGCTTCTAGCAACTTTTATTCTTTCTCTTTATATCTGCCCACCCTCCCCACGACTACTGGCTTATTGGTTGCATCATTGGGAACACTTAAAAATCACTATCACACCCTCATAACTAAACGAAGATGAGAAATGCAAATGTCTCTCAAAGACTTTACTCTTTCGAAGATCAAGTTAAGAAAATGATTAAAAAAGGAAAATTATATGCATTTAACGTCGCTTATACTGATGTTGTAAGGAGATTGACTTCTTTTGCTGAGGAATATTTGGTTTCAAATCTCCTTCTAAGAATTCTGTAACCTGCCTAAGAATCATTCATACGTTTGCGAATTTTCCTAAACAGGGGTTGCGCAAGCCACACTGATTACCGTCCTAACATCAACGGCTATATAAAATCAAAATGGCAGGAACTGTGGGATTCTTTCCCAGAGAACAAATTATACCAGGTCAAACCAACGGTCGGGTCTGTGGATAATGGAACCCCTAGAAAACGGAGAGATGATTTGGTACTGACTAGGGCACGAATCGGTCACACTTACCTAACACATGCTTATTTGCTCCACGGGGAAGAGAGACCATATTGTATCCCCTGTGATTGCGATGTCACCGTCAGTCACATTCTCGTCGACTGCTATGAATACTCCCATATTCGTCAGAAATATTACAGTGTACCAGACCTGAAGACATTGTTTGAACACACGGACCCCACTCTCATCTTGGATTTTCTCAAAGAAAGTGGCCTTTACAGGAAATTTTGACATGACAGCCCATTTGCTTTTGTCAAGACTTTAGAATTTTGCCAAATGTTTTAATTCTTTTTTAGTTTTAGTTTTACCCAACCTTTACCCTGTTCTATCTAGCTGACACTACATAACACATTCGTGTTGATGTGTCGTTAAATCCAATCTAACTAACCTAAGGGGGGGTAGGGGGCCATGGCACCACGTCTGGGAAGGTTGCCCCCTTGGGAAAATTTTACAGTTTCATCAGGGAGCTTAATCCATGCACGATATATATATATATATATATATATATATATATATATATATATATATATATATATATATATATATATATATATATATATATATATATATATATATATGTTAGAGGTATAATGTCCTAAGGTCTTCATGCGACTATTCAATACAGCGTTGATTCACTCGTTCATATAAAAAGTCGCGTCACTCTACCTACTATATATATATATATATATATATATATATATATATATATATATATAATATATATATATATATATATATATATATATATGGCTGTATGTATATATATGTATGTATGTATGTAATTATATATATATGGATGTATGTATATATATATATGTTTGTATAATATATATAAATATATATATATATATATATATATACATAAGTCGAAGAGTAATTGGTTAATACATTCGATCTTGATTTGAAACCAATCCTAGATAGAGCGTAGCCCTTATCAAAGAAGGAAAGGTTGAAAGAAAAGCACCAGAGAGGAAAACTAAGCAGCACTGGAACTTGAATTCGTGCGGTCAACGGCTTTCGCGGCCGTGCCTAGAACCACCAGCCAATGCAGCTTCTGATTTCCAGACGAGACAACAGACTTCTTATACCAGCGAGCTCAGTTTCTCTCTCCTTGTTAGCATGGTAATTCCTGAAGCGGGAATGAATATTCAATAAGTCGTGATTGGTAGATCGAAGTTAGAATGTGTAGGTCGAAGAGTAGTTGGTTAATACATTCGATCTTGAATTGAAACCAATCCTAGATAGAGCGTAGCCCTTATCAAAGAAGGAAAGGTTGAAAGAAAAGCACCAGAGAGGAAAACTAAGCAGCACTGGAACTTGAACTCGTGCGGTCAACGGCTTTCGCGGCCGTGCCTAGAACCACACACATATATATATATATATATATATATATATATATATATATATATATATATATATATATATATATAGTTATATATATATATATATTTAAATAGTTATATAGTTAGTTATATAGTTATATAGTTATATATATAGTTATTATATATATATATATATATATAGTTATATATAGTTAGTTATATATATATATATATATAGTTATATATATATATAGTTATATAGTTATCCCAACGACCTTGTTCGCCCCGACGGCCTGATTTGATTTTGCCCATAGAAAGGGCAGATTCAAAGACCCCAAACTTTCCCCTTTTCCTTTGCAAAAGAACCCAAATTTTTCAAATTATCTTCAATAACACACCCAAATATTCAGTTTTTTTGCCAAAAGAGGTCAAAATTTTTACAACTCATCGCCTTTGTCAGGGCATGAGGTTGCTGGCCCCTCCTCGGGAAGGTTGCACCTGTCGGGGAATCCCCTGTTCCTTAATAGGCATGTCAGTAAAAATAACACACGTAATGCACATCAGCGGATCAGCCGATGGCAATCTAGAGAAACAAACACAACCTTTATTCTCTAACTTGAAAAGATTCTACAAAGAACGGAATTTGCTCGTTCGTCGGTCGATGTTGTAAAAGACTCCCCTCCCCTCTCCCCCCCCCCCCTCCAAAGCAAAGGAAACAAAACCATTGAGCTGACCGACGTAATAGCTACGGTATTTTACTTGAGCCCTCATTCAGTCAATCTAAAAACTCCAGATTCAAGACATTTATAGAAAACTGATGAAGACTACTCACCTCACTCAAAATCAAGGGCGGTAAGACGTACGCCATACTCTTCCCGTATCCAGTAGGTAAGACACCAACGGCATCTTTACCACACATAATAGCTGCAGCAAGTTGTACCTGCTCATCTTTCAGGTCGAAATCGAAACCGTGTCTTTTTTTTATTTCGCAAAATGTGGAGCGCACTGTTTTTTCCTCCATGTTCAACCAACAGACTTTCTTATCGTACGGTAATTACATTGATTATGCAAAGATCATGTAGGTTTTTTTTTTTTTTTTTTTTTTTTTTTTTTTTTTTTTTTACGAGCTTTTTAAGTACGTAGAAACAGGCACTGGCAAACTAAAGAAAAATCCCAAACCCAAACAAAACCATGACGGGTCACAAACAAATGCTAAACAAACCATACACACCGCGCAACAGGGAACAAAAGCGTGTTTGTTACTCTACTGAACTCCAGTAACTGCCACTGCAGCCAACCCCAAAACAACCCTCACAACCACATACCACCCAAATTCCGCCCACACGCCCAAAGGAAACACCACGCCCGAAGGCAACTCTACACCCCACGGCAACACTACGCCCCAAAGGCAACACTACGCCCGAAGGCAACACTACGCCCACAGGCAACACTACGCCCACAGGCAACAGCACTTAAAAAGCACCGGGGCAAATACAGGTGCACCTTGCCCAAGGGTGCCCCGGAGGCAGTTGTGGCAAACATCATGTAGGTGCCCAAGTCCTACATTAATAATGTGAAATAGTGCACGCACACCACTCCTTTCTGAATAAGTAGCTGCGCTGGTGCAGCATAAGTTTCAACCAATCATAATACAGGGAGTAACTTGAAAACGCGGTTCTGAACGCAGAAAAGGTTCTAAGTAAGACGCAGAGCAAGTGGTTGCCGAAAGTACGGTACCCTTTGACAGCCATGTAAGATTTAAAAAAGGAGAATTACGACGAGATGTTTATAAAACCAATATCTTATTGCATTAACTGTCATATCGTTACTTAATATCATTTTTAAAGTTGTATTTGGCTTTAAGAGGTCTGTTAAAATGTAACTTTTATCCATTTTTTTTTTTTTTTGGCTGTTGCTGCATGAAACGAATACAATGTGAACGTATATTTCCTGTATTAACACTTTGGACCCGAAGAATAGCAGAAAGATTTTCCCGGGGTTCAGAGCGTGAACAACAATATTCATTAGCGCCATCAGAACCTGACGTCAGAAACAGCTTAAAATTTTTCGGCTGCTACATAGTAAGTGACGATGCCAACCGAAAGTAAGCATTTTTACTGCGGATTTTGAATCCATTAAGTAAACTGTAAATAATTGTTATGATGCTACATCGGTTAGATTTTCAAGTAATGGTTTAAGGTAGAAGGTGTGGATCTTATGGCTGGTATTTGTCTTATGAGAAAAGTTTGTTAGGATTGTTTTCGTTGAAGATTGATCCCCCCGCTATTTCCAATGGACGGAGTAAGGACCGTGTATAGCAGTGGTTCTTAACCGGGGGGGAAAGTTCCCCCTGGGGGGAACTTTTTGCAGGGGCTTTCAACCTGATTCCTTTTAGAATTTGGGAAATATTCATGAAAAAAGGGAAAAATTTGACCCTTTTTTCCCTTTTTAACCCCAATTTCCGGGTACCTTTTGAAAAATCGTAACATCCTAACCGTTCAAGTTATCATCGCATTCTTGGTGTCATTAGAAAGAGCAGAGTTGTTTTGTTTGTATCAGATATGTGATACTCGAATAGTGCCTCTGTTGTCTTTTTTCCTAAGTACGAAAATTATTCTCACTGGAAATCATATTTTTATGATATATCTTTCCAGGGGGAACAGCCCGATCGGCTGATTGGCAAGGGGGGAACTGCAAAGAAAAAGGTTAAGAACCACTGGTGTATAGGGAGCAATTCTGCGACCGGCCATACACGGGCCTTTACTGAGAACTAATAAAATATATTATAATATATATATTATAATATATATATAAAATAAAATAAAATATATATATATATAAAAATAAAATATATATATATATATAATATATATATATATATATATATATATATATATATATATATATTATATATATATATATATATATATATAATAAGACAAGGTAGGTCATTTCTCACAATATGTAATGACAAGGAATAGGCCCAGTCGCACTTCACTGCTAGTGTTTCAACACTCTAAATCGTTTTTCCTGACATGGCCGATTTACACGTAATTTTAGATTGCATTTCAGGAAAATTGCATTCAGAGTGTGGAAGCACTGGCAGTGAAGTGCGACTGGGCCATAGAGTAGGATATAAGAACTAGAATGCGCACTCCTAATACCGCGTACGTAAATCCGCTGTGATTGCATGGATGTACATGTAGATCAGAGCATGTGTGTACAAACTGTATGGCGGCCGCCCCATGCGATCACAGCTGTTTCGGGGAGTGAGCACTCTAGTTCCTATATCCTACTCTACGGACTGGGCCTACTCCTTGTCGTTACATATTGTGAGAAATGACCTACCTTGTCTTATATATATATATATATATATATATATATATATATATATATATATATATATTTATATATATATATATATATATATATATTTTATTTTATGTACTTTCGAACGCCTGTGGTTGGGGGGGGGGGGCTTTTTAAGTGCATCGAAACGGCACATACAAACAAAAAACTCAAACCGGATCGGACAGGAACATAAAGGCAAAACTATCCACACACCACGAAATCCAACAAAAAATTATGTT
The DNA here is from genome assembly GCA_029531755.1 of Holothuria leucospilota. Taxonomy (NCBI): domain Eukaryota; kingdom Metazoa; phylum Echinodermata; class Holothuroidea; order Aspidochirotida; family Holothuriidae; genus Holothuria; species Holothuria leucospilota. The sequence goes on from CM055964.1 coordinate 37,654,245, forward strand.
CATTACAAGAATAGAACCACCCACACACTGACAACCCAAATACCCCACAGACCAACCTCCCCCCGGCCACACTAAAAACAAAGCCCCACAAAGACCACACACCCAAATCCACCACACACCCAAAGACAACACCACGCCCGATGGCAACACCACGCCCGAGGGCAACACCACGCCCGAAGGCAACACCAAGCCCGAGGGCAGCACCACGCCCGAAGGCAACACCACGCCCGAAGGCAACACCACGCCCGAAGGCAAAACCACGCCCGAAGGCAACACCAAGCCCGAAGGCAACACAACGCCCGAAGGCAACAGCACTTCAAAAGCACCGGGGCAAATACAGGTGCACCTTGCCCAAGGGTGCCCCGGAGGCAGTTGTGGCAAAGGGTAACCTCATTACTCCCACGTTTAAACGAACTCCACAACCGGATGCAGTTTAACGTCCTACCCAGGACAACACGCCTGCGGTTGGCTATATGTAGTGATCCTTTCGCTAGTCTGGCCGTGTCCGTTTTTCAGCACGTAAAAAGTGCATAGAAACGGACACTGTCAAACAGAAAGACCCAAAACCGGACCAGCAACAACACCTATGAACTATTTACAAACTTATACATTAAGCCAGCAAAACAAAATTTTGTATAATCATGTCCTGGGTAGGACTTTAAACTGCATGATGTAGGGAGGAGGGACATGTGTTTGGTGCCTGCCCCGCATCGTACTCTGCTCATGTCAGTGCCGATGTGGGGTCGGAACCTGAACCCTCGCAAACAGGCCCACAGTATTCGACCCAGGAATTAGAGGAGGCGGCACTTGAGGTGGAGCAGGACTTCCTCGCCTCCAAGCAGGTTGAGGGGAATACTGCGACTCCTGAGGCAGACTCTCCGCCATCCTTGGCAGCGGCACCCGTTCAGGTTGAAACATGGGCGTAAATCCAGGGGGGGGGGGGGGATGGGGGGATATATCCCCCCCAACATTTGACTAGGGTGGATGGCCCATGTAATCATCCCCCCCCCCCAATGTTTCAGTCTACAGAAACGTGTATGGTGGAAAGTATATTTTATTCTTCATTTTCGTAAGAATTTTTTTCAATCTCGCTTCACTTTCTATCACAAATGTTTCTCAAACTATCAGAATTTTAGCAAATCGTTGGCAATCTATCAAAATTTTCGCGTGCTCCGCGCGCTTCCAACCTTACGTCAATGTCACTTATATTATCAATATCTTCCGATAGCAACTTCCGGAAAAAGCACAGCAGCAAAAAGTTGAAAGTTTACGAATTAATAGGTAAAAGACTGGCTTATGGCAGTGGCATGTAGGTTTGTTGGGCAATTGAAAGTGTCTCGATGTAGAGTCTCAATGCAGGTTTTGTAATGGAAATATTATTCGTCACTGTTTACACTCCATGTCATGACCATTATTAAGGTAATAATACACGAAACTATTCTGATCACGGAACTTTCCGAGGAAGAGAGATACATCTCCAAACATCTGTGGGGACCTCGCATCAATAGGATCTTTCAATCTAATATGTAGCATGATGAAGTAGAAGGTTGAAAGAACATATCTGCCGTTATAAATTTTTCCAAAAATTTTTACCAGAGCTTCGCCAGTTCGCGCTGAGCCATTATCGGAATAGATGGTGATTGTTAATACACTTATGACGAAAACAGCACTCTGTAACGCTCTTATTAGTCCTTCACCCCTTTTGCTACACCTATCAGGGAGGTCTAATATCACATCCCTGCACCTATACTCTCCCTCCCTCTCATTTTCCATTGCTGGCAGCTGTTCGTCCGGATTTTAGTTCAAAAGTAGTAAAAATACGATAGTTGTAAAGTGTTCGGCGGCGTACTCTATTATCATTTGGGTAGCAGGGGCGGATTTAGGGGGGGGGGGGCCCGGGCCCCCCCCCTTCCAAAAATTTTTGAAGTTTTTTTCAATGTCATAAAACAAATGACTAGGCCCTATTCCAATTAAAAGGCCCTTGTGATGTGTCAGAGTGAAATTCAAATTTGTTCATTATTTAAATTTCTACCTCGCGTGTCTTATGTTAATAATTCTGTTACTGACCTCCGGCTGATAACATTTTGGCTTATATTGGTAACAATAACTTTTTCCGGGCATTGCAAGGGGTTACCCGTGAGCGCTGCATTGGATCAGACTGCTAACTTCAGTCTATTACCGGCCGGGCCCACATCATTGGGAACACTGCTTCTACTTTCAAGGGAATTTCAGAATTCTTTAATATTTAGAGGAATATTTTCAACAACCTCAGGCTTTTAACTATAACTTGCTGCAACATTAGCATCTTCTTTAAGTTTTGTAATTTACTTTAATGAAATGTACTTCGAATTTAGGGTAATATAAGGGACAAGAAGACTTCAATTCGGGAAACTGCCATCCTAATATGTGGACAAGAAAGGCTACTTACTCTCCTCTTTCAACCAACCAAAATTTAAATTTCACTAAATCATGAGCATTTTCCAGCCATATTTGATCAGTCAAAAAAATATACTAAAGACATCACCATTTTGCATCTAAGCAATCTTAAATTAACAAAAATTTTCATAAAGGGGAGGGACACCCCTCCCCTTAGACCCCTCCCCAGAAACGCATCTTCCACCCAACCAAAAATTAAAATTGACTGAATTATGAACACTTTCCAGCCATGTTTGATGAGTCAAAAAAATATACCAAAGACATCACCATTTTGCATCTGAGCACCCTTAAATTAACAAAAATTTCTCAAAGGGGAGGGGACACCCCTTCCCTTAGACCCCTCCCCCAGGACGGTGATCACTCATTACATACTTTACCTCCTATCAAAATACCCTGCCACCACCCCTGGGGCACCGCCTCCCCCCTTAGATTCCTCCCCTTGATCGGACTTTCATACAAACCACTATGACCTGCCCCCCCCCCCTTCTGCCAAATCCTGGATCCGCCACTGGGTAGTATACGCATTATGTCATTGCCCCCCCCCCCGACCCAATTATTATGATTAAAGTGATTTTGCTTCTTCTTATGTCTTTCTTTATTCTTAAAAATGCCACGAGTGCTTTACAGGGTTGAAGAATACAATTTGAAAGCTCAAAATGATGGTGATAGTCTCGGGAAGTAACCTAAACAGCATTAAATCGGTAAATTTTTGAAGGCCTTTTTCAAAAAACGGTCCTTATTATACGGCATTAAACCACACCTACAACGAACCTGATGTTGAATATGCAATGTTATTGAGGTGTCACTAAGTTAAAAAGACGTAACATACCACTCCAGCCTGACTAGCTCTACGGTAGCCTACAGCTGTTCGGTCACGACCACAGCTCACGACCAGAGAATGCATGTGCTTGCATAATTGCTTCATAACACTAACTTACTTGTATACACTCAATGTAGCTTCCTCTTACTCCGTAGTACAGGTCACAGTCTTTCACTCTTTGGTACGCGTTACAGTACCGATTTGAATTTGGACGTTACAGGTTTACAACGAAAGTTACACCAAATACTATCTCTTTTATTGCCATGAGTAAGAACGTCAGAGACGATGGTAAGTGCACATAAAAGGCAGAGCATCTAACGTTAGCCTTAATTTACACAGAGTTACCACTAGCCAGTATACTATAGCCTAAGTTAGGCTACAGTAAAACGGGATAACATAGCCTGTAGTGGTATTACGATGCACTCTGTACATTGCAATATCAACGTTACCTCTTCAATATCCACACACACGTCTTGTTCACTTGTGTTGTTGTGCTAAATCGAGCAGCTGTTTACACCTACAGGCCTCAAAGTGATCCTATATTTCCTATAATTTCCTATAAATTCCCAAAAATCCTATATTTCCTATATTTGTATGATTTTGGACTTGTTTTCCTATATTCTCCTATATTTTTCTGATCTTGTCAAAAAACTTTTCTTTTATATGGTGTTTTGGGGTGAAATTTTCAGATACATTCTTTTTTCCAAGATAGCTGTCTTAGACTTTGAGTGTCTTAGACTGAAGAGTGACTTAGTCAGAAAGGTAGCAGTGTATAGATGCCAAGTATCTTTTAGATGCAGGTACTGTACACAAACACCAATTATAGGATTCAGAAATATTCTCATATGAAACTGCATAGGGCACTAATAAACACTTATTTCACCACCCATAAATGTTCCACTCTCACACCTGTGATTTCAAGTACTCTATGATTTCATCTCTTTGAGGGAATTGTACCTGTAGTGGCACTGTCAAGGGGGTGGATTAGAGTCCTTTGCCTGGTATCCCCTGTAGCCATGCAGTCCTCCACATTTTAAAACCCTTACCTATGCTTTGCATGCACAGGTAGCTGGTTTGTGATACAGTAGAACTTATTCTTAAATTCAAAATATTGTTGTTCAGTGGTTCGAAATACCAATATTTTCCCTGTCATCTACCTCAAACTGAGTTAGCCATTAGATCAGTTGATTGTTCAAAGTGTTGTACAATTACAGTTCTCCCTTAAAGAAGAAGAACTTAGTGCTTTGAGAAAATTAAGAGTCTCACTGTAATGGTTACAAGTTACAATGTGCAGATCTCTTAGGAGGTTTTCCCTAAACTCCACAAGAAGCTCTATGGCAGGTTTCTGGATGCCACATCAGTTTATCCAACAAAGTGGAAATATAATTCATATATATGGGATCTGGTGGAAATCTAATTCATATGGGATCTGGTGCTGCAGTGCCCATCATTGGTGGCAAGTGCGGACACTTGCCAAATTGCCCTTTCCCTAATTTTGTGAGTAACTAATTCCTCAAGTTAGATTTTAGATGTTAAGTATGTTAATGCACAGACAGTTTTGCACACTGTAGGCATCATGACATATGTGGACTACACTGTTCTACCAAGTTGTACAGATTCAAAGTGAGCAGTGGCATTTTTAGGGGGAGGGACCATTGGACCATGCCCTCTCTCCTTCACTGATTCTGATTTTTTTTTTCAATTTAGTAACCCAGAATATGTAAATTTTTGAAAATAAATTTTACTTGAAAAAGGTAACATATGTAGCACCAAATTGCATGTAAGTTACCCAACCATTCAAAAAATTTTCAAAGGGGAGGGGGTACACCCCCTCCCCTTAGACCCCTCCCCCATGCTGGCAATCACAGAATAAACTACATGGCCCCCATGAGACAGCTCTGGGCTATGCCACTGGGAAGTGAGTTTGAAGTTATTCATAGCAACCATACAGTTGTCACAGGCCTATGATCTTTACTGTCATCACCCACATGTCACATTTATCAAGATTGACTAGCAATACAGTGTATAGTTTATAGCAAAATGTTGTATTAAGAGACCATTTCCCGTTATTAAAGCAGCAAAAATTAAAAAATTTCTGAGGTGAATTCTGTCTGTGTACTTTAGGACATCAGCAAGCAACAGTTCATTGTCCACATGAACTACCCATCCATTCAAAGCACCATCATGATCACATTCCGTGTTCTCAACTCTATATATTGCAAATTTTGGTATGCACAAATAATAACATTTATACTTTATTCCAGGGTCAAAATATGCAACTACACCATTTTCAGGTGATCTACCCTTTCCCTTCCACCAAATTAATTAGATGGTTTTCTTGTCCATGTTGATGGTAGAACCACACTGTTCTGCCATATGGCCCAAAACTTGTGATACTGTTAATCACATTTGTATCATTTAAACAGTATATAGTTTATTAGTTTCCTAAGGTACAGTACTGTGCTTTCCTCATCCATAACTTTGAGGAATTTTGAACATAATTAGAACCACTTGTGTGTGACATTCCTATATTTACTCTATATTTTCCTTGAAAAATCCTATAAAACCCTATATATTCATCAGTATCCTTCCTATAAAACCTCCTATATTTCTGTGATGGACCACTTTGAAGCCTGCACCTAATGAATATGCATTAGTACTTCGTTCTCATTGGTCCGCTCAACTGATGTTCGTTAGGAGACTGAATAGTGTTTGTCCGCAGCACATTTTTGATTTCCTCGAGTTTAGTCGTTATTTTTACGAAAATTTCAAGGCTGTTGCCGGAATTCGCACAACAGGCCTTATTTTTTCTCCCTTACTGTTCATATGGGTCACTCAAAGGGATCACAGAAATTTTAAACTCGATTTTTTAATGTTTTTTACTTTTTGCAATCTCACGGCATCACTTTAATGCAGAGCTTCCAGGAGGTCCTATTCAGGTATCTGCTAGCCTTAGATGCCCTTTCATAATGCACAATGAAGGAAAGGACATATTTCGTAATAACTCAAGAATGTTTCTGTGGACTCCACGCACACATTTTTGTGTACAAACTTTCACGAAATAGAAGGCAGTAAAATAGTTAGAAGGGAGGTGTCAGGAGATTTGTTGACAACGTATCTGTCTCTTAATAGACAACATATTCTTTTACCTAACCAAAAATTAGCATTCATTAAATTATGGACATTTTCCGGCCATATATGATCAGTTCCAAAAACATCCCAAAGATAGCACCATTTTGCATCTAAAAGATCTTAAATTAAGTAAAAAAACTCTTAAAGGGGAAGGGAACCCCTTCCCCAGGACGACACCTTTATGTAGTGACAAACGAAAGATCAAAACTACTGATGCAAATGCAGGAACGCATGAAAAATAAAGGTGTAGTTTACGCAGACCACGGGGAACTGAGGTATTATTACGACATCATCTATGGTGCCCCCCATCACAAAAAAAAAAAAAAAAACCTGGCGACGCCACTGATCTCAAGCCAACTTGCAGGTCTTGTAATGATCTCCGAATTCAAAATCCAGTTGTCTGGGATGACCCTATATGTTGATCCCTGCCTTTTTAAGCTTAAAAGGACATTGCTGCTCTTGTTCAATTTCAATCCGGTGCAGCTTATCGACGAGTTTTGTGCTCAAAATAGCATTTCCTAAATGTATGAATATACCAATAGCCTACCAAAGAACATTACCACTGAAATTAACCCCTTAAAACAGTCTTCCTGGCACTTCTGAGACGTTAAAACCCAGGAGCTTCCGGGGGCTTCGCCCCCTGGACCCCCACCGGGGCTTTGCCCCTGGGGCCCTAAGGCCCCCCCACCCCCACCAGGGGCCCTAAGGCGGGCCCCTGGACCCCACCCGTCGTGGGCTCGCGCTTCGCGCTCGCCGTGCACGCTTCGCATGCACATGTTCCACATTTGCGATAGCTCACCCCTTCCCCCCCCCCCAAAGTTGAAAAGAAATCTGCGTCCCTGGGTTGAAATAATGACAGTTGAGGAGGACCTCGATCTGTCCTCAGACTCGGCGATGGCGGGGAGCGTGCCTCAGAGCCTCCTCCAAAGGATCCACCTTCGGGGGAGGGTTGGTTTGATTTGTGCGAGGGGGAGGGGCGAGAGTCTGCACTAAAGAGGTCGGCCTCGGGCTAGGTGTCAGACCAGGGAATGCGTTACTCTGGGACGCCCGTACCGAGCCCAAGGTTAAAAATGATTAGATCCCAGCAGGAGTATTTAGTTTGATAGGTTTTTGCCTTTTGTTCATGCTGGTCCCAGTTTTCTTTTGGGGTTTCTGTTCTGTTCGTGTCAGTGTCCATGCTTGCACAGTTTTGTTTGAAAGCTCAGTGTATGTGTGTTTGCCTTTGGTAGGGGGTTGGCCACATTGAAAGTTTATGTAAATAGTTTTGCTTTTGTGAGATTGTAAATAGCCCTATGTGATAAGCTTGGGTTCCAGGTGTTGTGCTTTTTAAGTGCATCGAAACGGCACATACAAACAAAAAACAAACTCAAACCGGATCGGACAGGAACATAAATGCAAAACTATCCACACACCAAATCAAACAGAAAGTTATGTTCATTACAACAATAGAACCACACACACACTGACAACAACCCAAATACCCAACAGACCAACCTCCCCCCGGCCAACCTAAAGCAATAATACTACATACCGCCAACAACCAAAAAACCAGACACCAACAACAGGGGCCACGAGGGGTCCGGGGCGGGGTCCACCTGCCACGAGGAGTCCGGGGTGGAGTCAACTTGCTATATTTACACTATGTACACTATATACACTATTTACACTATTTACACAAAAACAAAAAACTGAACAAAACTGGGCCAAAAATACAGGCGCACCTTGCCCAAGGGTGTCCCGGAGGCAGCTGTGGCAGGGTTCCAGGTGTTGTTTTATATTGCTGACACAGAAATGTTGTTTAGTAGAAAAATTCTGTTAATAGTTCGCGGTTATGTTTTTGTTCGGCCCGGTTTGAGTTCGCCTTTGTTTCGCCGTGCCAGTTTCTATGTACGTAAAAATGAAAAACTGCATGGGGGGGGGGGGGGCTTTTTAAGTACATCGAAAAGGCACATACAAACAAAAAACAAAACTCAAACCGGATCGGACAGGAACATAAAGGCAAAACTATCCACACACCACCAAATCAAACAGAAAATTATGTTCATTAGAAGAATAGAACCACACACACACACTGACAACCCAAACACCCCACAGACCAACCTCCCCCCCGGCCACACTAAAAACAAAGACCACACACCCAAAGACAACACCACGCCGGACGGCAACACCACGCCCGAAGGCAACACCAAGCCCGAAGGCAACACTTAGCCCGAAGGCAACACAACGCCCGAAGGCAACACTACGCCCGAAGGCAACAGCACTTAAAAAGCACCGGGGCAAATACAGGTGCACCTTGCCCAAGGGTGCCCCGGAGGCAGTTGTGGCAAAGGGTAACCTCATTACTCCCACGTTTAAACAAACTCCACAACCGGATGCAGTTTAAAGTCCTACCCAGGACTGCATGATGTAGTGATCCTTTCGCCGGTCTGGCTGTGTCCGTTTTTAGCACGTAAAAAGCACTTTAAACTGCATCCGGTTGTGGAGTTTGTTGAAACGTGGGAGTAATGAGGTTACCCTTTGCCACAACTGCCTCCGGGGCACCCTTGGGCAAGGTGTAGGCCTACCTGTATTTGCCAGTTCAGTTCAGGTCTTCGACGAGAGCAGACGTGTTTCGTCGAGCTCGTCGCTCGTCGCTTTGCCGTGCTCAACCTTATCACTGTGTGATAACTGTAGCATGGTTATATGGAATATTGCGCACTTTTAGCGGTTTTTCGCAAATATCTTCGTAAACTTACCATTTGTATCCATAAAATTATAACCAGACAATCTTTAGTTCGTCGCCTTTAATTTGACATAAAATACGCTTCCATTGAACGGAAACTGAGGAAGATATGGTCGATTGAACATAGGCACTTTAGGGAAGATTCCACTTTATTTATTTCCCTAATTTTGCGCACCACCAAGATAGATGTGATGGCGTACTTTGGCAATGTAAAATCGGAGGCTACGTCATTCAGGTGCTGCTGGAAATGGAATTTGGGAATTCCCAAAGTCCCTTAAAGGGTCGGTACTGGAGAAAAATGTATTTCTCTACAATTCAAGAAAAAAATAATCAAATATTAAGCATGCACCATTGCTAAACTGAAACTAAAAATAAGGACTGTCTCCATGGTCCGGAATGGTCTACATGAATTTTACATCCATTTATTAAAGGCAGCGGCATCTTTTTAGTGTTGGGTGAAATAACTAAAAAAAAAAAAAATAATAAAAAATAAAAAAATAAATAAAAAAAAAGTTAAGGAGAACTTACCTTCTATTATTATTCTTCACCTTTGCAGTGAGGACAAGAAAAGTCATCAGCATTCATTATTTCATCCACATTTTCTGGAACACAGAACTGAAGGTGTGTCCAGTGACCACAACTGCATTGTCCCCAGTCCACAAAAGTCACCTGCCTCCTTAAGACACCCCTCAATGTTGGAGGTGAAAATCTCTTGCACATACAGCAAACATCACCCTCACTCATCTCTGACTCATCAGATGAGCTTGTATCCAATTCTTCATATGAGGGTTCCTTTTGAGGCTGTGGAGGGTTTACTTTCTTTTTGTTTGCACTTTCCTTTTCCTGAATGACTTTCTTAATTTTCAGGATGATTTTTTCTTCAGTTATAGCCACACCACCAGGTCTGTATCCAACCTTTCTTTTCTTTGTCTCAATTGGTTTGGGCTGGGGTAATAGGTCATCCAGAAATCTCCTGTAATCAGAGTTTGCAGCAGGTGTGTCAGGGGAGGGCCAGGGGCTTTTGGCCTCAGTGCGTCACTAAGAAAGTGATGTTCGTCAATGACATCTTTGTTGTAGGGAAAAATGCCAGATTTTCTGAATGATGCTATAAGATTTGATGGTGTGAATGCCTTGAGGTATGCTTTGGATATTAGTTGGCATACCTCGTATCTTGTTATCACTTGACCTGGATTTTTCCTCATATATGTTTGGCACTCATGGTGGTAAAAGTCTTTGAGTGGTTTGAAAGTGCCAACATCAAGGGGCTGGAGTAAGTGACTGGAATGTGGGGGAAGGACAAACAGAATGATTTTCTTGGATAGGGCATAATTTATTAAATTCATAGAAATATGAGAGGTGTGGCCATCATATAGGAGTAGAATGTGCTGATTAGGATCTCTCACTGGTAGGTATTTTGAGAAATGGGTTTCGATATAATTAATAAACACCTCTCCGTTACTCCAGCCACTTGATGTCATTTCAAAACCACTTCCCGGGTATGCCCCTGTCTTAAGCCTTTCGATCATATGTTTGCCTTTAAATATAAAGTATGGGGGGATGGCATATCCAACGGCATTTCCTGCTGCAAGGATGGTTGTTATTGCCCCCTTGTCAGTTGTGATAGCGTTAACTTTTATACCTCGTGGTGCAACAACCTTTGTAGGTCTATGTTCAAAATTGAACCCAGTCTCATCAACATTAAAAATTAAATGAGGCTTGTCTTTAAGTTCATATTTGATCAAAATCTTGTTAAGTTCATTGAAATATTTGGAGATCGACTCTTTTGTAATAGCTTTGGCGCGTTTCATGCCAAGTTTTGAAGGTCTTACGACCTTTAGTTCTGGCCACCTTGAAAGAAACCCATTGAGCCAGTGTTGTGACAGTAGGTGACTTGGGTCTTCCTTTACTTTAAGGAAAACTGCTGTCTGAGTTGCAATTTGTAAAACGTCAGAGCGGGTGAGAGGATAACCCAACTTTGCCAGGTGGATGATATGGTCCTTAAGCATACGTTCTTCTTCATGGGGGATAAGAGATGGCCGTCCCAGAGAACTATCAAATTTTCCACCTTTGTTGTTCTTAAGTTGAAACCTGAGCGAGGATTCTGGGACACCACAAAGCTTTGCAGCCTTACGTCTAGACCATTTCTTTTTCTTGACCAGATTGATGGCCCTTACCATTTGTTTTTCTTCATAGGCTCGGTGGTATTTGCCCTGCATTAAACAAAAAAATAGCACCGACAAAGAAGAAAAAGGGGTTTTTAACATCATGTTTCCCAGGGAAATATTTTATAAACGTTAAAATGATTTTAGAGGTCCAAAATTAGTGGAAAATTATTGGAATATACAGCACAGCATTTGCACTCTACAACACTACTTTCCCTTTAAGGCAAAAGTATTTTGACCTGTTGCACACGAAACTAAAACTTATAATTCATTGCCCAGCTAGGCTAAAGTCATATGTACGGATGCACAGCATGTTAGTAAACAGACCGTGAAAATGGCAGGTCCTTACAACTTCGATTGCCTAAGAAAATAGTGGATTACTGACACCTGCCTCACAGCTTCTCCCCAAAAATATTGCAGAAGAAATTAAGGTAATACATTTAGGTCTTCTGAACGATTTTAAGAGGAAAACTAACCTTAAATGGATTCATTTCAAAGAAAAATTTGTTACGGTTCTGCTCCGACAGTGGAATGGCTAGGATTTTGCGTTGCCACGGTGATATGGAGCAATTTGTGTTAGGCTCTGGATTTCGGGGTGCGCAAAATTAGGGACATTAACGATACTACTTATTGCAATTGTGCATAAAACCTTATAGCGTGCTTGTGTTGTAGTTGATAAGTAGGTCTGGTCGTGTCCATTTGTTTGCGACCGCGCTTTGTTTCTGTGTAGCTTGTGTTTTTCTTACTTCATCCTCTTTTTTGTCCTTTGTAAAACTAGTTGAGGTTTTTTTTTCTCCTTTCGTGGCCTCGAGCCACACAAACTGGTGCTATGCCCGGAAGTCGGGATAGCACAATTGTTAAGTTGGAGTTTTCGTCTGGGGTGAGTGTCCCTCCCCCACAGGCGTTTACTGTGTTAAAAGACAATGGTGTCGAAATTAAAGAAATAGAGATGTTGCAGGCGCTTGAGGCCCGAAACACGTATGACCTTAAGTTTAAGTCTGATGCTGCCCGTGTTAAGGGTGTGTCATGCCTGAAGGGGGTAGAGGGCAGGGTTTCCGGCAAAGGGGGGAAAGGGGGGATTTGTCCCCCCCTTTCCAGAAGAAGGTGGGTAAAATCCCCCCCCCCTTTTCATTTCCATAAAAATTAAAAAAATTGTCCATATCTTGGTTTCTTACTTACGAAGAGGACACCTTTGCAGCAATGTTTGGACTTTCATAAGTAAATGGCCTTTAAAACCCTTCAAAATGCACCTTATAGGGGTCTTGAAGCAAGCTTTTGTCCCCCTGAACCCACTTGTAACTTTAGCCAGGGACAGCATCATTTTGGACTAGGGGTTTAGGATCAATTAATCCCCCCCTTTTTTGCATTTCTGGCGGAATCCCTGGAGGGGCTCACTGTCACCCCATATGATGGCTCTGTGACGGTGACAGTGCTTTACCTTCCCTTCGAGGTCGATCAGCGCCTGGTTGCGAGGGTTCTTAGTCAGTACGGAACTGTCTCTGAAATGTGGTGGTGTAAGTATACTGGGGGTGAGTTGAAAGGTATATTTAACGGCAAGAGACAGTTCCGTATGGAACTGGTGAGGGACATTCCATCCTTCCTCTTCATAGGGGGTTCCAAGGCCCACATTAGGTACTTTTGTCAGCCCCGTACCTGTTTTAGATGTGGCGAGCAGGGGCACGAAGCCAAGTCGTGTCCCAACAGACGATGTGGGAAATGCTTGCAGTTGGGGCACGGCAAGGCAGAGTGTCCCAACGAGGTACGGTGCAACCTCTGTGGGGAGGAGGGACATGTGTTTGGTGCCTGCCCCACATCGAACTCTGCTCATGTCAGTGCGGATGTGGGGTCGGCACCTGAACCCTCGCAAACAGGCCCGCAGTATTCAACTCAGGAATTAGAGGAGGCGGCACTTGAGGTGGAACAGGACTTCCTTGCCTCCAAGCAGTGTGAGGGAAGTACTGGAACTCCTGCCGTAGACTCTCCGCCACCCTTAGCAACGACACCCAGTCAAGTTGAAATAACGACAGTAAAGGAGGACCTCGATCTGTCCTCAGACTCGGCAATGTCGGATGGCGGGGAGCCTGCCTCAGAGCCTCCTCCAAAGGATCCACCTTCGGGGGAGGGTTGTTTTGATTTGTGTGAGGGGGAGGGGCCAGAGTCTGCACTAAAGAGGTCGGCTTCGGGCGAAGTATCAGACAGGGGAACCCATCACTCTGGGACGCCCGTACCGAGCCCACGGATTAAAAAGATAAGGTCCCAGTCAGAGTATTTAGTGTGAATGGTTTTGCCTTTGTGTCCCCGTTTTCTTTTGGGGTTTCTGTTCTGTTTGTGTCTGTGCCCATGCATGCCACAAAGTTTTTTTGGTAGTTCAGTGTAAATAGGTTTGCTTTGTTCCACATTAGGTCCGCCCGGCTACAAGCATGTAAAGAGCACATCACATTGTTAATACTGTAAATAGTGGGGGTTGGCCACATGAATGCTGGTGTGGTGTATATAGTTGTCCTTGTGTTTCATGTCACGTCCGGTGTTTTGTTCCGGAGCACGTAAGGAGCACCCATAGTTACAAAAGCATTGAACAGACTCAACCTGAACACTCTTCTGTTGATGTAAATGGGTATGTAAATAGTTTTGCCTAGTGAGATTGAAAATAGTCCTATGTAACTAGTTTGGGTTCGGGGTGGTTTTGTATATAGTTATCGCAGAAATTTTGTTTGCTAGCGCAATGTAGTGAATTCTGTAAATAGTTCACCTTTGTATTTTTGTCCGGTCAGGTTTAAGTTCTCCTTTGTTTCTTCGTGCCCGTTTCTACGTACGTAAAAAGCTACCTGTATTTGCCCAGTGCTTTTTACGTGCTTGTTGCCTTTGGGCGTTGTTTTGCCATTGGGCGTGGTGTTGCCTATGGGTGTGGTTTTGCCTTCGGGCGTGTGGTAGCCTTTGTGCGTGTGGTGTTGCCTTTGGCGCGTTGACCCTTGTGGACCGTTTGGTTGATGGTTGGAACTTTGTTTTGGGGCGGTTTGTGGTTGGGCTAGGGTGTTGTTTTGGGGTTGGCTGAAGAGGCAGTTTCTGAACCTCAGTAGTAACAAAGACTTTTGTTCCCTGTTGCATGGTGCGTTTAGTTTGTTCGGCATTGTGTTTGTGATCCGACAGGGTTTTTGTTTGGGTTTGGGGTTCTCCTTTAGTTTGTCAGTGCCTGTTTCTACGTACTTAAAAAGCTCTACATTATGCGGGGACACTCGTAAGATACTTTGGGCAACCCCGCACCTCATTTAAGTGTGGAGAGGAGGGCCACGAAGCCAAGTCGTGTCCTAATGACGTTGCGGCAGATACCGGCAGGTGGGGCACGACAAGGCCGATTGTCCCAACGCGGTGCGGTGCAACCTTTGTGGGGAGGAGGGACATGCCACCTTCTGGGGAGGGTTGGTTTGATTTGTGTGAGGGGGAGGGGTCAGCGTCTGCACTAAAGAGGTCGGCCTCAGGCGAGGTTTCAGAGCAGGGAGATCGTCACTCGGAAAGACCTGAACCGTGCCTAAGGATTAAAAAGATAACAGTCCCAGCAAGAGCTTTTAGTGTGCCTTTAGGTTTGCCTTTGTTCCACATTGGGTTTGGTCCGGCTATATGCATGTGAAGAGCACATCATTGTGAATTGGGGGTTGTCCACGTGAACATTTGTTCCATGTCAAGTCCGGTATTTTGTTTCGACTGAGAGCTTTTTAAGTACGTAGAAACAGGCACTGAGAAACTAAACAACCCCACACCCAAACAAAAACCCTGTCGGATCACAAACAAAGCCAAACAAACTATACACACCATACAACATGGAACAAAAGTCTTTTTTACTACTGAGATTCAGAAACTGCCACTGCAGCCAACCCCAAAACGCGACACCCTAGCCCAAAAACCACAAACTATTCCAAAACAAAGTTCGCACCGGATGCACAATGTGGGAGAGTGTGCCGCATGTGTTCTGGCAGTGTGGCTTTGTGGCCCTCCTCTGGGAGTGGTTTCAAGTCCTGGCTGATCACCTCACGTTTTGCAACACCTGGGCGGTCAGCCAGGACTACGCTGGCCTTATGGAGAGACCGGTGTAATATTGTATTTAGGAGAGGGGAGGCCCGCGGACGTCGTTCTGGCGTCGGTGAGGACCGAGATTAAGCTGAGTGTGGAGGCCGACTTCGTCCGTATGCCGAGGTCGATGTTCGGTAGGCGGTGGTGTCCACTTGTTTCGGTGCGGGCGGGCCGGTGATAGTTAATTTGTAAATATTGACAATTGTAATCGTAAATAGTCCTATGTAATTGGCTTGGGTTCGGGGTGGTTTTGTACATAGTTAACAGAAATTTTGTTTGCTAGCGCGATGTTCAGAATTCTGTAATTAGTTCACAGTTGAGTTTTTGTCCGGTCAGGTTTGAGTTCTTTGTTTCTTTGTGTCCGTTTCTATGTACGTAAAAAGCACACCCGCAAGACTCATGCCTGTTATGCATCATCACATGTAAACAAGCCTTCATATTGATAAAGGCAGTGTTCGTCGCCATTGTATAATAATAGACGTCCTGCTGCAATTAATATTTTTAAATTCGCAAAAAAGAACATTTCATCAGACCATTGACAATACTGTAAGAATTCAACTTGAATACAACAGCAGGCATCGGCACACATCTTACAGGAATAAGAGTAAATATAGCTTTAGAACACATGTAAACCATGCACTTTACTTACCTGTAATATCCCTGTACAAAACAGTCCTTTTGCAAGTTTACTGGAAGGAGAACCCAAATCTGTTGTGCCCATCAAATTAGTTACGAAGCTTTCCGACACGAAGCGTGGGGTTGGCCCTCCTTGTAAAATCCTCAGTCCTGTATGCATGACATGAACCAAAAAACATTTTGAGTTTATGAATTTTGAATTATGTTTGTGTATGTGTGTTCCAGTGTGTATCCTCAAGAAGGCCGGAAACAATTTTAATTACAGTGTAACGCCAAATCGGTGTGTCCTTCCAGCGGCACTAACACAATGCACTTTGGAGGAGAACCGGGGTGGATTTCCACAGACTGGAGGCAGGGTTTGAGGTGGCGATGAGTGACCAAAATAAATTACGCAATGACCAGGCAAAATACAACAAGAGTGATAAAGTATAGTAAAGGAAGACATTGACAGCACGAAAGTAATCAAATAACAGAACAGACAGTAAGCGCAAAGACGGTACGATACAAGGCGACATGTACAAGACGATACAAATATACCACGACAGTGGTCGGAGCCAACACTCGACCCAGCGGAACACTTCAGTTGGGGATTGAAGACTGATGAACATCGCCACGAGACCTCTTCAGGATAAAGCTGAGGAGGTACAGCTCACGTGGAGAGGTACGTCACTTATAAAGAGAGAATAGAGGGCGTCCTAACAAATGCCCCGTCCTGGGTATGACTTTTAACTGCATCAAGGTAGGGTGAGGAGGTCGTGTGTGGCGAGTAGTTTGTTCCCGACTATCGCCTACAAAATGCACACAAAAGACCGTTATTACTCACCAGTCGGGTTGTCGGCGCCACAAAACCGAGCATGCCCCTCCATGGTTGTCCCCCTGTGGGCTGGGGGTTGTAGAATATGCCCACGGTATTTCCCGCCTGTCGTAAGAGGCGACTAAAGGGAAACCAAACTTGAACTTGAACCATACTTGAAAATAAATTTAAACTTTTTGAGCTTTTTATTGAGTTGACTGACACTATATAACACATACGTGTTGGTGTGTCGTTAAATCTCATCTAACTAACTAACTAACCTAACAAATGCCTATCTGCATTACACCATCCCCTCCCTAGCACATAACTTGTCCCCAAGTTACGGAAGTCTAAAACAACACAAGTATCTACAATACTGTACACTAAAACTGACACTAAACGAGAAAATGATAAGCAGAAGTTATCAAGTATTACACACTATACAAATTTCCACCGATTAAGGCAAATCGTAACACAGTGGTCTTGACGTCCTTACACTTTGCCCTCTTTCCGTACCAGAGTACATTAACAAAATCGTATCTCTTTTCATTTAAAAATAAAACTAAGTAATCAATAGCATGAATCCACCATCTCCTGGTCAACCAAATATGGCATAACTGACCTTACAAGTCGGTTTACGAGGTCACAACACGATGAAAGAATCAGATCTCGTTCTACCGTACGAAATTCGAGTCAAGATGTAATCTTCCATCGCACAAGCGACGGAGCAGCTGCGGCACGCGCTACGATTTGGAAAGCGACTAGAAGGTCACACCTTGATTTTACAGAAACAAGCAATTCTCCATACAAAATGGATTAACTTACGATCCTCTTCACATTACCGTTGTAACTCCGAGTGAGAAATCAATACAGTTTACGAAACAGAATCATTGTAAACACGATAAAAATAATTTGCAGTCAACTCAAACTAACTTGAGCAACACAGTCCACAGAAGAATTAAACATCGCTAAGGTTCTGCATAAAATACAACTAGATCTCACCAACACAGAACATCCTTGCAACGAATAAGTGTCCAAGGGAAAACATAAAATTGATTGATTAAACGGTCCATAGAAATGCACGCTGTTCTGTGTTTTGTGAGCTTTTTAAGTACGTAGAAACAGGCACTGACAAACTAAAGGATAATCCCAAACCCAAAGAAAAACCCTGACGGATCTGGTCCTCCAGATACAAAAGCACCCAATTTGAGTGTCCACAAGAATAGAAAATCTCTTTCAGTCCAGTTAACCGTTGTCTTCCGTAAGAACGGGTGTTCCTTCTGTTCCTTTGGTGGTTGGACTCGACCCACAGTCCGGTGTGGTCAGGACCCCTACGTGATTCGTTGGACATTCCTGGAACGCAGACGGGAAAAGCTGTAGTCGGCATTTCTGAATCCTTCCCTTTCGGTGTTCCACACTGTCCCGTCCGGGTGTGCTTTCTAAGTGCATCGAAACGGCACATACAAACAAAAAACAAAACTCAAACCGGATCGGACAGGAACATAAAGGCAAAACTATCCACACACCACCAAATCAAACAGAAAATTATGTTCATTACAACAATAGAACCACACACACACTGACAACCCAAATACCCCACAGACCAACCTCCCCCCGGCCACACTAAAAACAAAGACCACACACCCAAAACCACCACACACCCAAAACCACCACCACGCCCGAAGGCAACACCACGCCCGACGGCAACACCAAGCCCGAAGGCAACACCAAGCCCGAAGGCAACACCACGCCCGAAGGCAACACCACGCCCCAAGGCAACACCACGCCCCAAGGCAACACTACGCCCAAAGGCAACACTACGCCCAAAGGCAACAGCACTTAAAAAGCACTAGGGCAAAAAATACAGGTGCACCTTGCCCAAGGGTGCCCCGGAGGCAGTTGTGGCAAAGGGTAACCTCATTACTCCCACGTTTAAACAAACTCCACAACCGGATGCAGTTTAAAGTCCTACCCGTCCGGGTACTTGACCGTATGAACCTCCTTACGGTAGAAGATGTCTATGCCGACGTGAACCACCCTGACACTTATCTCCACCGGTACTTGTTGGGTGAATAATAGCCTGCGTAGCCGGGCCAGTTCATCCTCACTGATGGGTCATGGGGCTGGTGTTTGGCTTTCGCTGGGATGACAGGTCCAGTGGAGTGGGGTCCGGTTCTTGCTGCGCGCTCGGCGCATCCAAGGGTTCCCCTTCTGTGAGTCTCCCTCTGAAAGTAGTGGTTATGGTCTCGTCTCCCGTTGCACAGGCGTCTTCAATCAGTGCTGCCAAGGGATCGAAAGGCGATGGAGGCATATCCACCCAATCTGAGGTAGCCTCCGACGGGTTTCTGTCCTCATACTGTGATTTCTTTTGTTGTGGCGAAGTAAGCTTGATCGGTTGCCTTGCATATGTCGACGGTCTCCTGACAAGTCTCGTACCAACTCGTTTGCCCCTTACCTATGAAATCTTGACTCGCAGCTAAATACGTGGCTTCTCAACTGCTTCTTTGTCGGGAAACTTCCGAGAAAGGTAGCATTCCATCTACTGGCCATTGCCTCCTTTGTGGGGATACTAGAAAACATCCATTTCTTCAAAACTCACATCGTGACTTGTGTCTACTCTTTCTTGAAATCAAAATTCGAGGTGTTAACAGGTGCAAAACGAATCACCAATAACCAGGGAGGTACCTCGGAGGAACTTTAAGTAGTAACTCCACGCTTTAAGTCGTAAACTTAGTTCACCTTGAAAAGGGAGCTAGACGCTCACAAATTTTTCGAAACTGCCTTGAATTACCATGGGAGAGGTAGTTACGCACTCTCCAAGGGTTTCAGGCTATCGTAATGGACTATTTTGGGTTTGGACTTTGGGGGTTTGGAGGCGACTTTCTTAT
The DNA here is from genome assembly GCA_029531755.1 of Holothuria leucospilota. NCBI lineage: Eukaryota > Metazoa > Echinodermata > Holothuroidea > Aspidochirotida > Holothuriidae > Holothuria > Holothuria leucospilota. The sequence goes on from CM055964.1 coordinate 37,673,899, forward strand.
CCTGTAGGTAACATCTGATAGTCGATGTAAAACAGTAAACGGACCATCCCAAAACCTTTCCAACTTTGGGGAAAGAGCCTTTCTTCTAAGTAGGGGTATACAACCACACTTGGTCACCAACCTGGTATGTTTTGGTGTTACTGGAGAGTTCTTTTCTCTTTGAGGCTTTCATTGCGGCTACCCTAGCAATATCGTGGATTTTGCGGAATTTACTTCGCAACTCATCAGCATAATTACTACTTGAAGCATCATGACACTGGGGGTTTCCTGGGTACTTTCGTGAATGGAAGAACGGTACGCCATCGTTATGTGGGGTAACCAGAGGTCCCAATCCTGCTTGTTATCAGTGGACAACATGGCCTCCAGCGTCCTATTAAACCGTTAAATTCCATCCGACTGAGGATTGAAAACCGTGGTCCTGGTCTTCTCAATGCCCAAGGGCGCAGCCACCTCTTTAAACAAACTTGACTCAAAATTTCGGCCCTGATCAGTATGAAGCTGCAGGGGAACATCGAATCCAGTCACAAATTGTTCCATAAAGAGTCCTAGACTTTTTTGTTGAACTCTACCCCATCTTTACTTTTTGAGTTAAATTTTTAACTTCCCGTTCTAGTTGACACTATATAGCTCGTGTTGGTGTGTCGTTAAACCCCGTCTAACTCCTTAAAGACTCTGGCGAGTTTCCGCCTCCTGATTAGGCAATGGGAAGGCTTCGAAGTCCATTTTGTAAAGTAATTGGCTACGCACAACATATATTTATTATACCGGTCGGTAACAGGTAAGGGCCCTAAAATGTCCATGGCCACACGCTGTATGCGCCCTCATTGGGCCTTCCCTAGAAGCACACTTCCCGCATTGGCGACATCACCTCTCTATGTCACCCCACCCAATAAAATCTATCTTGCACATGCTTTTCGGTTTTCTTAACCCCGAGATGACCAGCATTATCGTGCAGTTGAGACTAGTTTCTTTACGCAGACCCCTCGGTACAACTAATTTCAACACTCTCATCCCTGAAGGAGACTCCCAACGACGGTAAAGGACGCCGTCCTTCGAAACCAAAACGTCCCACAAAGTCTGGAAAGTTTTGAACGCCCTGCTCTCCGATGAGAGTTGCGTCCAGTCGGGTTTGGACTGGGAAATTAACTTCCAATATTGACGAATATCCACATCTAACGCCGTTGTTACACCAAATGGTAACTCGTTACAGTAACGGCGTTACTTGTAACTCGTTACTTCCCAACCCTGACCATAGGCCATTTATTTTTATGGCGTCGTCAACCCACGATGCTGCGAAGGGGAGGCGCTCCGATCGCCATTACTGAGACGAGATCCTTTGGTTTTAGTAGGGTTCAGTCTGGCACCTGTCGCCCTCTGAAAAGTGCACAGCGTGCCAGTGGGGACCCCGAAGGACGCTAGGTCAGGAGACTACCCATGTGACGTCATCGGCATACTGGCTACACAAGGTGTGTGAAATGGGTGGAACTCTAAAGGCTTTTGCGAGAGCTTCAATATGACAAGGGGGCACCCCTTCCGAACCCCACGTTGGACTGTGTAGGGTTCTGACGGTAGGCCATTAACAATAACACGACTATATACACTATTATACATCAAGGTTGCTCATTTTACAAAATTTGGGCTCAACTTAAACTTCATCAAGACTTAAAAGAGGAATCCGTGATCAACCATGTCGAAGGCGGCCTGATCGGGAGACAAGCGCACATGGCAGATCACGGTCCTTCACATATTCAACCAGAACAGCAGCGCTGCTGTGCTCAAACCTTTAAAGAGACCACCCGTTTGGGTTTGGTCCGCCAATAGTAAACTTCACCTCCCTTCTGGAGGCTCAGTGAACTTAGACATTTTCCAAAACCATTGGCACAAAACATATGTTGACTCGTCCTTAAAATAACAATCTTGGGGGACCATATGGCCACCATGATTTCGCCTCCTAGTTTTGAAAAAGGTGTTTTTCAACCGTGGCAGGGTAATCTATAGCCATATCGTACTGACGTTTGCTTGCTGTACACCACAAATTGAGCCAATTTATGTCTTGCAATGAGGGATCATGCCACTCCAACTAAAGTACAGCTGGTCTCAGACCGAATCAGTCTTACAGTTCATTACTGATTGTTACTGCAGGTGTAGGCCTACCGTGTATTGGTGTAGGCTATTGTTAGGATGATGCCACAATGATATCACATTGTTCGCCACGCCAGTACGGCAAAGTTAATTCAGTTTTACGATCACGCAACTATGCCAAAAAGTGTGGCGTACCAAAGAAAAAAAAAACCTGTGTGAAAACTGTTGAACTTTCCTGTATGGGTATGAGCCTTAGCCAAGGTTAGTTAGGCCAAGATGAGATTTAATAATACACCAACACGAATGTCTTGTGTGTGTATATATATATATATATATATATATATATATATATATATATATATATATATATATATATATATATATATATATATATATATATATATATATATACACACACACACACACACACCAAAAGCAGAGCTTTTACCGGTAGAGATAGTGCTCTATACAGCGGTAGGCCAACAAGAGCTGTACTACAAAAGTATTAAGATGGATTGTCGCTACTCCGAGTTTCACGCTCTTACACGATCATCAGGCAACTAACCGGGATTGAATGATTCTTAAAATAAATACGGAAAAGAAGTTGGCAATACTCTCAGCTGACAAAACATCTCTACTAAACAAAAGGTCAGAAATCGTGTCCAAGTGTCGCCATAGCAATCGCCGGTATACAAGACCAGCCAACCGTAGGGATCCTCCTTGAGTAGTACACTGTATTTAAGTTAAGAATCATTCAATCCCGGTTAGTTGCCTGATGATCGTGTAAGAGCGTGAAACTCGGAGTAGCGACAATCCATCTTAATACTAGTATATATATATATATAGATATATATATATATATAACGACCAAAGTGGTTTCATATGTGGGCGGGCCGTAGGCCGTAACAGCATGATATGAATATTCATATATGTACTATGAATAGCCATCAGCTGTCAATCACCGCATGTTCAGCTAGTCTGAACTGTTAGTGTATGTGTCATGGCCCTATCTACGATAGATGATCGATAGGCCTAACGTTTGAGGGGATGAGAACAGAAAGTACGAAATATGGCAACTTGCCCCGTATTTGACTGCTTCGTCAGTCTGGCTCTCTCCTAAGTATGCCGATGTCACACCAACTTCAGTCATTCGCTTACATTGATCCTTCATTAAAGCAACCAGCGGTGATATGACAATAACGATTGCCTGATTGTTTGGTCTAGGCCCATCCAGTGCAGAATACATGTAGGGAAGAAACCTGTAACAGTATGTCTTGCCATATCCTGTCGGTAAGTTCACAAACACGTCCTTCCTTTTCACCAAAATTTGCTCCGTTGCACAGATCTGATGTGCCGTAAGTCTTACGCCAAACTTCTCCACTTCTTTCAGTACCTCAGCAAACTTGCTCTCCATTACTGGCAATAAACTTTGAAACTTGAGGACCAAAACATGGTCTGATGACTGAACAGTTGCTTTGTACACATGTACACAGAAGTGTTATGACATATGATGTTTATGCATAAGTTAACCTGAGCCTAATATGAATAATCATGTCTATTTTAGGGTTACTGTCGCTGATTGGCGAACCAAAAATTTTTGGTTCCTGAAATCACTTTGGTCGTTATATGCGCCCTGACGTCGAGGGGGTATGAACAGACCAAATAAAGCATACCCTCGACGGCAGGGTTACCCTGACTAGTGGTGGCCAATCATTACTGTCATACTCATTGGTCACTTCGAATCTTAAGACAATAAAGTATCAATATTTACAAGTTACTTTCACGAAATGTCCAATCAAAGCTGTATTAAACAAACTTAAGACACGCCTGTGCAAGGTAAGTTTGATTACGTAATGTCTGAGCTGAAAGCAGTTTTCGTGAGAACTGGACGAGAGGAAGTCTGCAATTATTTACGGCTCAGTGCAACACTGACTATGATCAAAGAAGGATTGTTCAAATAGCAACTCCCTGGTTTATGAATCATGATGGGAGGTAAAAATACCTGACGCTTGAAAGGAAATAGGCGTTTATCTTCAAAGGAGAGGATGCAAGGAGGGGGTATTATATGACAATAGGCTAGGCCTTTATTGACAACTACTACAAGTGTAAAAACGGTTTCAAATACGGTTCAAGTTCAAGTTCGGTATCAAATACAGTTCAAATATGGTGCAAGTCCTCTTCTCTTTAGTCCTCTTACGACAGGCGGAAAATACCGTGGGCATATTCTACAACCCCAGCCTAAGCCCAGGCTAGTTCTCACATACACTTTGTTACCAAACGTTAGTATGGGAAGCACCAAATTAGCCTAAGATACTTAAGTTAAGAGTATGGTCTAGAGTAGCCTAGGCCTAAGTTACTGAACGTGACCGTATAATCCGCTCCTTCTAGTCACTCTTTACTACGAGTGTAGAGTTTAGGAACGTAGGCCTAATGCTGGACCCTGTTGAAGGGCTAGCCTAGGCCTAATAATACAAGGCCTGGCTAGTTCAAATTGAAACTTTTAGTAAGTAGGAATTCACTAACGTTACTTGTTGAACGTTGTGCAAACGTTCATATCGGCAAACTAGGCTTTGGCTGCTGGTGGGTTTTTTTTAGTGAAAATAACTTGTGATATACAGTCTGCACTGCAGTTACTTGTTTACTACAGCTGTGAGACAGTGAGTAGTACTGTGTGTTGGTAAAATCGGGACGTCCAACTTTTCCTGAGGTTTTTAAGTTCGAAAATCGGGACTGTCCTGCCAAAATCGGGACAGTTGGCAGGTCTGTATTAAGCATTTGGCATTTCACTGTCATAGATGAGCATACTCCCTCCAGATAATACCACAAGCATGCAATACAGGCACTATCGAAAGAGAGAGGAATATCTTGCTCATGACCAAATTTATGATTCACACCACCCGTCGTTACCTTACAAACTATAATGCCCCGCCATGATGTGACCTCTACAGAAAATGGCAGATAGATTAAGCCACAACTGAGGCAGGAGTAGCTTTTGAAAAGTGAGGCAGACATTTGCCCTCTACAGTATAGCATAAGCTTACTAGGTCCCGCATCAACCAGATGTTCTGCGGAATACTGTGTCCCCGCACCGCGCATGTCTCGTAAGGCCCTACAAGATTCGGCATCACAGTACTCAGCCCGTTACATAGGGCTTTTTGCCAGGATCGTGTAGTCCACATTCAAGAGGGTGATTGGCCGCTTAGCTTTTGGCTCAAGTGGGTCTCCAGACTTTGGTAGCATTGTTATCACGCCTGTGCGCTGCGGGAGGGGCTCAGTGAGCCAGCAAGGATGACAGAAACGAATACGTCGCGGAGATCCTGCCGAACGGTACCCCAGAAGCGTTTATAAAATTCCACTGGGTTTTGGTGATTTCACCACTCATTCTAGAAATGTAAAGGCAGGAATTACCTAAACACAAATGTCCTGGGTAGGACTTAAAACTGCATCCGGTTGTGGAGTTTGTTTAAACGTGGGAGTAATGAGGTTACCCTTTGCCACAACTGCCTCCGGGGCACCCTTGGGCAAGGTGCACCTGTATTTGCCCCAGTGCTTTTTAAGTGCTGTTGCCTTTGGGCGTAGTGTTGCCTTCGGGCGTGGTGTTTGCCTTCGGGCTTAGTGTTGCCTTCGGGCGTGGTTTTGCCTTCGGGCGTGGTGTTGCCTTCGGGCGTGGTGTTGCCTTCGGGCGTGGTGTTGCCTTCGGGCTTAGTGTTGCCTTCGGGCGTGGTGTTGCCGTCGGGCGTGGTGATGCCTTCGGGCGTGGTGTTGCCTTCGGGCTTGGTGTTGCCGTCGGGCGTGGTGTTGTCTTTGGGCTTGGTGTTGCCGTCGGGCGTGGTGTTGTCTTTGGGTGTGTGGTGGATTTGGGTGTGTGGTCTTTGTGGGGCTTTGTTTTTAGTGTGACCGGGGGGAGGTTGGTCTGTGGGGTCTTTGGGTTGTTGTCAGTGTGTGTGTGTGGTTCTATTGTTGTAATGAACATAATTTTCTGTTTGATTTGGTGGTGTGTGGATAGTTTTGCCTTTATGTTCCTGTCCGATCCGGATTGAGTTTTGTTTTTTGTTTGTATGTGCCGTTTCGATGCACTTAAAAAGCTATGACAGCGCCTGCAGAAAGAATGTGGGGTTGGCGGAGGGTGCACCCCAATTAATACGTTTGCCAAACCTTCTTGTCGGCTCCAAAACAAAAGGTGTAATATGCAGCTACAAATTTGTGCTTCACACACTCCACCGTCATCTGCTTGTGATAAATTTGCTCACTCTAGAAGTGTGGACAGTGCTACTGCATTCATAGATTTCTATATACGCTCCAGTTGTAGTTTCAGCGCTATGGTATGTCATGGACGGTGACATGACATTACATTTACCCGCCCTAAGCATCAACTACTGTGATTGGCACAAACGAGGGCTGCATGGTTATCTATGTTCGCAAGTCAGATGCTTATGAAACATTTTCCTTTTAACCGTTTTTGTTGTCGTCCAACTCACCACTTACACGATTGTCTTGACATTGTGTGATTTTGCTTTACATCTCACTAAATGACAAATTCTCGACAAATCCATAACGTGGGACCACGGGACATGCACAGTATAAAAGATACATTTGTACACTTTCAGTGTATAAAAGTAAATTCATATCACAAATGATCGGTGGTATTTCCCATTTAAGTTAGATGGGGTAAAACGACACACCAACACGAATGTGTTATTATAACAGCTAGCTAGCTATTCTGTGTATCACTACACAGTACCAGTATGCACATGCATGGCAGCTTGAGCGTGCGGACAAACATTCATTACGGAATGTTCACGCGTTGTCTATGGGTATACGTCAGTAAATGTTCGATGGCCCATGCCTTCATTGAAGCGCTCGAGGAATGGCTCTTTCCGTTCATAGCCCTACATAGGAATAGAAACGGACAGGAAGCCAGCAACAGCACGTCGTACGGAAATAACGCATGTGATGAAGAAGGCATATGTACTGTCAGAGGAAGCTAGCAGGCAGGTACATATGAGCAGAACCATAAGTCCTAAACAAATGCAAAACGGACATCGTTGAAAAAAGGCAATGAGCAAAATTAGGAAAATACACATCCGCGGCTCTAGAAAAAATAAAAACGCGACACACTTTTACGAAACGTGGAAACGCGGAACTCTGACATCCCTGGTTATATAGTGTCAGCTAGACAAAACAAGGGGAACCTTGGGGTGAAATCACCTAAAAGGAAAAAATATTGGGCAAAATTCTACTAAAATGTCTAGACAAGAGCAAATGTTTCCTGATTTCCCATTTAAAAATCCAAAAACTGTTTTGTTCAAAGGCAATTTTCACCAAAACGGCTGAACTGCAGCCTACATAACCAAACACTTAGGCATATATTTACATCTGAATGTCGTATCGACTTCGGGCAAAGTGGATCTTTCGGAGATACTTTTCATATTTCCGCCAGTATACGTTTCCGAGCATATTCTCATTGCCTGCGCAGAACTTTGGGCGGATTCTAGTCGAAAATAAACTGCACAGGGTGGGTGACATAATTGTGTTGTGATTCTCTTTGTTTGACGTCAAAGAGCTGTTGTTCAGTTTTGAAGGAAAAACGAAAGCACGCTCTTGAATTGGAGCTGAATTTGAACTTTTTAGGCACTCATATGAAGAATTATCGCCAGTAAACTTATCTTCAAGGTTAACCGATCATAGATTTAAAGATTTTGATGGCTCTAGCAACAAGTGAAAGAAATAGCGTAGTTTACAAATTGTTTGTCGATAGGTTCTCGCCCCCAAACTTTCCATTAATAGTGTTTCTATTCATCGTATGGGGAGGGTGTGGTTCTTTTCGCAAATATTAGAATGGTAGAATGAAATACGCAAGATTATAAAAGATAAATGTGTAAATGTTTACGTACTTTTTGGCATTAGAAAGTACATCATACAGCCAAACAAGCTGCACTACCCGTAGAATTTTTTAAAAACTTTAGCCCCTTGACAAAATGGAATAGTCCAAGTAGCCGCCACAACTCTCCACTAAAAGCTGCCTGTTTCAAGGTAAGCAGCCAAGGAGACTTTGGAGCCTTTGTTTCGACCATTTCACATACCTGGTGGTGCTGAAGTTAAGTGCCTTCAGTATGCTGACGATTTCACATGCGTAATCTCCGACCTAGCTTCCTTCAGGGCTCTTACTGGCACGTTGTCTAACTTTCAAAGAGCCACAGGTGCCAGACTGAACCCCACTAAGACCAGAGGACTCCGTCTAGGTAAGTGGCGGTCGAAAAAACTACCCTTCGCGGCATCATGAGTAGACGACGCCATAAAGATCAATGGAATATGGTTTGGTTATGGTTCACCCGAGTTACCTGGAAAGAGAAAGTGGACCTAGTGGAGGCTAGGTTGAAGGACTTCGGCGATCGCCACATTAGCCTGTTGGGAAAGGTAACAGTTATCAATCGTTTTATTTACCCTGTCTAGTGGTATCCGAGCACTGTTCTGGCTGCTCCAGAGGGTGTCTTGGCGCGACTCGAGAGGGCTGTGTTTAGTTTTTATGGTCAGGGGGGACGGAGCTGGTTAGAAGAGGGGTGGTATACCAGGATCTTAGGCGTGGAGGGTTGGGCCTTGTGCATTTTCCTTCCAAGCTCCGTTTTCTCCTGACCAAGTGTGTTTACAGTGCTGTGGACAGCAGAATGCCTTTTGCCTATTTTGTCCGTTATTGGGGGATTATCATTCCGTCGGTTCTTTTCCTCCCTGTTTAGTAACAGTGAACCCCACAGATGGAGACCCACGGAGGCATAAAGTCAAATGAGGGAAACGCTCCGTATTATGTCAACAGTGGGGGATGTTTCGCAGTCAAGTGCAAGGGACCTATACCGGGCTGTTTTTGATGAATTGGTTGGCCAGGTCCAATCCAACCACTTTGCTTCAGGGCCGGAAGTGTGGCGTGTAGTCCACAGCAGATCGTTAGATTACCGCAGGCGAGACCTGTTGTGGCGAATCGCACATGACGCCATTGTAACTAATCTCAAGCGCCTTCGGTGGCGTCTTGGAGATGGCATTTGCCCGCACTAGATGCACAAAGTGGGAGAGTGTGTCACATGTGTTTTGGCAGTGTGACTATGTGGCCCTATTCTGGGAATGGTTTCAAGTCCTGACTGACCGCCTAACGTTGTGTAACACCTGGGCGGTCAGCCAGGACTATGCTTTGTATGGTCTTTCACCTCCGCCATGCAATACAAGTGTTCAGGACATACATACCTTTGTTTCGGCCTCCATAAAGCTGGCCTTATGGAGAGACCGATGTAACATTGTATTTAGTGGGGTGGGGAGGCCTGCTGATGTCGTCCTGGCGTCGGTGAGGGCGGAGGTTAAGCTGAGGGTGGAGTCGGACTTCGTTCGTTTGCCAAGGTCGGCGTTCGGTAGGCGATGGGGTCCACTTGTTTCAGTGAGGGCGGACCGGGTGGTAGTCAACTTGTAAATATTGATTTTGTTTGTAAATATGGAACTACTTTAATTTGTAAACAGGACTGTGTTTGTACATAGGTGGCTTGTGAGGTAGTTGTAAATCCGTTTATATATATATATATATATATATATATATATATATATAGATATATATATATATATATATATATATATATATATATATATATATATATGTGTGTGTGTGTGTGTGTGTAAATATCCGTACATATAGTTCTATTACTGTAATGAACATAATTTCTGTTTGATTTAGTTGTTTGTAAATAGTTTGCATTTGTTTCTGCCCGATCCGGTTTGAGTTTTTGTCTTTGTATGTGCCGTTTCGTTGCACTTGAAAAGCACGAGACTTGGAGCTGCTGCACAAAGGAAAACAAGTAATAGTCGTTTTCTTCCGAAATTCAGTTCTGGTCGCCGAGGAGAGCGGACGTGCCTGTCCCCCCGCAGGGCTCGTTCGATCTCTTCGGGACGTTTGGTTTTTGTTTAGTTTTTGGTTTGGTTGGGTGTACATAGTGTAAATATTATACATAAACTGTAAATATGGCAGGTGGACACCGACTTCCTCGTGACCCTTTGGGAAGTGGCCCTTCGGGGCATTTACATGTATTGGAGTTTTCGTTTTGGTGTCTACGTGGTCGTATTTTGTTTCCGGTGTCTTGGTGGTTGTGGCTGTTCAGGAGCACTGTTCGTGGTCTCGTTTGGGAAAGTGATGTTTCGTTTTCCGGTTGGCATCAGGGTTTGTTTCGCGCCCGCTCTGTTCCAGGCTGTTTGAGTTTTGTTTAGAGTTTCCGGTTGTGGAGTTTGTTTAAACGTGGGAGTAATGAGGTTACCCTTTGCCACAACTGCCTCCGGGGGCACCCTTGGGCAAGGTGCACCTGTATTTGCCCAGTGCTTTTTAAGGGTTGTTGCCTTTGGGCGTGGTGATGCCTTCGGGCGTGGTGTTGCCTTCGGGCTTGGTGTTGCCGTCGGGCGTGGTGTTGTCTTTGGGCTTGGTGTTGCCGTCGGGCGTGGTGTTGTCTTTGGGTGTGTGGTGGATTTGGGTGTGTGGTCTTTGTGGGGCTTTGTTTTTAGTGTGACCGGGGGGAGGTTGGTCTGTGGGGTCTTTGGGTTGTTGTCAGTGTGTGTGTGTGGTTCTATTGTTGTAATGAACATAATTTTCTGTTTGATTTGGTGGTGTGTGGATAGTTTTGCCTTTATGTTCCTGTCCGATCCGGATTGAGTTTTGTTTTTTGTTTGTATGTGCCGTTTCGATGCACTTAAAAAGCTATGACAGCGCCTGCAGAAAGAATGTGGGGTTGGCGGAGGGTGCACCCCAATTAATACGTTTGCCAAACCTTCTTGTCGGCTCCAAAACAAAAGGTGTAATATGCAGCTACAAATTTGTGCTTCACACACTCCACCGTCATCTGCTTGTGATAAATTTGCTCACTCTAGAAGTGTGGACAGTGCTACTGCATTCATAGATTTCTATATACGCTCCAGTTGTAGTTTCAGCGCTATGGTATGTCATGGACGGTGACATGACATTACATTTACCCGCCCTAAGCATCAACTACTGTGATTGGCACAAACGAGGGCTGCATGGTTATCTATGTTCGCAAGTCAGATGCTTATGAAACATTTTCCTTTTAACCGTTTTTGTTGTCGTCCAACTCACCACTTACACGATTGTCTTGACATTGTGTGATTTTGCTTTACATCTCACTAAATGACAAATTCTCGACAAATCCATAACGTGGGACCACGGGACATGCACAGTATAAAAGATACATTTGTACACTTTCAGTGTATAAAAGTAAATTCATATCACAAATGATCGGTGGTATTTCCCATTTAAGTTAGATGGGGTAAAACGACACACCAACACGAATGTGTTATTATAACAGCTAGCTAGCTATTCTGTGTATCACTACACAGTACCAGTATGCACATGCATGGCAGCTTGAGCGTGCGGACAAACATTCATTACGGAATGTTCACGCGTTGTCTATGGGTATACGTCAGTAAATGTTCGATGGCCCATGCCTTCATTGAAGCGCTCGAGGAATGGCTCTTTCCGTTCATAGCCCTACATAGGAATAGAAACGGACAGGAAGCCAGCAACAGCACGTCGTACGGAAATAACGCATGTGATGAAGAAGGCATATGTACTGTCAGAGGAAGCTAGCAGGCAGGTACATATGAGCAGAACCATAAGTCCTAAACAAATGCAAAACGGACATCGTTGAAAAAAGGCAATGAGCAAAATTAGGAAAATACACATCCGCGGCTCTAGAAAAAATAAAAACGCGACACACTTTTACGAAACGTGGAAACGCGGAACTCTGACATCCCTGGTTATATAGTGTCAGCTAGACAAAACAAGGGGAACCTTGGGGTGAAATCACCTAAAAGGAAAAAATATTGGGCAAAATTCTACTAAAATGTCTAGACAAGAGCAAATGTTTCCTGATTTCCCATTTAAAAATCCAAAAACTGTTTTGTTCAAAGGCAATTTTCACCAAAACGGCTGAACTGCAGCCTACATAACCAAACACTTAGGCATATATTTACATCTGAATGTCGTATCGACTTCGGGCAAAGTGGATCTTTCGGAGATACTTTTCATATTTCCGCCAGTATACGTTTCCGAGCATATTCTCATTGCCTGCGCAGAACTTTGGGCGGATTCTAGTCGAAAATAAACTGCACAGGGTGGGTGACATAATTGTGTTGTGATTCTCTTTGTTTGACGTCAAAGAGCTGTTGTTCAGTTTTGAAGGAAAAACGAAAGCACGCTCTTGAATTGGAGCTGAATTTGAACTTTTTAGGCACTCATATGAAGAATTATCGCCAGTAAACTTATCTTCAAGGTTAACCGATCATAGATTTAAAGATTTTGATGGCTCTAGCAACAAGTGAAAGAAATAGCGTAGTTTACAAATTGTTTGTCGATAGGTTCTCGCCCCCAAACTTTCCATTAATAGTGTTTCTATTCATCGTATGGGGAGGGTGTGGTTCTTTTCGCAAATATTAGAATGGTAGAATGAAATACGCAAGATTATAAAAGATAAATGTGTAAATGTTTACGTACTTTTTGGCATTAGAAAGTACATCATACAGCCAAACAAGCTGCACTACCCGTAGAATTTTTTAAAAACTTTAGCCCCTTGACAAAATGGAATAGTCCAAGTAGCCGCCACAACTCTCCACTAAAAGCTGCCTGTTTCAAGGTAAGCAGCCAAGGAGACTTTGGAGCCTTTGTTTCGACCATTTCACATACCTGGTGGTGCTGAAGTTAAGTGCCTTCAGTATGCTGACGATTTCACATGCGTAATCTCCGACCTAGCTTCCTTCAGGGCTCTTACTGGCACGTTGTCTAACTTTCAAAGAGCCACAGGTGCCAGACTGAACCCCACTAAGACCAGAGGACTCCGTCTAGGTAAGTGGCGGTCGAAAAAACTACCCTTCGCGGCATCATGAGTAGACGACGCCATAAAGATCAATGGAATATGGTTTGGTTATGGTTCACCCGAGTTACCTGGAAAGAGAAAGTGGACCTAGTGGAGGCTAGGTTGAAGGACTTCGGCGATCGCCACATTAGCCTGTTGGGAAAGGTAACAGTTATCAATCGTTTTATTTACCCTGTCTAGTGGTATCCGAGCACTGTTCTGGCTGCTCCAGAGGGTGTCTTGGCGCGACTCGAGAGGGCTGTGTTTAGTTTTTATGGTCAGGGGGGACGGAGCTGGTTAGAAGAGGGGTGGTATACCAGGATCTTAGGCGTGGAGGGTTGGGCCTTGTGCATTTTCCTTCCAAGCTCCGTTTTCTCCTGACCAAGTGTGTTTACAGTGCTGTGGACAGCAGAATGCCTTTTGCCTATTTTGTCCGTTATTGGGGGGATTATCATTCCGTCGGTTCTTTTCCTCCCTGTTTAGTAACAGTGAACCCCACAGATGGAGACCCACGGAGGCATAAAGTCAAATGAGGGAAACGCTCCGTATTATGTCAACAGTGGGGGATGTTTCGCAGTCAAGTGCAAGGGACCTATACCGGGCTGTTTTTGATGAATTGGTTGGCCAGGTCCAATCCAACCACTTTGCTTCAGGGCCGGAAGTGTGGCGTGTAGTCCACAGCAGATCGTTAGATTACCGCAGGCGAGACCTGTTGTGGCGAATCGCACATGACGCCATTGTAACTAATCTCAAGCGCCTTCGGTGGCGTCTTGGAGATGGCATTTGCCCGCACTAGATGCACAAAGTGGGAGAGTGTGTCACATGTGTTTTGGCAGTGTGACTATGTGGCCCTATTCTGGGAATGGTTTCAAGTCCTGACTGACCGCCTAACGTTGTGTAACACCTGGGCGGTCAGCCAGGACTATGCTTTGTATGGTCTTTCACCTCCGCCATGCAATACAAGTGTTCAGGACATACATACCTTTGTTTCGGCCTCCATAAAGCTGGCCTTATGGAGAGACCGATGTAACATTGTATTTAGTGGGGTGGGGAGGCCTGCTGATGTCGTCCTGGCGTCGGTGAGGGCGGAGGTTAAGCTGAGGGTGGAGTCGGACTTCGTTCGTTTGCCAAGGTCGGCGTTCGGTAGGCGATGGGGTCCACTTGTTTCAGTGAGGGCGGACCGGGTGGTAGTCAACTTGTAAATATTGATTTTGTTTGTAAATATGGAACTACTTTAATTTGTAAACAGGACTGTGTTTGTACATAGGTGGCTTGTGAGGTAGTTGTAAATCCGTTTATATATATATATATATATATATATATATATATATATATATATATGTGTGTGTGTGTGTGTGTGTGTGTGTGTGTGTGTGTAAATATCCGTACATATAGTTCTATTACTGTAATGAACATAATTTCTGTTTGATTTAGTTGTTTGTAAATAGTTTGCATTTGTTTCTGCCCGATCCGGTTTGAGTTTTTGTCTTTGTATGTGCCGTTTCGTTGCACTTGAAAAGCACGAGACTTGGAGCTGCTGCACAAAGGAAAACAAGTAATAGTCGTTTTCTTCCGAAATTCAGTTCTGGTCGCCGAGGAGAGCGGACGTGCCTGTCCCCCCGCAGGGCTCGTTCGATCTCTTCGGGACGTTTGGTTTTTGTTTAGTTTTTGGTTTGGTTGGGTGTACATAGTGTAAATATTATACATAAACTGTAAATATGGCAGGTGGACACCGACTTCCTCGTGACCCTTTGGGAAGTGGCCCTTCGGGGCATTTACATGTATTGGAGTTTTCGTTTTGGTGTCTACGTGGTCGTATTTTGTTTCCGGTGTCTTGGTGGTTGTGGCTGTTCAGGAGCACTGTTCGTGGTCTCGTTTGGGAAAGTGATGTTTCGTTTTCCGGTTGGCATCAGGGTTTGTTTCGCGCCCGCTCTGTTCCAGGCTGTTTGAGTTTTGTTTAGAGTTTCCGGTTGTGGAGTTTGTTTAAACGTGGGAGTAATGAGGTTACCCTTTGCCACAACTGCCTCCGGGGGCACCCTTGGGCAAGGTGCACCTGTATTTGCCCAGTGCTTTTTAAGGGTTGTTGCCTTTGGGCGTGGTGCTGCCTTCGGGCGTATGGTAGCCTTTGGGTGTGTGGTGTTGCCTTCGGGCGCGGTGGCCTTTGTGGGCCGGTTGGTTGACGGGCGGGACTTTGTTTTGGGGTGGTTTGTGGGCAAGGGTGTTGTTTTGGGGTTGGCTGCAGTGGCAGTTTCTGAACCTTAGTAGTAACTTAGACTTGTGTTCCCTGTTGCATGGTGTGTAGTTTGTTTGGCATTGTGTTTGTGATCCGACAGGGTTTTTTGTTTGGGGTCGGGGTTCTTTAGTTTCCTAGTGCCTGTTTCTACGTACTTAAAAAGCTCTCTGTCTAGAGTTTCTTACGGACTGTCGCTCTTCGGGATCGGTGTTAGTTTCGATGGTTTCGATTATGAGGGTGAATGTTGGGTTTTATTCTTTGGGTTCTCGGTCATACGTTATCCTTTTTAAGTGCATCGAAACGGCACACACAAACAAAAAACTAAAACTCAAACCGGACCGGACAGGAACATAAAAGGCAAAACCATCCACACACCACCAAATCAAACAGAAAATTATGTTCATGAAAACAATAGAACCACACACACACTGACAACCCCAAAACCCCACAAACCAACCTCCCCCCGGCCATCCCAAACCAACATTACTACACACCGCCAAGGAAAGACAACACCAGACCAAACCACCACCCAACAACCAAAAAACCAAAACACCAGACCAAACAATCACAAACTGCCCCAAGGGGCCACGAGGGGTCCGGGGCGGGGTCCACCTGCCACGAGGGGTCCGAGCGTAGTCAACTTGCTATATTTACAGTATGTACACTATATAAACTATTTACAGTATGTACAACTATATACACTATTTACACAAAAAAAAAAAAAAACCAGTCCCGAAGAGATCGAACGAGCCCGCCGAAGGTTCGGGAACGCCCACTCTCCCCGGGACTCCAAACTGAACAAAACTGGGCCAAAAAACAGGCGCACCTTACCCAAGGGTGTCCCGGAGGCAGTTGTCATACGTTATCGTTTCGCCATGTGGTCGTGTCCGTTTTTCAGCACGTAAAAAGCACCTAGTCGTTTTGCATATTTATGTTCCATCATGTGGGGACACCCCCGGAACTCTTGCCTGTTATGCATCATCACATGTACACACATGCCTAGTTCATATTGATAAGGACAGTGTTCGTCGCCAATGTATAATATTCGACGTGCTATCCCAGGAGAAAATTCAGGCGAGCTCCAGTTGGAAATTTCCAACTGGTCCAATTCCAGTTGGTCTCAACTGGTCCAAATCCAGTTGGTCTCAACTGGTCCCAACTTGTGCAACTGGCCTGACTCGTTACAACTGCGATTATTTTACGTACGTAGAAACGGGCACGAAGAAACAAATGTGAACTTACACCTGACCGGACAAAACACAACTGTGAACTATTTACAGAATTCTGTACATTGCGCTAGCAAACAAAATTTCTGTGATAACTATGTACTAAACCACCCCGAACCCAAGCCAATTACGTAGGACTATTTACAATCACAATTTTTTACAATATTTACAAATTAACTATCACCCGACCCGCCCGCATTGAAACGAGTGGACCCCAACACCTGCCGAACGTCGACCTTGGAAAACGAAGTAGGCCTCCACCCTCAGCTTAATCTCCGTCCTCACCGACGCCAGGACGACGTCCGCAGGCTTCCCCTCTCCCCTAAACACAGTATCACACCGGTCTCACCGGCCGAAACATAGGTAAGTATCCCGCGAACACTTGTAATGCATGGCGGGGGTGACAGACCATACAAAGCGTAGTCCTGGCTGACCGCCCAGGTGTTACAAAACGTGAGGCGATCAGCCAGGGCTTGAAACCACTCCCAGAGGAGGGTCACAAAGCCACACTGCCAAAACACATGGGGCACACCCTCCCACCTTGTGCATCCAGTGCAGAGTCCATCTCGGTGAAACTAAGATAACCGATCCACAAGAGGACGCCGAACCACAGGAAGCGTGCAAACCCCCACCCTATTCAAAGGACCAGGTGTGGACATCGTCCTCATTCACAATGTGGGTTTCCTGGAGGAAAGCGAAGTCCACACCAAGTGAGTTGCAAAATTGGAATATTCTGGACCGCTTCCGACTGTCCCTCATGCCGTTATCGTTCAGGGTCATGAGGGACAGGGGTTCAGTGGTCTGACACCTCGCCTGAGGCCGACCTCTTCAATGAAGATTGTGACTCGAATCCCTCACGCGAATCAAACCAGCCCTCCCCGGATGGTGAATCCTTTGGAGGAGGCCCTGAGGCAAGCTCTCCACCTGACATAGCGGTAGCAGACTCAGAGTCTGAGGAGAGCTGGAGGTCCTCACCCACTGTTTTCACATCAGTCTCCGTGGGTTTTGGTGGGGAGGATGGTGCAGAGTCGGCCTTAGGAGTCCCAGTCGCCCCCCGCCCCCGTTCGCACTCTTTGGGGCGAGGAAATCCTGCTCCACTTTTTGTGCTGCCTCCTCCAATTCCTGGGTGGAACATTCTAAGCCTGTTTGCGAAGGTTCGGTTGCCTGCTCCACACCCGTAGCAACGTGGGCAGAGTACGAGGTGGGGCAGGAACCAGAGACATGCACCTCATCCCCACAAAGGTTGCACCGCACCTCGTTGGGACACTCTGCCTTGTCGTGCCCCACCCGCAGGCATCTGCCGCAACGTCTGTTGGGACACGACCTGGCTTCGTGCCCATTTTCTCCACACTTAAAACAGGTGCGGGACTGCCCGACTGCCCGAAGTACCTTATGTGGGACTTCGAACCCCCTCTGAAGAGGGAGGGAATGTCCCTATCCAGTTCCATGTGGAACTACCTCTTTCCATTAAATATGCCTGCCAACTCGCCCTCACCGTACTTGCACCATAGCATGTCAGAGACAGTTCCGTATTGACGCAGAACACTCGCAACCCGGCGCTGGTCAACCTCAAAATTCATGTCAGCACTGTCACTGCCACAAAGCGATCAAATGGGGTAACAGTGAACCCCTCCGTCCCCTTCAGGCAAGGTACACCTTTAACACGGGCAGCACCAGACCTGAACTTAAGGTCATACGTGTTTCGAGCGGCAAACGTCTGCAACATCTTTGTTTAACTTCTACCCCTTTATTCTTCAATACAGTAAACGCCTGCGGGGGAGAGACTCTCGCCCCCACCGAAAACTCCAACTTAGCAATTGTGCTATTCCGACCTCCGAGCATAGCAGCAGTTTGTGTGGCTCGAGGCCACGAAATGAGAAGGAAAAACAACCTAAGCACTAGTTTTACAAGGGACAAAAATTTAGGATGAAGTAAGAAAAACACAAGGTACACGGGAACAAGGCGCGGTCGGAAACAAATGGCCTACTAATCTACTACAACACAAGCACGCTATACGATTTTAAGCACAATTGCAATATGTAATAAAGCTTCCACACAGTGATAACGTTGAGCACATCAAAACGACGAGAGCGAAACGAAACCACGTCTGCTCTCCTCGAAGACCTGCTGGCAGCATGTTTGCAGTTTGAGTCGAGGGGGAGTGTTACACCCCAGCGATTTTTTCTTTGTTGAAGATGAGTAAGGCAGATGTTAAGGAAATACAGATTTTGCAGTCCCTTGCGGCCCGGAATACATATAGTTTGCAAAAAGGTAACAAAAATCTGATGCTTAGTTTGTGCGAGTATGCATTTAACGTGTTATACGGCAATGTTCCACTGACGGATAACCAAAAGAAGACTCTCAAACGGTACAGACCTACTCTGAGATTACTGGCAGATAAAAAAGTCTCTCAGCCAGAAGAAAACACTCGAACAGGGAGGTGGTAGTGCTATTCTCTGGCTCATGTGTCACGCCGTCATCAAGAAAGGGAACACAGGAAAATGTTGGTACCACACGGATCGATGGTGAGCGGCCAAGGTGGAATACAAGAAATCTGCATCGAAGCAACGAGAATTTGACGTGGCCATTCAAGCTACTCTGAAAAGCGACGGGTTATCACGAGACGAAAAAGCCAAAGCCTATGGACAAGTGATCAACAACAAAGATTTTGGCGCGAAAAACGTAACGACGACACTTTGCCGAAAGATGGAGAAGGTGATCATTTGGCCATGGATGCCGTACCAAAGACGTTTCGATCCAGAGCGGAAAGATTGGTTCATTTTTTGAAAGAAGGTGGAATTAAGTGGACGGATCGAGGAGAGATGATCGATTTGGACGGTCATAAGGTATCCGGCTCGCACATCACCGACCTCGTGAACATCTCATGAGGCACAGAAAGACTGTACATCCCGTCGGTTTCAAGCTCTGGCTGATCGCCTCACGTTTTGTAACACCTGGGCGGTCAGCCAGGACTACGCTTTGTATGGTCTGTCACCCCCGCCATGCAATACAAGTGTTCGCGGGATACTTACCTTTGTTTCGGCCTCCATAAAGCTGGCCTTGTGGAGAGACCGGTGTAATATTGTGTTTAGGGGAGAGGGGAAGCCTGCGGACGTCGTCCTGGCGTCGGTGAGGACGGAGATTAAGCTGAGGGTGGAGGCCGACTTCGTCCGTTTGCCAAGATCGACGTTCGGCAGGTGTTGGGGTCCGCTTGTTTCAGTGCGGGCGGGCCGGGTGATAGTTAATTTGTAAATATTGTAAATATTGAAATTGCCAATAGTCCTACGTGATTGGCTTGGGTTTGGGGTGGTTTTGTACATAGTTAGCACAGACATTTTGTTTGCTAGCGCAATGTACAGATTTCTGTAAATAGTTCAGAGTTATGTTTTTGTCCGGTCAGGTTTAAGTTCTACTTTGTTTCTTCGTGCCCGTTTCTACGTACGTAAAAAGCTCTCTCACCTAATTAACTGCACTCGCATGCACCTAGTCACGTGATTAGACTTGACTTGAAACGGGTGTACAGATCACAGACAGCAGCATGCCTAGATGATCGGAGTGTTCTGGTTCATAATTCAATTTTAGTTGTTAACATAAGGCTAGACTAGGGACAAACATGCAGTAGCATAACATTATGATATCTTTGTAAATATTGTAAATATTGAAATTGTAAATAGTCCTTCGTGATTGGCTTGGTTTTTGGGGTGGTTTTGTACATAGTTAGCACAGACATTTTGTTTGCTGGCGCAATGTACAGAATTCTGTAAATAGTTCAGAGTTATGGTTTTGTCCAGTCAGGTTTAAGTTCTACTTTGTTTCCTCGTGCCCGTTTCTACGTACGTAAAAAGCAAGACTGTACATCCCGTCGGCAGGATTATTCTAGCTCGAGATTGCAACGCTTGAACGTATCTCGCGAAGTCGTCGGAAACGAAGAACGTTGGGACACTATACACCGACCTAGGCCCTCGATGGGGAATACGGATTCTACGAGAGGAAACAGGAGGAGAAGAGGTGGTGACAAGAAAGACGCAGAAGAAGATGGGGACGATTATTATGGAATTCGTACCCCTCCACCCACTTCAGAAAAAAAAGACTTGGTTTACTTATGAAATGGCTTTACACTGGACAAAGAAGTACAGATGGCAGTATGGCAGGCTCTTGGAACAATCCTTTCGTCCAATTGAGAGAATCTTTGAAAATTATGTGTAAAGTGTACCAGTGCTTTCTGCGGCAGTCACATCACCGTCACTCATGACCAAGCTGACGGAGAAGTTACCAGACATCCGTCGCATCGTATCCGCCTGGTTACAGAGGCATCGCAGAACTCCGTCATGCCAGGAAACGAAGACCTTATATGACACGCGAAGAAGTGGAACGATGGCTACGATCGGAAGACACTTATACGTTACATGGTCCGGTGAGAAGGAAATACGAGAGGAATCGCGTTTACGTTTACGGAATCGATGAACAATGACAAGTAAACCTCGTGGATGTCATCGCCCTTTCACGCCATAATCGAGGGATACGATTTCTTTTGACTTGTATCGACATCTTTTCGAAATATACATGGGTCGTTCCCGTCAAAGTTAAGAAAGGAACGACGATCGTGAAAGCTTTAGAAACCATCTTGGTACGACGACGTCCTCGTAAACTACAGACGTATAAAGGTTCAGAATTCTTCAACAAGGATATGAAACGTTTGCTGGCCGGCCAGTCACGACGTTCATCTGTTTGCCACGCATAATGAAACCAAAGCGAGTGTAGGACTTTAAACTGCATCCGGTTGTGGAGTTTGTTTAAAAGTGGGAGTAATGAGGTTACCCTTTGCCACAACTGCCTCCGGAGCACCCTTGGGCAAGGTGCACCTGTATTTGCCCCGGTGCTTTTTAAGTGCTGTTGCCTTCGGGCGTAGTGTTGCCTTCGGGTGTGTGGTGGATTTGGGTGTGTGGTCTTTGTGGGACTTTGTTATGGGGTTGTTTGTGGTGGGTGGGCTGGAGTGTTGTTTTGGGGTTGGCTGCAGTGGCAGTACTAAAACTCAGTAGTAACAAAGACACTTTTTTTCCAAAAGTCCCCTGACTCTCTGGCGAAGATTTTCATTTTTACGTACATAGAAACTGGCACGGCGAAACAAAGGCGAACTCAAACCGGGCCGGACAAAAACATAACCGCGAACTATTTACAGAATTCTCCTACTAAACAACATTTCTGTGTCAGCAACATAAAACAACACCCGGAACCCAAGCTTATCACGATTGTGCTATCCCGACCTCCGGGCATAGCAGCATGTGAGTGTGGCCCGAGGCCACGCGCGAACAAAGGTAAAAAAAGCACGGCAAACCTACTCTTGAGCTTTTTAAGTACGTAGAAACAGGCACTGACAAACTAAAGGACAATCCCAAACCAAAAGAAAAACCCCGACGGATCACGAACACAATGTCAAACAGACCACACACACCGCGCAACAAGGAACAAAAGTCTGCCACCACTGAGACGCAGCACTGCCACCGCAGCCAACCCAAAAACAACACCCCAGCCCAACCACCACAAACAACCCCAAAACAAAGTCCCACAAAGACCACACACCCAAATCCACCACACGCCCGAAGGCAACAGCCCGGAGGCAACACTACGCTCGAAGGCAACACAACGCCCGAAGGCAACACTAAGCCCGGAGGCAACACCACGCCCGAAGGCAACACCACGGCCGAAGGCAACACCACGCCCGAAGGCAACACTAAGCCCGAAGGCAACACAACGCCCGAAGGCAACACCACGCCCGAAGGCAACACTAAGCCCGAAGGCAACACTACGCCCGAAGGCAACAGCCCGATGGCAACACCAAGCCCGGAGGCAACACCACCTCCGAAGGCAACACTAAGCCCGGAGGCAACACTACGCCCGGAGGCAACACCACGCCCGAAGGTAACACCACGCCCGAAGGCAACACCACTTAAAAAGCACCGGGGCAAATACAGGTGCACCTTGCCCAAGGGCGCCCCGGAAGCAGTTGTGACAAAGGGTAACCTCATTACTCCCACGTTTAAACAAACTCCACAACCGGATGCAGTTTAAAGTCCTACCCAGGAAGAGCCAGGGGCGAAAACCAAACAATACTCCCGAACTAGTTCTGCTCCCCGAAGGAGTAACAACGTCCCCAAGGGACAAACTTTGACTTAACTGACACCACCCGACAGTGGTCCCGTTCTAGACTGGCAGAATAGAACAGGTCCCACTTGTAGTAACAAAGACTTGTTCCTTGTTGCATGGTATGTGTAGTCTGTTTGACACTGTGTTCGTGATCCGTCAGGGTTTTTCTTTGGGTTTGGGATTATCCTTTAGTTTGTCAGTGCCTGTTTCTACGTACTTAAAAAGCTACCTTGCAGTCTTGGGTAGGACTTTAAACTGGATCCGGTTGTGGAGCCTGTTTTAGGATGGGGATAGTGAGGTTACCCTTCGCCGCAACTGCTTCCGGGGCACCCTTGGGCAAGGTGCGCCTGTATTTGCCCAGTCCAGTTTGGGTCCCCGAAGAGAGTGGACGTTCTTCCCGATCCCCCGCCGGGCTCGTTTGATCTCTTTGGGAGTTTTGTTTTCGTTACATGTAGATAGTTGTATGTACTGTAAATAAACTGTAAATAGTGATTTGAGTGTGACAGGTGGACCCCCCGTATCCCTCCGCGCTGTGTTAGTTAGTTAGATGGGGTTTAACGACACACCAACACGAAGGTGTTATATAGTGTCACCTAGAAAGAAAAAGGGGCAATGTTGGGTACAAAAAATAAAAAAGGGGTCAAAAGTGTCAAATTCCACTAGAAAAACTTTTCAGGTTTCACTAAAAAAAAAAAACCAAACCAAGCAAATGCCGGAGTCATGTCAAAAATTTCTGTACAGTCTACTCTCTTTGAGAAAGCCCAGAATAAGGGAAGAATCTGTTCGCTCCAGTAGAGTTTTCAGGTCTGGCACAGCGTAATACTTCTGACGAATATGGGAGTATTCGTGACAGTCAACCAGAATGTGACTGACGGTGACAGCACCAGCACAATCACAGGGTATACAATATGGTCTCTCGTCCCCGTGAAGTAAATAGGCATGGGTAAGGTAAGTGTTGCCGATGTAAGCCCTAGCCAGGACTATATCATCTCTCCGTTTGCTGGGGGCTGCTCTATGTCCCCCACTTCCAGCCCTCGGTTTAACTTGGTACAGCTTGTTTTCGGGGAAGGAATCCCACAGTTGTTGCCATTTTGATTTTACAAAGCCATTGATCTTAGGCCGGTAGTCAGTATGAGGCAAGTAGATATTGGTGACGTCCATCTGTAGGGCTTCTTTAGCAAGTGCATCCACCCTTTCATTTCCTTGAATGCCCACGTGGCTAGGGACCCATGCTAGCACAACTGATTTTTGTAGCCGAACCAAATTGGAGTAAGCTTCACGGAGAGCTGTTACTGAAGGGTGCTTTAGCTCATGGCCTTTTAGTGCTAAAAGGCTTGATAGTGAGTCTGTGAACACAATGAACCCCTCCGCGCTGTGATTGCCTTCGGGCGTGTTGTTGCCTTGCCTTGCCTTGTGTTGTTGTGGTCGTTGGTGGTGGGTGTGGTGGTGGTTTCTACTTGTTAGCGGTGGCAAAGACTCGTTTCCTTTGCTGGGTGTGGACGGTGAGTGCATGTTGGCGATTCTGTGGGTGGTTGTCGGTTGCGTTCTACTCCGGTCCGGTTTGGGTTCTTTGTTCCTCAGTGCCTGTTTCTATATACTTAAAAAGCTACCTTGCAGCGAGTTGGATGTTACGTCTTCAATACGGATCCCGTTGCATTTCTAGGAAGACATTGGGTCTGCGTGTACGTATCGCGTGAAATCGGGAGCGTAGAATATTTCGATTCTTACGGAAAACCGCCGACTACGGTACCTGGTATAGCCACTTTTTTGAGAAATCAGAATACCAAACAAATTCAATCGCTTTACTCAGATGCTTGGGGACATTTTTGCATTTACTTTTTAAAAAGACGTTGCCGGGACTATGCATCACATCGTCGACAAGTTTACCGACAATCCGCGACGTAACGATAAGTATGTGAAGCGTTTGATCCGTCCTCGTTATATTCGTTAAATGTGTCCCTACGACAAACGAGCAAATATGTATGATGCGTTTAAGAATGTTCATGATGTTTTGGAAATGTGTCTGTGTATGTTTACGAAGTTATAAATGTTTAAAAATTAAGTTAAATGTTAAAACTTTTTAAGGTTGTTGAAATGTTACAATGTTAGAAATATTTCAGAAGTTAAAGGTTGTTAATGTTTGATTGAATGAAAATGAATAACGTTAAAAGTGTTTTGAAAATGTTTTATGTAATTGTTATGTTAAAACGTACGTTTAAGACACTTTAATACATGTTTTAATAATAATAAGAATGGTACCATGGAGGAAAGAATCACCGTTGGTTGCTTTCCACAGTTCGGAGCGTTGGTTGGGGCTCCGAATGTGCTAGTATCCGAAATGAATTTCGTCGGAACGGTCATAGACCGTCTCCTCACCGTTATGGTAAAACGATAACCAAAGTAGTGCACTGGATGTCATTATTATTATTGTTGTTGTTGTTGGTCATCGTCGTCATTTACTACTATCGTTATAAGTGTCCTTTCATGTATGTATGTATTTGTCGTGTTTTGACCAAATGATTTGGAAACATATACAATACGGAGCGGTACGTTAAATATCTCACAGGACGCTGAGACAGACCTCTAGCAGAGTCCGTATGTCTCATTCATTTCTTCTAAGACCCCCTCCACTTAAAGTAAGGGGGGTAACACAGAAGATAAAAGCATGTTTGACAGAGGAAAAGTACCACTCTATCGGAACAAAAATTGACGGCCCTGAAAAGATCCTTTGTTTTTAACGTCCTCCTCCTACACATCTTCCTCATCGGCTGCTTCAAAAATGACTAGGGGGATGCTCGGAATACGGTGGCGAGGCATATTAGGGCCTCTCAACGGGAGGAAAATCAGGGAATAAATTCTCATCTAATCCTTCGTCGTCCAACCCTTCTAGTAAATCCATTTCCATGGGGACCCAATCGTTCGTAGGGTCCCCGTCATCCATGAGGCGATCAGCCCTCTCGTCCAGTACACCCATCATGGAATCGAGTGCTGCATGGATCCCAGGTCTCAACGTCTGTCAGATCCAGTACTCATCTCCTCTCTGTACCTGGCAAAACTTGTCTAAACATTTTGTAGTTCCACAGCCAGCACTGCGTTTTCTCGCTCCAAACGACCAACGTCAGCCACAGACTCGTCAAGACCCGTCCTGTAACCTCTCATGTAACAGGTCACCCAGTCTCTCTCTCTGATACAACTTCCTCCTCGTCCGACACCATCTCCTCCTCCTCCTTCTCCTCGATCTCTTCCTCATCCACATATGTTACAAGCTACTACTAAGTTATGCGCGTGCGCGAGTTTAAATAGCTAATGAATAATTAATGAGTTGTTTTTTTTTTCAGTGTGGCGTCAGATTTCCCTAAAGAATTCATCCGTTTATAATCTATTTGACGATAAAAAAGTTATATGAGGGTTAATTATAACAGAAATGTGTTGCTGATCTGATATTTAAAACAAAAAGTGTGACATTACGTTCAAAATCCGTGTTTTGGGGACATTTTTCCAGCCTCACCTCTAATTCGTTGTTACACGCTTTTCAATGGAAGGGTGACGTTATGGGCAGCAGTGCAGGACTTAGGAAGTTTTGTCAACAAAGAGAAGTACTACATACGACACGTCAAGGCCGAATTTCGTTGAATATTCATATTTATTTTGAGCAACTCTTTTTTCCGTTAGAAATCAAGCTATGAATATTGATAGTTTAGTATTGACAGCATGCTGTACGAACCTACCTTAGCACAACCAAGGCGACTTTTCCACTCAAATTTCATGAATAAAACAGGTAATTTCTTAAGTCACTGGTAACCTTTACCTTTTCTTAGCAAATTTTGCCGTTCTCCCGTAGATATTTGCACCAATAATTGGTATTTGGACTACTTCTCTAGAAGGTAATCCGCCATAAACTTTTGCTCTCTGCAAATTCGACTTCTGAGTTAATAGACAGGCCTTTAGGCCTAACTGTTGTTAGGCCCGAGCCGTAATAATAATTAATAGTAAGCCTGTACTGGCCTACCTTTCTCGGTTATACCTCATGAAACTTGTTTAAAAAATGTGTAACTTAATTAAGGGCGCCCTTAGCCTGGCCAAGGCTAGGCCTATAGCCTACTTTGTTCTATAACTGTCACCATGTTTTAATTGATTATGGGATGAAGGCCAATAAGCTGCAGATTAGGTACCTGGAACTGGGTTTATTAAATACCTGGTCCACCAAGTATGGCACAAAGTCCCAAGCCTGGTGGCCCGGTTGGTTAATGAGGTAGGCCTACACAGCTTTCTTAAGCTAGTAGACTGCCCCAAGCTTCTTGAATAGAGGTCCTATGATTCTTCAATATAGGTTCGGTTTATTTAAGTGAAGCAGGAAGCACTGGTTTGTTTAAATACATATAGGCCTAACTAGGTATGAACAAGGTAGGCCATTTCGAATGAATGACTTCGTGGACAATGCGATAACCTGGGTAGCTAGTCTTTCCATGCGGTCACAGTGACCGCATGGATAGGCTAGCTAGCCTATGCAGGTTTTGCTCTGTCCAAGAAGTCATTCGAGATGGCCTACATTGTTCATAATATTAGCCCATATGTATAGTGCATGTATATAACGCTTCGAACACCTGTGAGACAACCAAACTGGTCAAGTGCTTCCAGACTACGGTCAAGCCTACGTAGGGCCTGCCGCAAAAGTGCCAAGAAAAGCAAAGCATGATTTTTTTTTTAATTCTGGTGAGCTAGCTAAAACCTAGGCATAGTCACCAATGACAAAGTACAGACTAGTACCACAATACTAAGCTCACTGGGAGTTTCATCATTCAAGGGTTGTATAAGCCTAGGCTAGGCCACTCTTGGGCTTCACAGTCTCTTCACGTCTCATTGTATCCACTAAGCCGCTTTCAAACAGCTTTCAAGTTAAATCCTGATTGTGTATCCGGGTAGCCTTTTGCTAGGCCTATGTCTACACTTACCCCTTTAACAGCTCTTTATACATTAGTTGTGGTCCTGACTGTTACTTGGCTACTTGTGCAGCCTGGTATATTGTCAAATACAAGTCAGTCATACAGGATAGATTTGACAAAGATAACTGTGCTTTTGAAACTTTGGCCGGGAGGTCTTAGACAAGTTTTCAGTAATATACCTGGTATACAAGCACACATTTTGGCACCACACTCTATTTAAAATTTGATATGAATTTTGACCTCCAGTTACTCAAGTCACACCCCCAGTATAATGCTGTCAAGTTATAAATTTTTTTACTTTAAATCATATGCCATATTAATACTTAAAAATCATGATTGCATTTGTAGGTGTGCCACATGACTTTCTGCGACTTACCATTGATGATAATAGCCTACTACAGACCCAAAAGCAAAAACACCTTCTAACGTGTGCTTTCACTCGGGACTTTTGTACAGGGTTCCCACTCTTTTTGCATTATAAAATTCCAGGCTTTTTCCAGGTTTTTCCAGGTCAGAAAAAATTTTTCCAGGTGAAAAACAAACAACATTTGCGATGAAATAATTTACGAAACTAGTTTTTTTTTTCTTCCATAAATGTAATGTCGTGATCTGTATAGAACATATTTACATAACTGATACAAGAATTGCAACATGAACAGAGACTTAGAAGTTAGAGGCTTACTGCATTACCTTTATAAATTTGCAAGCAGAGTGTTTTGCTCCTCTAGGGAGCTGCTCCTCCAAATCTTTTGCCTTTTTACGTAAAGCATTTGCTTTGGTAACATAGAACCAATTCTTTTTACGTTCTGCCTCCTCCGATGCTTTGTCAGCATCTGCATTTAAGAAGGAACACTTATCTTGAAGCTCTTTCTTCCTTTTCCTCAACTGCTGTATTTGTTCCTCTGTAGCCTTTCTTTTGCAGGACTGTTTTTGCTTCTCCTGCTCTTGTCGCCTCTGTTCAAGATGTGATTGATACCTGGCTCTGCCCTGTGCTGCAGAGGTAACCATTTCCGGAGTAATCACAACTTTTTCAAGTCCACCATTATGTTTCAGATGGTCTTTGATTATTCTCCTTGAAATCAAATTATGTTCTGATAGGTTGACTGTGCTAACTTCTTTGTTTATTGAAAAGCCCCTTTCGACCGTTGCCTGGCCATGGGAAAAAAGCAAAGCAAGTTTCTTAACATTCCACAATTTGGCACATGATTCCCTTTTACTCAACAAATTATGATAGAACTCATCAAGTCTGTCTTCACCTTTTTGGAAGGTTATATCTGTGTTTGAGCGAAGTTCTTGCACAACATCCCTGAATTGTTCCAAGGTATCATCACAGTACTCAGCCAAGATTTTCTTCTGTGCCACAAGTTCCTCAAGGAGCTTGAAATCTTTCAGTAGCGAGTCAGTGGCAGAAGTGTTGATTTTCTCTGGATCCAAGCTTTTAACACGCTTCACTACTTTATAATTAAGAGGACTTTTCAGTTTCATTTTGGTTGTCAATGTAGTAAAAAAAACTTTTACACTCTACTTTGAATTGCAAAATAGCTCTTTCACTGAGTTTGTATTTCTTCTGGACCTCTTTTAACTCTCTGTCAGTAGAAAAGCCTATGTCTTTTCACTGCCTTCAGGTTGGCTTGAGAAGAGATATCAATTTTCATGAGTTTTTCCACAGACACAGCTTTTTCAACCATTTGTGTTTTAACAAAGCATTGCATTGTTGTTCGCAGCAACTTATGTAGATACTCAAAAAGAAATGGCAACATAGGGAAATCTGTCTGGTAGGCAGTAAGAAAAGTATTCACATGCTTTGCAGCAAAAATAATGAACATCATTTTGGCTGTAGCTAAGGGATCCTTAGACCACTTTTTAACAATGTCATATGATTTTGTTTCTGGAGCTTTGACTTCTTTTCTCTCTGCTTTATCAACATACTTTTTCACATGTGGGAAGACATCAGTAGCCCTTTCACATGCTGGTATGTTTTCTAGCCAGCGATGTGCACAAAAATTAATACCATATAATGACTGTACAGTACAAGCCTCATAGTCAGCACGCCTGGCTGGAACATCATCAAACAATGCATGCAATGCAGACAGAATCTGACATAAACCCCAGCCTGTCTCTTTAACAGCTGCTCGAACAGAGTTGTGCATAGTGTGAAGACCGCATGAACCTATATCCACAATAGAGGTATCATATTCATCTGCAAGTTTCTCAGACAACTTTTTGAACACTGACCAGTTAACATTAGGCCCATCCATTGAGACCTGAAGAAGGTTTTTGTAAGTCAGAGTTTTAGCCACATTTTTGTTAAATGAATCAATAATATCTACAGTACATGCATGGCCAAGAAAGTCTGAAGTGTAGTACCGGGTCGATACTTTGTTATCATCCCATACAAGGAGATGGATATCTAATTGTTTCTTTTGCAATTCTCTGTTAAGAGATTCATTGAAAAGTAAAACAAATGGTTGTTCTTTTGCCTTTTTCTCTAATAGCTTTGAAAAGTATGGGGCCAAGCCAAAACATGCCATGTACATTGATTTAGTTTCTCCAAATGTCATAGATTTGGCAATCTCTGAATCAGGAAACATTCGCCTGAAAATAGAAACCATTCCTCTTGAGAATGAAAGGAATAGTTTGATGATACCATCTTTAGGCACCACAAAGTTTCTGCCTTCACTGTATCTGCCTTTGAAATAAATGGCAGAACAGAACCAGGAGGCGATGAAACAGGACGTGATGAACCAGAAGCTGATTGTGTTGGAACAAAACATTGGTCAATTGGTGTTGCACTAAGGATATTTGAAATTTTAGCTTTATGTTTCTTCCCCTCACTGTGAGATTTGAGGGCTGTTCTTCCCATAGAAGTCAAGTCAATATTTACATCACAAAGTTTGCAACGTGCTTGATTTGCTGTACTTCCTCGTGCCACCCACACTTTAAAAGCATCATCCATTGTCCAACTTTCTTGAAATGTGCATCCCGGCATCTGAAAGCAAGAAACATACTTGTAATTCTTTACCATGCTGAGAAGTTGCTACAACAAGATGCAGTGGCATTGCCAGACATTTCAGTATATTTTAAAAATTCAATAATGCTCCTGGAGAGGCAACACTGGCTAAAACGTTAACTTTAATGTGAAAAACATAACGAATATAATAAGATAGATCAAAAACACATTTTTAAAAGCCTAGGCTTAGGCTAATATGTAGGCGGCTAGGCCTAGCATACTGTAGCCTACAGTATAGGCCAGCATGTAGCCTAATGCTTTATTAAGAACAGACAGGCTAGGCTAGGCCTAGTTTAGTTTGTTATCAGTAAAAAAGAAATCCTCTTCTTTGCATGATGTTCCTTTTCCGACAAGTTGAAATGCATTTACAACTACGATGTACATAATAATATCGCCTAGCTTAGGCTGATACGTAGACTTAGTATAGCCTACACTACAGGCCTTCATGTAGCCTAGCCTAGGCTTAAACAGTACAGTAGGTTAGGCTAGGCCTACCTTAGTTGTTTATCAGTACAAGAAAAATTCTTTTTGGTGTTCCTTTTCTGACAAGCTGAAATGCGTTTACCACTACGTGTACATTATAACTAGGCCTAAAGCTTAAGCTGACTTAGGATAGCCTAGACTATAGGTAGGCCTAGACCTTCATGTAGCCTAGCCTAGGCTTAAACTGTTATAGGCTAGGCCTAGCTTAGCCTAGTTGTTTATCAGTAAAAGAAAACCATTAACTTACTACAACGAACATAAAAAACACTGATTACATACTTAGGCCTATAGGCCTAGGCTTAGGTTGATACGTAGGCCTAGTTTAGTTATCACAGCCTACACTATAGGCGTACAAAGCAGCCTAGCCTAGGCTTATAAAGTGTAAGCAGTAGCCTAGGTTAGGCTATAGGCCTAGCTTAATTGTTTATCAGTGACAGTAACCGTAAAATTCTCTTCTTTGATGACGATTTGAATAAAAAATTTCAGTTTCTGACAAGCTGAAAAGCTTTTAGCACTAAGCCGAACATAAAAAAATATCAAAAATCACGTAACGTTTAAAGCCTAGGCCCTACACCCACACACAACTAGCACTAACTGATGTTACCTGTAGGTTCTACGTGATTTACGATCGATATAAAGCATGTTTTATCATCAAAAATTCGTTTCAGCCCTTACGTGGTATAAATAATCATGATAAATTTTTAAAGTCGGGGCATTTACCTTGAAAAGTGAACTTGTTTCTTGCAGTAGAGTAAAATAATGACGGAGTAAGTAGGAACTTTCCAACAAAGACCAAAACAAATTCCAGCTCTCGCGGGCGAACTGCCTATGAAACCTACTGAACGTACGACGCGGCGGGACAAAATACTAAAGTTACACACAAAGTGGTACGATGTAAGGGTGCCGGTCCACGTAGCATTTCTTACGTGGTCTGCTTTTATTGTACAGGATCGGATATCGTACGCACAGCGCTTCCGATGAGATCAAAACGTGATTGCCGAAATTTCCCGGATATGGTATTAATTTTCCAGGTCATATGCCGAAAATTCCCGGTTTTCCCGACCGGGAACTTTATTTTTAAAATTCCCGACTTTTTCCCGATTTCCCGGTTGCGTGGGAACCCTGTTTGTAATGGTACTAACAAAGACTGGTGAGCTGGCTTGAACAAATGCATAAATCAGTACTATTGTTAAAACAAACTGTTTTCTCTTTTCTGTTTCAGCCCTTACTCACCTGATTTCCTGCATACCTGTGCTTATGACTGAAATACTTACAGAGTTTTATTTTTCTCTGAATGAAATAACATAAATAATGTGGTTGCTGACTTTTGAATATACTTTAGTGCCAAAACAAACTTCACAGGCACAAGCAGTATTTGGTAACTTCAAGTGAACATTCAACTGCCAGTCTGGAAGAATGTCAACTTTCATGGAAACTTTAAAATGGCTTGTGAAACCTGTTGTAAAAATTAGTGTCTTCTAAGGTACATCACACTTTACAAAGGAACACTAGAAGAGGCAATAAACATTTTTTTCATTTCAACAATTCCTTTTATTGAGCCCCTGGCCTTGTTTGAATCCAGTGGGTTTTCATAACTGATTCCAGCACAGCAAGTTCGTCTTTCAGTCCTCTTACATCTCTTTGGATAACATTAATCCTGGAGTGCATGGACTCCCCACCTTGTTCGCCATGGAAACCTAGACCTACTTTCCATTTTTTGATATAAGGGACCGTGTGGTGCTCAAGGAGGTGCATTTTTGGTGTCACCGTCTCGTCTGGAAAGTTCTCCCGAAAATACGCCATATAGGATTGAATGGACAATTCTGTAACAAAAACAAGATAAGTAGTTGACTCAAACAACTTTCATGATAAAGTCATTGCATTAGATTGAAAATGAGTTAAATTTATACGTACCGAGAGCTTTGATGTCATCATCTGTGAACTGGGAGGCCTTATTGAAGTCACGGTGACATGCTCCAAACAATCGCAACAACAACTTGTATTTCTTTGTCAGCAGTGTAACATCCCCAAGGAGCTGTGGGCAAAGCTGATTGGTTCTGTTGCAAAGATCTGTCATCAGCTTTTCAATGTTTTCTTTCTGTTGAATTCAATTGTAATTTGTTAAGCAAGGTAAGTATTATGGTAGAATAGCTGTCATAAAGAAACTTTATTTCGTCATGGCTTAAAGTAGATCTACAGTCTAGAATAACAGGAAGATATTTTTAGGGGTTGGGAAATGATTCTTACTCATTTAATTTCAAACAATTGATTGCACAATAATTTGAGATGCCCTGCTTGTACACCTCATATACTTCCTGCTTTTAGATTGTTAATGTGACCCTGAAAATGTAATGTTTTCTTGCATAGACAGATGGCTGTAGATGGTCAAGTCGTTCTATGACAGTAAGACAGTGATCACATTTTGTACTAGGTTTAGTGGCTTTTGAAAAAACAAAGATAATAATTTGAGTGGTACAAATATGACATCACAAGTTATTGTGCAATCTACCATTTTAAATTGAGTGAAAAATCTTCAGCATTTTACAGTTTATCCTAGCTCAGGATTGTCCTTTGAAAATGAGAGTTAGACCATTTGGATTCACTTTCAAGATTTGTAACATGTATGTTTGAAATTTTAGACTATTGGCACACTATGTAAGTATTCTTGGAGAATTTTGTGATAAAGATTATATACTACCTAGGAAACTTACCTTAAGGCAGAGGTGAACATGGTTACCCACGAAGCTTTTTCCATGGTACACTTGCCTGCAAACTTTCATGGACTTCAAAGAGTCATCAAGTTGCCTGACAAGGGGTCCTTGCTCAACTTTGAAACTCGTCTTTCCACTCAGTGCTTCAACTTCCCTCTCCTACACAGAAAAGATGAAAACATGCTTTGCATGTCAGGGTTGCAAGGAAAACATAACTTTAAGAGGAAAGGAGTAAAAAGATGAAAAGAGAAAAACACTTTTTATTGAATTAACAGTAATTTAAATACACAGGTAATAAAATTACCAATTTTTTCTTTCTCTTTTAGGTGTTCCTGAATCATCCGGGCATAAATGGCAGCATTTTCGCTGTCACTCTCCAGCGTTGCTAGGTGTTCTTCGAGGAAAGAGACAGCCTCTTCAAGATCACTGGCCTGTTGTTTCAGCTGATGTGATTTTTGAATGTTACTACAGGCTTCAGCAAAGTGTTGATGAGCTCCTTCGGCCTGCTTTGCAAGGAGAGACATCTAGGTCATGGCATGTTTTTCCAAAGAGTTGAAGTGTTTTAGAAAAATCCTTAGACTAAGATGAAGGCCTGGTATGCACACCTGGGAGGAAATAAATACAGTACTGTACGTAAGTATCTAGGAAAGAGTGTAAGGAAAATTATTTTGTACAAGAATTAACACAAACATACCTGATCAAGTGGGATGCTGAAGATTGGTTCTTCAATGACATTATTGAAATGCTTAGACTTGTCAGGACGAGACCCGTTTTGTCTAAATGCTGCCAAGTCTCTTTGAAGCGTGCCAAGTGTTCGAGGTTCACTGCTCTCTGATGCTACTGTACTCTGCTGCATTTGTTGCTTGGTAGCATGGCACCACAAACAAGTGTCGACCTATTTGAAAAAAGCACAGTGCATTTATGTACTTGTGGCATATCGGACCAAATTTATGCTGAGATATACTGAAATAATTTGATTTTCTGACATGCAGTAATTTCAAGCTGAGGAACACTTACCACTGGCTCCAGAGATGCCATATACCCGACATAGATACTCATAATCCCCAAAGGCAAAGATGCGAAACTGTTTTTCTCTGAAACATTAATTTGTTTTTTGTACCCAACATTGCCTCTTTTTCTTTCTAGGTGACACTATATAACACCTGCGTGTTGGTGTGTCGTAAAACCCCATCTAACTCTGAAACATTAAGAAAAAGAAGGTGCTATTTATTGTATTAAATAATTCACCAATCATTTGGACCAGACTTTGTGTGCTTTGCAACTACAACTTACCTCCAGAATGAAGTTTGGAGCTCATTGACTTGTCCACGAAGCCTTGTCAACCCAACCTTCAAATTATGTATGGAGTCATTGGCAGGTGGGTCGTTTTACGTGCATAGAAACAGGCACGGCGAAACAAAGGCGAACTCAAACCGGGCTGGACAAAAACATAACCGCGAACTATTTACAGAATTCTCCTGCCAAACAATATTTCTGTGTTAGCAATATAAAACAACACCTGGAACCGAAGCTTATCACATAGGGCTATTTACAATCTCACAAAAGCAAAACTATTTACATAAAATTTCCATGTGGCCAACCCTTTACCATTTACAGTATTAACAATGTGATGTGCTTTTCACATGCTTGTAGCCGGACCGGACCTAATGTGGAACAAAGGCAAACCCACTTACATTGAGCTTTCAAACAAAATTGTGCCACTGACACGAACAGAACAGAAACCCCAAAAGAAAACTGGTACCAGCGTGAACAAAAGGCAAAACCAATCAAACTAAATACTCTGGCTGGGATTTAATCTTTTTTAACCTTGGGCTCGGTACGGGCGTCACAGAGTGATGCATTCCCTGGTCTGACACTTCGCCCGAGGCCGACCTCTTTAGTGCTGACTCTGGCCCCTCCCCCTCACACAAATCAAACCAACCTTCCCCCGAAGGTGGATCCTTTGGAGGAGGCTCTGAGGCACGCTCCCCGCCATCCGACATCGCAGAGTCCGAGGACAGATCGAGGTCCTCCTCTACTGTCATTATTCCAATCTGACCCCCCCCCCCCCCCTCACACTGCTTGGAGGCAAGGAAGTCCTGCTCCACCTCAAGCGCTGCCTCCTTTAATTCCTGGGTTGAATACTGTGGGCCTGTTTGCGAGGGTTCAGGTGCCGACCCCACATCGGCACTGACATGAGCAGAATACGATGTGGGGCAGGCACCAAACACATGTCCCTCCTCCCCACAGAGGTTGCACCGTACCTCGTTGGGACACTGCCTTGCCGTGCCCCAACTGCAAGCATTTCCCATAACGTCTGCTGGGACACGACTTGGCTTCGTGCCCCTCCACTCCGCATCTAAGACAGGTACGGGGCTGGCAAAGGTACCTAATGTGGGCCTTGGAACCCCCTATGAAGAGGAAGGATGGAATGTCCCTCACCAGTTCCATACGGAACTGTCTCTTGCCATTAAATATACCTTTCAACTCACCACATTATATTTACACCACCGCATTAGAGAGACAGTTCCGTACTGACTAAGTGTAAGGCCGATTTTCAGACGATGAGTAGCGTGCGGGCCTCACACTAAGTTTACAGAGTCCGAGCGGAAAAATATCGACAGGAGAATCCAGAAAAATGGAGAGAAACGTTTCTTGAAGGTTCACAATATTTTATTGGTCCTTCTAGATAACAAACTCGAACAGAATACAGGAATACAAGGTGATAGGGAACAAATTTTATGAGAGAGTCCTAAATGCGGGTCTGGTTGAGCTGATGTCTAAAATCAAACTGATTACAAATCTTACTTCGGGCTCCGACCCTCAGAAATCCTGAGAGCCCGCCAAAAGCTTAACACATACTGATGGGCTAAAGCAATAACGTCATACGCATAAATTATAATAACACTCTGTGAATGGTTAGATCATACATGAGATCACGCAATGTCAGCGCACAGCTGGCGTGCGCGTCTTTCCAAGCATTCTATCTCAATAACACTCTGACAGCTCTCTGACTCGTGATTAACTTGGCAAGGAGCCAAGCCCAAGCAGCGAGAAGTCTGACGATCCTGACCTTGAGCGTGACCTTCAGCTCATAGTGCAAATAGCATACAACACAACCCAATTCGTAAGTGTAATAGCAGAACACATACAGAAAATATCTAAGTTTGAAGAACAACTAATAATACGTCTCACGTAAGATTCACCCTTAATGAGAAATGTCCTCATTTCTACTTCATAAACTATAAACTTCAACAACAAATTCAAAATATTTCTTCGTGAAAACATCCAATGTGATAATTCAAACACTTTTAAACAAGAAAATATAGGTAAAATTTGAATATATACAGCATTTGGCCAAAAATGGTGAAATACAATCTCTACCTGTCACTCGCCTTAAGTCAATGCTCTAATATCTACTGAAAATGTACCATGTCCCTTCAGATTGTAGGCTTCCAGTATAGACCAAACTATCTATACAGTTGTCAAAACTTCATTTGGATGTTGTACTTAAGTGAAGATACTGTACACCTTTATACCCACTAAAGTTGTGTGAGCCTCTAAATCTCTAAGTTAAAAGCCTGCCAAGGAGTACACCTTTGTTTACCCTTAGCTAAAAAAAAAAATATAATGATGAAAATTTACTAAGTATCAACCATTTTCAATAAAAAGATTACACCACTCTGCCGAAGCCATATCGTACACTCATTCTACAATCTTACATGCAGGTTTCGTTCTATACATTTCAATAAGAACCATCCTCGGTATACATGCTGAATTAACCTGCCATCACACAAAAGCTTTTTCTCACTTAAAGTACCGCTGTATTAAATCCTGAAAAGTGAAACTGAAAGCATAAATGCCACACGATAAAAACAACAAACGCTATCCTCTACCATAATAAGCTTGTACTTAAATTAGAACAGAGGACCGAGAAGAAGAGGATCAGGGCTCACTTAGCATTACCATGGCTGATCAGACCATGGCTGCCACACCACAACCGTGACACAAGAGTACTCCTATCTGTACTTCTGCCGCAGCAGACCCTTTTGCCTTCAATCTCGACACAAAATTACTAGATTAGGGGACAAACGCCACCTCTCCTACCGCCGTTTTGAGATTCGGTTTAATGATAGGAGTGCAGTTAATCCCAACATAAAGGAATAATAAATTACAAAATTGCCACAAACAGTGAATAAATTGAGGTGCACCTGCAATAAGATAAATACACCAGTACCAGTAAAAATCAACATCTGCTGTAATAACATGACAACGCAAGCATGAACAACCATTACTTTACACCAGGCAACAATCCTGTACCTTCAGCTTTCTTTGTACACTAAAGTTGCCATTTACAGTTAATGGCACTACCTTACATCCTATGATGTAATCCTTTAGTAATTTAATTAAAGACACATGTATACAGATATACAAATGTACCCGCATGTATATGGTACAAGTATAAAACACGTCATAGATCATGTTTATGAAATTGCATAAACGTAATATAAATGAAAGTTTCAACCAAGGAAAAGCCCTGGGGAGAAAAAGGAAGGGGGGGCCAACCCCAACCAACTTCCCCCAGATACTTATATACATACCATACCAATTAAATAAAAAAAATGCATAAAACTCAATTACGATAGACAGAGCAAAATAATTTATAATGGAGCTGCCTCACAGGGAGAAGGAAGGAGGCCCCAATTCCAACAGGCCCCCTGGAGGTGGTAGGATGAAAACTACAAAAAAAAATTAAACAAAATCACTGCATCAGGCTAAGTGGTAGCCAGAGAGAAGAGGACAGGAGGGCCCCAATCTCCTGCCCCCTACCCCAGCCAAAGACATCCATAAACTCTGGCCAGGATACACAACCTCAATATCCCAATTTGAGGAAAACGCAATACTGATAAAAGAAATAGAAAAACAACAAATACCATAATCAACTTAACACAATGAAATCACTGAATCTAGAATAGACCACAGATTTTGCCTGTAGATGAGACTCATGATTGGGGACAAATGCACCTCATACATCACTATATGTCAAAAACTCAGGTAACGGAGGTTCACCAATCACGTCCCTGGTCAGACTTGTAACATTTAATTAAGGAAAAAGAATTGTCTACATAAATTAACTAAGCCTGGGTGATTCTCACCACTGGTAGAGAGTTAAAATTTGCTTGACGATTAGTCTTCCTTATAATAAATAAATGAATGAATGAATGAATTGAATGAATGAATGAATGAATGAATGAATGAATGAATGAATGAATGAATGAATGAATGAATGAATGAATGAATGAATGAATGAATGAATGAATGAATAAATGAATAAATGAATAAATAAATAAATAAGGGACTTAACAAATTACCATGTTACTAACAGTTACTTAAATATCCAACTCGTAATCATTGAGGTAACTTGGTAGTTTCACCTTCCTTCCTACCCTTGTCACCTTGTTGTCTTTACTAATTTTTGTGGTGGGAGCCTGTGGCTCTGACTGATCCTCAGGAATATCCATCTGAAGATTCAACCTCGGGACTTGTACCTGCATAGGAATGTTAACATTACCATCCCCTTCACCCAAGTTATAGGGTGAGCAAAAGGGCTTCAACGTATTATAGTGAAGTATCTTAGCAGGTTTATTCAAGTTACTCAAATCTTGCAACTGATACGACGTACCATTATTCATCACTCTGGACACCCTAAATGGACCATTCCAATGGGCTGCAAGCTTATATCTCTGTTTAGCCGGATCATCTATCGAAACTAAGTCACCAATAGTGTATGGCTGAAACCTGCTTTTGGAGTTAAAGTAATCAGCCTGTCTTGCTTGACATTTGACAAGTTCCTGACCTACAAGATAACTTGCGTGCTTCATACGCTTTGTGACTTCATCTACAAAATCATCATATGAAGTGGGAACTGAATGGGAACTAGCAATACCACCAAACATGGTTTCAATTGGCATTCGTGCTTCCCTACCGTGAGCTAAGAAGGATGGTGAGTATCCCGTGCTTTTTAAGTGCATAGAAACGGACACTATCAAACAGGAAGAACCAACTCCGGACCGCCAAGAACACAACCATGAACTACTTACAATCATTTACAAAGTTACCTTACACCAAGCTAGCAACACAAAATTTCTGTGGCCAACATATACGACACCCCCCAGCCCACCCACCACACAAGACTATTTACAAACAGGAAAACAACACACGCCAGAAGGCAGCAACACACGTCCGAAAGCAACAACGCCCTAAGACAACACAACACGCCCGAAGGCAACTTCACGCCCGAAGGCGACCCCACGCCCGACGGCAACTTCACGCCCGAAGGCAACAACACGTGCTTTTTTAAGTGCATCGAAACGGCACATACAAACAAAAAACAAAAACTCAAACCGGATCGGACAGGAACATAAAGGCAAACCATCCACACACCACCAAATCAAACAGA
This sequence comes from Holothuria leucospilota, assembly GCA_029531755.1. Taxonomy (NCBI): domain Eukaryota; kingdom Metazoa; phylum Echinodermata; class Holothuroidea; order Aspidochirotida; family Holothuriidae; genus Holothuria; species Holothuria leucospilota. The sequence continues at coordinate 37,714,077 of CM055964.1, forward strand.
AAATTATGTTCATTACAACAATAGAACCACACACACACTGACAACCCAATGCCCCACTAACCAAACTCCCCCGGCCACCCCAAACCAATATTACTACACACCGCCAACGAAAGACAACACCAGACCAAACCACCACCCAACAACAACCAAAAAAAAAAACCAAAACACCAGACCAAGTAATCATCACAAACTGCCCCAAGGGGCCACGAGGGGTCCGGGGCGGGGTCCACCTGCCACGAGGGGTCCGGGGTGGAGTCAACTTGCTATATTTACAGTATGTACACTATATACACTATTTACACAAAAACAAAAAAACTGAACAAAACTGGGCCAAAAATACAGGCGCACCTTGCCCAAGGGTGTCCCGGAGGCAGTTGTGGCAAAGAGTAACCTCATTATCCCCACGCTTTAACAAGCTCCACAACCGGATGCAGTTTAACGTCCTACCCAGGCAACAACACGTGAAAAGCACAGGGCAAATACAGGTGCACCTTGCCCAAGGGTGCCCCGGAGGCAGTTGTGGTAAAGGGTAACCTCATTATCCCCACGCTTAGACGAGCTCCACAACCGGATGCAGTTTAAAGTCCTACCCAGTGCTTGAGTGTACACTAGTATTGTATGAGAATGCAATGTGGCTAAGCATCTTGTCCCATTGACCACCAACGGTGAATAATCTCTTACTCAGTTCATTCTTCAAAGTTCGATGAAACCTTTCCACCTGACCATCACATTGGGGATGATAGGGACTGGTTCTAGTCTTAACAATTCCCATGAGCTTACACAATTTCCTCATTAGATGAGACTCGAATTGACTACCTTGATCTGTGTGCAAAATTTCTGGGATACCATGTTCACAAAAATCATTGTCAAATAGACATTGCGCCACTGTCTCAGCAGTTTGGTTAGGCATAGCATACAAGTTAATATATTTGGTAAAGTAATCTGTCACTACCAAAACATATCTATTTCCATTGGAAGAACACGGTAATTCTGTAATATCAGCAGCCACTCTTTCAAAAGGCTTACTAGTCACCATAGGCTGCAAAGGAGCTCTAAATGGTGGATTAGGTTGTCTTTTAGCTTCACATGCAATACATTTCTTGCAGTACTCTTGGATATCTCTAATCATATATGGCCAATAACAGCTTTGTTCAGCTCTTGCACATGTTCTCTTAACACTAAAGTGACCACATAATGGACATCCATGTAGCTGTCTTAGTACCTCAGGTACCAAGGCACCAGGGATAGCAACCTGCAGTTTGTCTTCTACTCTTTTACATAACAGGCCATTGTGAATTTCAAGATCATCAAATGCATGCCATAGTTTTCTCAAACATGGAATACCATATTTAACCTCACTAAATGGTGGTTTTTCACCCAGTTCACACCATTCAAACACAGTAAATATATCCAAGTCTTGTCTTTGATGCCACAACAAATCTTGTGTGCTAATGTCACTACAAATATCATTTTGCATGCTCAAATTTGGCATCGTAAATAGTTGCTCAGCATTCATATGGATTGATACCCACACTAATAATACTATTCAGTTCAATGCTCAGACATTCTGAGCCTAATGCTGTTTTACGTCATCTTGTCTTAATTCTGGCAAGCGAGAGAGGGCATCTGCATTCAAATGCTTCTTTCCCTCCTTATAGATTATTTCCCAATCGAGAGGGTTTAATTCAGTCATCCACCTAGCCCTTCGACCTGTACCGTCATTCTCTAAGGATAAGGTCCTGAGACCCTTTAAAGGCTTGTGGTCTGTTATGATCAGGAAATGATTTGAACACAGGTAGTGTTTAAAATGTCTAATGGACCAAACTATAGCCCATAATTCTCGGTCAAATGTAGACCATCTCTGTTGACTCTGGGTTAAAGTGCTACTAGCATACGCTATCACTCTTTCCTTACCATCCTGCACTTGTGCCAGGACTGAACCTATAGCCGACTGAGAAGCATCAGTGTAGAGTTTGAACTCTGAGTCAAAATTAGGAAATGCCATTACAGGCGGGTTGATCAACACCTGCTTAAAGTACTGGAAAGATTCCTCGCATTGTTCATTCCAATTAAAAGGAACATCTTTCTTTGTAAGTTCATGTAAGGGTGCTGCCTTTCTTGCAAAATTCTTTACAAACCTACGATAATAAGAACTCAAACCCAAAAATGACCTAACCTCCGTAACACTTCTAGGGGTTGGCCAATGGAGAATTTTCTCCACGTTCTTAGGATCAGGTTTGATACCTTCTTTGGATCAGGGAGCTGATATTTGGATGGAGATACATCTCTTTGAAGTGGGGTTTGTGCCGCCAAGGTCACTCAGTAATCCACCTCTTGTATCGTTCTTGACATTTCTATAAGACTTTACACGGGATTAGGAAGTTAACACAAAAGGGATTTGTCGTCTGCTACATCTGCAGTAAGACTTGGGGTTTTCGTCCATTGCCACAACATTGCCAGTCGTCAGGGAAATAATACAAAAATTGCACCTTTCGACGCTCGGCGACGCGCATGACAGTATGTCAGTTAAGTTTTACGTCGAAATATGAACAAGAATCTATATCTGGTTATTTCAGGAAACTTCGGGAAACTTTTCTATTGTTGTAACAAAAGTTAGACTTCTGTCTCGTCAACTCATTTGCATGCGGTATCTTGTAAAGCAACGTGCTAGCTGCATTCTTCTATTTCAAATAAACAGTCGTTTCGAGTTTAATATCACCTGCTCTAAACCTGTTGGCGGCGCAAACCTACACATCAAAGAATTGTTCTGCGCAGGCCACTTGTTAAAGGATTACGTGACTTGAATGATGTTGCTAGGTGAATGATATCAAACTTGGAGCCAGCAAACAATGGAAAGAAATTCCCCTGCGCCAAACAAAAGGCTTATGGTTGATAATCTCACCTCGATGTAGTGGGTCTTAAAGTATTTACATAAATTAAAGTGTTCGATAGATCTCCATCCAAATAACAGCTCCCTGTTTGGATATCACATGACCTAGGAATGTCACTTGATTCTGAAAGAAATGACACTTACTTGGTTTAAGCTTAAGGTTTGCCTTGCGCAATCTTGTGAACACATCCCGTAAATTGTTCATCTTGTCTTGAAAATCCTTTCCAAAAACCACTATGTCATCAATGTAGACCAGAGCCTTTGACCAATGCAAACCATGTAATACTACTTTCATTAACCTTTGAAATGTCGAAGATGAACTTGTAAGGCCCATAGGCATAACCTTAAATTGGTACAAACTATCGCCAGTGGTGAAGGCAGTTTTCTCTTTGTCTTCAGGACTCATTTCTACTTGCCAGAACCCACTGGATAAATCCAGGGTACTAAACATTGTGTTACCTGACAAAGCATCTATGGTATCATCTGTTCTAGGCAAGGGGTGAGAATCCTTTATTGTCACACTGTTCAGTTTTCTGTAATCTACACAAAACCTATACGTACCATCTTTCTCTTTGACCATCACAATCGGAGAGGACCAGGGGCTAAAGCTCTCCTCAATAAGGCCATTGTCCAGCAGGTTATCACACTGCTTTTGAATTTCCTCCCTGATTTTTGGGCTAGATCTATATGCTCGTTGTTTTACAGGGGGGTATCTCCAGTCTTAATGGCATGGGAGACTACATCTGTTCTACCAAAATCAGTATTATTCTTGCTAAAGATATCACTGAACTCCTCTAGCAAGGCTTTTGCTTCATGGACTTCATCTGTTGTAAGATCAGTTTCAGACAGATCACATTGTAAGGGACTGTCATCACCTTTAGCAGGGTAGGGGGGCTCTACCTCAGGTTCACCATCATCGACCAATAAGTCTTCCGGGTCACCTGTGATTACATAACCATGACCCAGCCTGGTCCCTTCTGGCAAGTGATTATTAGAATCCGCTACATTCATTACCAATACACATGCTTTTCCATTTCTTACTGTAGTAATAACCCTAGCAGGTGTAACTCCAATGCACTCCTTAAGATCCAGAGGCTCAAATATAACATCAATATTCTCAGGTAAATTCTCATCAAGTGCTACTGGAATAATGCATTCTGAATTTGGACAAATGTCCACTGACGTGTTAACAAACATATTACAAACACCAGGAATAGCCTTGGCTTTAGAAATGAAAGGAATTTCCTCACCGTTCTGGAAAACAACCCGTTCACTTCCTATACTCACACTAATATTGAATTCAGCCATAAAATTACATCCAATAATTAATTTCTGACACGTACCTTTAACAACCAGAAATTTTCCCAAATATGTACCCTGGGCTATGGATAGGTTGAGTTCTACAAAACCAGTCACAGGTAAAATATCACCTGTGGGGGAATATACTGTCAAATGAGTTTCTACAAGAGGTATCACTTTAAGAGCTGTATGACTCTGACGAAAATCATCAATTACAGGGACTGTTGCACCTGTGTCCACTAATGCATTAGCAGCTACCCCATTCACATTTACTTTAATATAGGGCAGTGCTTTACCACTTGTCAAAATTGAGTTAGTACTCGCCACATTCTCATTTGAGGGGACAACTTTAATTCTAGCTGATGAATGTCCCACATCACCAGCTACATCTCGTTTAAATCAGCCCCTACATTAGTAGACTGGGGGGTTTTCTCCTCAAAACTAACCCTCCTCGGACTGCTATTGCGTCTACTAGGTGTACTGGACCTGAACCCTCTGGGGTTGGGACTTGGAGACCGATATCTGTAATCTCTCATCGGAGATCTCCAACGTGACTCACCCCCATGCATACGACCACGTCCTGGGGAATCTGACTTCCAAAATCTGGGCTTACCCTTGTCGTCATTGGGGACTGACGGACTACGCCCACGATTGTATTCATTAGGCCTAGGCCCGTATCTAAATGGACTACGACCTCTGTTGTAGTTCTGATAACTGACAGACTCTTTCACAAGCTTTGTTAAATTCTTAACTTGTTCTGCCAACTCTGCTAGACCATTAGCACATTCATTGTCCTCCTTCAAGGTCATTGAAGTGACCGTACCAGGTGTCGAGGCACGCTCAACATATGGAGGACGCCCAAATTGACTACCAACAGGATAATAATGGGAAGGGGGAATAAAAATATTTGGTGAAGGACCATGTAATTTGCTTGCCTCCATGGCCCGTTCCACTTGCATAGCAATTCTCATAGCATCTGCTAAATTCCTTGCCCCGTGCTCATGGCACTTCTGTACCAAATTAATGTCTAAGCCCGCCAAAAATCTACGATAGGTCTCCTCTTCTCTCGCTCTACAATCATATTCTGGGAAGGCCTCCGACACTAATCGTGTCAATTCTGCAGCATAAACTTCAAGGGCCTCGCCGGGATATCTTGGCCTAGCATTAACAAAGGACTGAAAATTTACTATGATCTGCCCTGGCCCAAAGACATCCTTCATCCTTTTCTTTGTAGCTGCATAATCAGCCTTTACTTCAGGGGGTAAACTATCCCAAAAACTAAATGCCGCCCACCCAGTCGGGATGGTAAGAGCTTGGCTAGGTCTGCACCTACACCATTGGGAGCAGCATCTAAAGCAACCTCCATTCTCCTACACCATTGCATAAAATCCTCATTACCTGAGCCCAAAAAGTGTGGGGGTAATTCTACCTTAAAGCCTGATAATTGTGGTTGAGGTTGGGCCATGTTATTGTCACTTACAATATCAGTTTCGCTATCAATATCAGCATTAAGTTTTGAAGAATTGGCTCTAGTATGGTAATGATGGTTAAGCATGAAGTAAATTCAATGAACAGTTCAATAAATAGGCCTAGGCCTATATCGAAATGTAAACAATAGTAAAAATATCACCAAACGATCTGCAATTGCAAAGTAGGCTACCCAGTGTGAAGTACATCAACCCAAGGCTTGGTATTCATAGTGGACCTCTATGGCGTATCACGGTAGGCTGCTTGGTTAGGCTGTTGTGACGTCATGGACCTCTACTATAAGCAACACACGTTAGGCTGTCCTATACTAAGCCTAAGCTATACTTTGATGACTAATGTTGGCTGCGTCGTCTGATTGGTGTCCTCTCTACGTGGCCTATACTATCTAAACGTCGTTGTTGAACCCTAAATTTTTTTTAACGGGATCTCCTAAACTAAACTAGACTTAGGCTACCTAGGCTAGGCTAATAGTAATACTGGAATACTAAATCTAACGTTACACCGTTGATTACCGACAAACAGAAGTTAGTCCTCTAACTGGAACAGGAATTCAATTTGGTTCAGGAACATCATAGGAAGTGACCGTCTCAATTTGGTTCAGCTTACCAGGGTTGATTAATTGGACGAAGGAAGTTACCGTAACCGGATCCGTTTCTGTTTCTGTGGGGCCAATTTGCGAGTTCTGTTGGACTGTGTGGTATGTCAAAACAAAGGGTTTTGATCTTGAATTCAGCACACGCCGGGCAATGACAATTGGGAACGATGTTCGCTACAAAATATTTATTCAGTTTGCTGTAGTCACGGAGTTTTAATCTGAAATTTCTATAATTTTGTTCTGTGTGTAAATGATGACGTCCTGTGACTGGATTTATCCCAAGTCTTAAAAATTGAATGTCTATTGAACGATGACTCTGATGGTTGTAAGCTGCGTAAATACTGGACGAGGAAAATTGAAGTATGTTGGACGACCTTAAAATCGATGCGGTAAGCAGTTCTTCGTTAAATAAGATGTATCCTGCCAATCGTAAAAGGGCGGTGACATCCGTGTGTGGCGGTAATTTGTAAGAGTTAGGATTATTTACAAGTTCCAATAAAATGCGAAATGATGGGACTGGGTCGTCGACTGGAAAGTATAAGTGTTCTCTCAGGAAAAAGTATTGAAAGTTTTGTGATTTCGGGTTGAAATAGTTGCTGACCTTCAATAAATTTGTAAAGTCCTCCGGCGAAAGAGTTACGCAAATTCGATTATTAATTGAGAGATCCATTAAAAATTTTGCTGGGTAGTTTGATGGAGTGTTGCGGTCCGAAGAGCTCGCTGCCACCAAATTATGTAAGGCCGATTTTCTGACGATGAGTAGCGTGCGGGCCTCACACTAAGTTTACAGAGTCCGAGCGGAAAAATATCGACAGGAGAATCCAGAAAAATGGAGAGAAACGTTTCTTGAAGGTTCACAATATTTTATTGGTCCTTCTAGATAACAAACTCGAACAGAATACAGAAATACAAGGTGATAGGGAACAAATTTTATGAGAGAGTCCTAAATACGGGTCTGGTTGAGCTGATGTCTAAAATCAAACTGATTACAAATCTTACTTCGGGCTCCGACGCTCAGAAATCCTGAGAGCCCGCCAAAAGCTTAACACATACTGATTGGCTAAAGCAATAACGTCATACGCATAAATTATAATAACACTCTGTGAATGGTTAGATCATACATGAGATCACGCAATGTCAGCGCACAGCTGGCGTGCGCGTCTTTCCAAGCATTCTATCTCAATAACACTCTGACAGCTCTCTGATGCGTGATTAACTTGGCAAGGAGCCAAGCCCAAGCAGCGAGAAGTCTGACGATCCTGACCTTGAGCGTGACCTTCAGCTCATAGTGCAAATAGCATACAACACAACCCAATTCGTAAGTGTAATAGCAGAACACATACAGAAAATATCTAAGTTTGAAGAACAACTAATAATACGTCTCACATAAGAACCCGCGCAACCAGGCGCTGATCGACCTCGAAAGGAAGGTGAAGCACCGTCACCGCCACAGAGCCATCATATGGGGTGACAGTGAGCCCCTCTACCCCCTTCAGGCATGACACACCCTTAACACGGGCAGCATCAGACTTAAACTTAAGGTCACAGGTGATTCGGGCCTCAAGCGCCTGCAACATCTCAATTTCCCCAATTTCGACACCATTGTCGTTTAACACAGTAAACGCCTGTGGGAGAGGGACACTCACCCCAGACGAAAACTCCAACTTAACAATTGTGCTATCCCGACCACCGAGCATAGCAGCAGTTTGTGGGTCGAGGCCACGGAACGAAAAAAGAAAAACTCCAGGTTTTACAAAAGACAAAATTTTGGATAAAGCACGCTATAAGGTTTCATGCAGATCAACACAGTATTTCTTGGTGCATTTGGATGAGGAGTGTTGCAAATTTGGAACATCATTTTGAAAGTTCCTCCCCCCTTATCACCTCCAACTTTGACCCATATTTCATTGTCTGGTATCAAATTATGTGATGTTAGCAAGTTCAAGCTGAAAGGAAAAATAGAGATGTTACCATTTAAGTATTTAACCAGTTTGTATGAAGCCATGCAATTTTTCACAGCAACAGCAGAGTTGTAGTCAAGTGGCATCTCAAGTCAGAATCTTTTCAAACTACCAACCAATACTAGGAAATTTTCCCCTACAGGGATATGAAAAACTCAGTCAAGAATTAAGTCAATGAGCTCCCTGACGACTTTGGTAAGGTAGGTAAGATACATGTAGATGACTTGACATGTCACATATAAGCAACTCTGATTCAACTATGAGTCCCTTTTTGTACCTTTTAAGCTCCCTGTTCTTTTTCCATGAAGAACATAGGTCAGCTTTGAGACCAAGGAACTCTCCTGTTGGTATCAACACTCTCTGCTGATGGAGGTTACTTAAAGAACTTTGCAAGTCCTTATGTTGCTTAATTTCATCATTCAGTTGGTTTGATGATTCCCCTTTGCTGACAAAACCCCTGGTTGTTTCGAGGAGCTTGCTTCTGTTTCTTAGCGTTGTTGCAGAAACACTGGAAGATGGTAACCTTGGTTTAGTTATGTACACTGCTGTTAATGGCTGAAATAAGAATAGTTGCAATATACAATGAATATTTTAAAATGGCCTTAAGTCTAGTATCACAGTGTAGTGTAGAGGGTTGGAAATTGAATTTCATTCATCTAGCTCTCATTTTCATAGCTTACTTCACCGCTGAGATATAAAATGATGAAATTTATTCACTCAGTTTTAAAATAGTGGACTGCACAATAATTTGTAATGTCCTTGTACAACTCACATTACCCGCTTTTATTTCCTTTTGAAATTAAGGTGTTTATGTGACCTTGAAACATTCACGGTTCCATTTCATACAGTATGTTGTACGGAGAGTCACCCTATAACAGTAAGATAGTTAGATGGGATTTAACGACCCATCAACACAAATGTGTTATGTAGTGTCAGCTAGATGAAAAAGGTAAAACTAAAAAGGAAAAACATTTGGTAAAATCCAAAGATGTCTAGACAAAGCAAATGCGGGAGTCATGTCAAAACTTCCTGTAAAGGTTACTTTCTTTGAGAAAGTCCAAAATGAGAATGGGATCTACGTGCTCAAACAATGTCTTCAGGTCTGGCACAGTAAGATAGTGATCACATTTGGTACAAGGTGTAGTGGCTTTTGCAAAAGAATAAAGAAAAGCAAAGAAAGTAATTTGAGAAGTAAAAGAATAACAATACAAATTACTGCACAATCTATCATTTCAAATTAAGTAAATAAGTGTCAACATTTTATATCTTAGCTCAGGAATGTCCTGTGAGGGTTGAAGTTGGCCCATTTGGATGCATTTTTCAAGCTTTGTAACAAATTCTTTTCAAATTTTAGACTTATAGGTACTCACTAAGTGTAATTGCCTTAAAAATTTTGAATGAATGATGAGCATACAAGCCATTTACATTTTGACTTTACTTTCAGTTAATCTTTCAAATGTTTTGTGACCAATACATTTGAATTGTTGGGGGGTTTGTTGATATTTTGCTGCATATTACAACTTTTTAATGTTTGAATTAGTGATACAGGTATGAATAATTACACTCAAATATCTACTTGAAATGCTTGAAAATGGTTAAATTGTTTAAAGTTAAGCTTATCAACAAGGTTCTGAAAAAATGTTTAACTTTTTAAGATTTTACTTACCTGACCTCCAGTTTTAAAAACCAGGGACCTGCCATCTTCTGACTGTTTAAGTTTTGTTTTCACAATATGGCTTCCAAGTCTCTCCATACTCTTTGTGAGAGGTGCACTCATTGGCCTTGAAAGCATTTCTTCAACTTCATCCACTGCACAGTGGTGGTAAATTTGGTCCTCGAGGGCAACATCCACCTTGCATTTTTTGCAGTTTGTACCTTGGCGCAGGAAAGCAGTGTGGAAGTATTCTTTGGGGGAGGTTACCGTTTTGAAATGGAATGAATCTGTACAAGAAGTGCATTTGATTTTATCTTTATCTTGAAATTTGCCTTCTAAGCATTTCCGGCAGTGCAAGTGGCCACATGGAGATTCTAGGCAATTTTGTCATAATTCATTGCATGATGTACAAATGAATTGTCTTTCAAAGTAAATTTTTCTTTGTCGTGCACTGTAGACGGCCCTGTTTCGATTAGCTTTAAGTGCTCTTCCACAGATTTTCTCTTACGCCCAAGAGGCTTGTACTTTTTAGGTCTACCACCTTTTTTTTGGTGTTCATAGGTGGAGCACACCTCACAGTCTCCTGTTCTGGGATGAGGATCCCATTGTTTTGCAACCTGAGATTGAACTTTAAATGTTTTGCTGTAACAGAGGTGGCAAAAGTATGCAGGATAAGTCTTTGTCCTCCTTTTCACAGTCAACACCATAGGTTTTTATTATTCTATCTAGATACTCAGTGCAAAGTTTCCGTGGGGTGGGTGATTTTGCTAGCTGGACCCTTTCTCCACAAAGTCGACAGAGATCATTTAGTATCTTCTTGTGGTGATCTAAGTTCATTCTGTAATAAATTGGTTTAAAGATTGAAAATTATGGCTTAACTGTGTAGTCTTTTCTGAACTTCTGAAATTGTTACTGACTAGCCTATACTGATAAGTGTATAAAGGGTAGGGAAGAAGTAGTGGTGCAACCAGGGGTTTCAGTGTCATTCAGGTATCCCCCTCTGGCAAATTTTACTTAACCTCAGCCCTTCATGCACCCAACCCCTCCACTTCCCCTAGTCTTCCTGTGCTAAGGCATACAGTGAACAAGAGCAATCCTTACCAAGTGCTTGTCTCCCTCTCCCAATTTTTTTTTTGCTTGTCTCCCCTCCCACCCCCACATAACCCCCTCCTTTCCTCTTGTCAGTCACAAAGTTGAAATCTTACACCTAATACATTAGCCAGCTGGATTTCTCCTGGGAAAGCCAGGCAGTGCAAGTCTGAAGGAGGGATTTTCAAGTTGATCCACCTGTCTTCCCTCCCCCTCCCTTTACCACTCCTGCCTAATCAATTACCATAGGGTCTTAGAGATCATAAAACTAAGCTTTACTTGCTAGGCACACTATACTAACTAGCCTATTTGAAATGCAAACTAGCTCCCGCCACCCCCAGCTGTCTCGGCTTGGGGCCCCACTACAAAAATTCTAATGCTTATATATTTTTTTTTTTCATAAAAACTAGGATTCCTAGGCTACGTTGGCCTATATTTACATCCTTAACTGCAATATTACAAGTGAATGACCATTCCAAATTTTTGAAAAGGGGTTAGGAATCCTGCAGTGGCCTAATTAACTTTAGGGCTTCTCCAAAGAACGTAGCCCGTGAAGGCTAACCTACTTTTATTTCATCCCTCTTAGATATATGCCAACCCCACTATGAGAGTACAAAAACGTTCGTGTAATCAAATCAGATAAATGTACGGGGTGATTTTATGATTAAAACTACATTTCCCACTAAACAGCTCAGGAAATTGTGTTGATGAATTAGCAGTACCATAACAATCGCTGCATCGATCTAGTTCCGCGAGAGAGTAACAGTCCCTAACTAATTGGGCATAACTTCGTTAAAAAAAGAGTTGTCCAAACACCTTTGCCACTGAATGAAAGAATTGACTTTCGTATAATCATAATTATATACGTTACCCCTGGGAAAACTTCTATTGATTTTTAAGAAGCAAAGAGAACCCTGAACTATATCACTTACGTAACAGAGATGGATTTGGTAACGTGCGTAATATTTGGCTACATTTCGTCGCCGGAAAACTTCTGTTGGGGAATATCTCTGATCGTGGTATGTGTCATAATTATATTATAAGAATGTGGGAATTCTCATTTTACTTTCATAATTCCCGCCTGTGAATCGTTTTCGGTGCATTTTGTCAGACGACACCTCTAAGGCACAAAGCGTCATTGACAACAGCTTGCTTCGCAACATCAGTTTACATCTGACGTAGGCATGTTTAATAGACTATGATGAATATTCATTAGGACAAACTAGATTTGTGTTGTCAGTGCTATGCCATAACATACGTGCATCACTACTACGCTCTATAAACTAGCAGTCCGTCTCGCTATCTTCGCTCGAAGATGAATGAGTTGTGAGCTTTTTAAGTACATAGAAACAGGCACTGAGAAACAAGAGAACCCAACCGGACCGAAGCAAAACGCAACCAACAACCACCCACAGAATCGCCAACAATCTCTCACCATCCACACCCAGCAAAGGAAACGAAAGAGTCTTTGTTACCGCTAACAAACCATCAAAGATCAGAACACAAGGCCAAAACAACACACGCCCAAAGGCAACAACACGCCCGAAGGCAACCAGTTCAGAGGGACACGGGGGGGGGGTCCACCTTCCACACTCAATCATTATTTACAGTTTATTTACAGTATATACAACTATTTACATGTAAAAAAAACAAAACTCCCAAAGAGATCAAACGAGCCCGGCGGGGGATCGGGAATGTCCACTCTCTTCGGGAACCCAAACTGAACTGGGCAAATACAGGTGCACCTTGCCCAAGGGTGCCCCGGAGGCAGTTGTGGCAAAGGGTAACCTCATTATCCCCACACTTAAAGTGTACCTAAAGTCTGAAAATTCAAAAATATATATTACAGAGCATGAAAACTGAATTCCAATGGTCCAATTCCCATCTTCACAGGACTTTCTTAAGCTGAGATATAAAATGTTGAAGTTTATTCACTCGATTTAAAAAGGTAGATTGCGCAATAATTTGTGATGTCATTGTTGTACTACTCAAATTACAATCTTTGTATTTCTTTGTTTTTCTGAAAGCCACCGCACCTTGTGCCAAAATGTGATCGCGTTCTTACTGCTTTGGGGTGACTTGACTATATTGCCCTTTCTGTACAGCATGTCATGCAAGAAAACAGGAAGCGGTCAAGGTCATATAAACATTTTCAATTTTAAAAGAAAACAAAGCATTTAATGTGAGTTGTACAACAAGAATGTCAAAAATTATTGCGCAATGAACTGTTTGGATTTAAGTGAATAAATTTTAACATTTAATATCTCAGCAATGGAATAAGCTATGACAATGGGAGTTGGATCAATAAGATTAATTTTGTAACCTCTAAAATATATATTTTTGAATTTTTAGACTTTAGGTCCACTTTAACCATCTCTTTCTCTCTCACTATTATCTCATTCATATTCATTCATATGACGTCATCTAATCTCTCATTGGTCAACATCTCATACCCTTCACTAGTTCATTAATATTCATGAGTATTATGACGTTATCAAAATACTCGATTCTGATTGGTCCGTTGCTATGGGTAACCACCTTACTACTAATATCACAGTAACCAACCCGGTGTGTTATCTGGTCCACATGATTGAGACGGTTGACACGACATGAGGACAGCGATGACATCATCTAAGGTGAACGGCGGTTTGAGGAACCTGACTAAATGGGGCAGAGATTTTGTCTCAGTCGGGCGGAAAATTGCACCGGAGGTGAGGCCTGGAGTCGGGCAAAAGTCACCTCCTGAGAAAAACAGTCTCATAAGGCCATGTACATGTGACAGAAATTGTCTATACATGTACATGAAATGCCCAGGTAGTTCAATAACTTCAATTCAGCGCGGTGTATTGGAACTCCAGTTAGGCCGAATTTAAAGACACTCGTCACCCCAAACCACATTTTGATAGGGGTAGCAAAATTTCCAATTGGTGTTGCTCTTCCATTGATATCAAATTAAAAAATGCAGAGTAGCTCTTATTTCACAGCATGCACAGTGCTCTGATTACGCATTAAGGCCTTGTGTGCTCACCAGGGTATGCCCTTAAGCAATAAACTAGGATTGGTCTGTTCAAGATTTTTAGGACATTTGTGGGAGGGGTTAGAAGTAAAAGGGTAGAAATGGAACTGGCTTGGGTGAGTTCATTTAGCTTTTAATACCGCCATTACGTGGGTTGCCATTTGGCCGTTTTCCCTTTCAATTTGGTCGTATTTTCACATTGGAAAATGGTCATTTTGAGTCATTTGGTCGTGAAAAATTCCTCCCTGTTATGATGTAGGTAGAGCTGATCTTGAATTTTGCCGAATTTGGAAAGAAAGTTTGGTCGTAAAATGTGAATTTTATCTGGCAACCCTGGCCATGTACAAATTCCAATGCTCGGAATTCAACGACGTGCTTTCCCTCTAAGTAACAGTATCTCTCTTTTTTAGCTACCAACATCATATCTTTCTTTCAATCTTTTAATTCGTTTAAAATTCAGAGCGTAGATAATTCTGAATAAAATGTGTATCCAGAAAGGACAGCAAAGACACAAAAATATATTGTGGCAACAATTACTCGTGAGGATTTGCAAATATAGAAAATGCTCAGAATAGTGGAACAGGTACTTACTAAGCCAGTAAAATTTACATACACTAATTAGGCCTACTCTTGCTTCTGTGACGCCTTAGCTAATCATCGGACTAGGCTAGTAGAGGTAAAAGTTTCGCTGACGCAGCTTCCCGGCACCTAACCTCTGGCCATACAATTAAAACGAAGGAAGTAGGAATCGGATCTGAAGTACAATCCTGTTATTAACCCAGGCTTACCATTAACATTAGGGTAGCCTAAGTGAGGTGGTTAGAATTTACAATATGTTCTTAGTGTTACTAGGCCTAGATCCTCCGTTTATGGAGATTAGCCAGTTACTGCAGGTTTAGGCCCGCTGCTTTCTCAGCATGTCATAAGAGGCGACTAAAGAGAATTCGTTTGCCGTGAGTCACGACCGGTGTCGGTGGAGGAGAGGGTCCTGGTGGTTGGGTGAAGGCTATAACTGCGGTTTGCTCCTAGCAACACACCACTTTGGCCTGAAATTCACCTAGTCGGGAGGTTTGAATAGGCCTGGTTCAACCAATCGGCTTGTGGCGTCTTGCCCTGAGATTCCACTTAACTGCTTTTTAAATTCTTTGCTTATTAACATAGCACGAACCTTCATGCTCCCGTCACCAAGTGAAATTCGCTTGTGCGTTTCAGATAAGTGGTTTTCTCAGAAGGCGGTTGCTTTATCAGGTCAATCGAGGTTATTGTTTCATTAATGGCCTTGAGTATATCAGTGGTGTATCCCTGGCATCAGTTTGTGATGTATTGTTCCACTAACGTTTGATGTCCCCTTGTTGGGCTCCACGGTGGGTGGGGAGCACCGGTGATGAAATGTACCTTTTTTACTATGGATTAGTCAAATTCATCTAAACTTTCAGGCAAACGTTTCAGGAGTGACTCTAGGGCCAGCTATGACCCAGAAACTTCCCCATCTGGCCAAGATTTCTTGTCGTTTCTAGCAGTGGCGAAGAAAAAACACTCAAGAATTTGTCACCATTTGCTGTGAGCAAGAGCATCGAGGGTGTTGTGGGCACCCCAAAATCAGTCAAAAGACTTCGATCTGGAGATCTCCTTGTCGAGGTTAGCCGTGCCACTCAAGCAAACAACTTGCTGAAAAAGGTATTTGTTGACGTTCCAGTACGGGTGACCCCTCACAGGTCCCTTAACAGCTCCAAAGGAGTCATAAGGTGCCTTGATATCAAAGACTGCTCAGACGAGGAGATCTTTGATAACTTGGCATCTCAGAATGTCAGTCATATACACCGTATCTCAGTGATAATGGAGGGTGTCAGAAAGCCCACTGGCACCTTTCTTGTAACCTTTAACACCCCGACACTCCTAAAAACACTGAAGATCGGTTTCTTGCAGGTCAGGGTTGAAACTTACATCCCCAACCCTGTGCGCTGTTTCAACTGCCAACGTTACGGCCATTTTAAAACCAGTTGTAACAGGCCAGCAACCTGTGAGAAATGTAGCCATGAAGGACATTCTGGTGACACCTGTGAGGGATCACCATGCTGTGTGAATTGCAATGGCTGCCATCCTGCCAACAGCAAAACTTGTCCGAAGTGGGTTCAGGAGAAACAAATACAGAAAATCAAAGCCGCCAGTAACATCACATACAAAGAGGCCAGGGGACCTTTTCTGTCTCAGGACTCACAGCTGAAAAACTTTGCTGGAGCTCTGAAGACAGCAAAAGTCTCCACTGCGTCACAAACAGATATGACCTGGCCCAGAGGCAGCACCTTCCCCAAACCCACTGCGGACACGTTCACAAAACAATCAAACCAGTGTCCGCCTACCAAGACAATACAGACGATGACTCCACCGTCAACCCCAGTATCACAAAAAGCTACACCTCCACAAAAGAAACCCACACCGCCACCAAAACCACCGAAAAAACAACAGAATCAACACCTAAAAGCACACCTAAAGTGAAAATACAGACAAAACAAAGTAAAGGGTCGGATGACCCTATCCAACTATACAATAAATTTGGAGTTTTAGAGGGGAGAGAGGGAGAAGGAGATGAGCTGATGGTGCTCAGTGGCCAAGACTTACGTTCTACCTCGGGCTGTCGGGGGGCTCCACCAGCTCTTCCAAGGGGCCGCAGATTCCCAAAGGATGACCCTTGGGAAAGTTGCGGCTATAATACAGTGGAATTGCAGAGGACTTAAGACCAAGGAGGAGATGGTTGTATCCCCAGTTGACAATAGAGAAATTGGGGGATCGTCCATATTAGTTAAACAAAAAACAGTTCCATACTCCACGATCCATCTGAACACTAACTTGCAAGCTGTAGCAATTCGAGCTACACTTCACCGCACAATCACTGTTTGCTCGGTGTACATTCCACCGAGGTATAGCCTGAAACGAGATGACCTACAAATGCTAGTTAACCAGCTGCCCACCCCATTTCTACTTCAAGGAGATTTTAATGCACACAGTGACATGTGGGGTTGTACTAAAACAAACCAGATGGGTGGATTGATTGAATCCATGTTGACCAGTTGACTGCCTCGGATCTATGCCTTTTGAATGATGGGTCTTGTACCTATATTCATCCAGCTTCTGGATCTCGTTCAGCAATTGATCTCTCAATCTGCTCACCGGCAATTCTGATGGACCTTCAGTGGAGAGTGCACGACGACCAATGTGGAAGTGACCACTACCCCATTTTAATAGATATTGTCTACCCTATGCCCGAAGAGAGAGTTCCCAGATGGCAACTCCAAAAAGCCGACTTGTCTGAATTCAGCCATCTCTGTCAAGACGAGATCGTCAGAGATGCTTTTGATGGCATTGAAGACAAGATCTCCCATTTTACACAGCTTTTGGTGAATATTGCTACCAAAACTATCCCTAAGTCCTCTGCAAATCCACGTTGTAAACACAAGCCGTGGTTTAACACGGATTGTGAACAAGCGATCAAAGATCGCAAAAAGGCCCTTAATATTTTTAAGAAGTACCCAAATAATGTTAATCTTAGTAATTACCTAAATGCCCGTGCCAAAGCACGGCGCATCATTAAAGCCAGCAAGCGGGAGTCATGGAAACAATATATTTCTAAACTTAATTCCTCCACCCCTGTCAAAAAAGCATGGGACATGGTTAGAAAAATCAGTGGGAAGCAGCTTAACTCTAGGGTTCTACACCTAACCAAACCAGGTCACAAATGCACAGAAAGGGCAGATATTGCCAATTTGCTTGCTGACGAAATTGAATATAACTCTTCAAGCAACCACTATTCCCAAACCTTTCAGGTGTTACAACATACCGCTGAAAAACAGAAAGTGAACTTCACCTCGGACAACTCTGAGGACTATAACAACATCTTTACCATCAAGGAACTGCGCATTGCTCTCGAGAGAAGCAATGGCACTGCCACTGGCCCAGACGAAGTTCACTATCAGTTCCTCAAACACCTTCCAGATAACTCCTTACTGGTGTTATTAGATATTTTCAACGGTATATGGGGAAGGGCAACTTTCCAGCTGCTTAGCGGGAAGCCACCATCATTCCCATCGCTAAGCCAGGTAAAGATCCAACGAAGGCTACAAACTACCGCCCTATTTCCCTCACTAGTGCGCCTGGAATCTACAGTTCGTGACGGTCTTGTTCGCGGACACCATGTTGTTTCTGTATTTTTTCACCTAGAGAAGGCATATGACACCACTTGGAAATATGGCATTCTAAAAGACTTGTACTGTGCGGGTCTGAGAGGCAGAATGCCGATTTTCATTCAGAATTTCCTTAAAGATAGTGTGTTTCGTGTGCGAGCGAGGAGCGTGCTGTCAGAGTTGCATAATCAAGAGATGGGTGTTCCTCAAGACAGCATTTTGTCAGTTACTCTTTTCATCATGAAAATTAATAGCATTGCCAATGTTGTGAGCACAGGGATTGAGAAGTCTTTGTTTGTGGATGACTTTTCTGTTACCTGTTCCTCACGCAACATGAGATCTATAGAGAGACTGACGCAGAATTGCCTCAATAAGATCCAGCATTGGGCTGACAGAAACGGTTTCCTTTTTTCTCAGACAAAAACTGTGTGCATGCACTTTGGCAATCAGAGAGGTGCCCATTGCGACCCAGTCTGAACGGTGTCCACATCCCAGTCGTTACCCAGACTAAATTCCTTGGGCTAGTACTCGACAATAAGCTCAACTTCAAAGCCCACATCGATCATCTCAGGCGGAAGCGCCAGGGAGCACTGAACCTGTTAAGGTCGTCTAAAAGATGGACTGGGCGCTGATCGCCCCGTTTTGCATCGACTTTACAGATCCTTAGTGAGGTCCAAACTTGATTATGGCTGTGTTGTTTATAGCTCTGCACGTGAGTCATACCTCAGGAAACTCCTGTCCATACATAACCAAGGTCTTAGGATCTGTTTGGGAGCGTTCCGTACCTCCCCGATGCAGAGTCTTTACATAGAAGCGAATGAACCACCCCTCCATATAAGATGGAAGAAGTTGTCACTTCAGTTTGCCCTCAAACTGAGGAGCCATAGACACAACCCGGCCTTTGAGACGGCCTTCAACCATAAGTTTAGTGAAGTAAACATGAGGAAACCGTCAGCTATCCCGCCATTTGCTATTCGCGTTAGGGAAGCTCTATCACAGGTGTGCAACAACCCTGATTCTGTGGCACAGCTTACTTTCCCCGTCACTCCTCTCTGGAAGTTAGACGAACCAGCTGTTGACCTTAGTTTAAGAAAATATCTGAAGAGCTCAACAAATGAACTTTTGTTCCGTGCCAGCTTTAATGAGCTGAGACATAAATATCATCAGTATCATTCAATCTATACTGACGGCTCCAAAGCCACTAACAGGGTTGCTGCCGCGGCATCGGGCCGTGATGCATCCTTGCAAGTCAGACTACCAGATGATGCATCAATTTACACTGCCGAACTCCAGGCACTAAAGATGGCATTTGATCCGATTCAAAGCTCAGACAATCACCAATTCATTGTGTTCACAGACTCACTATCAAGACTTTTAGCACTAAAAGGCCATGAGCTAAAGCACCCTTCAGGAACAACTCTCCGTGAAGCTTACTCCAATTTGGTTCAGCTACAAAAATCAGTTGTGCTAGCATGGGTCCCTAGCCACGTGGGCATTCAAGGAAATGAAAGGGTCGATGCACTTGCTAAAGAAGCCCTACAGATGGACGTCACCAATATCTACTGGCCTCACACTGATCATCGGCCTAAGATCAATGGCTTTGAAAAATCAAAACGGCAAGAACTGTGGGATTCCTTCCAAACGGAGAGATGATATAGTCCTGACTAGGGCCCACATCGGCCACACTTACCTTACCCATGCCTATTTACTTCACGGGGACTACACCCTTGTGTAATAGCTCTTCGTGAGGCTTACTCCAATTTGGTGAGATTACAGAAATCAGTTGTACTTGCGTGGGTTCCGAGTCACGTGGGCATACGCGGAAATGAAAGGGTAGACACACTAGCTAAGGAAGCCCTACAGATGGACGTTACCAACGTCCACTTCCCCCACACTGATTATCGTCCTAAGATCAACGACTACATAAAATCAAAATGGCAGGGACTGTGGGTAATTCAGCCCCCGGAAAACGGAGAGATGATTTGGTACTGACTAGGGCTCACATAGGTCACACTTACCTAACCCATGCTTATTTGCTCCACGGGGATGAGAGACCATATTGTGTCCCCTGTGACTGTGCCGTCCTGGGTATGACGTTAAACTGCATCCAGGTGGGATAAGGAGGTCGTGTGTGGCGAGTAGTTTGTTCCCGACTATCGCCTATAAAATGCGCACGTAAGACCGACATTACTCATTCCACGACTGGCGGGTTGTTGGAGCCACAAAACCGTGTAAGCCCCTCTGTTGATGTAAATGGGTATGTTAATAGTTTTGCCTAGTGAGATTGTAAATAGTCCTATGTAACTGGTTTGGGTTCGGGGTGGTTTTGTACAATAGCGCAATGTACAGAATTCTGTAAATAGTTCACCTTTGCAGTTGTCCGGTCAGGGTTAAGTTCTCCTTTGATTCTTCGTGCCCGTTTCTACGTACGTAAAAAGCTGTAAGCCCCTCCATGGTTGAGCCCCCTGTGGGCTTGGGGTTGTAGAATGTGCCCACGGTAATCCCCGCCTGTCGTAAGAGGCGACTAAAGTTAAGGACTTGAACTATATTTAAACTTTGCTTGACACTATATAACACATTTGTGTTGGTGTGTCGTTAAATTTCATCTAACTTCTAACTCCCCTGTGACTGTGCTGTCACCGTCAGTCACATTCTCGTTGACTGCTATAAATACTCCCATATTCGTCAGAAGTACTACACTGTGCCAAACCTGAAGAAGTTGTCTGAGCACACAGGCCCTTCTCTCATTTTGGGATTTCTGAAAAAAGTAACCTTTACAGGAAATTTTGGCATGACTCCCACATTTGCTTGTCTAGACCCTTTAGTAGTTTTGCCCAACTCTTTTTCCTTTTAGGTGATTTCACATAATCATTGCCCTTTTTATCTTGCTGACACTATATAACACATTCGCGTTGGTGTGTCGTTAAACCCCCATCTAACTAACTTCACGGGGACGAAAGACCATATTGTATACCCTGTGATTGTGCTGTCACCGTCAGTCACATTCTGGTTGACTGTCATGAATATTCCCATATTCGTCAGAAGTATTACGCTGTGCCAGACCTGAAAACTTTATGTGAGCGAACAGATTCTTCCCTTATTCTGGGCTTTCTCAAGGAGAGTAATCTGTACAGAAATTTTTGACATGACTCCGGCATTTGCTTGGATATTTTTGTGACACCTGAAAAGTTTTTTAGTGGAATTTGACACTTTTGACCCCCCCCCCCCCTTTTTGGTTTCCCGAAAGGGAATACCTATGTAGTCGTGCAGACGTAACCTTTGCAAAAGAAGTGTAGGTTCGTGCATTGTGGTGTCGTTTCCAACTATAGTGCCAGCCTTATTTTAAACTGAAACTTTTTTTCTAACCTTTGAACATTTGGCTTCGTGTATGAAGCCAACGTCTTTCTTTACTTTCTGCCCGTACCATTATGAGTGGAGAGGTTCTTTGGATATGGTATATCTCAAGTAATGTGTTTACTTTGAGAAGTAAACATTTTGGTTGGTATAAATGCATCAAATAAATATTTAATGTCTTCTAATTAATCTAATTACGAATTGCTGAGCAGTGCAGCTAAACTGCAATTGTATTTTGGGACCAGTCTGCATATGACACCTACATGTTTACGTGTTAGATATGTACATATTAACAGGGTCACACATCCAGAAAATATTCCCACTGCTAGCTAGCAGCATGTGTTAGATTCAAGGTGTCTCATTCCTAAGTAGGCGGTACAACGTTGAATTATCTGAAAGATGACGTTCGAAAAACAGAAAGAAGGCGGGGCTTATTTGATTTGTAGGCGCGTTAAGATTCGAGGATGGAATGAAATGCCTTGACTATAAACTCGACCGCTATAGGTAGGTGTACCGTACGACGTTCGTCGTGAAGAAAAGCAGAGATGGTAAATTTTCGGTAGTCAGCTTACGACGACAAGTTTACGTCAATTATCCTTCACCAACAATTAATAAAGATTTATAATTGAATGAACACAGGCCTAGGTCTAACGTGAAAAACGTAATTCGATCGCTCGTAAGAAGTACAGTTAGCTAGAAGTTTTAGAACTGTAGAGGACTTCACTGTTCAGTTATAACGTTAGGCCGTTAGAACGTGAGGCCAACTTACTTCGGCTACTGTAGCCTACGAAAGTTTTCACAACATTGGCAGATCGAGACTAACGCTAGTGCTGTAGTGTAACCGTTAAAAAGAGGGTATTGTCAACATTGACAGATTGAGACTAACACTGTAACCGTTAAAGAGGGCATTGTATTTGTAGCCACTTGTGTACTCGTTATTTGTAGCCTTACCTAAGTATACAGGGAGCTGCCACTCCTGCCTAGGCTAGGCCTAGGCCTATATTATCGTCAGTATATTGTAACTGTAATTGTAACCGTATAAACTTTATTGGCGACTGGTTCGTGGCTAGCGTAGGACTAGGAATATCGTCAATATTGTCAGGCCTTTGTTTTTGTGACTGTAATAACCTGATTGGCTGTGGTAAGGCACAATCGCAGAATACCCCACCAGATTGAAGCTCTGCTTTTTAACGGGCTACGCAGTCACGTAACCTCGAAGCCTCTTAAAATTATATCTCGAAATTCTGACTGCTTATCCTCATAGCCTTTTAAAAGGTAGAACTTTATCCTTTCTTAAAGAAATTCTGACTGCATATCCTCATAGTCTTTTAAAAGAATAGCCTAGTAGCCTTTCAAAAGGATAGCCATCCTTTTTTAAAGAAATTCTGACAGCGTATCCTCGTAGCCTTTTAAAGTATAGTTTTCCTTTTTTATCCATTATTCCAAAAAAATGCGACATTCCCTCTGCATATCGCCGTAGCCTTCTAAAAGGATGGTTTGACTAGGCCTATGTATCATTGTAGCCCCTTATCCTGAAATTCCAACTGCCGGCCTGTAGCTTCTTACATTATATCCTGCATGATTGTGAGTACATATCCTCGTACCCTCTTATGATTATATCTTGAATACGACTGCATATCCTCGTAGCCTCTTCCCATTGACAGTGAGTTGTTCTCAAATAAGAAATATTTAACATATAAAGTATCAACTGTTTCTGCCAACACCTGACTGTGTATCCCTTTAGCCTTTTCATGGGTAGTTACGTAAATACCAGTACAGCCTATTGAAAGGTAACGTAAGTAAAACATTTTCAGTACTAAAGGGTTGACCTCTATAAGATGTCAACACCAACTTAAACTAGTTTCGGGAAACTTCTCACAATTAAGTTTTGATTTATGTATTGTACCCAAAATTGCACCTTTTTCTCATCTAGGTGACAGTATAACACCTTCGTGTTGGTGTGTCGTAAAACCCCATCTAACTAACAAATTTACGTATGCTTTTTTCACTGTACACTATTCATGGTCAGGGTTTTCTGGCAAAGATGCAGGGTCGCTTAATTGAAACAGTAAGAACTCAACTGCCTCAAAATATTGAAAACATTGAATAGGTAGCCATTAAAACTGCAGACACAAGGTATGCCATGATGAACTTACAAAAGCCATAAAGGCAAATAACAACTTTTTGATTCCTTGCCATTCGTGTTGGTGTGTCGTTAAATCCAATCTAACTAACTAACAAATTGATTCCTTGCCGAAGGCAGGCAAGGAATCTATGGGATGGTGATGTGTGTGTGTGTGTGCATGTGACGGCTTTGCTTGTTTACACGATATCTCAAAAAGGGAAAGTTGGACAGTTCTCAAACTTGGTACATAGATGGCCCATATTGAGAGGAAGAACCCTATTGTTTTTGGTGGAGGTCAAAGGTCATCGGGGGTCACCGGGGGTCAAAATCTGAAAACCTTGTTTAGGATTCTCCCCAACGTTTTTACTTTTTAGTTTTACCGTTTTTATCTAGATGACACTGCATAACACATTGGTGTTGATGTGTCGTTAAGTCCCATCTAACCTAACTAACTGAAAACCTTGTTTACATGATATCTCAATTCAGAAAGCTTGGATAGATTTCATGCTTAGTATGTAGATGCGTTGTGGTGAGAGGAAGAACCCTATTGTTTTTGGTGGAGGTCAAAGGTCATCTGGGGTCACCGGGGGTCAAAATCTAAAAACATTATTTACACGATATCTCAAGTCAGAAAGCTTGGATAGATTTCATGCTTGGTATGTAGATGCGTTGTGGTGAGAGGAAGATCCCTATTGTTTTTGGTGGAGGTCAAAGGTCATCTGGGGTCACTGGGGTCAAAATCTGAAAACCTTGTTTACACGATATCTCAAGTTAGAAAGCTTGGATAGATTTCATGCTTGGTATGTAGACGCGTTTGTGGTGAGAGGAAGAACCCTATTGTTTTTGGCAGAGGTCAAAGGTCATTCGAGGTCACCAGAGGTCAAAGTCCAAAAACCTTGTAACGCGATATCTCAAGATAGGAATGACCGATACTTTTCATAGTTGGGTGTGTAGATTTGTCATGTCGAGAGAAAGAATCTTACTGTTTTTGACAGAGGTAAAAGGTCACCCAGAGGTCAAAGTCCAAAAACCTTGTAATCGTGATATCTCGAGATAGGAATGGCCGACACTTCATAATTGGTATGTAGATTTGGCATGTCGAGAGGAAGAACCTATTGTTTTCAAGGTCACTAGAGGTCAAAGTCCCAAAACCTTTTAATCGTGATATCTCGAGGTAGGAATGACCGACACTTTTCATAGTTGGTACGTAAATTTGTCATGTCAAGGGGAGAACCCTATTGTTTTTGGCAGAGGTCAAAGGTCATTCGAGGTCACCTGAGGTCAAAGTCCAAAAATCTTGTAATCGTGATATTTTGAGTAGGAATGACCGACACTTTTCATAGTTGGTATGTAGATTTGTCATGTCAGGGGGAGAACCCTATTGTTTTTGGCAAAGGCCATTCAAGGTCACCAGAGGTCGAAGTCCAAAAACCTTTTTTTTTTCATTTTTTTTTTGGTTAAGTTTTGGTTCAAAGGTCATGTGGCATGAGCTGATGTGAGCAGGGGTGAAATTGTGACCACATCATAAAAAATGATGAAGTAGAGA
Source organism: Holothuria leucospilota (assembly GCA_029531755.1). Classification (NCBI taxonomy): domain Eukaryota; kingdom Metazoa; phylum Echinodermata; class Holothuroidea; order Aspidochirotida; family Holothuriidae; genus Holothuria; species Holothuria leucospilota. The sequence goes on from CM055964.1 coordinate 37,739,272, forward strand.
AGTATAAATTTGATGGATGAACCTCAGTGTAACAAAGCACCCCCCTTTCGGCAAGGAATCACAAAGCCTTTTGGCTTTCTGGTCTAGACATGCAGTCATGTCATGAGCACTTTACATTACAAAAGAGGCGACGTTATAACTTATAGTTACTCCATCAAAATGTTGTGCACTTCGGTTGGTACCACACCCCATGTTCCTGAATCCCCATATTTACATTAAAAAGTGGGAGAAAAGGATGTAGCCCGAGTTGACAGACAGTAGTGAAAAAATAAAAAACGAAAAATAGTCGCTTTACTTATCATCTTTAGTACCAACTTCTGCCACTGAACTTGGTCGCAGATAAAGTGTCCTGATGTGCCTCTTTTTCCACAAGGCCTACACTTACGTTACTATTACAAATTTGTACTGGCCAGGGCTAGTGAATGTTCATCCACTATTTAATTAACATTGAATGTGCAAGGCTACACATTCATCTTTTTATTTATGTATGAAGTAATAACGAATGAGTACATACGGAAAGTGCGCCGAAAAATAATCTCGTATTTAGAATCCAACTTCATCTTTTCTTGACTTTACATTGCAACATTATTCAACTTTTACCTTTTAAATTCACTTTTCAGAGAGATAGTTCTAACCCCCACCCCTAGTCTACCCGAATAAGTACAGTACCCACTGAGTTTCGCACTGTAATAGATAGATTTATACATGTGATAAATGCAACTCTGTTGAATGCTATGTAGCCTCTCAAGCAAAGCTTCCGTTATCACCCAGTACAAGGATTCTGCAATCGATTTATGTTTAGCGAAACGGTGGGGAGGTTAAATTGTGCATACTAGGGTTTTAGTAATATACTGGAAGTGGTCAGTAGCAGTTTTAAGAGAAATGCCAGGAAAGTGGTATAAGCAGGATAAACCGTTGGGTACCGAGGGCTTAAAGATTATTTATCAATTACTTTCCCGGTGATTTTGAATTTACATTTTTGAATTGCCTCGCGGGCCGGATAAGATGGTCTCGCGGGCCGGAGTTTCCCCACCCCTGGCCTACAGGTTTCGTTCCTCCCGGGCAAATTCCTGGCTACACCCCTGTGAAAGACGCCAGAATTCAGCAATTAAGCTCTTCTGGGAGTAAATTTTTCTGCGGACACCCATGTGTGGTGGTTACGATTTTCGTACTTATTTTCTAATCACACTTTGTAGTTTCATTTGGCCACCGCTGCTTTTTGACAGCAGCTTAACCATTTAACACTTAGTTAAAAATAAAATACAATTCAAATAAATATTTGAGACGAGCGCCCCCGGTCGCTAAAACGTTACTGTCAGATCTGCAAATCGGCTTGTTTACTATGCTCCAGTGGTTGAAATTGTCTCTTCTGAGAACAGTACTTTTTGTTCCCAGGCATGAACACTTTGTGAAGAGTGTTTACCATTATTTCTTATGTTTAGATCACTTTTCTCTCGCATGTAGTATTTACACCGAAATGATACATTAAAAAAGGTTTTTGTTAATAACCCTGTGATTGTGCTGTCACCGTCAGTCACATTCTCGCTGACTGTTGTGAACACTCCTACTCCCATATTCGCCAGAAGTACTATGCTGTGCCAGACCCGAAAACTTTATTTGAGCAGACAGGTCCTTCCCTTATTCTGGGCTGTCTCAAGGAAAGTAAACTGTATAGAAATTTTTGGCATGACTCCCGCATTTGCCTGGACATTTTAGTGGAATTTGACCCACCTTTTTTACCTAATTGTACCCCAACATTGCACCATTTTCTTTTCTAGGTGACACTACATAACACATTCGTGTTGGTGTGTCGTAAAATCCCATCTAACAAACAACCCTTTGAAAAATTTGGACTTCAAATGAAGCTGTTACATGTTGATCAGCCGATGTGTCTTTTGGTTTGACAGTATTTGATATGTTATTTTTTTTTTCTTGGCCAAGATCATTTTAAGTGGAGTATCTTTTCGATTTCTCCCAGTCTGGAATGGGCTGATCGGTTGGTCACAATCAGTTGCCCCCTCCCCGCCCCCCCCCCCTTCGTAATCGCAACGCTACATAAAAGTAACTTTCGGATGTATCATTTGGAATTTTCCCATGAAACAAAAATAGAAAAGAAACTTGCCTGGAAGTTTGCTAGTTTTAGAGCTATTTTTGACATGACTCCCGCATTTGCATTTACCTAGATTTTTGTTGAATTTTACCCCTTCTTTACTTTTTTCATTTGAATTTTACTCCCCACTCCAGCTGACACTATGTAACACATTCGTGTTGGTGTGTCGTTAAACCCCAACTAACTAACTTTAGAGCTAGACATTTTGCCATGGCAACCAAAAGTTACTTAATAATGTTTACAATCTGGGGTGAATGTGGCGTTTTTATCTTTGACACGAAAGAATATGAAAAAGCCAGAGACGACAGTCTTTATCACCACTGTCGGGCTCTTTGTGACAAGTTACAGTAATGAAGGACTTAAACGTGGAATACGTTATAATGATTGTAAAATCATTGTATCAATTGGCAATAAACAGGGTTGATATGCATCACACACCCCACCCCCCCCCCCCCCGCCTAACGGCGGCTGCTGTCAAATGGAGGATCTCCACTGGACGCCGCCTATTTTATTAACCGTTGGTGCTCAGCTTATACACCTTGACGTCACCAGTCTCTCCTTGCCTCACACTGACTACCGTCCTTTAGATCAACATTTACGTAAAATTAACGGTCGGGTCTGTGGGAAATGCAGCCCCCTGTAATCTAGTCCTGATTAGGGCTCACGTTTGTAACACTTACCTTACCTTACCCATGCTTATTTACTCCACGGGGATGACAGACCATATTGTATCCCCTGTGACTGTGCTGTCACCGTCAGTCACATTCTCGTTGACTGCTATGAATACTCCATATTCGTGTATTCGTCATAAGTAATACACTGTGCCAAACCTGAAAACGTTAATTGAGCACACAGATCCTTCTCTCATTCTGGGCTTCGTCAAGGAAATTAACCTTTACAGGAAATTTTGACATGACTCCCGCATTTGCTTTTGTCTAGATCTTTTAGTAGAATTTTGCCCCGCCCATCTTTGCACTTTTTTAGTTAATTTTCACCCCACCATTACCCTCTTTTATCTAGCTGATACTACATAACACATTCGTGTTATTGTGTCGTTAAACCCCATCTACTTATTCACCTTTCAACATAAAGGTTTCCCACTGCTTGTGTCCCTCCCACCCTCCGACTTTGAACACACACAAAGAAGTATTTACACACAAATACAGCAGGTACTAACTAGCAAATGTTTCTATATAATAACTATGAGCACATTTACTCATTTTACTTACACATTTTACTAATAGCTCTGCTCAATCATTGTAATTGACTCTCATCAGTAGCACTTCAAAAATTGCTTAAGAAATGTTTTCTTAACAACCAAGTAACATATACTTAGAATCACGCAAGAATGAAAGCCTCTTATTGCCTGTAAATTCAAAAATTTATAAAAGATGACTATCGTGGATATCATAAACATTTACATATTATTGTGTAAAGCGGGGGTAAATTTATGTCGTTTCTTTTCATCAAATAAAAAGTAAGTAGTCTACCCTGACGTTGCCTTCCACCGAGTCACATAAATTGATCACAAATGGATGTTTTAATACCAATTAGAATCAGATCCAGCATGTCTCCATTTCTGCAGCCCGTCACATTTAATTATGACTGCTTCGATATATGAAATTGAAAACATTACCTCGAAAGTATGGTATTTGAAATGTGCTTTCATCAGACATATTTTCGATAAGCAAAGAACTTTGCTTTCGCAATTCTCGCTTACCTTTTAATACAAAATATACTTCGAAATGCTTTGTAATTTAAGCGAGATGCAAACAGTCCATATGTGGATTTGCAAAATGTGCTGGTCTTACTCACACTGCAGCTCTGTGTATATGTGTGTGCGTGTGTTTCTGCTTCGCGTGGGTACAAATGCCATTGGTCATGACAACATCAAAATTAAGTTATTTCCTTTATAGTTTTTCCAAGCTAATGAGGCAGTTTCTTTAATAAATCTCCTTTAACAAGAAAAATTGTGGCAATTTTATTCTGGACTTTCTGAGTAACTGTTCCGTGTGACTCAAGGTTTTAAAATCATTACTTTCGATGTTTGACATCCACTGGATACTGAAAAATGTGTGCTTCTCGTTTTTAAAGTACTACCCCAGAGTTCAAATCTACCCGGTTTTCTAATACCTATTAGCCTGTTGTAAGTCTCCACGGGCATGATTTCATGTCACGTTAGGAACCCTTGAGATTTTCGAGTTTGCCTGTTTTGCTTTCGATGAAAAGAGAAACCTGTGGATTAGTGATGGCGTGTATTTCTGTGTGTTTGGAATGCTTAGTTTGGTAACACGACATCTAAAGGAGGGAAACTCGGACAGTTCTCATACTTGGTATGCGGATATTCATGTTGAGAGGAAGCACCCCATCGTTAGTGAAGATTAAGTTCATCTCAGGCCATCCGAGGTCAAATTCTGAAAGCATTTTATAACACTCTCAAGATAGGAATTAAAGCACTGACACTTTATGTAATTAGCATGAAGATGCTTTATTTGAAGAGGAAGAAGCTATCCATTTTGGTGGGGTCAAAGGTCATCTTAGGTCACCAGAGGTCAATCTCGGAAAACGATTTGGGGCCAGAGCCAAAAATGGTCATCACCAAACCTAAAATTCGAATCATGTTAATTTGGTTGAATTCACTCATGGCTATTTAGACAACAGCCCAAAGTTATCTAATCTTAAGATTTGATTCATTGCTAATTAGTGAAGTGCGGTTATTAAAAGATGCAAATTGCACATTCAAAACGTGGTGGGACGGGAGTAGGAAATAAAGACAATAACATGTAATTCCTTTCTCTTCCTGTGCCAAAGCTCTTTAGAAAACACAATTTATGCACTGAAAAAAATGGCAAACATACTTCAAATAAGGAAAGTAAAAATGACAATGTACAATTCCTTCCCACCACATTTTTGGACGTTCTTTTTTATTTCAGGGGTAAAAGTTAAAACAGGTAGCCATGGTGATTGCGCGACATTTTCGTGGAGGGATGGAAACAAGCGTGGTGGGACGGAATTTTAGTTAAAATAAAAACATTTTAAGTAGCATCCCCTGCTAGGTTTACTCCCAACTTTACTTTTACAGTCATTGTCATGTTTTTGACACTTATTTTAAAAAATATGGCATATTTCTATACCTTGTATGTAGTTTTGTAGTTACATTATGTACAGTTTAAATTTTGTGGGCCCCCAAATATGATCCCACATGGCTTTTGCCAAGTTTCTTTCTGACTTGTAAGGATCTTACTCACCTTCTTCCTCTCAACTAACCATGAAAGAGATTCGAAATGTACATTATATTTTGAACATATTAAGAACAGATGTACATCTTCCCTCACTAAAAAATTGAAACCTGTCGGTCATTGACCATAGAGTGAACTATCTCCTTGTACAAGGCCCACTTTCCAGAACCAATTTTGGACCCAATCAGCTCAGTCTTTGAAGAAAAATTTTTGGCTATGTTTGCTCACTGCTTATGGACATTACCAACCTCCACGTACCCCACACTGATTACCGTCCTAACATCAACGGCTATATAAAATCAAAATGGCAGGAACTGTGGGATTCTTTCCCAGAGAACAAATTATACCAGGTCAAACCAACGGTCGGGTCTGTGGGTAATGGAACCCATAGAAAACGGAGAGATGATTTCGTACTGACTAGGGCCCGAATCGGTCACACTTACCTAACACATGCTTATTTGCTCCACGGGGAAGAGAGACCATATTGTATCCCCTGTGATTGCGATGTCACCATCAGTCACATTCTCGTCGACTGCTATGAATACTCCCATATTCGTCAGAAATATTACAGTGTACCAGACCTGAAGACATTGTTTGAACACACGGACCCCACTCTCATCTTGGATTTTCTCAAAGAAAGTGGCCTTTACAGGAAATTTTGACATGACAGCCCATTTGCTTTTGTCAAGACTTTAGAATTTTGCCAAATGTTTTAATTCTTTTTTAGTTTTAGTTTTACCCTACCTTTACCCTGTTCTATCTAGCTGACACTACATAACACATTCGTGTTGATGTGTCGTTAAATCCAATCTAACTAACTAACTAACTAACTGCTCACTGCTTATTGACCTGTAACCAGATAATGCTAAGCCAAATTATGAGGGCTTTCTGAAACTTGATCTAGGGCCCAGATGGGCCCAAATTTGAAAAAAAAATCACTTCCGGAAAGAGAAAACTGCTTTTTGAAGACCTGTATTCTCGGAATTATGGTAGGCAATTCAGTTTTTAGACCAGATTGTGTTTATATGGCTAAAAATCACTCCAGAAACAAATTTACAAGCTTTTTTTTTTCTTGTGAACTGTAATGGACGTGCAAAATTACACGAAATGGCAGTGACAGCTTTCTCCTGAAAAGCACCATATTGCGCAATACTTTTTAACTTTTGAACAGGTGGAGGGAGCTACGGAACCAAAAGTTTTCTTGAGTTGGTTTTGTCTATAATGTAAAATTCTGAGGGAGTTTCATGGAAATTTGAGGGGATCTCCTTGGAACCCATACATAATCAACTGGATCCACAAAGTTTCGCCCAACCACAGTGGAACACTTTTGAATAATTGACATAGCTCTGACAAATGAAATGTGATTTCTGTGATTGTTTTCATAATGAAAGAATAATAATCAGACTTCATTCCAAATCTTGAAATTTTACCCTTTATCTTTCTACTTTTGATAATAATTAAATAATGGTCACAAGTTCCTGATTGTGTGAAAGTTATCATTCCGTCCCGCCATATCCATAAGTTTGCGTTTCCATGGCAACGCCTTGAAATTTTGTTGCATTTCATTGTGCCTTTTCATAGTCTGTAACGACTTGTTTGTAAGAAACAAATGAATTATTCAAAGAAGCTACATCTACACAGGCACAGATTAAAAAAAAAAAGTATCAAATTCCGTCTAACCACAGTACGATTATTTCGGCTCTGGCATTTAAAGTTTGATATCTCAAGACAGGAATCAATGGATATCTCCCATACTTGGTGTGTGAATGGATAACATTGGTGTACACTGGAGGAACCAGTGTTCGAACCACTGGTGAATTAATTGAAATAAATAAGGCATTTCGGAGTTGTGCAGTTTTTCAGGTCATAGTGGTATAGAACGCTATCATGAGTTACGGGTTGTGCTTAGGTTTGTACATTGTGCCCTATGCGTTGCTATAGTGTTTACGCCATGTAAGACCGGATATCCTGACAACTCTGAAGTGGCTCATTCTTCCAAAGCTCACGGCACTTGTGCATCCTGCTAAAACGAATGGAAAAACGAACTCCCTAGTGAACCGTGATGGAAGTTCACAAATGATTGCGGTGTTGAGTATTGAGTGTTGTAGACTACATGAAAAAATTGACACTTGTCAAGGGCTTGGAATGGCGTGAAGTCCATATATTTGGAGAATCCAGCTTTCTGGTTTGATTATTACTTCCGTTTTAATATTCTAGCGGTGAGAAACAAACACAGGGAGAGTGACGCCTTCAACTGTTGAGTGGAGGTGCACTTTCCTCAGACCACGTCTAAGACTGGTGGTGCTGTACAGCCAGATGATCTCAATAAACCAAGCAGTTGAACGGAAAACACCACGAAAAGTTTTTTGTGCATATCCCGTTTTTCTTTTTTTCTTTTTTTTTTCTTTTCGTACACCCATATGAATCATTTATATGTGGTTGCAAAACTAAAAACTAAAGGCCAAAAAATAAGCAAATTATAACTGAGCTTTATCGATGGCAAATTACCTCATAGGACTAGCAGTAACCGGAAAGAAACCTATGAATTCTTGTCGGTACCGCAGGTAAAATTAAGACTCGTCAAAGGAGTGTTTATAAATTGCTCATAATAAGCATCAAATGCAAATACTTTACATACGAAAGGAAAACCCCAAGCCTCAAGTATGAATTAGATTATAAGCAATCGTCTTACGCAGAGAATGAATACGATAACGCGCCACGGTAAAGATAACTTTTATTTTCCATCATGCATCGGCTATTGCAATGTATTTCTTTGATATACGTAGTCCGGTCGAACCCAACCTCGAAAGATCGGTTGCGAAAACTACCTTCCAATGCACTCTCAGCTCATGAAAGTAACGAAAATTTAATTAGAAATACCTGCAGACCGTGACTAACTTGTGTAAAAGCCTATGTGAGAACTATTTATTATTTATACAATCCTGAATTTGTCGTGACTTTATTTTACTTATTGAACTTTAGATTATAACATCAAATGTGTACATGTCATAAATAGTCACCCCAGCTTTGCTTTGAAACATTTAGTGAACCTAAGAAATCTGTCTGGAATACGAATTAAACCATAGATTACTCATGACGACATATTTTGTCCATTCATTGACTGAGGAAAGTGAATGTATTCATAATAAGTAGACTTGTGCAAGTAGTAATTGTGTACGTGGCATAAGAAGTCACCCCAACTTTGCTTTGAAATATTAAAGACAGACAGTCATCACCCCAAAGTATATTTTTAGTGTATGTATATCAAAATTCTCAGTTGGTGACTGCTCTTTGATTGACATCAAAGTTTGAAAATTTGAAAGATGCAGAGTAGCTCACATTCCACACAAGGCAGAGAGAGTACTTTTATTACATTTTATAGCCTTGCATGCTCACCAGGACATGGCCTTAAGCAATAAAACAGGTTTATTCTTGCACAAGGAAGAGCTTCATACAGTTATGGGAGGAGCTAGAAGATGCATAGTTGGGAGAATTGGAACTGTCTGGGATCATGAAAATTCCCCTTTAAGTAAACGTATGAAACTTCTTTCTAGACTACGAGTTTATCCACAGGGAATATGAAGTTTGATAAATCTTCATTCCCCACATGCATTTACATTAGAAAAGTATGCTGAGACAATGGAGGAAATAATTTGTTGCAAATTGTAAAAGAAGAACATAACAGTGTTAATTAGTGTGACGCTATGACGTCACATGTGCTTGCTTCAAGTTTACTTTGGGTTGAAAGTGTGAAAACTTCATCTGCTCGAGAACCACAAATGATTTGAAAAATTCAAAATTGCACCAAAATGCTTTGTGTAGTTCTTTTTTAATATTTCCAAACTAACTTGAAAGTTAAATCCCTTTATGTTACTAAACATACCCGCATGCGTGCAGTAGGCCCAAATTATGACATTTAATGAATTCTTGTCTTTACAAAATCACGGCCGCAAACCATAAATATCATTATTGTGAATGTTCACCAGTTAATTTTGTCAGATGTTATCAAGTCGGGCAAGGTTTCGAAATTCAAGCACAATTTATCTGCCCTCCAAGTATGGCAAATTCTAGTATGTGGCTAAAGATCTTTATTGGAGTATACTGGCACCTCAATCGTCCCCAGTGAGGTACAATAATGAATCATGGTCAAGGTTGAACTCCTACAGGTAGACGTGACCAGTCATGCCAACGAAATGATTACACGGAAACACTCTTGTACAGATTCAAACGTTTTCTAAACAAAAAAAGTAGTCTTAAATGAGCTTTTCAGTGACCGTGCAATATGATGCAGTCTTGGAGGAGTGCATAATATCAAGGCAAGTTTCATTGACCTCAAGTAAAGCAGTTTACCACGATTTTGTTATTTCAAATTGTGTTGAAGTAACCTCAGTCCATAAAACAGGATTTAAATAGAACACCTAGGTCAGTGGTTCTCAACCGTTTCCCGTTTGTGTACCTTTGTCAAATAATTAGCTTCCGATACCCCCTCCCCCCAAAAATAGCTATCAAATTCGGGGCCGTAGCCTGGACGAAATCTCTAGGGGCAGATCATGACACTATCTAAGCGGAGCATCAAGTGATATGCCTGCGGATAGTTAACATCCAGGCGGACCCTTCCTTTTACAAATGTTCTGGGTACCATCGCAAAGGCGGAGATAAGAGGCGGGGCACACGTAAGGCCTGGCTTAGGTTCAAGCTATCGTTAGCAAAGCCTTGGACTAATTATATTTTTACAAATTGTCATTATTTAGTTTTAGTGATATTCTTCATATTTTGCGGCTGCGCGGAAGGCAGGAGGTGCTGTCTAGGAGGAGGGGACGAAGTACTTCCTATACTCTTTGAGAAATTTTCTTCTATGTGAGGTGTCTTTGATGCAAAATGGCGCTATCTTTCTAAAGTTTCGTAAAGTGTTGAATTGATGATATGTTTAGGAATTCTTATTTAGTGATTTTTCTCTATCCCCTTAAGGTGCAATTGAACGGGATATTGCTTAAGGGGAGGGATTACACCTCTACATTTTCGAAATTTTTCTTGTTCTAAGTTATCCTAGATCCAAAATAGTGTTATCTTTATGGAAGCTTTGGATTCAAAATGTTCTTAACTTTTAATTATTTACTGAATTCTTCGGCTGTGGCATGCATGGCACCCCTGCAAGGCTGGTACTCGGTGCATGCTCCCCCCAAGCGCTCCTACAGTCTTGATGCGACACCGGGAGGAGGGGGCACCATCAGTTGGTGCGAAGCCATAGCGTAGGCCTTGCAGAAAATGGGGGAAGTGACACATTTTAGACCTTAAAAGTTGCATCTAAGCATTTTTACTTTAAATTTTCATGCTTTAGAATCAAGTTTAGATTTCAAGAAGGAAAGTTACATTTTATTCAAAGGGGAAATGCATTCACACCAATTTGATTTAGTGTACCCGGGCATCCTGTTTCATGAATGGCTCTGGGAAATAATGTTACAGTGTTTCTCACTGAATCAGTTGAGAAATTTACGTAAAGGCTTACTCCTTGGTGTGCCTTGAATATGCAATATTTATGTTCTAACATATCATGAAAGATACGTGAAGTGAAATAGGGGATATTTATGAGATTTCGCTGATGTTCAAAATAAGTTTCCGACGACAACTTATGCCCTTTAAATTAAAAGTTACTTTATAAGCTCATCGCTTTTAGCTAATAACTAAAGGTAATCATCGGCTATTTTATCTTTAGCCAGTGTGCATGGTGGTGTATTGAAGCGGTGTTTGAAGGAGGAAGATGGTTAATTCGTCAGACAGGGAAACCCACATAAAAACGCGTCCATGACGGGGATCCGCGGATCTCCCTGGGAAACTTTGGGGAAAAAAGAAGCCTTAAATATGACTTTCCAGGTTTTTGAGGCCTTGGAATCATAATTTGGAGAGTGAAATTTTCAGGGTTTCTGTATATTTTCTCAGGTAGGCGAACTTTCATTTACGGTTTGGAAATTTCATGGAGCGAAACACTTAAGCTCAGATCAATTTGTAGGTTCATAACATGATTTGACATTCCCGGTTAATTAACACCCGGACCATTCCAGCCAGACAATTTTCATCTTGTACAATTCCCAACTGGACAATTCTCAACCATAGTAAATATCTCAGACAGCTAACCCAATGTAAAATTTGGAATTGTCCAGGTGAACACCACTTCTTCTTATGCAAATGATAAATTTGTAAAACCCATCTCTTCACAACCCCCAATTCAAAATGCCCCATGGGTGTAACGACTCTAGGCTGAAACCATCGACCTAGATTTCTAGCACGCAACGGCTCTTTAAACATGCACGATTTTCGTCAGGGTTTGCGTTTGCACTTTTTAATGGAAGGAGCGCTTCTATCCCTCACGGAGACTTTTCTTTGATTTTAAGTTAGTTTGGTTTCCTACTTTACCCACCCCAAACGATTTCTTGGATGGAAGTGTTTATTATATGTACTCTCTATAAGATCAAGTGGTTGACTGGACTTGATTGATAATACAGTAATAGTATAATGTCTCGTAGAGTAGCTTGGAAGAGAAGAATGACCAACCTTACGAGCAGCACATCGATTCACTGACAAGTACCTTGTGTTCCGCTCAGCGTTCACCGCCAACAAACCGAAATATAGTCTCCATCTTGTTTAGATTTGTCAAGGTCGTTATTAATGCAAAGGAAAGAACGAGGACTCTCGCTAGTTCACTTAAAAATCTGTCCGGAAGCTAGGGCCGTGGCTTGTTTGGGGGCGTCTGATATTTCCGGGGTTACTCAAGAGGGGACTCAAACTAAAAATAAAAGTGGGTGGGCACGTGGAATGCTCGAAAATATGTTCTGGGGGTAGCCCGCTGAGAAGTTTGCTGATCTTGCAGCTTTCCGCTTTACAAAAGGAGCAAGTGATATTTGATTCCATAGGTTTCTGTTGATGAAGTCTCACTCTTTTTTTTTTCAACTGGTAAAATTTAGGCACAATCTTGAAGTTACTGTAAAGCCAGCGTGACTTGATTTCGCCAGTACCCCTTAAGTTGTGAAAGATGAAACAGACTGTATTACATGGCGGTGACGATGAATCCCTTTTTTTTCCGACTCACTTTATGCAGCATGTTATTGTTAAAGATCCCAGGAATGAATCTTTTACTTTGCCTTTACGTGACGTCTAAGTGTACCTTTTGTCTTTGTGTACCTTTAATTCCAGTGTATGTGTGTCGATGATTGTTATTCCCATATTAGGAAACTGAACAATTTAAGGTAACGTCAACTATTGTTCTGCTAATTAGTTAGTAAGGTCTTTCGCACCTTCCCCACCTACCTTTTCGTCACATTTTCCCTTACGAAAAATCGACGTCATTAGTCTGATTAAGTTTGAAATATTCAAAATTTTGGGCGGCATTAGCCAACTAGTGGTAACTTTAGAATTAGCTGTAACTTTAAAAAACTTCGTTCAATTTCCAGTGTGTGCGTTGGTGCAGGGATTTGCCAGTCACTAACATGGAATTCACTGGTGCCAGTGGATAGTGTCAGAGTTTCGTCACACCCGAACTTCACCCCATGCAAAGCGTGGATGGAGAAAACCTTTACCCATACTTACCCCTACTACAATGTACTTTTGCGATATATATATATATATATATATATATATATATATATATATATATATATATATATATATATATATATATATATATTTGCGTGCTTTACATTTTTTTGTTCAATGAGCCTACAAAAAAAAACATACCAAAAAAAAAGAAACTACGTCAAATCATCTGAAATACGTAGCTTCCATAGCAAAACTATTAACACTAAAAATTGCTCTGTTGCGCTGCGTAACACTTTTAAGGTCAAAACTCATGTAGAAGTGTTTTCGACTTGAATCGTTTCAAGCTCTATTTGTATTTTATACCAAAGTATCTTATCTTTATTTTGTCAGTTTGACAAACACGACCTACGAGGTCTCTGTTTTGTTATTTCACAGTTTAACATTGTAAAACCTAGCCGGCCACTTCTCTAGTCCGCGTAACCATCTTCCTCGACCATGCAAAACTTTTTAATATGACTACTTAGTGCAATTGGAACGTGGGCTGTAGGGAATACCAGTCTGAATGTAAAAACATTTTGGTATGAAATGTGTGCAGGGGTGTGTGTGAGTGGGTGTGTGTGTGTGTGTTTTTTCATCCAGCCAATCAGCAGTTGAGGTCAACTCTCCTCCCACAGCAACGCGGTACACTACAACAAAACTTTACAGACAACTAAGTAGTTGTGAGCCGTGTATGATTTCGAAATTAAACCTGCTAACCAGGGGCCTATGAACTCCACAGAGATGTGTGGGGCCCGAAAGTGCGACAAAAATTTATCTCAAACCCAACTTTGGTTCAGCACGATAGAAATCAAAGCAAGGGAGGCGGCTTAGACAGTGTATCGGCAGGTGTTTAGACAGTGAAGCCCCAAAAGTAGGGCTCTTCTGTTGTACGGCAAAAAGCCAGATGATTGTGTCTTCATACGTACAGTCATAGGCGTCGACAGGTGGTGGGGGACGGAAGAACATGTATCCCCCCCCCCACACACACACACACTTTGCAAAGTGGAGAGGATTGTCCCGGCCACGCTTCTGAAGCACCCTAATGAAATCGCTGGTATTTGTTTGATCCCACAGCTTGCAATATAGCTGGTTTAAAGAAATAAAATTCGAAAATGGTGAAAGCAGCCATTTAACTGGATTAACATAAGTCAGATTACACCACAACTCATCTGGCCTCCAAATTTCCAAGGGCCCTTCAGTGAGCCCTGGGCCACTCGCTGCTTCGCGATTCGCGCTTGAAGTAATTCAGGTCAAGGTCATACTTCCTCCATCCACCCAATTTTGAGAATTGTTAACGCTCTTACGTAAAATGTGCCTTCAGTCTGGTCTGTCAGTATATAAGATTAATGTTATTTAATTTCCATGTTGAAAGATTAGGAGTAATTTTCACAACAGAGCTAAGTCATGGTGCCTTAGGTGCCAGGGCTTTGAAGAGTTACTGCGGCACGGCACTGTGGCATACCTCCGTCGAAAAATACCAAATTATTAGAACTTCTAAAAAGTATAATCAACTGAAAGCTTTCTCAAAGTAAGCATCATTTTGTATCCAAGCAACTGTACAAAGGCAAACATTTCTCAAAGGAGAGGTCTTAGACAGACCCCATCTCTTACACTAAGCCAAAAAGAACAAGGAGGAGCTAAAGATGAGAATTTCTAAACATCTTACCAGTTCAAAGCTTTCCTAAAGATAACACTATGTTGCATCTTAGCCATAATACATGCACAAAAACTTCTCAAAGAGTAGGTGTGTCACCCCGCACCTGCATCCACCCCCACCCAAAAAGTCCAAAAAAAGACACTAAATATAATCAGTTTAAAGCATTACCGAAGGCAACACAAATTTACACCAAAGCGACCTTACATAAATGTCACGTCTTCCGGTTAGAATACTCCTCTTAGACCGGTACCTTAGAGCGGCAATGGGTGACAAAGGATCCACCTGGGTATCAACTACCCTAGGTACGCTTCTGGACGCTATCATAAACTGTCCTCTATAGATTTCGCCCAGACTACGGCCCTGCAAATGCAGCAAGTGATGTTAATACTACGAGAGATTTATGTCGATTTCGCAATGTCAAATATGTTGTAAACGTTATGTTTGTCGGCTACGGTTGTCATACTGGCGTTTTAAACGCCTAAAGCTCTGAATATGGTGTCTGTGCGATGGTGTTGGCGTGCAGAATTATAAAACATACGCCAAACAGCAACTTGACCTTTGTGTCTATCAATTTGCCTTAATAATGTATATTTTTCTTCAATTTCCTTAAGAAACTCATACTATATGCCCCCTAAATTCACACCAAGGATATAATTGGATGAATTAACTCGGCCAGTGTCCGTCGTATAGCAGGGCTATTTTACAACACGTTGATGGAATTTAAAGGGCAAGAGCAGTCGCCCCAAACTTATTTTGAAGCAACAGCTTGATCTCACAATTTTCTTCTTATTTCTCTTCAAAGTATCTTTCAAAATATTTTAAGACTTCAATATTGCATATTCAAGGCAAACCAATCAGTTACTTCTAGTAAATTTCACATTTTAGGAGAAAAAATATTGTCACATGACTCTCAAGAGCCAATCACGAAACATGACAGTCTACTACACTTCTTCAAGTTCGAGTGACTGCATTTCCCCTTTAAGCAACTGGAGTGTTAATGCCAACAAATTTTAATTTGGGTTTTTCGACCATATTCAGCGCCAAATTTGGGCGGGTGCCTCACTCAAAATCTTGCAACCCTAGTGTGTAGTAGCTTACGTGCCGGTGTTTCCTTGTTATTCAGACAGCTCGATGAGTGGCTTCAGTCCGTATAGCGATTCTGCCTCACTTCAATATTTGTTGAACAGTCTGCAAACTACCTATCTACAAAATTTCAATTAATCTAAACCACGACTGAACCGAATATTAACTTTTATACCATTTCAGAAATTGGCCTACTCCTGACTTCAAGAAAAGATGAAATTCACCAAATATGAAAGCATCGTTAAGACCTTACACCGACAACATATTGACCAAACAGAATTTGCCACATTCCACTGGGAGTCTTTTAACACTTGCAGGATATACAGCAGTATGCCTAGTGGCTAAGCTAACAACATATCTAGGACGCACTAAAGACAATCTAGCCAACAGGTAACAATCAAATTTCTATAGGAAGTCGCTTTTCGACCGCCCGTAGGGTCTTTAAATTTTGACTGAAATTTCAATTCATTGTCACATCCTCCCACGTGCACGCCTATACATGTTTAAAAGTAGATACACTGGATAATGTGCTACATGGTCTCGCGATCAGGCGATACGACGGTGGGAGTCTACGCTGCAAGTGTGTCTTTGGTAATCTCTCTTGACGTATCTCCTCCGCTTATTTAATATTTAATTTAGCAAAACACAGTTGGAACGATTATCGGTATTCTCCATCGGTATCGGCCGATATTTCCCATTTTCATCCTTTATCGGTATCGGTAAAATTTACCTTAAATACCGATATTACCTAACCGATATTTATCGTCCCATACTTCATGAAAATGGTACACTATTCGAGTATCTTTGAATGCAGTTGCAATATTTTCAGTACCTCATCATAGTGAAACACTCCATTATGGCGTCCCGTAGACTATGGTCAGTTGCCGAATGCTCATTTCCCAATTATCAGTATCGGATCGGTATCGGCCGATATTGGGAACTGAAATATCTGTATCGGTAATATCGACTACTTGCAATATCGGTACATCACTAGTGTTGACATCTCTCCAGCTTGGGCAGATGCACAATGATAGGTAGAGAAGTACTACCATATTTACAACCATGGAGATAATGTAATGCTGTCCGCCGCACTGTGTAACCTGGGTCCACAACGTGCATCAAAAGCCAAGGCGGGCCTGAATGTATAACCAGCGCAATAGGCCCCAAACCAGAAGTAACAGGAATTCCATAAAAAAAACCTGTAACGTTACTGTTTATAAAAAAAAAATGCACAGTGAATATGCACGGCATCCATCCTATTCCGCAGTCTGTTGGCCTGCGGTATTTGTGTCGCTCTGTGGCTTCCCCAACATGCTCAGCAGTATAAGCCAGTATAAAATTGGGTTACTTCACCTTAAAAAAAAGTTTCAGGTCTAAATTTTTTTTTTTTTTTCAAATTAATGTATACCTCTCAAACATTGATCCCCACAGATACTTTAAAATTGTGTTCAAGAAATTTTAAGAACCCTCGCATTTAGTGCCCTAAACATCTCCAGAAATAATGATTTCTACAAGTCATCCTATTTTGTTTCTCAAAATTTCATCAAACTGGCTAAATCTGGTTGCTCGAACCATGGAGCTACTACCTGGACAGGAGAAGAAACTTCGACTTTAAATTTATGTCAATCCAGTTCGACCCAGACATGCGTGAACAGACAATTCTGCAATCATCGATAATAGACCCAAGGCTTTTCAATTCTTGTCTGGCACTTACAATTTACACTTTTCATCCTTTGCAACCACATTCACTTCTACTGGCACCCTAACAAATGGATTAAATAAAACAATCATTTGATGTCGAGGAAGTTACCGACGGCTAAATAAGAAATTCAGGGCAAAAATTCAAAACAAATGGTTATTGCTTCGTAAGAATAGATGCTAGTGCTAGATGTAGTGGTAATGCTATATGCAAATGAGCACACTAATTATAAGTCTATACTTATAGTAGTTGAATTTTGATCGAATTCCGCATATCGCAAAGGGTTTTTACATATTCAGCGTTTTACAAGGTATCAAAGCAACACTTATTTATAAGCGACACTACCCGCGCAATTTAATTTGCATTTAAAGCGACTGGAATTGCAGAAGTGATAGACAAAATTCGCCGATGTCCTCTTTAAGATGTAGCAAACAACATATACTATAGTGCTTAATTCCTAACACCTTTTAAGGTTATTGAATCTACAGTGAAGTACAAGGGGAGGGGATTAGTGGTGTTTACTAGTTTTATGAGTTTGATCTTCGCGGTATCATCTTCGTCTTCAAAGGGATTGGGAAAGTTTCTTCTCCTGTCAAAGTATTAGCTCCATGCTATGCTCAGACGTTCACGCACTTGTATGCTAAATAGAAAGCAGTTTTGTTCAATTGTGACATAGTCAAATGATATAGCAAGGTTCATACGCACTCATACAAGTACGCGTTTATGGCTACAATCACAGCAGCAACTATTTTATATCGCGTGCTGACGTGTGGTTATCGCCACGGTAATGAGCGATCAAAAACAGAATAGTAGATAACGTAGGCCTATTTCAGGGAACAAAGTGTATGGAAAGAACTAGGGTTGGTATCTTAGGGTAGGCGTGACCAACCTTAATAGCCATAACCAACTCCAAGCCGACCCTTGTTTTTACTACTTGAAGTACGATGGTGAGCACAGTTACTGCAGACACATATTACCACTGCTTGTACTTTGTCAAGTAGCGTAGGTATAAAAAACCAATAATCCACCCCAACATGTGCTGAAGGGTCGGGCGCCATAAACTAAGCATTATTTCGATACTTACAGACCATTTTACATCACTTGCGCCTAAATATCGCGGAACGAGACGTTTAATATATACTCACCTAAGTGAAGCAAATTATTGCATCTTTTCGTTAAATAAAGTGGGCAGTCTTTGAATTGCACTTATTGTTCTTTTCTGCTCTGTTGTTTATCAACTCCTTTACGGCGAGAAGAAATCGTGTTTACGATTAGTAATACTGGACATGCATGGACAGATATAATGATTGATTCCAAGGAGGTGTTAGGAAGGGGACCCAACGAGCAGACTCTTTGAAGCAATGTTCCTTTCCGACAGTAAATTGGGTAGTCGAGTGGTAGAGTGGTCTATTCCAGCTGCTGTGCACAAAAGTGTTTCATGTGCGTGGGTTCGAATCCCGCTCGATGTATGTGGGTTTTTCTCCGGGTATTCCGGCTTTCCTCCCACTTGGCATAGTCTTGCCTCTAAAATCGGTTGCCCAGCTGACGAAGTCGGTTGCGCGCCGGACTGAAGCGCCTTCGGGTGGATCAGTTAACTAGCCGACTTTGCATTTTTTCCGACAGTAATCATGCTTTTCTTCTCAAAATTCTTATCTCAATAACTAGATCAACTAGGATTAGTGAGGCATTGTCAAAATGACAATAAGAAGACACGCCCCTTACGTTGAACTCGTAAACTTTGCGTTGCCACGTCATGCAAAAATGTGAAATTTGAACATTTCGTCTTTATTTGTCACACTTAACTTCATTCCATTTAAAGTCAGCCAAGAATTTCTTTACAATTTACTTTTCGAATGTGTTTCTTAATCATGGGAATATTTATTAGGCTGAGAGAAATGATATAGGCTTGAACAATGTTTCCAGCAGATAATGACGTATTAAACTCGTGGGAGCACAATTGAAATACATTATTTAAACAGTTGTTACCAGTCGTTCCACTGAAATTCCTAATTTAAAGGTAAAATGCAGTCACCCCTAATCAGAGTGAGTATGCACGGGCACTCTACTTCATGATTGGCCTACTTTGATCATGTGACAATATTTTTGGTAGTGAATTTTGAAATTCAAGGAGAATTTCTCTTTGCTTTACCTATTGTTTGTAATAGTTATGTTCAAAATGTCTTCAGCGTTGCTTGTAATGCAATAAGAGGAGATTTGCTAGAGTTTGCTGATTTTCCCAAAGAAAATTTTGGGGCGACTGCCAATTACCTTTAAGTTTGGGCATTGGCGCAAACAAACCTCACTTCAAAGTATGCATAAACAATGGCCTTCGTCTCAGAATTACTTGGAAAAGGTGGTAGGAGATCATCATTAAAAGTGCATAGTCAACAGAGACTTTACAATAGGAATAAAGAGACCTGTCAATCAAATGGCGGTGCCTGACAAGAATTTAATCATTTTCAAGTACATATTGTCTGACAGATTTGGTCGTTGTATCTCCTTCTTAACACCTCCCTGATTGATTCGACGATAGTTTTGTTAGAAAAACTACATATGACAGTTTTCGTGGTGTCATCACAAAGTATGTCATTAAGTGGTATCACCTGACTACCAACCTTTCATTTGTCAAAACTGAACCGTGTGGAAAGACCTTCACACCAATTTCTAACTTGTTACGTGGGCTTTAAGTTTCCATGCCACTCTGATGTACTCTTGGAGCGACTCTTAAATTGTGAAGACACTAACATAAACCTCATACCCGGACCAGGTCACCTCATACCCGGACCAGGTCATAGATAAGAAACATTATGGATTTATTTTTAGTTTACATTACATTTGAAACATGACATCAAAATAGGTGCTGGTTTCCCCCACATCTAATTTAATGATGTAAGCCGCAATGAAATATTTAATATTCTACTTGATGGGCATACGTCCTACTTTCCTTTGCAACTTCAGTCATTGAAAATACAATAAATCATCCTAAATGATATATCACACTTCCTTAACGAAGTAATTAGCACAGGTGTAAAAAATTAACATAGAGGATTCAACATATCCGGGTAGCGTCGCTCATTTCTTTGTTTGTGTGTGTTTTCGCTTTCCTTTTTCAATTACCTATGCAGGACAAAATAGCAATCAGGAGTACGTTACGGCTAGTCTCAACTAAATAGGCTAAATCGTTCCCGATTCGTACTCTCATCGTGCGTTACTCTTGCTTGCATATTTTGACAGAAAATAAAAACTATCACAAATGAAAAAAGTACAGCAGCCTTTTAAGCTGCTCAATTTGAGCTGAGTATGCCAGTATGTCACCCCTTCTGTTTTTCTTACCGTCATTTTCAAACACCGTATTTTTTTTTTTATTTTTTTTTTTGCTTGTGGACACTACAGCTTGTCTTTAATCTCAAACAAATGTGAATTTTTTCATTGAATGAAGCACCGTTTGGCATCCTACAACCTTTAATTGCACAAACATTTCGTAAAGGAACCCCCACAACCCTAAACCCCTCCTCCAGGATCCAAAGTACTTTCCTTCATTTTACCCCCTCCCTTGAAGGAACTTTGTTTCCGCAAACATTTAGCATATTTCATGCGGCTTGTGAAGTTTGCCTGGGAAAATCGAATAAACTTTCAAAAATTCGGGAAAGTCTCCTATTTCTCCTCCCCTCTAAATGAAAATGACCCTGTATTTCTTTTACAGCTACTATGTCATGCTAGATATCCGTTCGTCGTTCTGTTTCCATGGGAGTTTTGACGAGTATTCCTCTTAAACGTTTATCTAATCTTAAGTAAACTCTGTTTCTACACTAAATCACTGACAAGCCACTTATAAAAACTTAGTCCGAACAAATGTCTTGATGCAAAGCCTAGTCTCTGTATAAGCTTCTCATAACATTTTAAATTGTATTTTTCGTTGCCAGATAACCTGGTAGAAAATCAGTATGGAGGATCCACCGATGATAAAGTTCTGACGGACCCTTTATAACTGTAGGCTAAACTGCAGAGTGGTTATAAACATAACTTATTAAAACATTTCTTAATTGTATTGCGAGCTTATTTTGTGTCTTAAGTCATGAGAAATGGTTTTCACAACATTACTTCTTTCAAAGACCAGCAGGAGTAGCACCCCTGCAAATCGGTTTCTACCCCCCCCCCCCGCCTACCTCCCCAAATAAATATTGAAAAACATGCTTTTGCATTTTACTGTTCGAATTCTTTGAGTGTTCAAAGCTTCAGATAGCACCATTTTGCGTTAAATATTTTACATAAACAAAAATTCCTTTTCATTCCAATATAATGTACGGTCAGCCCAACCTCAAACGGCAAAAACCTGAACAAACCATGTTTGTACATCCACAGTTTAGCACCAATAACCACAACTGGCATTATTAGCCCAGAGAGTTATTTACAACTCCCTGGATAGCCATTGTACGATTATGCCAACGGTATAAACCTAACTTCTTGTTTTCGTGATGGTAGCAGACAGCAATTTGCTTCATTTTAAATTGCACTTAGTTTCCGAATCTATAAATTAATATTTGCACTTCTTTTTTAGTTGTAATCTTTATGAAGTGTCAAGAATGAAATGTAATCATTAAAAATCCATGTTTTATTAACCTAACGCGATGCATTCTCACCCGAGGACGACTGACAATATAAGCTGTGTGTAATATCCAAGAATTACATACAAAGGCTCGGCCGTTTGATCGTTTTTTTTTTTTTAGAAACATTATGAATTTTAATAAAACGGAATTTTTTGTTAATACCTATATGTCATTGAGTTCTGAGGTACCGTAATCATGTAGAATAAGACCATACTACATTTGACATCGCATGTGTGAAATTGGCAAATCTATTTTTTAGATGTAGAATGGCACCTACTTAAACTGACGTTGTAGATTCGGCTAGCCATCTCAAAATGGTGTGATGATGCCAAGTAGCCCCTAAAAAAAGCGTATCGTTTTCCAGAAGAAAATCCATGCCTTCTAAAGGAAACTGCAATTTTTAAGGCAATTCGCTTAATGCAAGGCTATAAGAATGTACCACCCGAAGTAACGAACTCAGTGGCGTAGGTACACATTTTGTGTGTGTGTGGGGGGGGGGGGGGGAACAAAAGCTAAAAATTTCCGACAGATTATTATCTTGAAGTAATGATGTACTATCTAAAAATATCTGCGAGATTGCCTTAAATGACACTTTCAGGCCTTTTCAGTAACCATTTCGATGTGTAATTCTGCTTAAAAACATAAGAAGTGTTGTATGTGTTTCATATGAGTTGTTTTTATTTTTTCCGACAGAGACTAGAAAGCCTTTGGAGGCTTTGTGGGGGGCGACTGCCCACCCCACCCCCTGCACTCCCCTCCCTCTAGCTACGCCACTGAACGAACTAAGTTTAATTGTAAACATGTGTCTGGCTTTGTTCAGCTGAATATTTCTTTCGTGTAGAATAAATGTACATATTCCACTTAAACGCGTAGTAAACTAGCGTAACTATACTGTAAACATTTTTAGCAGTCAAATACTGTATGTCTAGCGACTAAACACGTATTATCACAGAACCTTTAGGGATTTGACTCACGTTTTTCAGCATTTAAATATGTTTACGAAGTGGAAGTAGAAAGTTAATGAGAAAAATGTCATTCGATTCCTTGAGACTGTTGCAGAGTGTATAAAAGTAATAGAATGAGCGTTTTAGGTTACTTGTGCAGTTTGACATTTTCTTACTTAATCATTAAACCTCTTTTAATTTATCTTACAACCGAACGTTTAAGCTCGGCGGAAATTTATATAAAAACTGAATGATACCATGTCACTTGTGGAACAAGGGAACTTAATGCATAAAGCAAGCTCTATTGTATTTGATTTAAATTGTATGTAAATTACATAATAACATACTTCTGCTGAAGATCTATAGTTTCACTTTAAGCCGATTTAATGAGGGAGTCTCTAGCAACTCCCTGATTTGATAGAGTAGTAACAACTGACATTGGATTACAAGCCAGGGGGTTGTGAGGGTCGAAACCTATTTCTTGGGTAGACTGGTGAATTACAATCGGGAAATTTTGCTGGGCAATGTAATCATTTCTAGGGCAAAATCGGCTTAGCCTCTCAGAGCAAAATACCCAGTACGCCTTTATGACAACTGGCTTCATCCTATGTAATGTAAGCATGTATTGTACCGTTGGGGAGATTTCACTGCAGCGAAGTCATAGAGATAAAGAAGCACCGAATTATTACTACTAGAGAAACATCTGAAAATTGATTTTGTATTTCATGAATGGAGTATCGTGTACAAAAACCACAGAACCCATGTGTTGTAATATATTTGAGCACGTCTGAACACCTTACTATCACGATATTGACAAAAATCAGCAAACATTAGCACTTTTTGGGCAACTTAAGACAAGCACCTTTCATTGACCTCGTAACTTCTCTCTTTTTGATGAGTTTGATAGTCGTAAACAACTTCGTGCATGTACCATTACACAAATGTTAAAATATTGGCAAGATTACGAGTGTGGAATGGCAAAATGATATAATTTTACCATTCAAATGTATTTAAAAGAAATGAAGCATTGCAAGTCATAATAATTCCACAGTACTGACACAGTCGGAACCAAAAGTAATGTAAGCACACATGCATGCTTTCATACACATTGTCTGAATAAAACCTCCGATAATTTTTTAAATTTCGTCATTTTTCATTGCACTATGTGATACAAATGTAATTGTTGTTTGTTGCAATGTGTACACTGCATTGTGATAACCATCATTCCACGTAGAAATACGTCTTAAAATAATGTAAATGAGGCAGATTATGACCCTGTTTGCCGCTAAAGGTTAACTTCTCCAACGACTATATTAAAATATTTTGCAAGTCAGTGGCGTTTTATATTCATACAAAAATGTTATAGAAAGAATTATTCGTATTTTCGTTAAATAACGTCCAGTGACTAAAATTTGTTGAACATGACAAAACGCATGTAGTATTTTTGTATCTATGTTCTTTGAAGATTTTCTTTTTTTTTCGGTAACTTATCTTTAAAATCGTTCCTAGTGATACTTTTATACTTAAACGAATTCCAATATATGACCAATTTTAAGAGTTCATACATGAACTTATTACGGGAGGTTAAAAAATATCGACTTCTCATTAATAGTCTCCGAGGAAGGGTTTAGCTCGCGATTAATGGACTGTTCCATCCAGCAGTCTCAATTCACAGTGTGGGGCAGTTTTAGATTTATTTACTAGCTTTTTCATTGGAATGGGGGTTGCCGCTGGTGGTGTCAGCGTGGCGGTCATGGTTGAGGCGGTTCCAACGCCATTTTTGTTTTTCAAAGAAGGGTACGCCGTGTGACAAGATTCTTCTTCAAAATTCTGACTTGTACTGACCGTGCAACCAACATCCTGCAGAATATTACACAGAGTAAATGTAAGAATGAGTTTTCGAAACGTTCGTCTGTATTCCCGATTACTGAAAGCATAAATAAAGGGGTTCATAGCTGAGTTAGCGTGAGATAATGTAATTGCTGGGAGAAACAGGTAGTAAGGCGGGTGATACGGCGTAACAACACTTATCGTATTCAAAAAGTGAAGCGGCAACCAGCAGAGGGCAAAAATTAAAATTACTATGGCCAAATTTTTGGCCGCCCGAGCTTCCTTAAAGGTCAGCTCCGCCAGTCTTTTGTTCGTGTCATTCTCGCTTCCAACCACTAGCTGGGCTATAGCTTTAACTTGTCTATGGACTTCCTGAAATATCCGACGGTATACGAGTACTATTATTATTAACGGCGGTAAAACTGCACCAAAGAAATTAAAATATACCATGTAATTCATGTCGATTATTTCCATAAAATCACATTCTATTGTTCGACTGCTAGAAGGTTTGTGCCATCCAAACAAGGGAACCATTCCTATGAAGAACGCTACGATCCAAGTTAGAAGGATTACTGCGAGCGCCCTCCTTCCAGTGGCCACTCGCCGATAACGGAGCGGCCTCGTGACAGCAAAATATCTATCCAAAGCGATAGCCACTAAACACAAAATGGAACTCTGTGTCAGAAAGACCACAAAAGAATTCATGAATAAACATAAGTGGAATCGATCTCTCGGTCGCTTAGCATTTACCAATAGAGCAAATGGTATGGCAAATAGGCCCACCATCATGTCCGCGATTGCTAACGACACGATGAAATAATTAGTCACATTTCGAAGTCGCTTGTTATAGTGAACAGCCCAACAGACAAGAATGTTCCCCAATACAGCAGCAACCGCAATAGGTATCTCTAGGGCCAGGCCAAGAATTACGTAAACTGACATGTCGACAGACGTAGAATTTGTTGAATAATCCATTTCTAGAAACTAATTTTTACAAGTTAGCATTCCACAGATGTAAGAAATTCACACTATGATCATGATTAAGTCTGATTATTCCTTTCTGACGAAGAGAAAACAGCATTTATGTTTCCTGAAGTCTGCGAGAGATGATACGTCTTCACTGGCGAGCAGAACTCCAGTGGCCGAGTAATTCAGCTGAACAAACATATTAACATCCTTTCCACCGAAAATGTTCATTCACTGTCAACCTACTTGACTGTCGAAGAATGTTAAAATATCAATGAAAATTCAGCGCTAAAAGAGACTCTAATCGCCGTACACGCTGTTAACATTCTTTTTAAAAGTCGGATTTTGATATTCTCAGAGAAAAACCATGGTTGCACATGAAGTATTGCCACACTACCATTCCCGTACACTATCAAACAGGAAAAGTTAACTGCTGAAAAATCACGTTATAAAACAGTGTTAAAAGAGAAAAACAGCTATGTAACTTGATTCTCAGAAACAAATGATCCGTAAATAATCCATAGTTATCCAGGATGGATAGCTAGTCTCCTTATCGAAACATAACATCAAATTCGAAAATGATTAAACTTTAGCATTTCTTCTCAGTACATGCCGTTACAGTTTTCACACGAAACGTTCCTGCTTGCGGGAAGTTAAAAATCCCAGTCTCTTCGTCAGCACGTCCTCTCCAGACGACAAAACAGGCTGAAATGAGAAAAAAATATTTGTTAAGCAGAGGCGAACTTTCTCATCAGATGCAACACTGTGAAACTGTAGGTCACGTGGGACGTGAGACGTGCAGAAGTTGCATCAGAGGAGAAACTGAGAGAAATGGGATGCTGATCAATGGCACGAAAGACAGTTTTCCAGCGATTTGCTTGCTCGATTGGACACCAATGTAAGGCTTGAAAGGGAATATTGTTCGTAAAAATTAGATGTGTATGTATATGTCTTTGGAGACTTTCGACTGAAATCATCTCACGGATCACGATGGTAAATCTACTTGGGAAAGAAGAGAGACGATATTCTCTGTTGTTAGTAATAGGCACCATGTTTTCTTAGTGATATACACAGGAAGTTGCGAGTCCTTTGAATTAAATTGGTAAAAATTGCACATCAGGCTTTAATACGTGACCTATCAATCATGGATTGTGTATAATGGGTTAATAGCTGAAAAATATAAATGCATTCAATCATCTCCATTCTTCACGTATTCGTATAAATTCACATTTTATCGATTCATGCTATACATGTAATCCCCCCCCCTACGGTGATTGACAATTTTAAAACGAGCTTGACGATCAAGTCGTAATTTGATATTACTATCGGCATGTCTTCTTGTTTTACTTATGGTTTACATACTGTGAAAGTCCAAAGTTCCTGCAAAAAAGATACCACTTAGGCGAGCTAGCTTCCCTCCTGTTCCATGGCCCCAAGGATTTCGTGGTAAAGCCCTCTTCCATATTTCAATTACCCCCCCCCCTGGTTAACCCCTACCCCCTTCAACAAAATTAGACGTATGGTTACAGTTACAGACACTCATCTGCTCATGATGCATTCATGCATGGCCCTGCAAACATAAACCATGCCCGTCAAAACTTTATCCGATGGCCAAGAGCTCGGTTTCGTTAGGAACCATTAATGGCGTCATCACTTTTAGTACCATCTGAAACTCACTTTGGGGAAGAGGTACACAGGTGGGGAAGTGTTAACACCTGGATACACATTTTCAAAGTGCAATGATTTTTTTCCCCGAAAATCGTACTTTTGTCTCATTTTTCAGAGTATCTAGGAAGAGAAGTGGGTCCGAAGAAGGTACGTTTTTCGCGTTTGTGAATAAAGAAAAATGAATAATCCCTTGTTGTTGTTGTTGTTTTTGTTGTTGTTGTTGTTGTTGGTGGTGGTGGTGGTGGTGGTGGTGGTGGTGGTGATGTTGTTGGTGTTGTTTTTGTCGTTGGTATTGTTCTTGTTGTTGTTGGTGGTGGTGTTGTTTTTGTTCCTGCTGCTGTTGTTGTTGTTGTTACCGCTGCTGCTGCTTCAACTTCGTTCAAAGATAGATAGGACACTGTACTTTATGGTACTTAACATACAATCGACCGAACATATCACTGAAAACGAATTGATCGGAAGTGGGATTTCCTAAGACCAATCATCTCGTGCATAGATACAAATGCAATTGGGCTCATTCGGTGTCACGTGTAAAAATATTATGAACTTATTAGTAGAGCCAAACGTGGACAAATGCGACCCATTTTTACGAAAACAGATTGGTAGGAATAAATAGGCCAATGTTATATAAGCTAACACTACGTGAAAAGGAGTACACCAAGAAGTTCAGTCTACGATAAAAAAATCGTATTCTTAATGTAGTAATTAAAGTAATTATGTATCCCCTTGGGGAACTTAGCGTATTACAGCCTCACAAAAGAGCATGAATAACATAATGATGCAATCAAAATATTCAAACAAACATTTTTTCACCCTTTTAGCTGCGTGAAGATGTTACTTGTAGCTGTAATAAGCATTTCTACTAAACATATAATTTTCTCGTGTAAATGGAGCAAAAGTTGTCTACTCGCATTGCATTTATTTTGGAATCTGTTTACATTATCACATTGTTTTAGATATTTGAACCATAACATGCTGATTGGAATAGTCAAATGAAGGGTAAATACTAGCACGTAACAGTTGTCCTGACTTTAAACAAACAATTATGTACATTTTCGTTTACATGTACTTCACTCCTTTCCAAAGTGAACAGTTGCACCAAAGTGCCTCGGCGTAAAACTTACATGCATTGACCTAATTAGCTTCGAAAAGATTCTGGCAAGTGGATTTCAATCTGTCAACTACTGTTTGTAATATTTAACAAAAAATCAGGTTTAACCCTTTTTTTTGGCGATAGCTAGCCCGATCCGAAAATTTAAATCCTTAGAAGTCTTTAAGCAAAGCCTCCCTGTGCTCTCCCTCTGATGAGGTGAAATTAAAGTTTAATGAAGACCCAAGGGTGAATGTATCGCCATGAAGCTACAACGTTGTAGTTCCATGGTATCTCAAGTGCACTGTATGAAGTCAGTCCTTAGGTTATAACATCAAGAACCGCCCTATTCATTACACTTTATGTACATTAGTCGAGTGCACTTAAAGATACAGAAGGATGTTGTGCGCTAAAACAGCCTGCGGCGATGCATTTCAGGGCAGCAGGCGACGCATTTCAAGGTACAATGTTTTCAAGACTGTATTCTTATTTTCTGATAAACTTATCACTGCCCTTAGTTAGTTCGCCTCGATAACTTTTGATATAAGAATGGCATGTAAGGTAGAAGGAGTTTTCACCAATTAACAAGGGACGATGGTGTCATAGGAAATTGTTTTCTCCTTTTTTGAATACCCGTACAGTGACACGTCATGCTAGTATAATACTAGATGACACAATAACGAGAGATTTGAAGATTTTTTGGATAAACTAGGATGGAAAACATTTTTTATAAAGTTTAAAGCAAAAGCGTTTGGTTATGGTATATAAATTCCTAAATGGCTATACCCCTCCTTACATGAGAGATATCTTTAAATATTCACACTATGTTCAGGACCACAGCCTACGGTCAACTTCCTAGCTAGCTTTATACATGTCCGGATCATGTGTTTTTAGTAACAAATGGTTCTATTAATTTAGGGCAAAAGAATGGAACGATCTTTCCAACAACATGAAGAGTGCAGCAAATTTAAATTTCTTTCAAGTTCTAATCAAGAATATTTTATGACATTTTACTGATCGTTTATTGTCTTAGTCGTGTCTTCTTTTTATCATGATGTTTCTTTTACAATTTAAAATGGTGGTTTTTTGCTTGTATTGATGTTCCCCTTTTGTCAATTGTTGTAAGGTTTTAACTTGATTTTCCCTGTTCTTTCTTGCTTTGTATGTCTGGTTAGTTTAGTTCTTTTTTTACGATTTTTTTATATTTTAAGCATTTCTTTTTCTTGCAAGTTTTATACTTTTAATTTTTACTTGTTTTACGTTTTCTAATTTTTGGCCATCAATTTCATTCCTGTAACCACATTTTTTACGTTTTACACTTTGTAACTGAGGGCCTCGGGGAAGATTAGCACTGGCTAACCGAGTTTTACTCTCTCTCATGCAAAGGTTAAGTAAATAAGATAAAAAATAAAACTAAGTATTCTCTTATCTAGTCAGCAGCCATGAAAAGTCTTTCTCATTTCCCGGATCTTAAATAATTTTTCACTTTTTCAGGGGAATGATTTATCTGACTTACTAGTAATGATTCAAATGTTACGACAAAGAAGAAGCACAAGTGTATTTAATTTCTGGGTGATAAGTCTGAAAATCGTGCTGTGGCCGAGTGGATAAGGGCGATGGCATTTGAAACGATAAAGCTTATTAACCGGGAGGTTCGGGCTTCAGTCCCCAGCCTGGTCAAAGTAGGGTGGCCTTTCATCCAAGAGTAATCTAGGGTTTTCACATCTACACTGGTTTCTCAAAAGAAACGAAATTTGATCTAAATTATTCAGTTGCTTAGCCATCCGACTTGAAGTTGTAATTTAAAAGCCATAGGCTTCTCCCACATTCGTGATCGCTCAACACAACTGCCCTTTAAGACCTGCATAAAAATGTTAAAGGAATTTTGAAAGTAATTTTAACCTGTAAAACACTTAGTACAACCTTCTTCGCTCAGACCGGATTACCAAACAGGCATGGAAAACGCTTAGAGTTTAAATGAAAACTTCCGTGCTAGCCTGTCTGTAGACTGAAATTTTATTTCCCGATTATTCTGTTTTGTCGTTTATGATTTCGGCTTTTACTGCTGATTTCACTTCGTCGCATCAGCTCACTAGGCTTTCTTATTCCAAACTATCTGTTACTGTATGTGTACATCACTCTGTGGAATAGACGAGTTGGGAAATGTTTCCACGCAATGTAATATGGGAATGGGTCAAAGGTGAAGTGTACCACGCTTACAGTGTCCCAGCGCGGGTGTTGCATGCTGAACACGCAGAGCTAAACACGTTGCCGTTGTCATGGTACACTTGACCTGGTGACCCGACCGGAAGTACCGAATTTCCCAACTCGTCTATTACTTTCCCAGTGCCAAGGGCCAAGGAAGGCCCTTTGACCATGCAAGGTAAGGAATATATAAACGTGCATTTATTTCGACCGTGCCTATTTTGCTTCTCAGAATTGTGTAAGAAGTAGTTCAATTAATAAACTGTGATGATTTTCTCTCCTATTAAAGTCATCTGACTTCTTTATGATGTCGGTTTTTAAGGAGACTTAAATTACTAATTAGTAAAATAGAATGCATTATCGTACCAGAAACCAGTGACGAATTTGCTACATTGTTGATTCCGACCCTCTAAATTTCTTGTCTGTTACGGTTGTCTGTTTTCCTTTGTAAGCTTGGGATGGATTTTCTTTTAGCATTTGCAATATCTTTCCACTTGGAAAAAAAATCATCAGTCGTCAGATCCATAACATTACTTTTGTGGATATCACAAGATAGGATGTTAAAGGGAAAATGCAGCCCCCTATTTGAATTAGTGTACCCCGTCATCCTAACTCAAGAATGGCTCCTATCAATCATGTGGCAATATTTTTGTTACATATTTGTTAATTTCATCCAGAACAACTCACTGGATTTACTTCAATATCCATGTTTTTATACATTAACATAATGAAACATACATGTGAGGGAAATCAGAGGAGGTCTGTGAGATTTAGCATATTCTCGAAAATTAAATTGGGGCGACTGCTGTCTCCCTTTAAGTAAAAATCGCTGCAACACAGGAAGCTGTTTAAACTCGATTTTATTTGAAGCCAATATCTGCATGGAATGCTTCCTTCAAAGGAAGACGGAGTGATGCCTGGGAATGAGTTACAATATTGTGTTATTGCTACTGCTGCATGCAGCTCAGCTCATTACCGTAAAATGACAAAAGTTTACTTAGGAGTGGCGGCACCATCATTCCCTCCCCTGAGCTGTGAGATTTCATACCCCCACCACTTAGCCCACTCTCGATATTCTCAAAAAAAAAAAAAAAACAATTGCAATAATGTCATGCTATTGTCCCCAAACTTTCACACCCCCTCCCATCATTTATAGCTGAGACTTAGAAAAATTGTACTTTTGGTGATGTTGACTTTTGGTGGGTTGAACAAGATAGGAATTGTACGAAGACTAGTTAGGGTGAAAATATTACGAATGACCACTCTTTTATTCAGTATCCCTGAATAAGTTTGTGTGAATCCTTTCAAACTATAAATCTATCAACACATCTCTTGCAGTGTCACGACATTTGTGTTCATTTAAAACCGGGGTAACTTATTACTTTCAACCTGCAGGAAGCATGACTCTGGTAATTACTACATATCACGCATGTTCAGTTATCCTCCACAACCGTCTAACCGATAATTTGTCATTCATTTTCTTTTTTTTTTCGAATTTGCTGTGATTATCACCAGATATGTATCATTTGAATTTACACTTACAGTAAATTTTGAATCCTTTGCCTATATACTTTTTATATTGTGTGTGGTTACTTGAAACTTTTCAGTTTACAGTCTAATGTATATTTTCTCGTTTCTTCGTGATTGTCACACCGAGTGAGAGGTCTAGAAGCATTTAATATCGAAGACTGTGATTTGAAACCTTGCAGAATGAAAACATCTCCGCAAGCTACTCTTCAAGTGTTTAAACCTTGGAGAGCCGAATGTCAAGTTATTGTACCATGATAATGACACAATCACTGAACAAACTGTATAACTTAACGACTCCGGAGTCCAGATTAGCTTACCCATGAAATTCTTACCATAAGCACGTTAGGCTGGTTGATTTTTTTTTTTTTTTATTGATGGGTGCAGTTTACCATTTAGCATCTAATAATGGCCTACAAATGTTATGAGACAATTCCCTTGTTAAAGAAAAAAGTCTATATTTTTTAAACTTACAAAAGAAAGAAAGGAAACAGGTTGGTATAAAACCAAATATGCTAAACATTGTAAAACCATATTCTTGGGCACATATTGTCAACGCTGAGAGTGTCCCCGGTATTTCAGCA
This sequence comes from Holothuria leucospilota, assembly GCA_029531755.1. NCBI lineage: Eukaryota > Metazoa > Echinodermata > Holothuroidea > Aspidochirotida > Holothuriidae > Holothuria > Holothuria leucospilota. Next base: position 37,772,050 of record CM055964.1, read on the forward strand.
GCTTCGTTGTACTTAAGGTAAGTTTCATTTAACCATCTTTTAAGAAATATGTGGGATCTGTCACAAGGTTATATTTGAGAACTAGTACCAAAAGCCATGACCGGTAAGCTCCCCCCCCCCCAAAGATACCCCCCGCCCCAAGTATCTATTCACCAGTCTTAAAATAGATACTGGATTATATTCACGTTTTGCGTGTCACATATGGAATCATCAAACCTGCGATTTTTGCATGGGTCTGAGGGTTGTTACCTCAGGCGGTCAGGTATATACCCCCCCCCCTTCCTGCTTCCCTCTCGAACAGAAAGTAAAAAAAAAACATTTTTTGAGTGACATCGAAGTATCAGTCACCTCTCCATACTCCCTGGGCCCCAGAAGCCGTGCCTACGTATTGCAGTGCAAACAAAGTAAATACATAGATTCAGGAATTACGTAAAGATGACAACTGGTCACTTGGGGTGTCCCTTTTCTATATTCATATCCTGTTCAAAGTCATTTTTATTTTTATTCATATTTTTTTTTTGAAGAGATTTTAAAACGGCGCCATTCTAGGACAAATAGCAGCCTGAATAAGAATAACCTAGCGGTAGGAATATGATCGATGATAAGTCGGTGATTATTTGCCTACAACTGAGATGCACAAGTTCATTAGCACACGTCAAGGATTCGTCCAGGCAGATTAAATAGGAAGGCAGGAGGAAATTGTAGTCGCCGTCATTGTCAGACATTATGTTAAAATGCAAGGACATTGAAAATACGCTCTTTAAATAGTAACCGACTACGTAAATCTGCGTAGCGAGTCATGAAGTCTCTTCTAAGTGGATCGGTGATCCCGTTTTGTCAAGATTTAAGATGCTAAAAAGAAGCAAAGGTTCGTTGTGTAGGTGTACAAAGGTAAGACTGCAAATTTCGCGTTTTCTTTCCAGATGGGGTAACAGTATCAGGATGGAGATGTAATGAAACAGATATCGACATAATTCGAGCTTGCTTCTAAATTAATTTATAATTACAAAAACTTAAATTCCAAGTTTAAGATGCATATTAATCGTATTCCATGTGCCACCACACCTTCCTTGCCTTTTCCATTTTTTTTTTCACGCAAAGACCCAGTTATGTAATTCCAACGGTGGTGTCATTTTAGCTCTGTGCAGACTGACAGGCAAAGTGAGTGTAGCCAGTTCAGTTTCTTACAGTTTAGTAACGGCTGGAAAATGTTGCAAAGCGTAAGTAGTCTTCATAGCCTGTATATGAAATTAAGCAAAGTAAATAACTTGTAGTAACTTAAGTTGCATGTATCTTGAATCGCCTGTTACTTTGACTTTAGCAGCTACGTAATAATGACGCATTGGAAATATGTTAATGAAATAATGTCAAAGTTTGTGTATAAATGGATGAAGGCTTCTTTCGCCAATTGTATTTACAATAACCAAATATACAGAGGGATTGTCCCGGAACTTAAGCTCACTATATTTTACAATCTTGCAGTCCTCATATTGCAGTTTTTACCAGCTAATGATAACGGGAAATACCATCACCCAATACTACCGTTGGTAATAGTATAGCATTTACAACTAGGAAGAAATACCAATGTTACACGCTTTAAATTGTAAAAACAGTACAAATTGTATTCAAATCTCCAAGGCATCTACAGTCATTGGCACCAGGCTTAAATGGTGGGTTTCTGCGCAACAGTTTCCTACCCCCTTCCCACCCCAGTAAAGAAGGTTTATTTCAAAGCAAACGATTGTCGCTGTCAGGGCAAAATTTTTGTTTGCTAATTACTGGAAAATTTTAGGGCAAATTCCTTCCGCAACCGTTGTCAAACATCTTTTCATAGGCATACCGTTTCGTTAGGCGTAAACTAGGTCAGAATCTTTGTTTTTCTTGTTGAAGTTTTGTATAGCAGATAGGCTACATGATACTGAAAAGAAGTGAACTATTACTTGTACAGGCCTTCCTGTAACAGTACGAAACTCAGCGGACACTGTGTTTGTTCCCGTACATTCCGGGGCTCAGAACTCCTGTCCCCCTCCCCCCCCCCCAAGAGTGAGTTATATTTGATTTTGTAAAATGTAAAGTGAAGAAAAAAATAAAACGATTACATATGATTACATACAATTTTTTCCACGCGCTTTGCGAGCACATTTCGAATGAGCTCATTCATTATTACTTCATACAAAATAAAAACACAAATGGTCATATTGTCACGGTGATTCTTCTGGTCTGTGTAGCCTTGCACATTCAATGCCATTTAAAGATAGTGGGTGAAAATTCTAATGCCTGTAAATTGGTATATTCCCCAGAGCTTCCGTGGTTTTGCCTCAGTTCATTACATAGACTTTTCCCCTCAACCTCCCAGGGCCCTGTTGTGCCCCTGGAGCTGCGCCCTATGAGGGAAAGCTTATGGCGCCCTCGACGTATGCGACATGCATTGGCCGTGAGTGGATTATGACTATGAGTCATGAGCAGTGGTTTTTTCAAGGTGCCAAATTTGTTTAAAAGTTAAGTTTTCACCGTAATCGTACGGAATAACCTTAAGTAGGGGTCTGAGCCGTTTTTCTTTTCTAGAAAAAGGCCTTTGTTGCACGTAAAAATGCCTGATGTTTTCAAAATATCTGCCCGATTTCCGAGGTCCCCAGCCCCAACCCTTTTCTTCTGAACCACACACCATGCTCTCCACCAACAGCCTAATGCAGATATTACATTTCTTCTGGGACTTGTTTTTTCAGCATGGACCATTTATTACTCCTCAATGTCTTTCTTGCAAAAATCTCTACCTTACACGTTCCTTCAGCTCTGTGGGTCGGTCATTGCATGCTATCCTTTCGGGTGGACAAGTTCAATTAGACCACGTAAGTTTTGTTTTCTTCGAGCTACACGAAATCGTATCCTTATTCTCACACCTAAACAAGTTCATGAACGACACACTTGTTGTAGAAACGTCGTTGAAGGCCTCGTTTTTCCACCTTGAGTGTCTATAAAATGTAAAATTTGATGCCGTAGAGGCCAACCGGAAAGTAACGTTCTTAAAAGTAAGATACTTATGCGATTGTTACTGACGGCTTGCCGCAAGAATGCCTACTGTTTGATCTCAAAGGTGTTGAGAAAGTCGTAATTATCTCGTACCGAAATCATGAATAAACATTGGGTAAATTCCCATATCTGTGACGTGAAAGGAGGAATTTGCAAGAAATTGCTTATGTTATCTCCCTTCTCTGTAAGTTTCCTTTCAAAGACAATTTCAATGTTTATACCTTATGAGTTGTTCTTTGAAAAGACCAAGAGTTTTTCCTCTTGCAAATGATAACATCACACACCAAACTGCACATCTGGTGGGATGAGCGGAATCCCGGGGAAGATGGGGTCATGCCCCCACACTTTTTGTAAATGCTCCCACTGAATTTCATTTTTTCACACAGTGACTTTTGCCTCAGCCCCCCCCCCCCCACACACACACGCACACAAACAAACATACACACTTTTCACACAAATCTCCCCTACAATCTGCCGGTAAGAAAGTATAAGAAAAAACATGTAAGGTTAGCGGTAGATTACTGATACTACAACACTTACCGTCTTTAATTTCAAACTTTTTAAGAAGTATATCTTGAAAAAGGTTTAAGTGCGAAATAAAATTGTAATAGACATTTCGCAAGAGGAATTAAAATATACCACTGTTGAGCAGAAACAGATTTTTGACTGAAAATTTATACCGACGACAAAGGGAAGGATTGGTAACTTGTAAATTTCATCTTTCAATTCCCGAAAAATCTGTTTCTCAAAATTAACAGCAGCCTAAGTGGAACGAGCTCGTATTTGTAGAGGAACGGATCAGCGTGATGGCGAAACCCTCACATAAGAGCACCGAAGGTAGATGCTCCGAGGTCCTCTCACGGGAAAAGCTGAAAAAGGAGTCCTTCATGGTATTTTCCTGGTTCTAAGAGATATGAAAATCATGGCAATGGAAATTTCAGCGTCTTGATCAGTGTAATCGTGTAATCGTGAAACAACGACAGAAAGCCTGCAAATTCAAAAAGAATTTAATAAAGAATTTGGAAGGACAATTTTTGTCAAGAAAGGTGGTGATACGGTTGAACTCCCATTGTTTGGATTTGTACCTGGTCACCGTACCACATGCTCGGTTTATTACTCATCTCAGTGCCATCGAACGAACAAGCATACAATTAAAGAAAATAAAAGTTGGATTGCGTTAGACAAACTAACTTCTCTTTGAATAGCCATGAGTTCCCCTAAGCAATCCCTCGCCCTCCCCGCCGAAAAGGCCATACCTCCAAATCCCTTTTTGTCTTGTCGGTACGTAAGACCCCTAATACCAATGTGGTACCGACTGAATTGGAATGCGTTAAGTGACTATACGGTATCTGACTTGAAAGGCAGGTACAATTCTATCTTTTATAATGAACATGAATAACAACGGAGGCTATCAAATCTGGTAGGGCAATTGGCCAACTTCAGGAGCCTTACTGAAATATGTGAATTAGAGCACGCTGAGAGTCAATCATTAGAAGGATACAGCGCACTGAAACCTAAACTCGATACCCAAATTAACCAACCATCTTATGATGTTCTAGTTGCAGTACGGGGGTGTTTGCGCTAGGTCTCGGAATCGGGGGGGGGGGGATTTCAGATTTTGGGGGGATCTTGGGAAATCAGAGTTAAACTCAGGTAATCTCGAGAAGACTGGAAACGCTTCATGTGCTACATAGGTCGCAGTACCCTTGTATGTAGGCCTATATCGTTTCTTGCTGCGACAGGGCAGATCCGGTTTGAAGAAATCATATAACCATATAATAAAGAGAGGAAAATGGGAAGAAGGTTTAGAGAATATTTTTTGGGAAATGATTATATGCCTCAAATAGATTTTGATTGGACAGTTGTCATATCGGAGGAGTGAATACACTCTTCGTCTCTTCTCTGTATACCGTGCACAACGCCTTAATTTGTTTTTTTTTTAATTAACAACACTGTTCCGCTGGAGACGAGCAGTCACAGCCGAGCTCCATATATAAATTACTAGTATTGCATGCACGAAAAAGTGTTACCACTGGTTGTAATGGTGCATAACCGGCTTGTTTGCGTTAGTACTTTGTAGTGGTTTGTGTAGGTAAATGTCGCATGCCGACTTTTGCGGTCTGGGCATGCCACGGCAGCGCGGGTATAGGCGATCGGGAGCGAGTTAGTTAAATCAAAGTTGGCCATCTAAATAATGCTTCTGACTTGCGTTGGCGACAAGTCATTTGTTGCAAGTCCAAGTCAAGTCACAAGTAAATCAGTGCAAGTCCAAGTCAAGTCACATGTCAGTACTTAAATTGCAAGTCAAGTCACAAGTCACGAAAATAGTGGCTCTTACCGTACACGGAAAACAGACACTTAATGTCGTGAACAAAGATTGCCATCGCTGCACATACAAATTAGACTAACCAAAATGGCCACGGGCTACTGTTATCTGCGTAGTCTGGTGTAACGCAAGTGGTCGCCCATGTAGCAGTGTAGTAACTAGTCAGCAAGCTTTCTATCGCCTACCTGGGCTAGGGACAATTTGAGAAACTCGGGAACTTTTCGAATGAGTTGCAAGTCTTGGTTAACAGCCAACGATTATTATGCAGAATTTTTGTATGTCATTTTTTCGAGTTTGAGTAATGTCTCATATTTTGTAGAATCTTACTCAAACTATTTAGACGACAGTACTGTAGCTCGCCATTTTACCAAGCCTAAGTTGTACGTATACGGTGACGATATTCTGTGACATCATTCTTAGTCTATAACTGTTACACGTCCCCTCTGTGGATCCTCACTCATCACCTCCAAAAGGTGTCAGTAGTCTTTATCTTGCAGACATGATGACATGATTCATGAAAACTCGATCACAAAATATCAAGTAGCAACTCCTTTTTTATTCTTTGTTTGTACCTTTGGTTGGTCTTCACCTCCATGTGTTAATGACTTCAGAAGGGACTAAAGATATGTATAATGCATGCGTAGATTGACACGCTGATGGTTGAGCAGAATTGCAGAAAGCGTTCACATAATAAACAACATTCAGTCGTCAAAATCGTCGGATAAAGTCATCATCTGCTGTAACTTAGATGACAAAATAACATCACAAATAAGATGATCAGTTACTCCGGCTCTTTAAAGTTGAAAACTGAAGACTATACTTTTTGTATAGTATTTTTGTATGCGCATCTTTGCTCAGTGACCCTTTTCAAGTCTTTTTTTTACGATAGAAATGATGCCAACTTTTGTTCGAAAGGTTAAAACATTGCATTGTATGGTGGTCTCTTTGAAAGAGTAGGAAACTTGAGATATTTGAATGGACGAAATATCTGAACAGATAAGGTGGAAAAAGAGAATGCTCCTTCTCCTGTAGAGACAATCGAAAAACCCTAGAGATCTGAAAGACTTAAATGTAAGGGTTTGAAAATATATATTTTTGAGATTGAAAATAATATTCCCTCATTATAGCTTATTCTGTTCATGTACAGAAAATGGAAATGAAACAGTTCATTTTAGATGGTACGTCGGACAAGCACTTGTGATACCTTTCTTGTGTAGTAAGAAAACCTGCCTGTAAACTTCTGTTTTTCCAAAACAAATTCAGTTTGTTCGAAAATGTGAACATTATTTCACTGTTAAAGAGTTCTCAGAAGATTCTTTGTTTAAAATAGGTCATTTTCCAGCATAGATAGGCCCATAGCCAAGTGAGTCCAAGGGGCGGTGCCCCAGAAGCGCCCCAGGGAAAAAAATTTGCCCCTTAAAAAGCAACAAGGTTACATACAGCTTAGCATATCTCACCCCCTTGAACCTATCATCTCGTTCCCCTCCCCCGTCAGTATCCTGTCTGACTAGGGGTATAAGCACATGAAGCGAGGGTTCAGAGGGAATACTCTTAGCCAAGAATGTCGATTTCAGGATCAAACTATAGGGGGAGATCGCAATGTTTTACGCGTGCTTTACATTATAAAAACACCATCTATAGACCTTATGCATTGACTTTACTCGACGTCACTTTAGAGGGCAAGCGATGAACACACTCTACGTACTATGTAGTCTGTAGACTTCGCAAGCGCGCGTTGTAGACTTACATGCGTATCCAACCAGTACACAAATCAGCTGTCTGCACTTGTGTTGGTGTAATTTGTAATGATACGCGCTTGCCTCTGTCGAAGGGGCACTTTCTGTTCTGTGACGTCATATGCGTAAGGTTCATTACATGTAAAACTGGTAGGCAACTGAAGTCTTTGACCATAGCGTAAGAGGCCGCGAGGTCTTGGGCAGTAGCCCGCCCTACACAAAAAAGTGTATTATAGAGCAAGAGGTGTCGCTTTTAGAACAAAAGCTATGTTATGACTGTTTGCTAGTTTGGGGAAATTCCAGGAAAATACTTTCAGCTCCTTGTAAAAATGTCTTCCTTCTTGAAATTTGTAAAACTTTTCGCAATGTAAGAGGGCATTTTGCATATTTAGACGAATTTTAGGGTAACTTCAGCCGTGAACCTGTAATCACAACTATATAAACTGAAGTAAGTCTATTACCACACACTATGCTTTGCTAACAAATTCATGTAACAATCAGTAGCCTACGGGGGACAATCATTACCACACAGTCTACACTTTTGTGGCCCCATGATGATAATATATATATATATATATATATATATATATATATATATATATATATATATATATATATATATATATATATATATATATATATATATATATATATATATATATATATATATGATAATGAGTAGAATATCCACGTGTACTTCGTTTAATGTAGAAATTAAAGAACGATCCAAAACGGAAGATGGACAAAATGAAGCACTAATGTTTTAATTAGCAGCCATATATTTCTATCCCACCTGGGGTCTTCTTCAGTGGCTAATAATATAACAGAAGATAGATCGAAACAAAACAAAACAAAAGCGTTAACAAAGTGTTGAGAAACGCTACAGATAGTTACGTAATAAAGAAAAAGAGCGCGCGACTACAATAGAGGTGAGGGGTGTGGGCGCGATCCAGTGTGGGACGCGTGAGAGAAAAATAGTGCAAAAGTATAAGCCAACGCCTACTCGCGCAATAACTCCTAAAAGAAATGTAGAGGAGTTGATAAAACCGCGCATACAAAGGAATAGTTTGTGGTATATATATATATATATATATATATATATATATATATATATATATATATATATATATATATATATATATATATATATATATATATATATATATATATATATATATATATATATATAGGTAAGTGAAATAAGACTCAGTGTGATTCCACACGTTCACGTGCATTCAACTTTGTGTGAAAATGTCCCAAGTTTGTGGATAAGAGACTGAAGACACAAATCCTCCATAAAATCGTTATCTAATGAAGTAGGTTGTATTTGCAGACTTTTCGAGACTTGAACTCACTTGCAATCATTTTAACTGAGATTAAGATCAAGCTAAGTGGCTGCTATTAGGTAAAACAAATTTGAAAGGAATCTTTCCAAGGCTAATAACCTGGGGGCTGATGAAAGGTTAGGCATCTAACATAAAATATTATTCAGTTGCATTACATATATAGGTGTAATCTCGAACGGTTCAGCCATCCAAGGGTAATGGCTTCAGACGCCATAGTGAGCATAACAAATGTGCCGGTAGACCTCTTCTGAATAAGTTCATAACATTGCCATGTGGGTTTGCATATCAGTATAACATTTTACATCAAATGTATTGGAGTCAGGGTATAATAGAATATAACATCGGAAATTCAATGACACTGGTACTCATGAACTGGAAAAAAATAAAACTAAAAAAAAATCACCAAAGCAAGACATAACTTGAACAGATCACCTTTTAAAAGGGTTAGTTTGTCTGGTTGTCTGACTGCAAACTTGCCTGACCACTCGCTTGCTTACTCGCTTGTGTGTTTGCTTTGCTTTTCTTTGTTTGTTTGTACTATACGAAGATGACGTCATTTTGTATTTACTTTTTTAGCATTGAAATATTATATGGGTAATAAAATATCAACGAGAAGAGAGCTTGAAGCTTCCCAATTATTGAAATAATGAAATTTAATTCCCTTTAAGTATAACATACATTAAAGTTATCCATATGAAAGCCTTTGATCTAACGTCCCCAGCACAAAACTGTGATATTTTCTATTAGTTTTTGAGACTTTTCACTACTTTTTCTTGAATTCCTGTGCTAATAAGTGTAAACAATAAAAACAGTTTTAACTCTTATACAGTAAGTTTTATAATGCTTTTTAAAGAAGATGCAGCCATTTTTGGTCACTAAAATATTTTTCTGTCGCCAAAATTAGAAAAATGAATAGGTATTTACAATTTAATGATAAAATGAGTCACACGTAACCGCACTATGTAGCTACATACACCATGTGGATTGATGTGAAACTATTTCAAGGAAATTGTAAATGCATCGAATCCAGTTCAGATAGCCCGAAAGCTCGGTTCATATGTAAATATAATTCTCAAATTTTATATATCCTTGCAGCTGTAAGTCAATTGATTAGTCCTTCTCAAAGCATCACAATTTAGTTTCGGTACCTCTTTAAAGAGACAAAAAACGCTTTTTTCAATTGCCGTGGTTTACATGCTTACAGACTACGCTTTTGGAAAGTTTCAAGAAAAGCAGAATTTTCCCGTGCGGTGATTTTCTACACTTTACTTGAACAGCCCAGAGTCCTTGACATCTCCTATAGAGAGAGACAGCCTGCTCCTATGCTTTGCGTATCACTTACTCGAGGCTATGACGTGGGTATTCATTCATTGTGGACGCTTGTGGAAAGTATGTCAATCATAATTAAAGAAGTAGTTAAACCGAAAGAAATTTGTGTCAAGGAAACAGTGAAATGGTGATTTTTTTTTTCGCGCGCGGTGGATTCCAAGAAATTGAAAAGACAGATGGCAATTTCCTAGGTAAAACATCCTCGCGTAGGTGACTACGTAAATTTTAATATAAGTTTTCGTCCATCGTCCATTATGAAACAACACAGAACTCGAAAACAAATTCTAAATATGATATCATCGTTATGCTGGTACGCGTTATGCATATGTTCCTGGTATATCCATCAGTAATTCAAAGAAAGTTGCTTGCCTGAGACTTTTCTTCGCGGCTTGCACTTTATTGGAAGCATTTGTGACACTAATCACAAATACAATATTGCCAACAAATTGGTATATATTAGAACCCTGCTAGTAGACTTTCTTCCATAAAAATAGGCTTATTAAGTATCTTATTAAAGTTCCTTCTAATAAAAAGGAAAAACATTTTAACTCTTACTTAAGAAGCTTCTAAGTGCCTGTACAACAATATAGGCCTGCAAGTATATACTTAGATGCAACCATAGAGCAGGATATAGGAACCTATATCCTGCTCTATGGATGCAACTTACAAGGAGAGTACCATTTCCTGCAATCTGCAGGGGCTAATTGACTATACTTACTGGCAATGGGACAAATAAGGTTTAATCCACACGTACTTAATTATCCTCAGCCGTGACTGACCTACATATTAAGGGCCTTGAAACTGGAACTGTCGTGTCACAACTGACGACAACAGGGCAACATTCAAGAATGTCCAAAAAGCTTTGCGGCCCTTGCAACGACATCGAAGCGGGAGCAATGGTGTGGAGTCTTTGGAAATAGGGCTCACGAATTGAGCCCCTTCGTAACAGCAGCGAAGTGTGGGTAACCAATGTTATTTTCTTAAAATGAAAAATCGCGAGCGAGGTCAAAATGCTTACTCGGGGGAGTGGGGTCAAGGGGCATCATCCCGATGGGGGGTAGGAGATAAGCCAGGGAGCTCGAGTGTTTACAACGTAGTTACTTTTTGGCCCCTACGGGATTGAGGGACTGAGGATAAGGCATCATTAATATAACAGTAGATCAGCCATTGATTCCCAGCAAGCACTTGTGGGGGCACACTTGGTCTTGGAATGCATCCGTCCGCCGCTGTTCCGCTAATAGCAATCTTGAAAGATTTTTTCGCAAAACTGTGCTCGGTGTGCGACGCGTTGTATGACGGTTGCGCTCAACTAAAATAGTGTAATAATTTAAGGTATTAACCCCCCACTTACCCACACACACACACACACCTCAAATTATCTCCCGACAACTACGCGTGACATAAGTAGCCCATTGAACCTGAAGTCCTCTAGCTCACAAGATCTACGCAAGACCCAACAAGAGGCACAAATTGACAGTTTTGTATTTAAGAGCAAGCTTTCTGGACATTCCTCTTCATTATTATAGTGTACGTGCCCTCTGCAATCTTGGCATTACTTGCCAACTAGACGGCACCTACATTACTGAACGTTGAAACTTAGATCCGTACAGTTTTCGCACAATCACTATTTCAGAGATTAACTGCGCAGACTTTGCCGACGCGGCCTACACATGACTTCGGGTTAAACTGCTCCCAAGTCTTAATTAGTCCTTGTACAATAACTGTTTCAGAGACTAGCTTTGCAGGCAATGCACAAACAACTGATCATGAGCCTTTCGTGACAACGACCAGTATAAAAAAATGTGCGCCTGGCCTAATGAAGCCGGCACGGCTAGTTGAAGCCACTGCACACATGAACCGGAAGCCATACCAAACCCATTTTTAAGCGACCTTTCACTAAGAAGGAGACCAAATTTTACATAGTGTGCCGTCGTTTCAGATGTTAGTCCTTACCGTATCAAAGAAAGGCTTTTGTTTAGGAAGTGACAAAATGGCTGGTCGAGCATTTCAAAAATATTGCGGTATCTAGGTAATGTATGGAGATTGGTGGTCATGGCGCTCAACCGCCCATCTTTGCACCCAGTATAAATTAGCCTCAACAGAGCCTCTCATATTTCGTTTAAAACACCTTTAAGGGCAGAACATAAATATTGAATATTTTATATAATATCGTCACATGATTCTAAAGAGCCAGTCATAAAAAAGGACACCGGGTACACTAATCCAATTTGGGGTGATTGCACTTTCCCTTAACCCCGTGAAAATTGTAACTTCCGGATGTCTTGGACTACAACAGAGCACAGCATATAAAAAGTGCAATAATATTTAAAATACTGTGAATACAGAGTGCATGTTAACCCAAGGATTAATTCAAACTTGAAAGGACGGTTGAGAGATACGTGGTTGAACTAACTTCCTAGTTTGAAGGTAAACTACTACGAAGCACGTACTACGAGCACACGCTTCTACTTCTAAATTTATTTTCCTCCATTTGTCAATTTCCTGTTGGTTACCCAATGTGACGCTAAGTACACGCTAGAACACATCACTTAGACAGTTAGACATACTCAAGCGAATCTGTTAAAATTTGCCTAGTAAACTTTCAAAAATTGTCATTTAGAAGACTTCGGTTGTGAGTCCATGAGCTTTTAATTTTTTCCAGCGAAATCTACGTCTTGGTCTAAGGAGTTGTAGCCTAGTGTCTGAAGTTAGGCCTCGCCCACCTGAGGAATTTTTCCAGGACGAATGGGGACGATTTTTGGAAATTTTCATTGAAATCATGAAAAATAATGCTCAGGTTAGTATTCAGGTTAGGGACAAGGTAAAAAAATGAAATTGCCCCCATTCGTCCTGGATAAAACGCTCGGCCTGCCTGTGTGCTACTTACTTTAATCTACCTATGTATTGTGTTCCACTAGTGTTTTCGTGTGGCTCGGCCGCACATATCTGATATACGTTACATAAAGCCCTAACAAGATAGAATAGAACAGCCTTACCCTACGTGCAATTAAAGGTAGCGTAATTGTTCGAACATGAATAGAATATCCTCTTTCTATTACTGACAACGGTCTAGACCTATTGGTATTAATACTTGTAGGCACGTAATGTGCAGTTTTCCTTCCAATATGAACACAGTCTCCTGGAATTTCATACCTCTGCCATTAACATTCCAATACAATACACCATTCCCCTTGCAATCCCAAAAATCATCGAAAATCATAAGTATAGTCTACATTGCTACCGCCTGAGGGGGGAGGCTAGAGCCCTCCCCAGTCGGACCCTTCCCCTTTGACCCATTCCCTTTACCCTCACCCAAAAAGATGGTCCACCGCGGTCAGAGAATTGCCTTATGCTACCTACCACCTGATCTTTCCCCAAAATGCAACCCTTTGTCCCCTTTCTCCTCTTAATCATCACAAATTTCCTCAGTTTTGCCAATCACAACCCACTCCTTGCCACAACGGCCAATATTGTCTACAAGCTGCAACATACAAAGAACTTCCGTATTTTCTGCAAATACTGTACTGCCAACTGCAACAACAGTTGTACTTAAAGAGAGATTTGCATCGCCCCAAGTATGACTTTTACAAAGGGGTAAGCAAAAGTCTCAACTGGTGACTACTCTTTGATTGACATCAAATTCAAAAGATGCAAAGCAGCTCACATAACACAGCACGCAAAGAGAGTGTTTTGATTACATATTAGGGCCTTGTATACTTACCAGGATGTGGCCCTGGGCAATAAACTATGTTTGTATCTGCACAAGGAGAAGCTAAAGACAGTTATTGGAGGGGCTAGCTAAGTGACTTAGTTGGGAGAACTGGAACTGTCTGGGATGAGAAGATTTCCCTTTTAAAACTCCAATCATTTCACACACAGGCTACTAAACTGCGTAATTTGCAGGCAAATGCAGCTCTAGCTGCAAGGGTTAGTTAGTTAGTTAGATGAGGTTTAACGTCCCAGTTTCCAACCAACTGGTTCAAGTCGAGACGACCACGGCCTTTTTTCCAGTTGTGGCTTACTGGCTTGTTTTCCCTACTCCATTGCTTATGCTGAGCACTAAGCACAAAGGCAGTAGGTTCCATTTTTAAAGTCTTTGGTATGACCCGGCCAGGATTTGAACCTTAGACCTTCCGTCTGCAAGTCGGATGCTCTAACCACTTGGCCACTAGCTGCAAGGGATTCAAAGTGTTAATGTCAAGAGATAAAGAAGTCAAGTTGCTTTCATGGTTTCGTAATCTTATCTGCTTATTACAAATATACTTTCTTTACGAAAATTGTTGATGAATATGTTTCATAGCATAAGCTGTTGCGAATGTACTCACAAGTAGCATTTTCATACAGATCGTATGATTCATAGTTATTCTTTATATATAGTTTACAGAATCCTCCAACGTAAAAGAAGTTTTCGAAATAAAGCAAAAGTGACATGATAAGAAAACCTGTAGTAACGTTACTGCGTTTTTATCCCCGAAATTATCACGCGCAATATTCTCAAGTTTGATGCGAAATTTAAAAAAAACAAATTTCTCCAACAGTCTGCGGTGATTACTTTGCCTCTGTATGTTGTATTAGACATGCTATCTTGCAGTGCTAAACTTATATAAAGTTTGACAAACTCACACGTTGCTAAAATTCGCCAAAGTATCCTTCCACTAGCCTGGAAATTCAACAGCTTCCTTTTTCTTGATGACAAATTCACAAATGTACAGTCGTTTCAGAAACAAATAGGATAGAAACACAGAGATTTCCCTCTGAAGAAAAGATCCGTAGTACCACATTATCTCTCATTATGATTGACTGCGTAGAGTACATACCAAGAGTAAGGGATATTTATTACTTCATTCTTTTGCCATTGAACCCAGTTTACTGTTAAACTCAGCCGTTTCATTTCCGTATAGGTTTCAAATGTCATGTCTGTCTCTCTGTCCTGGTGTTTAATTACCCAAGGGGGTAATATTTGTTACAGCCTAATACAGACTATGACTGTCAACAGTCTTAACTACGCTGTTAATATCACCAAGAGCTCGTGCTTCTTTAAAAGAGAAATATTACATTACGACAACAAGACATATATAGTAAATACAGCTTCTATCATGATTAAATCCTTCATTCTCACCAATAAATCCTCGGTATAGATTTATGATCCAGAAAGATTACGCATTACAATGGTAATGAATCTTGCAAATGATTTGAAAAATTTGAGGTCTGGTTGAACCTATTATTCATAAACTACTGAAGCATGCAGTAATTTTGTCTGTAAGAATCTTATTTCTTAATCGTTTAGTTACCACGCTACATTAGAGTTGCCTATTATTTCTTTTTGTATCTGCCTATCATAGTTTTAAAAGGTCCGAAGTTTTCTTTACCACGGACGCAATATTCCGTTAGTGTAACAAGCAGTCATTCATGCAACCTCTATAGAAAAACCTTGTTAAGCTTAGGCCGTCTTTCCCACATGCTTATAAGTTAAGTATAAAATAACTCGTTATTTCATTACTCCTCCTTACACTAGTAGTATGCATATGCCAGGCCGGTAGCCAAGGAGGGGGCAGGGGCCGACCCCTCATAAATTATGCCCCTTGATATTTGCAATGGCCTTAATGCTTTTTAGCACATCACGACCCCACCCTTAAAGTACCCCCGAACTTATCTTGACCCTCTTCGGTACCTCTTCAGTACCTTGTCTGGCTACGGACATGTTCTGTGCTAAGTTTACTGAGACGATAAGTTGTAATCTCATTTGAACTGCCACACTAAGTCGTAGTTTCAGGTTGTAAACCCTCTCAGTTTGCTCAAAACACCTCTTTGACATCGTAACTGAACATTCTATGGAAAGCTATACTATAATATTACACAGTATTTTGGTCGACATATACTGAGTCTTTCCATTCTGCCATTCTTCAGTGTGAAAGATATTAGCTGAAAGAAGAACACAAGATGATCATACTTGAGTCATACCTTTCACATCTACGAGCAACCATGGTTCAAAAACACAGAAAACTCTTTACTTCTGCTATCCCCTTTTTCTTTTGATATTACTGCCATGGATCATCTATCCAATTATCAGTGTTTCCCCAAAAGAATTAGTGGCCCCTCCTTAAACGATTGACAAAAAGATGTCACAATCTTCAATGAAAGTAAATAACAATACACTGTACGACGCAGTAATAATAAATTATACTAAACCGCATAATGCATAAAACTGCTTTTGCCTTGTAAGCTTGATGGGAAAGTTGCATATCAAAGCTGCTTGTGTCTCCTTTAGGAAAACCTGTTATTTCTTTGTCGAAAGCCCATTATTGTTGCTCTCAGTCACTTTCTAATGGGAATTAGACTCACATCGTTCTGACTTTAATCGAAGACAACTATCCCGACTGTTGTAAAATATAGAAAACAGTTGTTGTTATGTATGTAAAGATATCCATCTCGTGTATACTATGTGAACAAATTTCTGACAGGAAGCCCTCATGCCTTGTTGTGTAGGCTATTATACAAGTTCTCTTCCGCTGCAAATGGATCTCCTTGAAAGTCATTGTACTTAGAGGGAATACGTAGTCTCCCTAAAAATGTTTCTCATATCAATCTGAACCATATATATATATAGATATATATAGGCCTACTTCTAATATTTCCATTATATGTATCTGTATCGTTCATGATGTTTCAGAACATTAATACTTCTTGTTAAATGTAAACCAATGAGTTATTCTGCATAAATTAAAACATTTAGTTACAAAAATATGGTCACGTGATTTTAAATGCCATTCATAAATTAGACTACCAGAGTAAAGGTACTTCAAATTGGGTGACTGTAATATCACAATTTATTTGAATGAGAGCTTTTGGCGACTTTGAGGAAAGATGGTGGCGAGACTACACAACTAACATTAAAGGACAAGAAAAGCAAGATCTTGTACTGTCTTAGAAAACGAAATCGTATCTCCTCTTTATGTATCTTATTCATAAACAAATTAAAAAAAAGGATTTTATTTCATCATAACAAAGCACAGCAAACATGATCGAGCAGCATTCGTCCACAGTTTGGGAAAAGTCTGTTAGTACGTTAGTCCTTGTTTTCTATCTCTTTTCAAACTTCAATGGGTATTATCATCGGAGTCTCATTCACACGGAACAACACATGTTGGGGATATCGTAACTCTATCTGGATAGTCGCCTAGTGCAGTCATGTTGTACTTAAACTTCCTTCCTAGGTTTGCCTACCTTGATCGAGGTCACCTTTAGGAGAGCTGATAGCTCCTTTGTAAGTGATATATAATTCATTTAGCCCATCAAGGTCTTTGTCAAGTCGCTTCTTGTCCTTTTCGGATTAGCTCATGTGTAAAAGACGTTCTTTTGCACCCATCATGTGTGTTTAGGCTGAGTTCCTGAAGGCTGAGTGGTTGATCTTTAATTTGCGTCCCTCCTCCCCTCCCCCTCCACCCATGTAAGTCCGACAAAGGAGTAGTTTGGTTTTTGTCCTTCATGACGAATTGGTCTCCCTAAGATGACAACCAATTACACTGCCGTAAGTATACCATTGGATTGTACAGTTGAGTTAAAGCAGTGATCACGGAGACACAATAAACTAGAAATTTGAATTTGCATGGCAAATCCGACGTAGCCTCTCCGAGAAAGAGGTGTTGTAGTTGTTTTTCAATCGGGAGAAAGGAGATGGAACATAAGGCATATTAATTAACCGCGCGCCAGAGACATTTTAATTTTATAAGCAAGCTCATGACAGTAGAGTTCATGAACTTATGGAGTTATTTTACGTAAAATGTCCTGAAAGTGCAGGTAGCTAAGCATGATAAAACAGTGGGTACCGAGGACTTAAAGATTATTAGAGGACTTAAAGATATTATTATTATTCAAGTGAATTGAATTTACTTTTATCAGTTGCTTCGCGGGCCAGATGAATTAGTGGTCTCGCGGGCTGGAGGCTAAACGAACCCACATGCCGGAGGTTCCTCACCCTTGCTGTACTGAGCCACCGTACATACCCTAATGATCTAAGTGCTAGTGCCCCAGTAGGCTACTTACACATACCGCTGTGTTGTTTTAACGATGGACGTGAATTCATTCATTTTACATTGACGGCGGCAGGAAGGTCCCCAATTTTCCCTCCAAATCTCAAAGTCGTAACTTCTGGCAATTTAATAAACGTTGGCATGCCGATTTATTATCTCAAAATTAAGCATATAGCCTAGTTAGTTTCAAGTTTCCCGACGAAAATCGCCCGCGTCTAAATACCTCGTTGCTAAATCAAACAGGCTTTCCGCTGCCAGCTTCCCGGCCGGATCCCCGGCCTGCTCCTGCTGGAATTAGCGCTCCTCGACTCGCCTTCTGCAACTCCAGCTGTCCAGTGACACTAATAGCTGGTAATACCTTTCTCAAAGTGCTGAAAAAAAATTTCGTCTTTATTCGGACGTGACAGAGAATCACTTCACAACGATTGGTCATCATTTAAAATTCCCACTTGAGATTGGGTCAATTTAAAAATATTCAGACTATCCCGCATGCGCGGAGCTGCAAATCGAATATTTTTTTTCAATATATCAGACAGTCTCTTCGATGCATTATTTTGGTATCGTAATTTGTTTTTATAGATTCCCACCGTTCGTGCGTTTCAAGAAGTCATTTGAGCATTTAAAATCCTTCAGTTTAAGTCGAGGGGCGACAATGAGAATACGAAAAACTTTGAGATTTGAAAATGAAGGATTATGGTCAACCAAAATTCAAAACGAACAACTCGTCTCGAAAGTAGATCCGTACATACTTTGGTCTATGCAGGTCATGAACAAGCGTGCGTTTGTCTGATGTGTCTAGTTAATTATATATGTCAATGGTGCGTTACACAGTACGTGCTATAAAGGTAGACCTATAAAAATACAAGTAAGAATGTGCTATTAAGGTAGATCTATGAAAGTACAATCTTGATAGTAAGTGAACCCTACATCCTAGGAAGCCATTTTCTAAGTCTCGTTGTCCGGCCCATAAGGGAGCTCAATCATGAATCTTTCGTCCAAACAAGCCACGTTCGACGTCTAATTGTGATTACTTTTGTAAAATATATGAGCAGTGCGAAAGTTTGCTAAGATTCTCATATTTCTTTGCTCTATTGCTGAAAATTCCTTAAATTTCTTCGAGGTATATTCTGTTCGCACCTGAACATTTGGAAGCTGAGTGATCCTGGTAAAACATCGTCAATGGCGACTTAACGGAATACAGAATTCTTCCGCCTTTAATTCATACGCTCAATGGAGTTCGCGTAGTGAAATGGATTACTTTCTTTTGCGCAGTGTAAAAAAATGGTCTGTTTGGGAGTAGTTTGTCTTCCTAAATGATTAAGATGTGCGGATCTGAAATACGATTCCGTACACGTAGCCACAGAGGCTACGTAATAAACACAAGTATCTCCCACTGAAATGCATTTCAGAGCTCCTTGCATTTATAACGGCATTCAGCTAACTGGTAACATGCTATAACCCAATGAGACCATAGAATTGTGGCTTTGAAAACAACATCTTTAGCGTGGTCAGTTCCGAATGTTCGACTTCGGCTTCTGGGACTAAAAAGTGTTCAAAGAGACTTTATTGCACTTTATCAGTGTTGTGAAAAATTGGTAGTTCCTTCTCAGTACTGAAGAATAACATTAATTTTGCATTTGGCAGGTTGTTACGTCACGTTAATTTAGGGAAAGCGTACTAATTAAAGGGAATTCTCCGCGGAAGGTGTTACCCTACGAATTTAACACCCTAATTTTTGGGGGGTGGGGGTAGGGGCTCAGTTCCTACTATGTTGCTGAAGAGATGTGCTCAATTTGCCCTCATTCTTGTTGAACAAGAAAGTCGTCAGGACCTGGCCGATCCCAGGCTAGTTTTCGCAATTCATTATTTTTACATTTATTGTTGACGAAGATGCTGAGAATTTCTTTGTTTGATGATTAATTGAATCGGCCTACAGAAACCAGCAATCCCAGATAAAGGGATGTTTCTACCAAGTTTTCCAGAAGAGGCCCCTTGATTCCCCCACTCGTAGATATACATTAGGTGCAGTTATGGCAGGGCTTCTTTCTAGTGCCTGAGCCCTCTTCCTTAACACTCTTGAGGGTGACGAATATGGTTGTGAAGGCGGGGTGTCAGGGTCTTATAAGTAACAAAATCACAAACATACCTACAGGGAAGGGCATACCCACCCACGGGGGAAGCTGCACCCTGTTGGGATTTTTTCACTCTTATCTGAGAGCTACGATGGATACGATAGAGTGTGTCAGTCGCCTTAACGCTACCCATTTTTTCTCTCAAGGAGCTCAAATTTCTAAATACGAGCCCGAAATTTTCAGCTCTCTTCGCGCTGTAGTGTTCTTGATTTCTGTCATGGTTTCGTTCTATTTAGCTCAATAGTGTACAAGCCCTCCAGCCTCCATGGATGGCTTAAGGCACCCTACACATCTTTCTGTAAAGGTCGGCTACTTCATCCTCAATCGCATATTGTTCCCTTGAATTTTTGCACGGTACAGTAAACTAGGTACTCGGGAGGTTTGACAGACAGGGTGCAGTGCATAGGAGTTAGCCGCCTCAATAGTGAGTTCAGTTATTTTTGCTTCCAATCGTTACAAATCCTCCAACGTAGACCTGAAAACTTTGGTGCGCTTTGCTCTTGCTTTTCAGTTTCCTAGGTAAGACTTGCCGAAAAAACGCTAAATCAACTTGGTGCACCAAGTTTTTAAATTTTAGGGACTTCATAAGACTTCAGATTTGCCAAATAATGACAAAAACCAATTTTAGCTAATTTGACATAGACTTCTGACCTTTGATATATGGCGTCATCAATGGCATGCAAAATTTTTCATTGTCAAATTGAGCGGTCGTAAGGTTTAGGAGGAGTTCCCCAAACATCTCTAGCAAAATTAAGTCTAATTTGACATTTGACCTACATTTTACCTTTGACCCTGAACCCTAGCAATCAACAAGCACTAGTTTAAAAACTTGTCTTTTCTTTCTCTACATATCATGTACTTCAATGACTTTTCATACATAGTGACTAAGCAATTAATGGCAAAATACCACTTTCTAGCAAAGGTTACAGCTGGCGTCTGATCTTGACCTATGAGGTTATCAGTAACGTATGCACAAGTCTTATGGTCAGGTACCTACTTACCAAGTTTCAATCTGATCGGACGTACGGTGGGAGGAGTTAGCTACACACTTTTTAGCAAAATCCGGAGCAATTTGACCTTTGACCTACTTTCGGCCTTTAACATGGACCCATAGCTACCAAAAATACTATTTTAAAATTGGTCTAATTGTTTTCTACATATCATGTTTTTTGCAACATGCTGCTACGCAAATAATGAAAAAACTTTCAGCTAGTTTCATCTCATCTCCATACATTCAACAAAATTATCTTAGAATTGTGAAAGAAGAAATAATTCTCAGCATTATGGTAAAATTTCAGCCATTTCCAATGTGTTATTCTTCAAATCTCAGCAAATGAAGTTACCATATTGTGACAGGAGTGAGCTTTACCCAAGCAGGATTATTTCATCTCATATTGTTGAACAAAGCCTATTCTTTGTTATCAACCCTGTTGTTTTGATCTTGAAGTTAGCAGGATACCTGCTTCCCATGGAAAATTTAAAGTTTGTAAGACTCCCATGCTTCTCATACATTCACATGACGATAACATAAGCTATATCAAAGAGAAAATTGGGTGTTAAGTGTAATGTACAACAAATGAGAGTTCATTTAAGTGAGGTTTTAATGTCACGTATGCTTTCTTCAAGTTC
Organism: Holothuria leucospilota; assembly: GCA_029531755.1. Lineage (NCBI taxonomy): Eukaryota > Metazoa > Echinodermata > Holothuroidea > Aspidochirotida > Holothuriidae > Holothuria > Holothuria leucospilota. The sequence continues at coordinate 37,793,608 of CM055964.1, forward strand.
ACTTTGGGTTGAAAATGTGACAAGTCCATCTGCTGATATTTCGAGAACCACACAATTCAAATATTTACCAGAAAGCTTAGATAAGCATCCCTCTTACACATGAAAACTCCATTTAAGCCTAAGACGACCTTTTAATATCAGAAATGTGAAGATGATAGTGTTTGAGAGTGTATGTGTGCCAAAAAAAGTGCCGCAAACTCCCCCAAAACAGCACGTCCGAACAAGCTGGCACTTGGTGGGTAGGTACCTGACCATAACAACTTGGGCATGATTTAGTGACTACGTCATAAGTCAAAGTTCAGCGTTCAAATTAGCTAGAAATTGGTATTTTGCCATTAAGTGCCAGCAGTAATTGTGATATAGCATACGTATTCTACTTGTACACGTTATGAGTTTTAAGTAAAAAAAATACATGGAAAAAGAAGGCGAATCTTACCGGTGGTGAACCTTTGTCAACTCGCAGCAGCGTGTTTGACGAGGCCAGCTGGCTTCCCAACCCTAAATAACACTAAAATATTTCTAACATAATACTGCAGTTGATCATGATCCCCCTGTGACTTATAATTCCTTCCACTGAACTTTCAGTATGACTGACACACGAAAAGAAAGGTTGTGATCACAATGTCGCCGTGCTCGGTTCAAAAGGTCTGAATCTGATTAACGTGGCGGACGTCATTGTTTAAAGTGACTTCCTTTTCTACCTTTTGTTTCATTAATCATTTTACCATCTTTTCCTAGAATCATTTGATGGTGATCATATTGTTTAGAGTATTTCTAACCTGTGAGTATGGAGTTAATACTTGGACAGGAGCAGAAACTTCCCAAATCCCTTTGAAGACGACGATCAGACCGCGAAGGTTAAACTCATGAAACCAGTTAACACCGCTAATCCCTCTCCCTTTGTACTTCATTGAAGATTCAAGAAGCTAAAAAGGTGTTAGGAACTAAGCTCAATAGGTACATGTCGTCTGCTACATCTTGAAGAGGACATCGCCGAATTTTGCCTGTCTCTTCAGCATTGCCAGTCACTCTAAATGAAAATTAAATTGCTCGTCTCTTCGAGTAGTGTCGATTATATATAAGTGTTGTTTTGATTGCTTGTTAAACGCTGCATATGTATACACCTTTTACAATATGCGCAATTATGCTGAAATTGGTCATAATTCAACTGCAAAGTATAGACGCGTAACCCGTCTTCTCATTTGTATATGGCATTATTAACATTACTCCTAGCACCAGCATCTATTCTTACCAAGAAGTAACCAGTCGTTTTGAATTTTTGCTATTCATTTCTTATTTAGCTGTCGGAGACATCCTTGGCATCAAATGATTGTTCTGTTTAATCCATTTGTTACGGTACCAGTAGAAATGAATGAGATTGCCAATTATGAGAAGTGTAAATTGAAAGTGCCAGACAAAAGAACTGAAAAGTCTCATTACCGATTATTGCAGGATTGTCTCCTCATGCATGTCTGGGTCTAATTGGATTACCATAAATTAAAGTCGAACTTTCTTCTCCTGTCCAGGTAGTAGCTCCATGCTGTGAGGTAGTTCACGGATTGACACAAGAACCGGACAAGAGTAAACTAGTATATGTAAAACGTTTACCATTTAAGCCTCAGCTTAATCAACTTTATCATGTCTCTATAAAGAAGTGTCACTGGCAGATAGTTGAGCCTTCAAATTTGTAATCGTGAAAAATTTGTAATCGTGAAACATATCCTTGTTACTAAATAAAGGATACGAGGAATAATATGTCTGTCTGATACTTCCAACCCATTACTTTTGACGGTAAGAGTAAATTAGTGTTAGCAAAATGTCAGTACATTGAACCAATGAAACAAAGATTTGTCGATCGATTTTTGCCAAAGTGGGGTAAGGCCACTTATGCGAGTTTTTACCATGTTGTCGTATTTCAAGGTTTAGACTGCTGACTTTATTTCATAGAAGTCAATTCAGTAACTACCACGAGTCGGTGTTCGAAATGGGTATTTCTTTTTCTTAAGGAGGGGCCGGAGGAGGTTATTTATTATATAAGAGTGCATCCCTAATTCAGCTTCGACGTTGTTATCCATAATTGCTTGTTAAGATGGATCATTTTGGAAACATTCCTAAGGTTCCCACCAAAACAAACTGAAAAGGATAGGCTACTACCTCTTTTGTATGGGTCTCACAGCCCCCGGCGACTTTTAAATATACCGTCTACGACATGACTGTTACTTTATTGTTATATGACCTAAATTATAATATGGGTCATATAACAATAAAGTAATAAGATAGACTTATCAGAAATGTAACAACACAATGTAACAACGTTTCATGAGAGGAAGCCACGCTAGTGGTCTCTTCCTTGATGTAAGAACAAGGTCCTTTACCGATCCTTGTTGAGATCACAGATTCCAAGCTCCTACACACCAGAGAATTGTTGAATAACAAACACATTTTCCAACAAAAACATTCGATAGACGCCGATTTGCTAAAAACACACAGATATATATGAATATTCGCATCGAATTAGCGTAAGGCATCCAGTTATGTCCTTGGGATTAGGATGAGCAAAAAAGGTGTACTTTAATGCAAACCATCTGTGCAGTAACTTTATCGTAACCATTGACGGATCTCAGCAGTTTGTAAAGTAAATTATTAAAAACGAATTCTAGAAATATTCCAAAGCGTCCACGCGCTACGGCATATGTTTATCCCTTAACACAGCTGTTTTACTCAACAATGATCCCCTGATCAAGAAATCCGTTGGAATAATTTGAATAGCTTTTACTGTTTTCAAGAAAAGGGCTTTGAGATTGCTATCAAAGTAATCGCTTTATCGTAAGTTAATAGTGTACCTTTATATCGATCTTTTGCCGAAGAAGATAATTAAATGAGAAAATATTTTGAAAATATGAATTATCCTATCTTAAAGTCTAAAAGAAAGCCTAAATATCGGATTGATGAAAAGTGGTGCATACAGTGCCGTGTTTGGGAGCAATATCTTTTATTTCTATATTAAAGACAGCCACTCACCACCCCAAGTACATTTTTGGTTAGGGCAGCTAATATTCTCCATTGGTGAGTGCTCTTTGATTGACATCAAAGTCGGAAATTCAAAAGATGCAGAGCAAATATCACAATATGCAGAAAGAGTGCTCTGATTACACATAAAGAGCCTTGTATGATCACGATGATGCGGCCATGAGCAGAAACTATTTTGTGTGGGCACAAGGAGGAGCAAGATAAGACAATTATGGGAAAGACTGGAAGTTAGGATAACTGGGACTGTCTGGGATGAGGAAATTTGCCCTTTAAGTTGAGACAATATCTTTTACGTCTATATTTAGCTTATATGGGCAGCAGTAAAATTGTGACAAAATTAAATTTGAGAACTAGGACCGTGTCCTTTTCCTCCAACTAAGGAGGTCACTGCGTCATGAATAACGTACAGCCAGGCATACCTATACACGACATGGCTTGTTACAAGCCGTGTTCACCCTAGTTAGTGATACGTCAGAAGCTATGTAACTGTTCGAAGATTGCACATGTACTTAAAACCCACCTCGTGTGTTCAGCCCCTTTAATGAAGTTTATATTATCTTCTAAACTCATGATGGTGACACAATGTACTGCCCAAGTCATCGCATGGACTCGCTACTTTTTACAGGCCAAAGCCTATGCATTGCAAGCACATTGAAGATAAAAAATGGAAATAAATTATTTATTAAGAAAGTTTCTACCATCTACGTGTCATTCCTTGCACCAAGTGCAGACAGACATGTATTTCACTGCTTTCAACACTGACGGTTTGATTGTCTGTGTCACTTCTTTAACATGTGTTTACTTAAAGGGACCGTGTAGACAAGTTAAGGGTATTTCTTCATTTTAATGGGAACATACAAAGTTATCCTACGATACAACTAAAACGGGATCATCATTTTCTCCTATATGCTACCATAAACTGTTAATCCCCATCAAATTATTGGCCATGAGAAATCATTCAGTACGTACATGTTTTGTTTCGCCTCGTTTAATGTGTTCTAATCAAATTAAATGAAAAAATCGTCTCGCCCCTTCTGCACATCTGGGAACAAACGTTATAGTCGTTTGACTTGCGTGCCCGTATATTTAACTTCTTTCTCTTGTTATTTTCAAGCAATGAACAGTTCTGTGACAATTTGCTAGGTTCCTGCTAGAAACTTCAATGTATGCTCCCAAAACAACTCAGCCTCAGGTATTTCACGTCAAGTACCCTCATATGGACTTACCTAAGTCATTTTCAGGAAACTTGTTTCAACTATCAAAATATTGTGCGCCTATTATGTGTAAAATTGTTTTCTATGAAACGGAAATTAGAAATACAAGCTGGCTGTTATCGTCATTTATTCATCAAGTGTGCCATAGATGAGTTGTATTGTCCTCTGAAGCCAATCAGACAAAATTGATTTCTCACCTTCAGGCATCGTTATAATTTAACCACATTTTTGCTTTTAGTTCTTGGGTGAACGAAGTGAAGACAGCAGAATGTTTGCTCAGAAGGTTGTTTCTTACCTTGCACCAAAGCTAACGCTCCCACAAGTTAACGTCTATCACAGTGGCGTAGCTAGTTATTTTTGTGAGGGGGCAAAAGCAAAAAAATTCCGACAGATTATTATCTTGAAGTAATGATGTACTATTAGAGACCCTATAGTGGGAGAGATTGGCCAACTTATTTCATGGACGCCATTTTGGAGCCAAATGTTAACTATGGCCAGATATCATATACACTGTGTGCGTACAGTTTTCCGTACAAAATGTAAAAACAAAGTGAGTTATAGCGTTCTGTTCTCTTGTGACAATCATTCGTATTGGTTGACTCTGGGTGGCACTGTCTGCCGGATCCTTTAGTTTGTCACCTGGTGCAAGAAAAGTCGTCCTGGGAGGGGTCTAGAGGGAGGGGATAACACCCTCCATTTTGAGTAACTTATGCTAATAGAAAGTGACGAAAATGCAGAATGGTGTATGCTATTTTGACAGTTTTAAAAGTGATTTTATTTAAAAAAATTTCATTTTAGTGTGTCTTATTTTTGTGCTGGTAAGAGGGGGAGGGGGTGGGTCTATTGTGGGCTGGGTCTACCCCTTCTTTTTAACAAAACTACTAGTATGTTAATGCAGGATGGCATACATGCAAAATGGTGCTTTTCATAAGCGTAGGGAGCGGGGGGCTGGAGGCTTTATCCCCCAGTCAAAAATGTGGGGGCTGATGTATGCTTCCGCCCCTAAGATCCAAGTGCAAAAACCCCTTATTTGTCTCTTCTGTAAGAAATGTCAAAAATTTGCAGTAATTTTCCTTAACGTTTGTCCAACATGTTGCACCAAATTGCATCTGAAGATCCTCAAATACTCAAAAATTTTCCAAAGGGGAGGGGGACATCCCCTCTCCTTAGACTCCTCCCCAAGACGGCGATCCGAAAGAAGGTTCACCCCCACCTCACCCCCACCCCGTCTCGAAAAGCTTCCTACGCCTTTGGTGCTTTTTACGGAAAGTTGTAAGCAAGTTGAATTAATCATTTAAGATTTTTCATTATTTAGTGAAAGTTTCAGGAGAAGTCTGGGGGAAAGGGTAAATATAGGGGAGCACTTCCTAGTGAGACTTTTTTATTTTATGGAAAGGCCTAGGCATGGGCGTCAAGTTTTACTCGAGTGTGGGAGGGACATAGCCACTTCTGTCAAAAATTTACTGTGTAAAAATCTCAAGTCAATGGGTGTATTTCCAAAATATGGGGGAAGTGTCCCCCCGTGTCCCCCAGGATTGACGTCCATGGGCCTACTCCTAGGTTTTATAAAATTGTGACTGACCAGGGTGTATTCCATGTAAAAACCTACATCAAAGTCAAAGGTGCGCAAATGTTTCGGTTTTCTCATGTTACTAATAGATCAAGGAGCAATCTTTGATCTGTGTCCCCCTCCCCTTTTGAAACAATGGGTGTCCTTACATGCAATCTTGTGCCATATAGGCTACATTTGAAGTAAATTTTGTGTTAAAAAATGGACATATTTTAGGAACTAAAACAAATACATCGGCATCAATGAGGGGGAACAATGACCCAATGGGTGCCCCCTCCCCTTTGAAAATTTTTGAAAAATTAGGTGTCCTTACATGCAATCTGGTTCCACATGTATGCTACCATTTGTAATAAAATTTGTGTAAAAAATTTACGTCTCTTTAGAAAGTAAAAAAAAAAAAAAATTGGCATCAGTGAGGGGGTGGAGGATGGCTCAATGCCCCCCCCCCCAAATACGCCACTGCTCCTACACCTATGACTGGGGACTGCTGCAGCTCTGGTATTCCAGCGTCTCTATGGGGATGTTCTGACGACTCTCCAATAGGGTTTAGTATTAGGATTAGGGTTAGCCGGTAGTAGGCCAGTGGGTTAGGAGTTGTATTTCAGTTGGGTTTATGTGTTGGAATATCAAGAAGTCGGAATATAGAGATGGAACCGCCGTATACGGCTAGGCCTTGTACAGAACGTCATAATCTAACTCTAAGGCTAAGCCTACTCTAACGTTAGGCCTACATGTATTACTAAGCTGTATACTGTAAAGTTACATCGCATAAGCGATCGCTATTTGATGGATTCCAATTGAACTTTCTAACTTTTACAGCCCACCGAAGCCTTCTTTTTGTACAGGATGGGAATCTATAGAACATGTAACCCTTTTCTGGTCTGTTCGTGCATCCAAATGCAGCACAACCCGGCCGCAATTTTGGAAACAAAACATGTCTATTTTACATAGGATGCGTAAGTCCGGCCTTAGGTAAAGCCTGCACAATTTCTCGAATGTACATAGACTATACATGATCTTGCATGCTCGTACTTTGGCTCCAAAATGGTACCCATACATTTCGTCCAATCAGAATGCGTATTTGAGAACAATGGCTGGCCAATCCCTTCCACTATAGAGTTCTGTGTACTATCTAAGCGTAGCGCCACCATCATCTGACGTGTAGCGGGCGGAAAAAATTAGATTGAAATATCTCCGAGATTGCTTTAAATGACACTTCCAGGCCTTGTCAATAACCATTTCGATGTGTAATTCTCCTTAAGAACATAAGAAGTGTTGTAAGTGTTTCAAATGAATTGTTTTTATTTATTTCCGACAGAGGCCTTCGGAGGCTTTGGGGGGACGACCCCTGCTCCCCTTTAGCTACGCCGCTAGTCTATCAGACTCTTCTAAAAATAGCGATTACAATGGGCTGTGCATGGGGTTTCCCTTAACTTTGTTTTTCACTCGCCAGATGGACTAGTGATCCAAAATTCTGGATACTCCGCATGCTATTTTCACTAGCCCACCTATTTTCATATTCAAAAAGTGAAATAAAAGTTTTTGTCAATACTTCCTTTTATGTTAGCCTGTTAACTTGATGTGAGTTCATGGACTACATACAACTTGAGGCAATCACCTGGTGAGAGCTTCGATGCTTCTATTTTCCCGTGCAGTATGAGAAAGTTCAGAAAGTTGAACACCAATCAATACGGATGACAGGCAACACAAAGGGGGATGCGAATAGCCTTTCGAATTAGTAGAATACGTAATCTAATTCAGGGAGTTCGGAAATGTAGAAAAGGATAAGTGTGTTGAGAATTATGTCATATTTATAGTCAGTCACATCGAGGCATAAGGACTGGCAGTATCCAGTGGCGGATCCAGGATTTGGCAGAAGGGGGGCCCAGGTCATAGTGGTTTGTATAAAAGTCCGATCTGGGGGAGGGATCTGAGGGGGGAAGCGGTGCGCCAGGGGTGGTGCCAGGGTATTTTGATAGAAGGTAAAGTATGTGATAAGTGATCACGGGACACCCCCTCCCCTTAAAGAAATTTTGTTAATTTAAGGTTGCTCAGATGCAAAATGGTGATGTCTTTGGTATGTTTTTTGAACTGATCATACATGGCTGGAAAGTGTTCATAATTCAGTCAATTTTAATTTTTGGTTTGGTGGAAGATGTTTTTCTGGGGAGGGGTCTAAGGGGAGGGATGTCCCCTCCCCTTTCAGAAAATTTTTGTTAATTTAAGATTTCTTAGATGCAAAATGGTGATGTCTTTAGTATATTTTTGAAACTGATCATATATGGCTGGAAAATGCTCATAATTTAGTGAAATTTAAATTTTGGTTGGATGAAAGAGGAGAGTAAGTAGCCTTTGTTGTCCACATATTAGGATGGCAGTTTCCCGAATTGAAGTCTTCTTTTCCCTTATATTACATTAAAATCCAAGTACATTTCATTAAAGTAAATTACAAAGCTTAAAGAAGATGTTAATGTTGCAGAAAGTTATAGTTAAAAGCCTGACGTTGTTGAAAATATTCCTCTAAATATTAAAGAATATTGAAATTCCCTTGAAAGTATAAGCAGTGTTCCCAATGCTGTGGGCCCGGCCGGTAATAAACTGAAGTTAGCAGTCCAATGCAGCACTCATGGGTAACCCCTTGCAATGCCCGGAAAAAGTTATTGTGACCAGTATAAGCCAAAATGTTAACAGCCGGAGGTCAGTAACAGAATTTTTAACATAAGACTTATTTTCTGAGGTGGAAATTTAAATAATGAACAAATTTGAATTTCACTCTGACACATCACAAAGGCCTATTTAATTGGAATAGGGCCTAGTCATTTGTTTAATGACGTTGAAAAAAAACTTCAAAAATTTTTGGAAGGAGGGCCCCGGCCCCCTGGCCCCCCCCCCCTAAATCCGTCCCTGGTATCCTCAATGAGAAAATGTGTAAGTAATTAACAGAACTAATCGTGACCGCTGGTATATATTTGAGCCGAAACTGAGATCATTTTTAGTGATATATAGGTCTGATTGTGCGTCGTAATAAATAATTTTTAACTGTAGATAGGAAGTCACTGTAGTATGATGTTTTAACACGCCAACCGGGCAACCAAGAGGAGGATTTTCACTTGCCTGCCGATGTTTTCAGTCGCAAAAGGCCAGCGGGCGAGTGGTAAATTGGAACATTGGAACCCTGGGTGGGAAAGTATGCTTCGTACGGGTTCGTTTTTGGCCACAGTAAAATGGCATTGACAAAAACGAAGCCTACCAAAACTCTATCCCATTTATCCTTTGTAATAACTATTTGGAAGAGGTTCTGATGTGACTTCAAAATAGGAGTACATCCAAATTCTTAATTAGGGTGCAAATATTAGCGTACGAGGCGGGGGGGGGGGGACAGGGGGCATATGCCCTTCCAATTCGGGCAAAAACAGTGGGTTCATTCGGGCAAATGAGACAGTCAAGAAAATAAATTATGCCCTTTTGCAACTGCACAGCGGTATCAAAATTCGGACAACTTAGTCCAAAATTCTAAATTCGGGCAAACATTATCCCCGAACCCCAGAAATATCGACCCCCGTGCGCCCATGGTTGCAAAACATTCCAATAAGAACCACAGATACCAAACCTTTACACGAGAGCATTAGGAGCAGTAGCGTTTGAACATAAAAAAACGCTTATCAGAACTGCCAAGTGTCAAAATTCAGTTTCATCTGTGACAATATACAGCACTAACCTACAACAGGAGTTTAATGCACTACAAACCAGAAGTGACTATTCAACAGTTAACTAAGATTTCGTTTTTCTCCTTGAATAGCGAGTGTATAGTATATACTGTAATGAACATTGGAAGTAATCGTGCATATACTGAACATAGTGTCCGGGGTTCGCAGTAAGTTAGGCTCATGCTATGCAGGATTTGTTAACGTCTTTAATGTGTCCCTTTGGGGTCGTAGCTCTTCGGGAAAAGCGCAAGTGAGGTCGTTAGAGTAGTTTTTTGTCTCAATATTTTGGTTTACAGTACGAATAAGTTATTACAGCGTTTTGGTCGAGTCCGTTTTTATGCACGTAAAAAGCAGTGAAATTTCCAAGTGGTGATTTACATAATTTAGGTTGGAGCATATGTATGCTTCATTTTGTTTTTATCTTGGTGTGTTTCTGTTTACTTTTAGTCCTTGAAGAAGGACAAAAGGAGTCCAAACAATCACGCCGTATGTATGTATGATACTGTATGAATGTATGTATGTGTGTATGTATGTATGTATGTATGTATGTATGTATGTGTGTATATGTGTGTGTGTCTGTCTGTCTGCTTGCCTGCCTGCCTGTATGTCTGCGTGCCTGCCTGCCTGCTTGCATGTATGATGGATGTATGTATACATGTATGAGTACACGCATGTATGCATGTATGTATGTATGCATGCATGTATGTATGCATGCATGTATGCAGATAGGTAGGTCGGTCGGTCGATCGGTCGGTGTGTTTGTGAAGCTTAGCTTGTGAACACAATATCTCAAGATAGGAATGATGGATACTTCTCATACTTGGTAAATATAATTAGAATATTAAGAGAACGAAATCTCATGCTTTTGGTGGGGATTAAAGGTCATGTAAGATCACCAGAGGTCATAAGCCGAAAACATTGTAAACACGATATCTTTATGTGTGAAACATGGATACTTTCGTACTTGGCATGTGTATGGGTTATCGTCAGAAGATAACCCTATTGTTTTAGGTAGAGGTCAAAAGTTATCTGATGTCACCGGAGGTGAAAGTGTGGAGCCCTTATGGCTGCTTGTAAACATGATATCTCAAGATAACAATGATGGACTCTTTCCATACTTAGTTTATTAATTTGTCATATTAAGAGGAAGAACCCTACTGTTTTTCAATGGAGGTCAGGGATAATCAGAGGTCAAAACCGAAAACCTTGATAAACACGATATCCCAACACAGGGATGACGGATACTTTTCATACTTGGTATACAGATATGTCACTTTATGAGAATGAGAACCCTATGGGTTTTGTTGGAGGTCGTAGGTCATCTGAAGTCATCAGAGTGAAACTGTGAAAACACTGTAAACTAAATTAACAGTGGAAGGTACCTCTAAATTGTGTCCAGTGTGTCGTGACCAACAAAAAGATAGCGCTGAATTTTGTACCATTCCAAGATAAAATTATAGACATTTCTTTTTCACAAGCATAACTGTCACAGAAATAATTTTAATTTCAATAACCTTATTACGAACACGTGTAGTGGATGCTGCGACTAACATGATTAGAAATACCACACGAGGTCAACAGAGGTCAAAAAACGAACACCTTGTGAACACGATATTTCAGGACGGAAATGACGGACACTTTTCAAACTTGGTATAAAGATTTTTCAAATAACGACACAGAAGAGATTGTTTTTAGTGGCGATCAAAGGTCATCTGAGGTCACTAGAGGGGAAATTACAAGACAAAAATGTAAACCCGCTTGAAAACACTGGTATTTCAACATAAGAATGGTTGATACATGTTTTTCTAGTTATGTAGGTTTTTGATATTGCCAGAAAGGGTCTTATTGTTTTCGATGGAGGTCAGAGGTAATTTGAGGTCACCAGAGGTTAACAACAGAAAAAATTGTAAAATCGCTATATCAAGGTAGGAAAGATGGATACTCCACAGTTGGTATAGATTTGTCACATTAAGAGGAAGATCCCTATTGGTTTGGTAGAGGTCAAAGTTCATCTGAGGTCACCAGACGTGAAACGTAGAAAACTTGTAAACTGCTCGAAAATTCGATATCTTAATCATATACAGTGGGCCGTACTTCCGAATTGCGCCATTTTGTGGTCAACGAAAGAGAAGGGCTGAATATTTGTACCATTCCGAGGATAAATTTATAGAAAACAACATATTTAACCTCATACCCTGGTTAACCCTTGCACTGTACAAATCAATAGGTTTCATTAACTGACCATTATGTGTCAGCATACTAAGTATGAATGTATATCCGTCCATTCTACTTTGAGATACAATATAATGTTTTAGGTTTTGACCTCTGGTGACCTGAAATGGCCTTTGACCTCCACTTAAAACTCTTTCTCTGAATGTGATAAATCTATGTACCCAGTAGGCTATGAAAAGTACGCATCGTTGCTATCTAGGAATATCTAGGATATATCGTGTGAACATGCTAGGCGTCACAAACACACATACGTACACACAAGTTCATGCATTCGCCAGCGTGATTGCAGATATTCCTTAATTTATTTCGCTTTTGGCTAGGAACCAAAAACGGCATACAAATAACGTGTACGTTGGTGGTGTAGTGGAAACTGGGAAGTATTCCACACATACACACAGCTTGTGTTATTCAGTTTTGCCTTCGTTTACTTAACAGAGGCCTGCTTGGAATATAGATGTCTGATATTGAGTGGAAGCACTTTCTTTTCTGGTAAACGTCATCTGAAGTCAGAAGAGGTCAAACTGAAACCTGGTATTACTGTGAAGGATCAAATACGCAGCAGGTGGACGACCCATGTTGTTTATAAGAACCCCTTTGTGTTTGGTGGAGGTCAAAGAACATGTGAGGTCACCAGAGGCCAAATTGTGAAAACATCGTAAAACATGATATCTCAAGAAGCAAAACTTTGAGGGATAAACCTCAGTGCGACAAAGAATTTACTTTCGGCGAGAAGCACTAAGCCTTTGGAATTTCTGGTTAAATTGTGCACTGATGTTTTTTACTTTATATATTTACTTATTTATTTATTCATTCATTCATTCATTCATTCGTTCGTTCGTTCGTTCGTTCGTTCGTTCGTTTATTCATTCATTCATTCTTTTTTTTATTTTAAAACGCTGATTACATTGGAAGGTTTTTGGTATTGGCAGCATTGTTACCTTCACGCTTATAATACTTCAAACAGAAAATAATTTAAGTAACCATGGTTACCAGTTTAATGGATCTCATGTTTGAAAGTCCTACATAACGCAGTAAAACAACCGTCTCGCCAAAGAAACCTGAAAATGGGTGGTTGGAGGAAAAAATGTCCTAAACACCCCTGTCCCTGATGAGCTTGACAAAGGAGAACAAATCATTAACCTTTGGCTACACCCCAGTGTTGTAACGAGTCATGACTCGAGTCACTAATTTTCAAAAGGGCTATGACTCGAGCAACTGTATCATACATTTCCTCGTAGAAGTAATACAATGACTCGAGTCACTGACTCGACTCGAGTCACATCGAAAGTAGTTAATGACTCGACTCGACTGCAAAATTGAGTGACTCGTTACAACTCTGCTATACCCCTTCCTTCATCGAGTCTTTCCGTTCAGTTAACTTCTGGCTTTTAACATAACGATTAAGTGATACGAATTTGCTACAGCTGAGATGAAAATTGCGTGGACTCATAAAGCACACGAATTTCCCATTTTATGCCTCACTAAGTTAACGTAACTATATCGTTTATGGAGCATTTTGTGCATTATGCTCAACTTCTCTATCTTTGAAATTCTTGTTGCGGGGTTACGTTGGCACTTCTTCACTAAAAAGGTCAAAGCAATGACCATCTGCCAAAGTTGCTTTCAAACTCTCATCTCTGTGCTCCAAGAGAGTCATAAAGTGACCGCGATAGAGTAACATTACACCATAAGAAAAATACAGCAAGTGCTACTTAATTTCTTTTCCCTTAAAGTCACTTAAAGATACCATCAGGCAAGTAGCATACGACAGAGGACTCTCCTGGAGGAAACTCATTCAATAAAGGGTAAAATGTGTACGATTTGTGAACGTTGAAATTCTTTGGAAATGTTTTTCTTCAAAAACCAATTTCGTTAACTTTTCACATTAATTGTCATTAAAAGTTATGCATACACAAGAACCTAGCCGAGAGAGTCTGAGCTGAGTAAAATCGATGCGATAAAATTTGGGAATCCGAACGGGAAATTTGTGAATTTTTTCTAATGATGGGGAGAGGAGAATGTATATTCGTCCCCTCATACTGTAGAAAATCATCAAGTTGTTAATAAATAGTACGAAGAAACCAATAAATCGGTGGAGAAGATTTTTACTTTGAAATTGAAAAATCCAGTTAATCTTTGTGTTTTCCTATTTCTTATTTCAATTACTCTTTAAAAAGTCAAATTTCACTGTTGTTCGTAGTGACGTACAATGTATATATATATATATATTATATATATATATATATATATATATATATATATATATATATATATATATATATATATATACTAGGCCAATTTGTAAAACACCTCGCAACAATATATGAGAACGTGGTGTATTGCGGTGGTGAGCCGATATTAAAAATCAGCCAGTATTACCCATGTCTGCATGTCCGATATTTCAATTCGCAATATCGGCCCAAAACGATTCTACACCGATTTTTGACGTTTAATCAAACTTAACACAAAACTGTAGCTGATAGTGCATTACTACGAAGAGTCGAGTAATTCGTATGACGTACAATATTGAGACGAATAGTACGAGAAAAGAAAATAAACTAACATTTGAATGAAACATAGGTCTAGCAATAGTGGTTGGGTAATATCGACATTGCAGGTAGCTTATATTTTCACCTAGGACGACTTAGGCTATGAGCCAATACCAGCCAATACCGACAATTACTACCGATAATGGGTCCAACACTGATGTAGAGTGACAACTGTGCCTATCAAGTAGGGTTGTATCCGAGTCCACTTAACCCGATTCCTAGTCAATTCTGATCAGTGGCGTCGCCAAGGGGGCAGCAAACGTTGGCTGTGCCCCTGTGTGCCCCCACGACTCACTGTCACTTTATCAGTCAATCATGAGGGCAAAAGTGCACAAAAAGGTTTTAAAACAATACTTTCGCTGCGCGCTTCGAGAGCATTTAAAACTGTGTGAAGTACTGCCTTACTAGCAAATACAATCCACGGCTGTCGTTTCAACATCTAGTTTCAGCAGCTACGGGACTACTGCAGCCTGGACTCCCTGGAGTACTCTCCCTGCAATACAGTTCCCACATCCATTATCTTTTAGTCACATTTTATGTTCGAAAACTTTAAAAATTATGATTTTCTTGTCTTTCCTTCAGCGTGCATCCAATAATATCCAATAATGAGGATAATTTAATACCTTCACTCTCATAGACTAATGTCCGTTTATTTTGAAACAGGTGCCTTAAAATTTGCAAGGGGAACTTTGCTCTCCCGAATCCTTCCCGAGCCTGAAGAGCCAAGCACCACACCAGGGATCATAAAGTGGTGATACCTCCAATAAAAGTGAAAGCAGATAAGTACTTACACGAAATTTTCAAAGATACTTTATACCGGAATTTTCTGCTCGCTTCGCGCGTGCACCAGGCGTGGTCTCAACGGGCACCAGCTACCTCTTTGCATTTATTGCTGAAGAAAATACAGGAAATATATTTGTCATAATTTCAAATTTTAAGGCTCCAAAAACCCAATCAACCTCATTCCAGGTCTTCTGTTTCTAAATAGTTTCCTGGCTAGCTCCAAATCTGGGAAGGTATTTTTCTCAACATAAATTCCTATTGGGTGGATTATTTTTGTTTTGTTTTCTTGAATTTTATTTTAACCAAAATAGTTCAAGCATCAATTCACGCATCTTCATTACAGTTCCACATATTCTTTTTTATTTTGTTTTTGCATTTTTAAAGCCCAATGCAAACCTTAACATGATCCGTCGTCCCCACTCACAACCCCCCCCCCCCCGTTATTAAATCGTTAATGCGAGTAAGGCTAACAAAAATGGTCAAAATGTGATTTTTATTTCTTAGTGCGCATTCAAAGCAATTTGGAGATACCGTAGTTAAATGCTTCATTCTAATAGTCACAATTTTGTAAACACCCACAGCCTCTGGACCCCCTCCTGGGCATTGTCCTTGGACCCCGCCAGCGGCCTAAGATGGTCCCCAACGGCTGCAGGGGAGCGCTTTGCATCACCACGACGCCTCCAGCGACGCTCAATCCTTCATTTTGGTGCGCCCGTCCGGTGGAATGTTATGCCCCCAGTTCCTCCCCTTCTTCGAAACTTCTGGCGCCACTAATTCCGTGCCAATTCGGAGTCCAGTAGGCCTACCTTAGGATTCCGAACCTATTCCTATTGCATAGTCTCTAATTCCGGGCCAGTTACGAGTCCGGCCATTGCAGCAAATCATGCAAATGTTTCTATACTATTATTCAAGTAGGTTACAGTGAACTTAAAATAGGTCCCTTTTAGGAGTCAATTTCATAGTATGGCCCACCCTGTAAATAAGATGACCGTTTTTGAATATTCTGATATTAAACTCTGCACTAATAACAATGTAGCCTTAAGTAACAGCTTTGTAACGTTCATATTTGTGGACTCGGCTGGAATCGGCGTCGAGTCCGAGTCCGACTCCAGCCCATACCGGGCCAATTTCGAATCCCTGGACCTCCCATCCGGACCAATTCCGAGTCCAGTAAAACGGACTTGAGTCCGAAGTTGAATCCGAGTCCGGACTAGGGCATTACAACCCTGCTATCAAGTCAATGTCATTATACTGTTCCGAGGAAAATTATCTTGCAATCTGTACGATTCAATTCAAGTGAGTGAAGTAATGCCCAAATTAATCTGAATTATTTATACCCTCGTATCCCTATTCCTGTATAGTTCTTTTTAATCACGTGATTATGTTTTACCACTGAATTGTTCCGTACATGCAAGATGACCTATTAGGTTAACCTTTAACAGTCTTTGCAATATATTTTAGCTGTGAAGCATCATGACAGACACTTGTAAGGAAATATTTGTAAGATTCAGAGGGAGTTTTCAAAACGCAGTTGGACGAATGCTGGTTTTCCTGCTATCTTTACCGTCATCATCATTGAAGTTTGTAATCCATGGATCTCAAACCAATGAATGAAAGTGCATAACATACAAGCTCCCAAGTGAGCAAGGCTATCACCACAGTTTTGATGAGTTGCAGTGACCTGAATCCCTACAAACGACGTCCAAGTCGGAAAAGGTCAATACTGTTGTATGCTAATTCAATGATTATAAAATTTGGTGGCGATGGATCTCTCGTTTTCATGGCAATATGGCCGCCATTAAATGGTCAACTGTTACTCTCTTTGTTTACATGGGTTTCACAGGTTAGGGGGAAACAGTGATACTCAGTACACAATTAATTGACACAACCACCTTCCACTGAAATACATTTCATAGCTGCTTCCATTTAGCGGCGGTCTTAGGCTGTGGGACTGGTTATACTATATACCCCACTACTACAACATAATGGCTGGGTTGACAACACCTATCATGGGGAAAGTGGTTTGTGTTGTACATAGAAAGGGGCAGCAATTACTTAAAATCATTGCCATAAATAAAAAACTTGGCTTTTTGCCCGTAGAATACGTCTTCTTTCAATTTTTCAACATCTGAAAAACGTTACACTGTAAAAAACGTGTATATCAGTTGAACAATTTTCTTTTTGTTTTACTTTTCAGACACGTTTTAAACTTAACACATGTTTAAAAATTGGACACCCTCTGTTTAACTATTTTCACACAGGATATTGAGGAATTGGACAAGTGTGTTCGGCAATTAAATATGTTTACAAAATGGGACTGGAAAAGAGAAATATTCCCAAATGCTATTATAGGAGAGGAATGTTGCTGGTTCCATTTTTTAAACGTGCACAAGAAGAGTGTAAAGAAACGAAATTATAATTTACAATTGCTTTTACACTTCCAGTTTATTTTAAAAGCGCAGTGCCCTCTTTCTCTTTCTTTAATAAGTAATCTCTCCCACATTTTCCAATCTATCTGAGTGTCTCCACTTTAAAGTGATTAGTCCCACTCTTAAGAGATGAATTACAGTGCCATTCCTCGAGTATTTAGTCTCCTTCTTGTGTTCACATTGCAGGACGGTTTTTAAATACTATGGTCGTCAGATATCCTTCACGCGTTTAATCATTAAGCCATTGTAAATAGACGCTGTTCTAAATAACACTTAAGTCAACTGACCGCATCTTTTGGGATGGACAATGCGTGACTGTTCTCTTGCTAGAAGTATACAAACATAATTATTATAAATGGAAAGTTCAAGTATGTGACCCTAGTGTTCCTATTAATGGGACAGAATACGTAACATTCCTTGGAAATAATGATGTCTCTGAAGCCATTCTAATAGTAAGTCCACGTTAATTTGAATTATAACTATTTTGTCTGTGAGAAAACTGATTTCTTGCCTGGAAAGTAAAGCCATATATTTGTCAAATCATCTTATTCGCATATAGACGTTATTTTCAATTATTTTGTTGTTATGGTAACATCTTTTTGAGTTTGCATGTGGAAAGTACGACCATAACTAAAAGTGCATACTCAGGTTATTCTACAGACACGAACTTTACAATTAGTGACGTAAACGTAACTCAAAATCTTTGGCATATAAGTTGGTCTAGGGTAAATGAACCCCTCGATGAACTTTTCTTCTTCCAACCTTCAAATTGAAAAAGATTCAATAAGTCTCTGCAGGTGGATCTTTTCGGAAAAGTACACTTAAACAGTGCAGTGTATTAAGTTGTATGATATTGTGTCTAGAATTTCTTTGTCTAGAATTTTTTATTGTGTCTACATTCTCTTTAAAGGCAATAGGCAGTCGCCCCAAAACTTTCTTTGAAAAATCAGCAAACTCTTACAAATCTCCTCTTATTGCATTAAAAGCACCTCTGAAGTGTTTTGAACATAACTATAACAAGAATAGGTAAAGCAAGGAGAAATTCTCTTCGAATTTCACAATTCACTAACAAAAATATTGTCACATGATCGAAATAGGCCAAACATGAACCAGAGTGACAGGGCACACTCACTCTGATTGGGGTGACTGCCTACTGCCCTAAGCAGGTATGCCCGATCGATATGGTCTTAAATCATAGTCATTTTTACACACCGTAGACGTCAGCAGGAAGGGGACAGGGGAAAATACCCCCTACATTTGAAAGTGGGGGAAATATCACATTATTTGACCTCTTTCCCACTTTTTCCAGAATCCCAACTGAAACAGTACACTCCATATAGCTTACAATACTGACGATTCAATGAATCAAACTCAAAAATGTGTGAAACGGCTATTTGATGGATTACGAAATGCCTCATGTTACACCAGAGATCACATGAGATCCAAATTTCAAGGACATTGCGATTTTCGCTGGAATTGTTTCGTTCAAGGGCATGCTCCCCCATTTTTGAGAAGTTGTACGCCCTTGGTTAAAACACCCACCTACTTGCATCCCCTCGCCTCCAACTTCCAAACCATGGGCAAGTGGCTGCTCTAGTCGAATTCTTGATCGTTTTTTACCTACGTCAGATGCTGTAGTGAATATTCCCTAGCATTGCTAAACCCATCCGCCTAATTCCTTTTTCGGAGAAAATCCAGGTTGAGCTTCTCCGCCAAAAACACGGATATCAGAAGAGAGTATATATACTACATGTAACATGAGATAAAACGAAAGTCACCCAGTAGATGAATCGTAATCCACTCTAGTCACACCTCACGACGTTTTGTACAAGTCTTGTCACCTCTGCCGTAAACATCGGATACTTATCATTTATTTACCGCTAGGAGTGAGGGAGACGCTTTGAAGGTAGACCTAACTTTAGTGTCGGACAGATGATTGGTGAACAAAAAGTATCAATTCGATTGTGTGTATACTGTAAATGACATTGTGCAGGTAGGCCTAAGTGATCACGCTGGGATTAACTGGGATATACTGGGATACATATATATATATATATATATATATATATATATATATATATATATATTGCTAACTTGGGATTGAGGGGAAATATTGTATGAAAAAAAAGACCCCTAACAAGGGAAATCGTCTAAAAGGGGAAAAAATCAGGTCGACTTTGCGAAATCACACGCTTTTTATATAGAAATACGTAAACGGATGGTAACGTCCATTTCACCACATGATCTATATGCAATTACTTCAGTGTTGACCAAGTTGCGTACCCGTATCTGTTAACACGTACGGATGGTGGGCCTTTGAAAAGGCGTTGTTGTATATCTGGTTTCCAAAAGGGGAAATATTTTTTAATGTATTTTATTGTTTCCCTTTTCGCCCTAACGAAACCGCGATATACTGATTTACCCGTACAGTAGAGGAATTAGCGTTATATATATATATATATATATATATACAGGTCAAAAAAGAAGTAGTAAATAGTGCTAAATGTTTGTGAAAAAGTCCACGACGTTTCAGGTATAAACCCTTCATCAGCAGGGTAGCCAGGCGAAAACGGTCTCATCATGAAACTTGGAACCCTGTCCCCACATGGTCTGAACGTTAGACTTGAACTTCTATGAATCAGCAATTCCTGCATTGTTGTTACCTGTGTTAACCACTTAACACTGTCTGTTTCAGGCTAGCTGGTTTACCGTACCCAATTTTATTTTGTGTTTTCTAATTTGTACGTTTTGCTGTGTCAACAATCAGTTGCATTTTTGCCACCTGATGAAGGGTTGAAACCCGAAATGTTGTGGACTTTTCACAAACATTTAGCACTTTTTACTACTTCTTTTTTTTTTGACCTACTTACTTCATAAGTGCTACGCAATACTTTAATCCCATATATATATATATATATATATATATATATTGCTGTTTTTCCATCTTTTTTTGCTGGATTTTGACTTCCACCATTTTTTCATATATATATATATATATATATATATATATATATATATATATATATATATATATATATATATAGGTTAAATATACACACATATATATATTTATATATATATATATATAGGATATATACCTATATGAATGATAAGTAGAAATCACTACAAAAGTGACAATATCAGAGCATAGATACGGTAACAAAACGGCGTATATTTTGAGTACTGTCATCTTTGTGGTGTTTCCTGCTTATCATTATGTGTTATTATATGTTGCATGGAGCATATGTGGATTTTGTCATATAACATATATATATATATATGTGTGTGTGTGTGTGTGTGTGTGTGTAGATGTGTATATATGTGTATATGTTATTTATAGATGTATATATATATATATATACATATACATACGTTAGTTATACAGAGTTGGTTTCTAGTTTCAAATCTTGTTAAAAAATACTTTATTGTGATTTGCACCATCTGTCTCCTTTTCTGATCAAAATACTTAGGGATTTTGTCTAGCTTAAATAGTTGCACGTAATCTCTGAATTAACGTAGCCTAATGTACGTTTCTTCGCAAATACCAGTAACTGTGTCCAACTACCATACGTTTTCTGTAGAAGTTGTAGTTAAGTGATGGCAAAGTAAACTATGCAGACAAAAAGACTAGGCAATACAGCACATGGTACTAGTACTATAAGCAGTCATTCATTGCAGATGGAGACAAACAAACCTCCTTGTGAATGATTATTTACTCAGTCCTGTCAACAGGTAGTTTAAGGTTAGTTTATTACCATGCGATGGGTTAGTTCTGCTTTCAGGATAGTCCGATATTTGAACAAGACAATGTAAGATACTTTTAACAAAATGGTAGAGAAATTACGTATGTGCAAAATCCCATACTTTGCCGGCTACACTCTGAAAGACGTTTGCAGTGATACTTAAGGATACGTTTGCCACATACCCATGTTAGTGAGAAATGCTGTGTCTAAATATTCGGCCTTAGGAGATAGGCCTGCCTAGTTTGATTTTATTGCATTTCCTGAATAAAACGGGTTCGCTGAATCCAAAAATGCAGGGTTTCATTTTTCCTTCATGATCAAGGTCGCAATTTTGGTTTTCAAAATTGCCGCCATTTTTTTACAGAAAATGACCATAACTTTCTTCTAGGAGCTATGGTCATGATTGCAATGGCTAACCCCACGTTTTCTATACCAACTAACCCATTGGTCACATCGCCGCTAAGGCGTAATGGCGGCCATGTTGAATTTAAAGATGGCCGCCATTTTTTTTTAAGATCGCCCTGAAAATAGTAATGTAAGGATTATTCTCCGTATTATTATTATTAAATACTGTAACGACTCATTTGCAGCCATCTGACTTTCTCCGCCATCTTGGTTGTACTGAACTCCAAAACAACTGTTCTGAAAAATAAGTTTGAATCATTTGCTTCAATATACGGCCAAACATGAAGAGCAACTGTCACAAACATATTTTTAAGGATTATTTCTCTATTATTATGATATATTGTAATTTTATCATTGGCGGCCATTTTGTTATTTCCGCCATACTGGTTGACCCGAATACTGAGAAAAATATATTGAAAAATATCTTTCGAATATTGTCAACAGAATATGGACAGAAGTTAGGTTAATACTATGCCATAAGTATTTTAATGATTATTTTTCATCTTATTATAATAAATTAATATAATTATTGCATTGGTGGCCATTTTGCTTTTTCCTCCACTTTCTTTGACTTGAATTCAAAAAAACTGTTCTGAAAATAATTATGGATTATTTATCATAAAAGATGGTCAGATATTAAGGAAAATTGTGCCAAAAGTATTTTGGGGTTATTTTTCATATTATAATTTTGCATTGCGATCTTTATATTGGCGGCCATTTTGTTGTTTCCGCCATCTTGGTTAGGCTGAGGTCCTGCATAAAATATCAGAAACCATGCTTTGGATTTTGTTTACAATCTCTTATCAAAATATTTAGGCTATTCAATCGAAATAAATTTTAAATGATTATTTACTGTGATTTTTTTTTTGTTTTTGTATTTATTTGAAATTATTTACTTATTTTCCACGGGGAATTTTTACTGTATTGTTTTTACTCTTTCAGTGCTTTTCTCTCATATTGGTTGGCAAGTACTATTGTGAAAAGGATTGTTAAGTCCAGTTTTAACTATAAAATATTAATTGACATCATTATGAATTGGGATTGTAGAAATTTTCATTGTTTTTAGACAATTTTTGGAAATATTTCGTCCATTGTGGCGGCCATTTTGCGTTTCCGCCATCTTGATTGACCTAAACCCCGCCAAAACGTTCCCAAAATCTAATTTTGGAATGTTTTATCAAAAAATATGATCAAATGCTAAGAATAGATGCCCCAAAAAAAATTATTAGGAATATTTTCTTTATCATTTTTATTTAATACAAAATATTCATAATTTTGCCGGAATTTTTCTTTTGGCAGCCATTTTGAATGAGTGAGACCCAACACATATTCACTGTTGCCACTTGATTTCGTGTTTAGGGGACCATAGGAATTCCAAAAATATTTAATGGGGGAGTTGTGGGGGTAGGTGCCCGAAAAGTGCCTATCTCCCACGACCTACTATTTTCAGGGCGATCTTAACAAAAAATGGCGGCCATCTTGAAATTCAACATGCCATTACGCCTTAGCGGCGATGTGACCAATCGGTTAGTTGGTATAGCCATAGCTCCTAGAAGAAGAAAGTTGTGGTCATTTTTCTGTAAAAAAAAAGACGGCCATTTTGAAATTCAAATCATGACGGAAAAAATGGAACCCTGCATTATTGGATTCAGCGTAACCGAATTATCCAGAAAATGCAATAAAATCAAACTAGGAAGGCCTGTCTCGCAAAATGACACCGGGTTCCTGACTACGTGTTGGATGAAAAACTATCCAACATGGGTATTTTTATCCCTGGTTGCGTAGTTTGTTAACCAACTTGTAAAAATTTTACCCAGCGATTGAGCACGTGAAGTGTTGGGTGAGCAAATATGTACAAACCGAAATACCTGAACCAGTGGTGTAGGAACAAGAGCTGCATGCAACCTTGAAATAGCACGTACAATCCAGAATTCGGGGCAAAACCTATTGCTGAGGATGATTATTGGAGCACATCGGAAAATTTGCTTGGGTAATAAAGGTTTCGGCTCAGCCCCCACCCACTCCCGAGTAATGTCCCCTGTGCTTGTATCGGGGAGAGAGAGACGAAATGAAACCCTTTCAGCATCGAATACCTGGTAAACAATCGGGACATGTGGATATCGGATTATCGGTGATTACGAAGGGGCTGGACTGGATCATGTCAAAGTTTCGTTTTTTCCTCGACACTTCTTGTGCACCTTCAACCAAATTTACGTCCAGTGATTAAACTACAACAACGCATCGGCTCGCGACAGTGTGGTCTGCTGCTTGGAACATTTCAACTGTTGAAGGTGTTCAAGAATCAGGACAGTTCTTTTAGAGACTCATCTGTCGTGTAAATTCCCTTGTTACTGCCTGCATACGTACAGGCCCCACCTTTAGAAGATCGTACATTTGTCTATGAACATCGTAATACAAACGTTTGAAGATTTGTTGGGAAGATAAAATCTCGCAGCTACATCTTTCATACGTGTTGGACGTTGTTCGAATTTGTTTGGAAAGCAGTCTATACGATCATACATTTGCCCATGGGCATCTTCATACGATTGTATGATACTGTTTAAACCAGGGGTCGGCAAACTAGGGGTCGCGAAAATATTTCGGAGGGTCGCGCAAAGGATCCAGGAGCGAAAAATAATTGTCACATTTCTCATTAAAAATAAGCAATGGGAGCGATTCTTATCTAAGAACCAGTGATCTGCTTTATTAACACTGCATAACCAAGTAAAATCAAACTCCTTTCACTAACCCGTCAATTTGAGGGCCACCAAGATTCCGGAGTCGAAAATTGGGGCCACCAAACAAAAAAGTTTGGAGACCCCTGGTTTAAACAAATGTATCACTGTGAAAGGGGCTTTACAGCCCAATGGTATCTCATGTCCCTTACGGTGACGTGGTTAATTTTGCCAATCAAATGACGCTGAACACAGAATTGGTTGGAATAGTTGAAAAGATCGTGGCAAAATGTACTTAAAAATATCTCAAAAGGTTCCATTAATTTTGGAAGGTTAACTAATTAATTTTTCTAATGAGCAGTATTTATTAGTAATTAAGTTAGCAAATTGTTAGAAAGATTTGTAAGTGATATTCTATATACTTTCACTTTCTTTAATCCAATTTATGACATGTAGCTCGGCAACGGAAAAATGTGCCGGAAACGTTTTGCAAGACTTGTTCTTTGTTTAGTGTAGCATTCACACGGTTAGAGGCAAGGTAGGAAAGTGAGGGGGCGAAGTAGCTTCCATGGGGGATATCTTCTTAGGGGAGGCGAACCGTACTAAAATGCATTAAGGCAATGATGATTTGAACTTTCTAGGGGACGAAAAAGTTTTCCAGGGGGCGCCACCTCCCCTAACCCCCACCCGACTATGGGCTTGCACACGGTGTGAGCAGTTATAGAATCGAATCCATCAACCCAGAAAGTTGACATAAAAGCGTCTCATAAAATACACCATTAAGTGCAGCTGCTAATATTTTCATCATGATATTGCTCTTATAGACGTATCTGAAGATTCTCATTTCATATTTATGAGAATATTGCGAGGATGGCTTCAATTGTAATAGATTTTCAAGCCTACGTTCTTGTTTTTTTTTTCTGGTATGCAGGGTATATCGTTGACTAAACGGTGGCACTTTCGTACAAGTGGAACAAATTAAGCGTATGAATGCAGTGCGTCTGCTATTCATGCTAAGGTGGTGCCTAATTACGTGACTCTGCCCGGGTTTCGCTTGCAGCAGGCGCGTAGCCAAGGGGGGAGGCGAAGGAACAGCCGCCCCCTTGAGCATATTTTTGTATTTTTTTAATGATTTTTTTATGATATCGCTAGTAAATCAAAAGAAAAAATGTTCAGATGCAACTTATTACAAGACCTGAAAAGTGCCATTTTCGGCGATCTGGGAGGCATTTTCGGCCGAAATTTTCTTGTACCCTATGGTGGCGCTACACTTAGATAGTTTGCCTACAGACTTCGCCCCCTCCTTGGCAAATACCTGGCTATGCGCCTGTCTTGCGGAAGAGTACATAGAAGCAGGAAGCTGCCTCTAGTGGCAGCTCCCTAATGGAAGCTTCCTTTCCTTGGTAGGCTGCCAACGGCACAAAAAATGATGGAAAATAGGTTTCTTTGCGACATATTTCTCAACTTACGGTCGAAGTTTCTATTCACAGAAGAGTGAAGGCATTAGGACGATATAGACAAAGACAGGGTTAACAATGTTACCGGGTAGGAATATCTGCCCTCGCCGTCACTGCAAATTCACCAGTAACCTCCTACATCACGGCGTCGAGCTGATCGGACGAATCTTATATACCGCAATAGTCCATTAGTACATTTTTTATGGAAATAACGTCAATCGTCCATACCGACCGATCGGAAAGGATTCAAGATTGTGATTTTGCCACACTAATAATTAAAACATTCACACACACAGGGGCGGATCTAGGGGGGGGGCCGACACGGCCCCCGCCCTTTTTGAAAATGCCAAAAAAAAATAAATAAATAAATAAAAGAGAAAAAAGAGAGAAAACGGAAAGGAGAAGAGCTAGAGAGAAGGACAGAGAGTGGAGTGATAGAGAATGAAGCTGCAATTAGCAACCCCGAAGCATGGGAGTCATAGCGCACAGCAGATCAGTTTGAACGTTGATTGGGACGTTCACACGCATGCTATCTTACTACACATGATTAGATACAATCAA
The DNA here is from genome assembly GCA_029531755.1 of Holothuria leucospilota. Lineage (NCBI taxonomy): Eukaryota > Metazoa > Echinodermata > Holothuroidea > Aspidochirotida > Holothuriidae > Holothuria > Holothuria leucospilota. The sequence continues at coordinate 37,819,963 of CM055964.1, forward strand.
TACGATACAATACCGATACAATACCATCAGCTAATCGAAAAATACCTTACGAGACAGTGCGCATCAGTTGGGATGGGCTGCTATCAAGCCTGGCAAGTGCCATTTCCGGCCATCTGGGATGAATTAAAACTTCAAATGGGATGGCTTGAAACGCTCCGCGCCAACCTATGGTGGCGCTCCGCTTAGATAGTAAACGCAGTGGCGTACACTGGGGGGCGGCCATTGGGCCATGCACTCCCCATTAATGCCGATTTTTTTTTTCTTTATTTCCTAAAATACGTAAATTTTTTAACACAAATTTTACTTCAAAAGGTAGCATATGTGGCACCAGATTGCATGTAAAGACACCTAATTTTTCAAAAATTTTCAAATGGCAGGGGCACACCCCCTCCCCTTAGACCCCTCCCCCAGGCCGGCGATCACACAACACACTGTATGTCCCCGTGATAGAAACCCTGGGTACGCCACTGAGTAGAACGGGATTCAAACGTGCAACCCTTGGACTAAAAGTCACACCAGCTGAGGTAATCCTTCCTCACAGAAATGTGTGATAAAATAAAATCAAACTTTACATTTTGTTCACAAAAATTGATCTTCTTGATGGCTGCTATCAAGCCTGACAAGTGCTATTTCCGGTGATCTGGGAGGTCTATTTTGTCAAAAATTTTCTTGTACGCTCCGCCAACCGATGGTGGCGCTCCGCTTAGATGGTATAGTGCCCTCAATCACAGGTCAAACAACTTCGCCCCCCCTTTTCAGAAATCCTGGATCCGCCCCTGCACACAGACAGACAAATAGTCTATATATGGACAGATGGACAGCTAGATATAATATATATATATATATATATATATATATATATATATATATATATACAAATATATATATATATATATATTATATATATATATATATATATATATATATATATATATATATATATATATATATATTTTATATAACGCTAATTCCCACCTTAAGGGGAAATTGTTATATCTGCTTGTACATAGGGCGAAAAAATGATAATAAAATACATAAGAAAAATAATTCGCCCCTAACGTCTAAAAATATAATTAACGTTATTTCAATGGCCAGCCATCCGTTCGTGTTAACAGCTAGGTGTCCGTAAATTTGACAACTTTGAAGTAATGGCATCTAGTTTGTAAATCTAAGAGGGCGCCCTTGTGAGTTTACGTATTCCTATAGAAAAAGTGTGTGGGAAACGTTTAAGGCGAAACTTATACTTCACCCGAAATTTTTTTTTTCCCCTTAAGGTCGACTTTTCAACAACAACTTTCCCCCTAAGTGCCGAATTAGAGAAATATATATATATATATATTATATATATATATATATATATATATATATATATATATATATATATATATATATATATATATATATATAGATAGGCCTAAATACAACCACACAAAACACATGGAGACAGAAAATTCAAAGTTTTGTCACGGGGGCATACCTGCAGAGTTTCATGTCGATTGCTACCGTACGTTAGTTAGAGCCTTAAACTGCAATTTGTCATATTAAAGATTAAACCTTTTGCTATCTGTGCAGGAACTGGGACAATTGGGTGATAGTCCATTTTTAATGAACATGCCCTTAGTATTATTGTATTTTTAATAGCCTTAGTCAAGTTAGTCTTCGCAGACAATACTACCAACATTTGCACGGACTCTTTACCCTGACTTTATTTTTTTCATTTCCGTCTTAACTATTTTGCATTAGCCTACTTAACCTTACATAAATGTTTTTCTTGCAAGGATCGAAACAATAGGGATACTCCCCTCGCTCGACTTTCGGGAAGATATACATATTTTATAAAAGAATAAGTAAAAAAAAAGCTTTAGTGGTTTACCGGGTATTCTTAAATTAAGACTCGATATCTTGACAGATTAATGTTGTTAACGAATTAAACCTCAGTTTAAACGAGCCAGCATGCAATTTTTATCATGTAAAACTACCTAAAATGCAAATTCTCGGCACTAGCCAAACTTGGTGTGAACGACCCTTATTTTCTCGTTCAAATTAATTGTATGACTTTGTAGAAATTTTAGTCAATGAGCAAAAGTAAAAAAGCAATACCCATGGTAAGTGTGAAAGGTAAACTTGTCATCAAAGTGTGAACAAGTAGATTTTAGGAGTAAGATCAAATGCATTTTTTATTTCTTCCAGATGATACATATACTGAAGAAAGTCAGGAAAGCACTAGATTTTTAAGGCAGGGTGACCTGGGTTGAACCATGTCATGAAGATGATATTCTATTTTGAGAAGCTGTCTTTTTAAATATAATACTACATTTTTCATGGCGTTGTATCTATAATCATAACAGGGCAAGGGTCATAGGCGGGATTACGGGGGCAAGGGGCACTTTTTCCCAGACCTTAAAAAAAGTAATTAAAATAATACAAAGTTATCGAAAGGAAGCGAAACCAGAGAATGAGAGAATGTTCAATATATTGGTAAATTTGCAACATAAAACAAAGGAAAAGACTAAAATTAAATACCATAAAAAAAATGACAGAACCAATTCTTCTCGGGGCGCTTCGCACGCACCCGCAATGAAAACTTGTTTTACAGAGGGTGGAGCTAAAAGGTGGGTAGGTATGGGGCAAGTGTTGCTGAAAAATTGGTTTGGTACCTTAAACTTTCTTTCAAAGTATTGGCGTCGGCTCCCCGCCACACTTTTGTGACTTTAAGTCCTGAAATACGGGTTACTGACAGTATTAAATGTAGGCCTAGGTCATTACACGCACAATGATCCTTGCATACACAATTCAGAAACCTACCCGTGTATAGGGAATAGCGGTTCTCAATTCACTTTTCTATGTGCTTCGCGTGAAGTCAATATAAATAGGAGTCACGAACGGATTGCTGTCCTTAGGAAAACGTTTGTGAAATTGCCTCGTCATTACACTTGTAGGATACCTTGACTAAATTACTATTTCCAAAACCCTTGCAACCCCTCCCGCTGTTAACTTTCCTCACCAGCTACCACCATCCTCATCAAGTTGACCGACGGTTACAATCTTAAATTTGCATTCATCATAACAAAAATATTTCGAATTAAACCTGGAAGACGCAAAATTTTCTCTAGAAATGCTCCAGAATGGTCCCAAAAGCCATAATATTTACGAAAAATTCTCAGGGAGTCCTCCGAACTTACAAAGATGTAGCCTCCAATGGCAATTGCTTCCCTGGTATTTTTACTGTGGACGTCCATGGCCATGTCTCCGTGAAAAGTATCATCCATAACATTTCCGTGATTTTGGAAAGTATAATAGACTTGTAACCGTCAAACTTTGATCGTTCTTACATAATTATTCTTTAACGTGAATATTCCAAGCCATCTTATTTTTCACAGTAATAAAGAATTAGAAGGGTTGCTTGTCCCAGAACATCGACAAGAATGAAAAATTAAGATGCACCTTAATAAAGTTAGCTGCAGCTCGTAAACATTTTATACTGCATATGATTATTGCTTAATAAAATAACTAACGACCGGCGATTGAATGTTTGATAGGAGGGATTCGGGACAAACCACACTTAGAGTGCGAAATGGTGAAAGCAAACTGATGGCATATCAGCAACGATTAGATATGTTTGACAACACCGTAAATTAATTCAAAAAATAAATTCATGGGAAGCATTTTAATTCCACCGTGGTGATAGCAAGATGTTTTCCATTTCAAAAGTTTTCATGCAATTGTTTTCGTGCAATGGTGTTTTCATATGGTAATTGTAATTCAAGATTTTATTATGATGTATAACAATATCTTTCAGTTTTTAATGACGACATTTTACTGAACTTAAGGCTAACATCTTTAACAACAAGTCCTTGAAAATTCAGTACTATTATTTTTAACAGTACCGTACGGCGAGAACAATTCCTTGTAGATTCGACTTACGATGACAAAGGAGAACGTTGTACAGAAAGGAACACATTTTATATCTTACTTTCCTTTTATCTAATATTTCGGTAAAATGACGAAGGCCCCTTGAATGTCATCTGTTCCAAATTGTTAGATCGATATAAATCAGCGGCTTTATATTCTAAAAATTACTTTTCTCCAACCTCACCAAAGACTAGTGCACTTTAAAGTAAGAATCATGCGTTTTTGCAATTATTGAACAAATTAGGTATCAAACAACAAATCTTGCCCAATTACGGACAGAGCTTTGCAATAAATAAAAAGACCAAGACTATCAATACTTATAAGAACTCAAAAATTTAACTTGAGTTGTAGAAATGCCTCTAAATTTCGCCACGTTTTCATTCTTTGAATCATTAGAGTACACGATGGATTTTATAAATATTGTTTGAGTTTTTTCTAGATGGTAATAAATGGAGCAGAACAAGGAAAAAGATAAAAAAATATCCATTAGGGTAAAACCGATGTTAGACATGCAGCACGAATACACGAAAATACTTTCAACAGCTTTTTGATTTTAAGAGAAGTCAAATGCCATTAAGAAATATATGGATATATGAAAGCCTTCTCGCCCTAGATTCCTGTCAGGATTAAAGGAAAGTAGGTTAGATAATAACATCACACTTTGGTCCAAACTTGTACATGTTAAGAATGTACATTTTTAATGACTAAGCGATGGTAATGGAACTCAAATAATACATTTCAAAAAGCCTTTATGGATTTGAACCTTCTTATTGAAAAAATCTTGTCGGAAGCAAGTCACAAAAATTGAAAGAAATGCTGGTCCGTTATGGGAAAAAAGAAAATTAAGCTTGAAATAATTGTATTGGAAAGGGGTGACCATATATCCGGCATTTTTTCTCGGATTGTCCGGCTTTTGGGAAGTCTGTCCTCCAAGTTAGGAGTTACCTAACGCCGGACGCTGATTTGTCCTTATTTTTGAAGATATGCGAGGTCACAATGACAAATCTTGCAAATTCGAAAGAAAAATGTAGTAACGAATATATTCCTTCCTATCACATACGATATTTCGACGTGAGGAAAAGTGCTGATGTCTCAAAATACATTAACGGTAATCATCAGTTACATCCACAGAGGACCGTATTATAATCCTGCATGCGTGGTTTGTTTGATCAGGTAAGGCGTGCGATATGTGGCCTAGTGCGCACATGTCACAATATCTGAGTACACAACGCTGGCGTCCAGCAGTGACCTACAGACCTAGGATAACGACGGTCATGTTCTCATTTGGGGGAATTTGGAAATGGTCACCCTAGAAGCCTAGATATTACGCTTACTTAGTGTGTCACGCCACTAGCAAGGATGTGTTAAAATATCACTGAGAGGGGCATATGGAAAAGCCTTCATTAAAATATCATTTGAACCCTTGCAAGGCTTACAAGGCTTAGGATGTTTTTTTACACAAACTTCCCACTGACAATTACTCAGCCTAGTCTTGTTACATATCGTGGACACAGAAATTTTGATATCATATATTGAACTGAAATGGGTCGTGAATGAAGCCTATCCCTACTCCATCCCCCACACCTCCTTTTTGGAACCACTTTCTTTTTTGAGACGGTCTTAAAGCTGCTGTACAGTGTGTATGCTTATTTTGATGACCAGATGCCAGAAAACACCATAAAGTGTCTAAATTCAAGTTTTTCCGCAGACCCCCCCTCCCCCCGCCATCCAGGTTTCTTACATATGACGCTCTTAGGTGCGAACTTTGCCTTAATTTTACTTTTCAAGGATGTTAAAATATGCAAGCTAGTTTCAAAGTTCTGATTACACATTATGGCCTTGTATGCTCACCAGGGTATGCCCTCAAACAATAAACTAGGTTTGTGACTACACAAGGAGGAGATAAAGACAGTTATGGGAGGAGCTAGAAGTGACTTAGTTGGGAGAATTGAAACTGTCTGGGATGAGAAGATTTACCCTTGAAGTTCTCTATGGAAAGCAAAGTCAAGTACTCGCTCGTACAACAGTTAAGAAAGCAAAATAAGGTAAATAGCCTTAAAATGAAAATATATGTACATGTAGATAATAGTAAAGCGTACAAACGTCAAATTCAGGGAAGCAAGGTGTCATTAAAAGAATGATTGCAAGTGACCTGAATTGCGGTGTCTGTTAGTTTTGATACACGGTAGTCTCAGCTTACTAATGCATTTTTCATATGCTTATATCATGGAGCAGATCATGAAGGCGTTGTTGGAATCATCTCACATGGAATCTCCCTATAGGACGAACTGGTGGACCGATTTATCTGATTACCTGAAAGCTGAGACTTACCAATAAATCTTTCCGCTTTCTTGACAATACTTTCAATGCAACTCAATGCGGTTTTACTCACATTACCATGCACCCTAAGAGATCAAACAGTACCGCCAAGCCCCACCAAATGTATACCATTAAAGAAAATTTCTAAAATCCTAGTACTTTCATTAAAATTCGACAATTTATTAGACAATTTACGAAGGTGTTAGAATCAAGAGTTCAACTTTCTTACCAAAACATGAGCATGGTCCCCCATGATAATTTGTTGTGCAATACAACCCAAAATGTTAATATGAATGGGCAAGTTCAAGGGTTGAGTTACAATTAATATTTCTATAGTCTTAGAAATATTGAGTAAATTTGAATCGCAATAATGAACAAAAGATTACATGTGGCAAAGTTATGCATTTTCATTACCATCATTAATTAAACCCATATAGTAAGTAAAGTATATAGAGTAAAACGAAAAGGTGCTAAAACTGTAACATGGGGGGGCTTCCTCATTTGAAAAAAATATATATCACAAAAACAACAGGCCGTAAACTATACAATTCTCTAACCTGACCTTTTTGTTTAACCGGAATTATAGACATTCACACTGGCGAATCCAGGGTGCAAAACTGGTGAAGAGAAGCTAAAAATTGTAGGTGTATAATTAAGTGGTAGTTTGTCTGTTAGATATCTTGTCGGAATTGCTCAATTTTAGCTCCACTGGAAGACTGGAGCGGCATTGGATTTACGTATCAACATCTACATATTCAGTAAAGGGATATTCAGCTGTCAGGACATGCAGGCGCTGCAGCCCCCCCCCCCCCCGCGAAAAAAATGAAAGGAGAAAAAGAAGAGGAAAGAAAACAAAAAGAAAGGAGAAAGAAAGAAGAGAGCAAATGCTAAACATAATTGGCTAGAAACGCACTCAAAATATATCTTTCTGCATTTCTGCAAGGGTTTGGTAGAGCTTCTAGTTGAACTCATCTCTTGTAAAAATCCATAAAAGTGGTTAGCGACAAGAGGAGGGCTAAAATGTGCGTAAGGCAGGTGAATGGCTTAGCAATGATGCTATAGTTTACAGATCTATGGAAGTGAACATAATATGCGCTAGAAGCACGGCTAGCTGCATTGAACTGTAGGAACAAATTTATGTTTAAGAGGGAAACTTCTGAAACCTAGAGGATTGAGATGCCAAATTTTCGCCATAGAGGCCTTCTACAAAGATTAAAGACTCCGGGCTGGCAAGGTGACGTGTTATTGTGGGCAGTGGCGACGGCACTGGGGCATGGAAGACACGTGTCCCCTCCAGTCGATTTCCGAACATTTCCCAATTTTGTAAAAGGTTCTCAAACAAAAGGCGTTTAAGCTATTTATTTTAGCAGCGGGTAGGGAGGGGTGTGTTTGGACTGAGTGATGGCTTAATTTTAATCATTTTCTATCAGTAATCACTTGAAAAGTATCAAAATTTTCGCAAATTCTTCGCAATCTTTCACAATTTTTGGGAGCGCTCTTTTAGCCTTATTGCTGTGCTTATTATCAATACGGTCTCAAAGATGTTTACATTATTCATTAGTTACGCTAAGCCAATCGTTCGTGTGCATAGACGTGATTACCGACATAGGCGTAGGAAGCTTTTCGAGACGGGAGGGGGGTGGGCTGAACCTTGTTTCGGATCGCCGTCCTGGGGGAGGGGTCTAACGGGAGGGGTGTCTCCCTCCCCTTCGGGATATTTTTGGGTATCTGAGGGTCCTCAGATGCAACATTTTGGATAAACTTTAAGGAAAATTACTGCAAATTTTTGACATTTCTTACAGAAGAGACAAATAAGGGGTTTTTGCCCTTGGATCATGGGGCGGAAGCATACCCCACATTTTTGACTGGGGCTAAGCCCCCAGCCCCACCCCCCGCTTCCTACGCCCTTGATTACCAAGGAGCAAAGCTTGAAAGAATGTAAAGTAAGGGGTTTCTTCTCGCCATCCGCTACTCCTGAGAAGAAATACGGTATTTTATGAAAACTGAAATCTTCAACGAATTACCAGGTAGCAGACCTGCATTGCAGGCGCATTTGTGGGGGGGGGGGGATTAATAGTGTCTCTGTGAAAAGTCTGCGTGCAACTAGTTTGTCATAAAAATGATTTTAATGCAAAATTTTGGGCGTATTCCTCATGGTTGGAGCTCAGTATTTTATGACCATAAGTAGGGCAATAACATCCCATAATTCTGGCCAAAACAAATTTCCGAAAATAAGAGGTGCTTTTCCAAACTCTGCAGGGACCGTGAATCATAGAGCAATGCAACATCATGAGTACCCTATGACAGCTCCTGTCAGGTCTGTATCGTTATGTGAAAGATTAGAAGCATGGATTTGTCGTTAGACATTTTGTAAAGCATTTTCACAGCGTGCTACACGGACACCAATTATGGGTAGATGGTTAATATTGTATTATTACATGTACATATTTCTATATCCACGACCCCTTGTTATTCCTGCTCTCTTCTCCCCCCATTGCACGCTGATCGTCAGAATCCCATTGCTCACTTTTTGGTATCGCCATTCTATAATTACCCCTGAGCTTCCCAATGCCGGTTTCGTGGAAGCAGCCTTGGAGGGATCCCATGCCACAGACGAAAAAATTACTAAATAATGAGCCTGAGAGGTTCTAAAAATGTTATATTCAAAGATGCCAAAGGTAGCACCAGTTTGCATCTAAGCACCTTACATAAACTAAAAATTCTAAAGGAGGATGTAACCCTCTTCACCCCTTATACCCAACCCATAATAAGAACGATTCACTAAATCATGAAAATTTTTCAACATATGATCAGTTCGAAACTATGCCAGAGATAGCACAATTTTGCTTCTAAGCTACCTTAACTGAACAAAAAATTCTCCCCTCCTCCAGGACGGCACATCTGCACGAGGTGACAAAGGAAGGAATCGCGCCGTTTGCAAACTATCCAAGGCACGCATATGCACGCTTCACGCCGACTCTCTGAGTTTATGTGGGGTGGGATTACGACATCGTCGGTGGTGCCTAAATAATCACCGACCCCTGTCTGATCGTGCGGACTACCGGTACTGTGCTGTTCCCCAATAGCAAATCTCTTGCTAAAAATACGCAAGCGACAAACAGTGACGCCAACACGTATTAGCAGGAAAGCGAGTGCACAGCAAACGACTTCCAATCTTTCGTTTAAAATGATGCAAAAGAAGTTTTAAACGAAAGATTTCTACTGGAGGTGGGATGAAATGCCTATTGACGTATTTTAATTATTTTCCGTTACAACTCTTTCACAGCTTACCCCATACCAGACCAACCCTACAAAGAAAGTAAAACACTCATTATGGCAAAAATCATTTCTAAATTAACTAAAATGTACATATCGCGCTTAATGCTAGGGTCTAAATTTTGAAATAACTTCAGATTCGCCCTGAACCTCACCAGGTGCCCTTAAAGTAACCTGTACTGAGCCAATAACATCAAAGTTCATAAAATATGAAATGATATAAAATCTCCTTAGCAGAGTATTAAACTGGAGCCGATTCTAAGCTCTTAACATGCAAGATTTCTAGAGCTTCTGGGGGCTTCGCCCCTGGACCCTCCTAGCGCGGGTTCCTGGACCCCACTCGTGCAAACTCGCGCTTCGCACTTGCGGTGCACCTTCGATGCTCTTGAGACTTCCCATCGCCCCCCTCGAAATTTGGATCCGCGCCTGCGTACATGTAGGCCTACTCTTTGCATACCCATATTCTACCTAGGGACCGAGCACATTTGCCCTCAACAAACCCACGTCCATATGAATTATTATATGCAGATAAAGTAATTGAAAGAAGAAAAAATAATAACATGAACAAAAATTGAGAGTAAAAGCGCTGCAAATGTCTTACCCCAGCAAGAATCGAACCTAGCCTTTCAGGACATCTTCGCCGAAGGTGGGAAATGGAGGACTTCTGACCACTTCACTAAGGCCTTTAAATAATCTTAAACGCACCACGGTTTTCACATGTGCCTTTAAAGGGCAACTTCTCATCCCAGACAGTTCCTGTTCTCCCAACTAAGTCACTTCTAGCCCCTCCCATAACCGTCTTTACCATCTCTTTGTGCAGACACAAACCTAGTTTATTGCTTGAGGGCATATCCTGGTGAGCATACAAGACCCTAATGTGTAATCAGAACACTCCTTGTGCATGCTGTGTAATGTGAGCTACTCTGTGTTTTTTTTTTTAATTTGATGTCAATCAAAGAGCAATCACCGAGAATTTGCTTTCCCCCCAAGTAACAATGTAGTTTTTGGTGAGGAGTCATGGTATGTCTTTAATGAAGTGATAAAATTTAGTATGGTTAATTAATGTACCAGGGTCATGCTTATGAAATGGTAAAATTTGTTCTCTCTTATTTGGAATCCTACCAAAGTTTAGCCCCTCGCTTTTTAGGTCACGAAAAATTGCAATTTCGAGGGACGACCACTGCATATGATAAACAACGCAGATGCTGGCCTCACAGTGGCTAATATACAACGGTAGCAAAACACTGACATAATATATGTTGTTTGAAGCAGTGAGCTCTGACACGTTACACGGTATAGACCTTTAATATATGCCTACTCGCAAATCGAAAAGTTTGTTGCATCTTGCTGAACTCTATATACTTTTCGCTGTGTGCACTAACAGATCACACCTCATAACGCTATACAGTGCTAATAAAAGAACCTTAATTTATATTGCTATAACTAAGTTTCGTAACGTGTCTGCTTAACCGATAAAATAATATTATTAGAAAAATTACAAGCTCTTTCATTTTCAAATATTCTTTTCATTCTTAAACTGCTAGATTTCGGCATCAAGTAGTAAAATGGTCACAGTAACTCGCAGTACTCAGAACTATCAACCTTCTTGGATAAACTTTGTGAGTGTAAGCTATTCTATTCTTGACACATGCTACTGTTTTTATGCTTATCGAGCAAGAGCGCCAACAGCTTCTCAAAAGAGGGGACCTTGCCCAGCACTATTTCAACAGAGGATAGGGAAACCCTAGAAGTTAGGGATCCGGGGCTTACTTAAAGGTCAAATGTAAAAAATTGGAGGTTTGATGAACTGTTGTGTAACCTGAGACATTTTGCCACGATTTTAATCCATTAAATGGAAGTTTCCAAAATTTTCGTATTTGATTTCATTGAATCCGAGCTATATTGCGAGTTGTGGAACCAAGCGCGTGTATTTCGTTAGGGTTCTGAAAAGTGCGTGTGGGGGCTCTCCACTTTCAAAAGTGGGGGACGTACCCCGTCCCTACCTGTTGACGCCCATGTTATCGAGTTGTTTAGTCTTTTGAAGAATTCGACGAATACAAAGTGAATAGTAGTTTATGTTTCACCAACTATCTTCTATAATGATTATTTTGATTGGTTGGATAGATTTCGGGCCAAACTGTCTGACTTTTGATATGTTTTAGCCACTATAACTTTACGGGGGAGATTCCAATCTTATTTATTTGGATTCGATCTGTATTTTTAATTAAATTCTGAAAACAGTAAACATTAAAAAGTAAGAACCTTTATGATCAAACGTTATTGTATACAAAATAATTATAAACCTTGAAGGAAACCGTGTTTTAACTATCACCGTAAATCACCATTAAACAGCATATATACCACAATGGTATCGTCCAATGAACATGTCACACTTTCATGCAACAATGATGTGTAACTTAAAAGGGAAAATGCAGTTCCCTCCCCCTCCCCCCCCCCCATTTGAATTGGTGTATCCCGTCATCCTAATCCAGGAATGGCTCCTATTAATCATGTGACAATTTCTTTGTTACTTATTTGTTAAATTCATGAAGAATAACCCCTAGGTTTACCTTCAGTGTTGTTAAACAGAAACATGAGGAAAGATACATGTGAACAAAATAAGAGGAGATCTGTAAGAATTACCAGAACTTCGGAAATAAAACTTGGGACCTCTCCCTTTAAGGAATGGAAGTTGTTGCCGCTAAACACCTTCGGATAGGATAACCTAGTTTGGTAAGTGCTAATCCTGAGCGAAATCCTATTTCTACGGTTTGTATCATTCAGTCTTAACATTCTTTCTTTAAATGTATACATGACTTCCTATGGAACTAGTTACTGTCATTTTCACGTTCTTATCCACAGGTAAGTTACTCTAAGGAGAGACTGACAACTGCGCTTGAAACAACATTCTACGAAAACGATAAGAGGAGGCTTGAGAGCACCAGTTAACATTTTAACTGTCGTTATAGAGAAAGTAACGCAGATTCTTTTCTTCTCATAGTTTCCAGTCCCTTATTTTGACATTAAACTTGCATGAGATATAAAATTTGAAAATTAAACTATAAAGTATTGTATTACAACTATAAGCTAGGATAGTACTCGAAAAATCATGAAAGACTTAAAGACTATTGCAAGTCTGAATCACGACAGATACACTTCGCTATTCGCTCGTGAAAACTTAACAGTGAACCCATTTCTGTTCATAACAGTGAACTTTAATATGCACACGTATATTCCCTAACCCATACAAATACGCACGGTTACACATCACGCTGTACATTCGGAAATTTCAAACTCAGAATTGAGTGAAAATCTGCATGCAAGGCTTGAATTATTCGGAGACTAAACTATCGGATAATCGACATATGATATTTTCGATGAAGAAAAGCCTGTTGATTCATACGGTCAATCGTTTTCCGCTCTGTCAACTCTTTAGTAGTGGTAGTATATAGCTTGTTATACCTACTACTTAAAAGAGTAAGAGGACGGATTGTTTTACAGTCGTGCGCCTCTCCATCTCAAATTACAAGTTCATTGGGTTTTTACTCATTCAAGCGCAGAAGTGTATAACTGTCAGGGAAGACTTCATGGTCATACTTAGTACCTTATCCCACAATATTCTCATTTGCCCTGCTCTTTCACGATGTTAAGAAGCAGTCAATATAGCCTTGATGATGTATTTATTGCAGCATATACGGATATTTTTGAACAATCGAGGATAAAAAGTCAATAAAAGGCCGTGACATGCGTGCAAGCAGATGTGATCAGTTTTTAACACTTCAAATGAAATACGCCGTCGTTTTCTCTCAAATTAATCTCTGATCTGAGCGAAAATCGTTGTGCCACTTTGTGTATCGTATTTCCGCTTCCTTAAGTAAGAGTTTAAAGCAAATTAAACAAGAAGATGTATGAATAGACGTGATTCGTGAGAGATTTTTCTCATTATTTAGGACGGGGAAAAGGTAACTCTGCTCATGGATCCAAGTCTAATTCGCAGAAGAGCGAATTGACTAGCCTGTCAGATACCTAGCAAAATGAGGAATAAAATGTTGAGTTATTATCACTGGAGGCGGCCTGCGAGTCTGTCCATGGATGTCATAATGCTAGTATCACTGATGATTCTTCTAGTATTATCATCTGCTTTAATTTAATATTTCTTTCAAATTAGACAACTTTACAGATTTCGCAAAAAGCTTAAAATTGAAGTAGGCTTCATTAAAAAATACTGCTTTCGAATAACATCATCTGAAGTTAACTTTTAATGTGGATCTTAGCTTAAGCGACTTTGCCTTTTAATTTTTAGAACTAAAATTTTTTTTAGGTTATGACATAAATATGTAAAACTCTTCGGATGGAAAGGACACTTGCAATAACCACACCTATATGCTACCCCGCAAAGGATCAGGGTTACCAGTGAACCATGACGAAGAAATACATTTTGAAAAATTCTGAACGGTTCTTCCCACCAATGAGACTTCTAACAATTAACCTTTGCTGTACATCCACGAGTATTCAATTGAAGATACTTGGGCATGGCTTCTCGAGGCCCCGTTGCTAATATCACTTCCTAAAGCGCAATTCGTAATCATTCGGCGATCTCGGTATGGAACTGAAATTTTGTCCGCGCTCCGGTGAGGTGAGAAGCCGTTCAACAGTGTGCTACTGTGTCCCTGCATATGATCCATATATAATAAGGAGGCCTGTTACTACCCGTTTCCATTGCACGCGCGCACAATCTGTCATCGATCTGTCCGAGATGAACAAATTTGTTTTTTTTTTTTTGTTGGTTTTTGTTTTGTTTTGTTTTTTTTATTTTTTCGCCTTGTGAGTCCCATGGGCCAGGTGAAACGTGTGTCTTCGTTGTAATAAACAGATAGCAGACTACAATTGCCTATGGTTTGGTTCCGAAGACAGTGGCTTCTGCCACGAAGAAGGATCAGTGATCGGGGAAGAGATGAAATACCCGAATATGTGCAATAGCACTTTGACTGAGTGACAGAGACTATACAAACGGTGCGAACGGTCGTGACGTGTACATGGCCGGATCCAAGGGGGCGTAGGGGCGTACTCCCCCTATTTTCGGCCAGCAATGGCTTTTGTAACCAGAGTTTTACATCTCCCAGGCCATCTCTTTGTACAGTGCACTTTCTGCAAACGGTTAGACCCCCCTTTCTAATATTCCTGGATCCGGTCCCTGGTGCATGCATGCCATTGAAAAAGGCGTTCGAGGGGGGGGGGCTGAGGTCTATTTTCTGGCAGACAAGCATTCAAATTTCGGACAAAAGTGCTGCAATTCCCCCCCCCCCCTCCACAACATTGACAGACGTCTGTGGAAGTCACAGACACCTTAAAGTATTTGAGAGTTCTATTTCAGGAAGACTGTCGCCTTTTTCAATTTTCTCTCTTCCTTGTACGATTTAACCAAACTAAGAAAAGAGTTATCATCGGAGTCCATCTTGTACTGTAGAATGATCTGATTATGCACAAAGGGTTTGCGCAACTGGATCGCAGAGTATTAACTGAAACGCGGATATGCAGGTGTAGAAAGTGTCTGTTTAACTCGGCGATTAGCACACGCAACGCGGGTCAGTATGAACGATTTGCAATCTGGGCACTGATTACGCTTTCTTGAGTGCGCGGCGACTGAGTTCGGCGAAGTATAAATCACACATAAGGCGGGTTCAGTTTTTCAACCTCGTTAATTTTATCAATACAGCCGATAACAAGTCTTTGTATAGTGGAAGGTTGAAATTACAAGCTTTCTCCCAGCTCTTAAATTAGGGAATGTAAGCTTAATTCCGCGGAGTAGTTTAGGGCAATTCAAGATCAGGCGTCCAGCTGGGCTGATAAAGGACCGAACAACTAGCCTATCGTTGATTTTCTCTAGTATTCAGAGATGAGGAGCGGGAAAGGGTGTTTCAATCACCCAGTCCTGCTTCTGAGATCGAAATTTCAAAAATATCCTCCATCAAATAGACGAGAGTGCATGCCCAGACCCTAGCCTTTTTCCCCCGCAGGCATAGACAGGGCAGACCCGTGTCGTACACCGCGGACTAACATATGTGCCGAGCAACCTGAAGCGGCCGAGGTATTAATCGGATCAAACACAAGCTGTATACAAGCTGTATACATCCACACAAATACATTCCCCAGTTTTGAACCCCTCGTCACCCCAGGAACTGTGCCAACGAAGCAGTGGCGTAGCTACGGGGGCATAAGGGGAACGTGCCACCCCAGGTGCCCCCGTGGAAAATTTTGGAATGCACAGTTCTGTATATAAGCCCTATAGAGAGGGAGAATTCAGAAATTGTTCCCCCCTAGGAAAGGTTCGTGACCCACCAGTGCCCCCTGCTCAAAAAATCCTGGCTACGCCACTGCAACGAAACAATCAAATTCTCGGATGTATAATATCAATTTGTTTGTTACTTAAACCCATACAGCTTGTGTTAGCGTCTCCCACGCAACGAAAATGCGCTCTGTGGAAAACAGTACGGATACGAACTTTCGATCGCTCGTGCTCTGTTGCATAGCAAAATTACAGTGATGTTCATTCAGTTCCATGTTTTACTATGTCTCAGCTTCTGAATGACATAAAAATATATCGATATTATTTGACTTTTACATAGGGACCTGGACAGATTTCGAAGGCATCTTTTTGCATGGCAAGCAATAGCTGTGAACTTTTGACCTACTGCTGTTTGTACAAATAAGCTTGGATCGCCGATGTTCATGCATTGCTAGATTGGTTATCATGTAAACTTTCCAATGGTAACCTTTGTTTTCAAATTTTCAACACTCCCCCATAGGGACCAGGCCAAAATACGTACAAACAGACACAAATATGAATATGCATAAGTCTTGCACCAATGAAAAGACCCCAAGCGATGTGTAAACAACTCGGCCATTACCCGCCACAGACTTCTACACCGTGCGCGCGTTGTACAGTATGTATAGCGAACACGTGCGTGCAGTGGTAAACAAAACATTTGGTCACGCCCACACGACCAATCAAGTGTACGGGATGAGCGTGTGTATGAATTATACATAACCATGACGTCTCAGTCACCCAATCCTCAGTTTAGACAGAAAAGTGTTTTGACAGGAAAGTGTTTTGAACAAATTGACGGTGATGATGATCCTGTCGAAGCCTTCGGGTGAGATCGAAAGACCTTATCGAAGGAGACATGAATCCTTTTCCGTTAGGCTTGATTGCCCTGGTCAATAGATACGGACTTCGATAATTTTCTTTGTCATAAGTTAGAAACATGCACCTAAGTACATAAGTAAAAATGAACTTTACAAACCTTGTCCAGCGATTGAACATTTGGTCCCCATTTTGTAAACACATTTAAACTCTTAAGCATAGTCAGCATTTAAACACTAGGCTACATCATTAATAACTAAACACTAAAGGTTTAACAATTAAACACTTCATCTGTAACAAACAATTAACCACTATAGGCCTATGTTTAGCTATTGAGCACTACATGTGTAGCAATTAAACACTACTTTTAGCAATTAGCACTTATTAAACACTACTGTATATGACTGATATTTAAACACTAAATAAACACTACATGTTTAGTGTTACGAGGCAGTAACCGGTTCCAAGGATTTTAACTCCAATCCTGCTACGCAGTTCAACATACCCGACCCTTTCGGAGGCTTACACAACGCTCTAGAGCTTCCATAACGTTACAGAAGGAACTGATTCTTTCGTAATTCTAATTTTAGAAGTAGATTACTGTTCGTCGATGTATTGTTCGAAAGGAAGCACTAGAATTTTCTTGTGAACTAGAAAGTACTGGAGTGTCTTACCAAGCCTTACTTAAAGAGTATTCCCTACCGAGAACAGATTGAGGGATGGAATTCAATATTGCATTACACAAAGAACCAGACTTAGGCCTATTCACTGTACTGAGAGAGATCGACTTATCGCCGTTATTACGAGCTGCCCATGCATTCGCATAACAACTTGCAACGATAGACCTTATAAAAGAACGTAGCCTAGAGAAATTCTGCCCAAAAGAGGATCCCTGAAGGTCTCAGCGAATACATGCCAGAGACTGAACTTACACTGTCAACGAGATCGCCAGAGGGTTCAGATCAACACCTATATATTTCGAGAACATTGTTCCTACTATAGGTATCGCCGCGTCGTAACCCTATCGTATCAACCAGTCCACAGTAGCGAGAAGCCTAATGTTACAAGTTACAACGGTCACTATTGCCCAGCCAAAGACTAGCGATAAGTACACAGTGTAACTACTGAAATCACAGACCTGGCTTAAAAGTAGTAGATGTTGTAAGATATAAGAAAACGGGGTAAAATAAAAAGTTTTTCAGACTTTACATCTCATCCTTCTGGGCTTTTCTGCTGTTGCTGGTTTGTGTGGTAATTTTAGAGGGCGCCCTGCAATATGACACCTATATCGTGTGGTATAGGCGAATCCGATCAGCGCTTGTGTTTAGTGACTGTAGGCAGCCATTAATGGGGTCCACCAGCCTTAAATCGTCTTCATTTATTTTCTACATGAATTTCAAACCCACATATTCAGTGAAATTGAACGAATCAAGATACAATTTAATGTCCAACCATCCATCATACAGGTAAGCAAGGAAATTGAAAGATTAAAGGTGATAGACCCCAGGTATGGCCGACTGAAATCAGACCATCACTTGCTCTCCGGATTCGTCTATAGTGTGGTATATTATTCGGTGTTACGCAGTCATTCGGTGAATTCGCCATCTTACAGACACTTTGAAATGCTTTCCGTAGACTCGAGTTGTTAAAATAACCGCAAACCACTTCTTTCTTTGACGGATACTAAGAACATTGCGCATATGCGTATATATATATATATATATATATATATATATATATATATATATATATATATATATATATATATATATATATATATATATATATAGATTAAATATGCGTATGCTCAATGTTGGCTTTACACACATTACAGGTTAACGTGTTCCACACGTTACTGTAAATACCATAAATTTCATTCAAAGATAGAATTGCTTCAAGTTACAGCATTTATTGCAGGGCGCCTTCTAAATTACGAAGTGTAAAATTGAGTTTTAGGCTGTGTCAATAGTGAATGGTCATGTTCTATCAGCTGTTCATTCCTTATAAAGAAAATAGAACAAAACAAAGAATAACAAGAGACGACGAGATGTAGGTTGCAATTAAGGAACATTACAAAGTGTATATTCGTGATACACAATGTTGCGCAGCTCTTTAACTTCCTGGATTCCTCCACTGCAACGCAATTGTAAGGACAATTCCACAAACCTACACACGAGTTATAATATTCAGATAATAATAACGTAATATGAATCAACAAGGGATAATGTCATGCGTAAATATGGCTAAATTATGACCTTGATTGTGATTTCCCGCTGCAGTTTTTTGATGTGCTAACAATGGGCACGGTAAAACCGATCAGGCCAAAAAAATCGAGATGCTCGTGGCACAAGCAGCTAATTTCCGACTCATTTGTGTAGAGAACAAATATTTTCCATCTCTTATTTGCAAACCATATTTATCTTACAGTAGACGGGGTCGTCGTGAGGTAATTAGCAGGGTTTTTCACCCTAGTGCGCAACATTACGACTCTCTCAGGATTCGAAATCGTTCAACGGTACCTGTAAAAAAAGTGGCAATATTTTCAGCAAATCGTGCTGATCACCAGAAATTCGCAAGTTTAAGCAGGAAAGAAACACACGAGTCGATTTCCGTGACATTTTCGATTATATTTCTTTCTTTGTCTCCGTAATCTCCAATATTTTGCTTAAGTGCGCAGCATCCCAACCCTCCATGCTATAGATAGGCCTACTTTAATTTGACGCACTTTTCGTTAAAGGGGAATTTTCATCATCCCAGACAGTTCCAATTCTCCCAACTGTGCAACTTCTAGCTCCTCCCATAACTGTATGAAGCTCCTCCTTGTGCAGGGATAAACCTGTTTTATTGTGAGCATACAAAGCTATAAAATGTAATAAAAGCACTCTCTCTGCCTTGTGTGGAATGTGAGCTACTCTGCATCTTTCAAATTTTCAAACTTTGATGTCAATCAAAGAGCAGTCACCAACTGAGAATTTTCATACCCCTACACTAAAAATATACTTTGGGGTAATGACTGTCTGTCTTTAAGTTGAAGATAATTAGCGCAGTCCATTTTCAAACTCCATAGACCTTATACACTGACGTCACGCAAAAAAAGTGAAACACTAGACGCACGACGAAGACTTCGCACGCGCCCGTAGAAGACTACGCGCGTACTCGACCGATGCACAAATCAGCTGTTAAGTCGCGGTCACACTACAACGAATTCGGATCGGATTCCGATCCGATTTTTGTGAGTTTTCATTAAAGTCTTCTCCATCTCTGGTCAGAAAAAGCCCCCAAATTTGCCAACCAGTGTAAATATATGATTTGTCATTTGCATCAGAGGTTTATGAAAATAAAATGTTAACTAATTTTTCTGTGACGTCACACCGACAAACAGCTTTTATCGGACACGCGTAATCTGATAAAAGCTGTCTGTCGATGTGACGTCACGAAATAATTCGTATAAATTTAATTTTCGTAGTCCTGCGATAAAAATCATATAATTACACAGGTTGGAAAATTTTGGGTTCTTTCCGACCCGAAATGGAGAAGATTTTAATAAAAACTCACAAAAATCGGATCTGAATCCGATCCGAATTCGTTGTAGTGTGACCGCGGCTTAAGCATTTGTTGTAAGTTGCAATGATACGCGCCTTCCTTTATAGGGGCGCACTTTCTGTTATGTGATGTCATATGCATATGGTCTCTTTACTGAAACTGTTCAGAATAAATTTGTGAATGTATGCAATTGGTTTGTGTTAATAGGTTATCACTTAATGTCAAGAAGACCACCTCTGTAATATTTAGAACCCCCTTTAAGCCATGATTTCCTACTAATCTCGATCATTTTGAAATCTGTGACATTCAAGCTAGGTTGAAGTAACTCCAAGTTCCTTGGAGTTGTTATTGACCAACATCTCTCATGGAAAGATCATATTCGTTACATCAGCAATAAAGTGCCCAAGGGTGTTGGTATTCTGAGCCGTTTGCGTCATCTTCTACGTAGACATATCCCTCATGCTGCATAGCACACTGATCCTCCGTTACTTACCCTATTGTAATGTTGTCTGGGGCGGTGCTCTAACGACTAGGATAGTTAGCCACTGTTTATTCTTCAAAAGAAATGTATACGTTTTAGCTTCAATAAGCACCGTCTGCATCGTACCACTACTTTATTTGATAAGCTTAAAACTCTTTTCTATTTACAATCTCAATCGTTATTGCACTGGCATGTTTATGTTCAGCTGGGTTCATGACATTTGTCCTCATATCTTTAACAGGCATTATTCACTTCTGTGGGGAAACTCATCCTTATCATACACGCTTCTCGAGTCATATTTCTGTCCCGTTTCTTAGATTTAAGTCTTCCCAACTCAGTATTAGGTACATAGGTGTAAAAGCTTTGAGAACTCTCTCCCTGATAATGTAAGAAAGTGAATACAATCAAATACTTTAAAAAGTAAGCGTAAAGATTACCTCCTTCGTGTACAGCAATCATACATATAGGATACTTTAATTTTCGCTCATTCCGCAGAGTTTCTTGCTTTGTCTTCCTTGTTCTTTTTTTTTTCTATTTTTTCTAATATTTCTGGTGATTACCTCTGTAAGCTTTTCCAAGCTCCCTGCAATCACTCCTCATTCTCTTCCTATTATTTATATATATTTTTTTTCATCAAGTTTTTCATCTATCAAACGGAATGAGACTGAAATAAAGTTTTGAAAACTGAACTGAAGTTACAACTGTTAACGGTCGTATAATCAACACAAACCACGCCTCCTCGAGAAATAATCTCGCATAAGAACGATGCGCAGCGTCATGATTATTTCATATATTGAGAACAGCTCTTCCAAGAACAAAACTTGAATGATAGATGAGATTGTGTGCACGAAGTTGCTTTGCCCTTAGTGAGAGCTATCTTTATATACGGCCCTGGACATATAGTCAATAGAGTGCGCACTCTCCCACTATGCTGTGCCCTAGCCTTGCAAAAGGTAACTCTGTTTGGGCAATTCCTTGCCGGATTGTCGCTTTCGTCGTCAAAATGCAGTAATAGGCTAGCCTTTTGGAAATTAGTTAGTTGCGCCATAGACGGACGAGTCGTGGGCTGCAGCCCCCATTCGGACAGAAAATTTGCTATTTTTGAACAAAAATAGAAACGAAACAATTGCATGCAGTGAACCGACCACAAGGCTCAAAGCAAGACAAGGTAATGAAGGGGGCTGGGTAGTTTGAGATGGGCAAGATTTGTTAAGGCAAAAGTTACGTATGTTTTCCAAACAAAAATCCAGGGGAGAGAACTTTCCTTCCCTCAGTCTTCTTTTTTAGGCTACGCGCCTGCAGACCACTTTGATATGTTCATCAAAATGAACTCACCATTTGGCCGTATGACAGAATGGGCTCTCAGCCAGGGTCGGAAAAATGGTCCTGATGAGGTGAGACCTGCACCCTCACCCGTACTGTAGTTGTATTTATGTGGAGGTCTAAAGAATGTTGTATTTAACAGCAGTGTTGGTCTTCTTTGTTTGTTACTTGAGAAATATTAATTTAGTTGTACTAAACGAAATTGGTATGGACATCTCATGTAAACGATAGGATTCGCAGGTAACACGGAATGTGCCCCACCCCTGACTAGCCATGCTGTGGTCCAGCCGTGTAACGGTACCATTGAGAACTAGGTAGGTGACAAAGAGGCAACATGAAGGAAGTACAAAAATGGCGAACAGCATTGAAGTGTGACAACGAGTATGTGTTCCAGTTGGAGATAATTCTTGGCTAGCTTTAACCTTTAGAGAAAAATGTTGGTTAGCAAAGAAAATTATTTCCTGATCCGTTGTCATTATGTGTAGTGACAAACAGCCATACCAACAGATATGGCACAGGCGCCAACAGATGGGGACGGGAAACATCTACTCACACTTTTAAAGTGGAGGGGGATTGTGGGATCCCCTCACATTTTTCCAAAAACCTAACGAAATTAGTGGGTAAATGATTAATTCCATAGTTTGCAGTATACAGCTGGTTCAATAAATCAAACTCTAAAATGGGGAAACAGCCAGTCAATGGAACAAAATCGTAGGAAAAATGTCTCTTGTTATACCACAGATCATTTGGCTTCCAAAGTTTACCGGTGAACTTATGTGAGCCCCGGATCCCTTGGCTCCAGGGTTTCACAAATTCGCGCTTGAAATGGTTCTGGCCAAGGTCATGCCCTACCCCCACCCCCACCCCCTACCCCACCCCCACTTTTGAGAAGCTGTTGACGCTCTTGAGGTATGATACCAAATTCGACCAGACATGATCCATTATAATAAACTGAATGCAGTAGCAGTAAGCTTTAATTGTACGCCCTATTTCATGTGGCAGATTTAGAGCACTAGTCTCGTACGGCTGGTTTTATTTTGTTCATTAAATTTTCATCCCTGCAGAGACTTCATAAATTATTGCCATATCCGTGTAAAAGTCACTCGTCAATCCTTTACAATCGTTAGCAGTGACGTCGTGATTACTCAGTACAGTCAATCAATGGATACGATGTTTACCCACCATTCTTATTTTTCTTACATACAGGCATGTACACGCTTGAAACTAGGCAGCCAGGAGCGACTTTGCTTCCTCGCACAAAATTCTGTGTTGTGTATTTTCTCCATGTAACTGGCTCTGTGTGATTTTAAGCATAGGCGCAGGAAGCTGTTCGAGACTCTGTGTGTGTGAGGGGGGGGGGTGAACTTTGTTTCAGACCGCCGTCCTGCAAGTGTGATCTTAGGGGGTGGGGTGTCCCTCACCTTTGGAAATTTTTTGAATATTTGAAGGTCCTTAGATGCAATTTGGTGTAACCAGTGAGTTGCTACTTGACAATAGCAACTCCCTGGTGAAAGATCTCGGGTAAATTTTAAGGAAAGTTACTGACATTTTTCACAGGGGAATCATAAGGCGTTTCCATCCTTGGATTAAGGGGGCGGAAGAATACATCCGTTCCACCATATTTTGGTTGGGGGCTAAAGCCCCCACACACCCCGCTTCCTACGCCTATTATTTAAAGGGCACATGCACATATAGTCCTCCCAACCTTTATTTCCGGACATTAATTAAACCCAGTCAAATCTCCTCTAACTAGATTTAGGGATTTTTTACACCAAATATTTTATCTAACAGATGACGCATGATAGACTATCCTAGGATACATGTAACTACCTCATACAGGAAGAAGTGCCATATGATTACAAAAAACGTATTAATCTTGCTTATAAGGGTATTTAAAATCATATAATGGTGAATGCATTTACCCTTTTAATCATACGCGTAGGAAACTTTCCAGCTGAGAGGTGGACTGGGGTGGGACTCAACATTTCACACCGCCGTCCAAAGGGAGGGGTCCAAGGAACGTTGCTTCCCTCCCCTTTTGAAAAAAAAAGTATTGGAATATAAACCATGAGTAAGATTACGAATACAGGAAAATTTTCTTGAGTACTAGTAGATTTCAGAGAAAATGTGTAAATTTAAGGCTGGCGTAATAAAAGAGCAATAATTTTCAAATGTCTTTATCGGAGCTCTTGGTCTATTTGCAAACCTTTTACAAACAAATTTTTCATTTGATTTCGTTATACTACTTTACTATAACATTTGCAAAAGAATATTATTGACTGACTCTTGAGGCAAATGAGATGAATACTCCTGCTACCTGATTAATTTTCTCTGCTACGAAAACTCTTGCCTGCTTCAGCTTTGTCAGATCTTAAGTAGTAATATTGACTTGCGGTTTGAAGCCAGATAACCATATGAAGGATTTTTTACTGCATAGATCAAACTTTGCAGAAGCTCTGTTGTCAAAACTTGCCATGCTTTAGGCGCTATGGTAGGCTACAGTTGTGGTGCTGGAGAGTTACTCCATTTGTTGTTTTAGTATTAGTAGTATGTATTAAGCTGCATGAAACCCACTTTTACAGAAAGTGTTTTATTTCAAACTTCACTTCTAAGAGAAATAGGCTACTTAGCCTATCTAAAACAAAGCCTTGAATACGAGTACAGAAAATGTACTCGAGCACGAGAACGAGTACTAACTAGAGTATTAGGCTACAAGTCTGCTTTATGACACTTAAAACGTGCCAATAAAACAGAGTTGAACCAGTATTTCGGGGAATTAAAAATAAATTGGACAGACTCCAATTCATCCTTTAAAGACAAACCGCCATGTTAGCAATCCAAATTTCCAAACATACAGAACCGAAGGAAAACTTCCTTGGGGACCTATTTACACGGATCAGTTAATAGCATCTGGCGCATGAGTAGGACAAATGAGTCGCAAAACGCACTGTGTGAACTTTATCTGAGATGAAAAACAATAACTATTGCGATGTTGCAAGCACCAAGACGCAGTGGCGGCGCCAGGTGAGGGCGGGGACGCCCCCATTTTTTGTGACTGACTGATCGTAGACTTGGCTTATTCAAATTGTTCGTTGTATCAGTTGTAATGTTAAACGCCTGATGATCTTTGCCCGTGTTAACCGGGTTCACTTGTAGTCATTTATATATATATATATATATATATATATATATATATATATATATATATATATATATATATATATATGATATATATATATATATGATATATATGATATATATTATATATATATATGATATATATATATATATATATATAATATATATATATTATATATTATATATATATATATATATATATATATATATATTATATATATATATATATATAATATATATATATATATATATAGACGGTAGTATTGAGTAGGTAGAGAGACGTAGCGACTTTATATGAATGAGTCAAATCAGCGCTGTATTAAATAGTCGCATAGAGACCTTAGGCCATTTTTCCTCTATCAAAGCACTTGCCATATACTGAAAGAGGATGTTAATTTGTGAATGGAAAACTTAGCCTCAAGCAGGATTCGAACCAGCGACCTTCCGCACACAAGGCGGATGCTCTGACCACGGAGCCATTGAGGCCTATGTGGTAGAACGCGGTCAACTAAGCTTAAATACTGTCTTGGTCACCTCAAAAGTTATCCCGAAAAAAATTTGAAGAAACATACACCAATCTTATGCAGGAGACTATATCATTTCAAAGACTTTTCTCAAACATTTCCCACGCATGGAGAAAGGCTAGAAGCACCTTCACGATAGAACAAGTGAGTTCCCTTTCTTCAAAACTTAAAGAACATAAGAAAGTCGTCAGAGACTCTTTGGCTAAAAAGAAACAGTCAAAGTTAACGAAATTAAGTGAATTTCATGAAGTGGATCAAGTCTCCAGGCACAAAAGAAAGGTCCATGAAGAAGTACCCTTTTGGTTTTTCTATGATGTAGTCCAATGCAGATGGTAGTAACGTGGAGGTTTCACCTAAAACCAGCGTCCATTATGTCTCTGATTTAAACTGACTGGGGTAGAAGAGCATCTTCTTAGCAGGGGTATTAAGTTTTGTCCGACTCCTCTTCACTCCGATGACCTGTTGTTACAAAAAGATCTCCATGCGTTTAAAAGACGGTTTTGCCTTTTCGAGTTTTTCAACGCTAATTGTGAAAACGGAGATGAGGAGCCTAGTCGCTTAGAGGCCCTTCCATTTAAAAATAAAATTGCTTGGGTACATCGGGAAGGAGGGGACAAGTTTCCTGAATGTTTTCTGGAAGCCATTCAAAAGGATGTGGATAATTTTCAGCCACCTAAATTTGTTAAGGATATCTTGTATAGAAAAGAGAGGGTAGCCTTAACAAAACTAAGAAACAACAAAGATATTGTCATTAAACCACACCACAATGTGCCAGCTTTTGTTGTTCAAAACACTTCCTCATATATCCACACTGCTAAGTTAGATTTAAACAATGCAAAAGTGTACCAAAGAAATGATTTTGATAAAACACCAGAAACGGTTAAGAAAATATTAAATGATGGTGGCGTAGACGAGGACACGGCGGAATACCTTGTACCCTCTAACGTCAAAACATCGAGATATTATATCCTGCCTATAAAACCCACAAAGATAGACGAGTTGGCTACCTTAAAACCATGCCGGTTAGGAAAGTTTCACCCGTCGAAAGACTCTCAGAATTCGTCGATTTTTATATTAATCCGGAAATGAGGAAATTAGACTCTTTTGCAAAGGATTCTAAGGACGTTCTAAAGTTAATTACTTCTATTAACAACAAAGTCCCTCTTTCTACAAATGTAGCTATGTTTACCATTGACGTCAGAGCTATGTATCCAAGTACCTGTATGCCTCTGCACTTGGGCACAGGAGTAAGACGTGCTTTAGATCGAAGAACCATTTTGAATTCAACGGTGAGTTCTTCACTACTCAAATTCACGGTACCTCATCGGACCTAAAATGGCTCCTGAATATGCTTGTTTGGGGATAGGTTTGGTGAAGGAAAAATTATGGGAAATTTGTACACTGAAACCTTTGGAATGGTGTCGTTTTATTGATGATACTTGGGGTCTTTGGCTACATGGCAAATATGCTTTTATCTCTTTCATGGGAGTTTGGAATAATTTGTATCCTTCTGAGTTAGAATTCACATACAATTTAGAATTTAGGCCTATTTCCTTTCTTGACATACTTATTAAGCGTACTGAGGAAAGTTTTCTCAGTACCGATTTGTTTGTTAAGCCTTATTTCAAAAATCTCTATCTCCGGTATGATTCATACCGTAGTAAAAATACCCTATATAAGTAACATACCCTATGGACAGGCACTTCTTATTAAATCTATTTGTTCAGAAGAAGGGGACTTTCAAAAGGAACCTTTCCAATCTTCAAAATAATCTTGGTGAACGGGGGAACCCAAGTTTTAAGGTTCGTGATAAAATCAAAGAAGCTAATAAAGTGCTTGTGACAATTTGCCTAATACACAGTCGGCTACTAAAAAGAAGTATTTTTTTTTAGCTCCTCTCGTGACCACTTGTAACCCGTGCCTTCCTCCTTTGTCTAAGATTGTTAAGAAACATTTTCCTGTTTTACAAATGTCGAAGACTTTTAAGGACACTTTTTCACGTCCCCCTGCAGTTATTTACAGACAACCTTCTAACTTGAAGCCTCTTCTTGTTAAGGCTAAGATTCTAAGAATTTTAATTTGTTGAGTAAAGGCTGTGTTAAGACACATTTTAATCGGTGCTGCTATTATAAAGAAACCGATTTGGTACAAGGCTCTTCTACAGGTCAAGAGTTCAAACTTTTTTCACAATATTACCTGTGATACGGTAGGAGTGGTTTATCTTGTTAACTCTCTGGATTATAAAAAGCAGTATGTGGGAGAAACAGGAGGGGAGCTGAGGATTACATACCGTGGACATATACAGAATTTGTGTAAAGGTAGTACGCCTCTGGGTAAACATTTTCAAACTTGTAAGAACTTTGAGTTGATAGGAATTGAAAAGCTAGTACAATAGCAAGAAGACTCGTGAAAGGAAGAGCTTAAGTGGATTTACCGCCTAAATACCTTTGACCCAGTGGACATGAATGTGAAAGACATCACTCATAGTTCTTAAGATTATCTTTGACTTTCCACCTGTATATTCTTTCTTGGTGCATGTTTTTTAGAAGTTGTGGTTCAGTATACTTCTTTACGTGACCAAGAAAAGTTTACCTTTACGCAACGACGTGCTACTAGTATGCTCATTTTACCCTTTTACGATTTGACCAGTTTGATTATCTTATTGCATTGAAGATTTTAATGATCCAGCTTACACACATGTTTTAGTAAACTTTTTATGGATTGTTCTTCATATGCCGTAGTAAGTCTGGTGGTTTCTTATTTTCTCTTATTTTCATATATATCATACTGTCTTAGTGTGTTGATATATATATGTATATATATATATATACATATATATATATATATATATATATATATTAAAACGCAAGAAAGAAAAAAACACAGGACACACTGCATACTGTAAAAACGATCCAAAGTAAATTTCACTTTCAGAAGTGACAAAGAACACATCGTGTCAATCTACAAGGCAATAAGGATGTTAAAAGTGCAAAGACCTTCAAAACTCTAAAAGTTCAAAGGCAATAAAAATCAAAATACGCGACGTTTTGGAAGGATACGCCTTCCTTGTTCACGTGCTAGAGTTAAACTATATATATATAGTTAACTCTAGCACGTGAACAACCCCCTGTGGGCTGGGGGTTGTAGAATATGCCCACGGTATTCCTCGCCTGTCGTAGGAGGCGACAAAAGGGGAGGACTTGCACTGCACTCGGACTGTATTTCAAACCAAACTTGAATCGTACTTATCTAGTTGACACTATGTGACACATTCGTGTTGGTGTGTCGTTAATCTCATCTAACTAACTACCTAACTCTAGCACGTGAACAAGAAAGGCGTATATATATATATATATATATATATATATATATATATATATATATATATATATATATATATATATATACATACACATAAGCCTTCACTGAAACATATATTCAAATATATGTATATATATATACATATATATATATATATATTGTACGAATAATCCTGATTCGGAAATATATATTTTTGTTTCTGAATATATGTTTCAATGAAGGCTTTAAATATATATATATATATATATATATATATATATATATATATATATATATATATATATATATATATATATATATATATATATATATAATATATATAAATAAATATATATAAATGAGTCAATCCACGCTATATTAAATAGTCGCACAGAGACCTTAGGCCATTTTTCCTCTTACATAGGCACTTGCTTTACACTGAAAGAGGATATTTATTTGTGAATGAAAAACTGAGCCTCGAGCAGGATTCGAACCAGCATCAGATGGCCAGAGCATCCGCCTTGTATGCGGGAGGTCGCTGGTTCGAATCCTGCTTGAGGCCAAGTTTTCCATTCACAAATAAATATCCCCTTTCAGTATAAGGCAAGTGCTTATGTAAGAGGAAAAATGGCCTAAGGTCCCTGTGCGACTATTTAATATAGCATGGATTGACTCATTCATATAAACTCGCTACGTCACTCTACCTACTATATATATATAATATATATATATATATATATATATATATATATATATGGGTGTGTGCTTGTTCGTATAAATACAGCATGCTGGTGATATCATTTACATGTATATCTATATATATATATATGTGTGTGTGTGTGTATCAGTTCTAGCTACGGTGGCAGGCGACGGGCAGGGCCGCCCAGCACTCCCCATTTGTGCCCGTCACTCAAGGTCAAATGTACCGTCCCGCCCGTCACAGATTTCCCCTCAAACTAAACTGAAACGTTGCTGAAAACATGGGTGTCAATCCTGGGGGACTGGGGGACGGGGGGACACGTACCTCTCCATCTCGATGGATGGGGGCACACAATATCAAATGCAACACCCACACACACACACACACACACACACACACACACTTCGTAAAGAGTAGTGTCGTGGCTCTATTTGACTCACTTTTTGAGTGGCATGCAGGTTTGTTGAAAGTCTCTCGATGCAGATTCTGAATGCAGATTATGTCGGGGAAATCTTATTTAATGAAAAATTTCGACGCGCTTTGCGCGCATGCGTCACAGTTTGCACTCCATCTCGTCACCATTAAAAAGGTGATTATACAAGGAACTATTCTGATCACAACACTTTCCGAAAACAGAGATACATCTCCAAACATCTGTATAGGGGCCCCGCATCAATATGGGATTCTTCAATCTAATTTGTAAGCATGATGTGGGAGGTTGAAACTTCAAAGCACGTTGTTGCCGTTATACATTTTTTAAAAACTTTTACCGAGCGCTTCGCTCGAAGCATTATCGGTGTAGATGGTGATTGCTAATGCACTTACGAAGAAAAAACTGCTTGGACGCGCTTGTTAGTCCTTCACACCTTTTGCTACACCTATCAGGGAGGTCTAACATCACCTTGCTGCACCTATTCTCTCCCTCTTGCCGATTCTCCATTGCTGGAAGCTGTTCGTCTGGACTTTTGTTCAAAATTAGTAAATATACGATAGATGTAAAGTGCTTGGTGTCATAGCCTATGTAACCATTTGGATGTCAGGTAATACGCATAACGCCATTGCCCCATTTTGTATAATTGATCCAAAACTTCCAGGAAGCCCTATACAGGCATTTCCCAGCCTTAGATGCCCTTTTGTAATGCACAATGAAGGAAAGGAAAATTTTCAAAATAGTCCAAGACAGTTTCTGTTGACTCAGCGCAGGTATTAGTGAGTTTTCGATTTCAGGACGGTAGAGCAACAGGACGGAGAGTTAAATGCACGCGCAAGCGGTGTTCCGTCCTGACATGTAAGGCGTTTCGATTTTGTAGACGACGGTGCGGTAGAATGGCATCAAAACAATGACGCGCTCATTTTTTAACTATGTTGCAATGCTTTGTTAGCATCCACACTCATCGCTAAACTGTAACAATGACGAATTTACATAGGATTAGAGACATCAGTTAGACGAGGAAGAATTTGTACTTTTATACGTCATCAACAGACAGAGAGATCTTAACTTTCAGTATGAAAATTACTTAGGCTACCAATTTAGGGTTAGTAAAAAAATATCAAATTCAGGAATAAGGCCACACACAAAATAAGCAGGATTTACAAAAAGGTGAAACTATCTCAAGACAGCTACTTCCCTAAGCTTAGCACGGAATCATTCGTAAAATGGCTGACCAGATATTTGTCACGTCCATTTTGTCAGCAGCTTAATGCCACATGAACAAAATCATGTACGTTTGCATGCAGCTAACTTGCAATCTTAACGTCACAGAAACACGAACGTATGGACGACAGAAATTACCATGGCAACCCCTGTACCGTCTTGTTTCTAGACCGAACGTTAAATCGGTCGACGACCGTTCTGAAAATCAACAGGACGGAGTGATGTTCACTTCTGCTCATGCGCAGTCCAGTTTTTTGCTGCGCGTTCCGTCCTCTTTGTCTACCGTCCTGAAATCGAAAACTCGCTATTTTTGGGGAAAAACTTTTCCAGAATAGAAGCAGTAAAGTAGCCAAAAGGGGGGCTTCAGGAAGGTTGTTGAAAACGTATTCTTCTCTTAGACAACATCCTTCCTTCTTTCACCTAACCAAAACTTAGAGTTTACTAAATTATGAACATTTTCCAGCCATATACGATCAGCTCCAAAAATAAACCAAAGATTTTTTGCATCTAAGGAACCTTAAATTTACGAAAATTTCTCCCACAGGGCGACACCTGTCATGTATGTCCCCACCACCCACTTCAATACGGATTGACGCCCCTGGCTGAAAATGCGCTATTTTGATCGTATTCCAAGCACACGTGTTATAACTTTTTGCAATATGGAAAATGGAAACGCTGAATAAAAGAAACAAACTTAAAGGCAGTAGGCAGTCACCCCAATCAGAGTGAGTGTGCCCTGTAACTCTAGTTTATGATTGGCCTATTTTGATCATGTGACAATATTTTTTGGTGAATTGTGAAATTCAAGGAGAATTTCTCCTTGCTTTACCTATTGTTTGAAATAGTCATGTTCAAAACATCTTCAGAGGTGCTTGTAATGCAATAAGAGGAGATTTGCAAGAGTTTGCTGATTTTTCAAAGAAAATTTTGGGGCGACTGCCTATTGCCTTTAATAGTGAATTAAAAAAGTTTCCAGCCATTTCTATACTGCACCTTCAGATGATCATTACATTTAAGCACATTACCTATAAAATGGAAAAAATAACAAAAACATAAAAATGATTAAATATCAACTAAAAAACTGAATGAAATTACACATATAACTAGGTCAAATAATTGTCAAAGGTATCACCATTTTGAATCTAAGCCCCCTTAAAGATACAAAATTTTTCCAAAGGAGAGGGGGACACCCCTCCCCTTAGACCCCTCCTCCAGGAAGGCGTTTCGTAAATATGCTCTAGCTAGAACCCGATATGTGTATCCATATATATATATATATGTATATATATATATATATATATATATATATATATATATATATGTATATATATATATATATATATATATATATATATATATATATATATATATATATATATTGAGAGTGCCGTCTTTATTAAGTAACAAATTTGGAATTAAATTATTAAAAGAGACATTGTTTACGAGCAAACGAAACTGCAAAGGTCTACATATGATCATTGCCGAACTTACAAGGAAAAACCGTATATTGCCCTTTTCAAATTACATTGGTGTATCGTGTTTTCCATTAC
The DNA here is from genome assembly GCA_029531755.1 of Holothuria leucospilota. Classification (NCBI taxonomy): domain Eukaryota; kingdom Metazoa; phylum Echinodermata; class Holothuroidea; order Aspidochirotida; family Holothuriidae; genus Holothuria; species Holothuria leucospilota. The sequence goes on from CM055964.1 coordinate 37,852,827, forward strand.
TAAGGGGCTCATTGAGTTGATATCGATTATTTTGTGACGAGTTTGAAGGGAGCCATTGCATGACAATGCTTCCAATTAGCCTCACTGCTCATGTTTCACTTCCTATAGTGACCAAAAGTGTGAAAAATTGTAGTTTTTATGGGTTTTAGAGCTTGCAGTTCACCAAGCTTGCCCAAGCCCATGATAGACCAGCCTCTCTTGAACAGTTGAATGAACAACACTTATAAACAATTGCGACCTTCAATCACAGCAGCTGTTGGAGTTGCAAGCGTATCAATACAGTTGGGGTAAGCTCCATTCATTGGTTGTCTTTGAACAGGGGAGGCATATGCTTAATACCTAACTGTAAAAAGTGTCTGGTCACGAATTTGTAAGAAATGATTTTAATCACTAATTACCCTATCATTACCATTTCAGTTGTGTGTCAGATGTGCAGAATCTGTTAGTTTGACCATTTACTATCAAGATGTGAATAGACCTCAACAGGTGTGATAAAAAATCATGAATTACATGAGCCAACTCAATGTGCCCCTTTAAGATTACTTTCGTGAAAGTTCCGAACATGGTTAAAGCTCGGCTTGTCTCATTTTTGCATTCGTTGAGCGATGATGGTTAGTGTTGCAAAAAAAAAAAAAAAAACGCAAAAATCCAGCAGTTTTAATTTTTATAATAGACATTAATTTTGCACTGCTCATAATATTGCCCAGAGTAAAATGGGCAGACTCGTGACTCGCTCTACGGTCTAGCATGTTTCACAACACTGAAAGATAAATGTAGTATAAGATACCAGGGTTCCTCTTTTATTGACAGGGGGGGGGGCGTAGGTCCTATGGATCAGGAGATGGAAGGCGGCCCCTTCCATACAATGAGTTCTGGCAAAACCTCTCTTTTCTCGCGCATATCTTGGGAAAATGTCTCTCGCAATACAGGTTTTTCTTTGGAAAAATAGCTCGGCCTTCTCTGAAAAAAATATCCCGTGAGAACCTCCCTTCAGGGTTTAGTACATCAGCCGTACAGAATTTAACAAATTTAACAAATTGACGAAAAAGCCAGCAACGGAAAGTTTATTGCTAGTTAGACTAAGTCTAATCAGGTAGTCTACACTACGATTGATTAGGCATCAAGAATTCAAATTGTGTTTATCCTCCTCAGTGGCGTAGTCAGAAAATTTATCCTTGGGCGAAGAAAAGCGCTACCATATCATGGGTGCTTCCCACCCTGCTCACCCACCCCCGGAAAGTTACGCTACTGGCCTCTCCTACCTTCCCTTCACACTTCTGTTTAGTTCTACCACTGATTAAAAAATGTCTCATGAAAAAGCTCAGCCGTCATGTGGAGAGCACTGAAAACACAAATTCCTTAGGTCAAGCCTGTACAACCAACATTATTTATTTGAGTTTATAAACAAATTTGTCACTTTAAATAATTACTTTAACCAAAGAAAAATAACAAGCTAAGCTCCTCCTACTTGAATAATGATTAAAACACGATTATTTAACATGTCAGGCTATCTTTGTCAACGCTGAAAAATTATACAGGAAAGGAAATCAGTAGGGTTTAAAATACAGAGGTGTGACCAGGGGAGGATAGGACCGGTCCAAACAATCACCTTTTCTAACCACTTCCTGCACCACACATAAATATACTACGAGGCTTTGTAAATGTTACAGTGTCTGAGTTTACCTTTTTGTGCACTAAATGCACCGCATTACAAAATTCTCCTCTCCCCATTTTGGAAATGCTGTCCAGGGGCATAGCCAGGAATTTGTCAAGGGGGCGAAACCCATAGACAGAATCTCAGCGCTTTGCGCCATGGGTTGGCGCAAAGCACAAGAAAATTACGGCCCAAAATGCCTCCCAGACCGCTGGAAATAGCACTTTCCAGGCGTATTCACCGCATATGAATTGGGAAAACACGAACAATATTGTAAAAATAAACATTAAAAAATTCCAAAAATACGTTCAAGGGTGGGGGACGGCTGTCCCCTTCGCCAACCAATTGGCTACTCGCCTGGTGTTGTCTAAGTCCCTGAAATACAGTGACCTAATTCCATTAAAAAGAATAAACCGATCCTCAGCCCACCAATAAGACGTTCTGCTGGTTTTCAAAGGAACAATTTAAAGGGGAAATGCAGTCACCGCAACTTGAAGTAGTGTTGTAGACTGTCCTGTTTCATGATTGGCTCTTGAGAGTCATGTGACAATATTTTTTTTTTCTCCTCAAATGTGAAATTTACTAGAAGTAACTGATTGGTTTACCTTGAATATGCAATACTGAAGTTCTTAAATATTATGAAAGATACTTTGAAGAGAAATAAGAAGAAAATTGTGAGATTTAGCTGTTGGTTCAAAAGAAGTTTGGGGCGACTGCTCTTGCCCTTTAAGGACGTATACCAGTGGTTCCCAACCTTTTCCAGCTAAACGCCCCCTTTCACAAAATGAGGATGGGCAAACACCCGCGTGTCTATAGCTTACTACTGCTATGGATGAAACGAGCATAATAAAACAAAACATGCTGAAACAAAAGGTAAGACTTACCGTAACATACATCGTTTTTATGTCTGGGTTCGACCCAGGGTAGCAAAACAGCAATGCGGGACTTAAGAAACTGACACCCTTTTGAGACGACGACTCTTTAACCCACGATTTACAAAAGCTGGAAGGCTTGATCGCGGTCAAGTGAGGAGAAACTTCTTTGGCATTTAACTGACTTTGCCAGCTGCAGGGCCCCATCGAGTTGTGGACTGTTCCCCAAAATGAGGCCAAAAGGTCAACATCCCAGTGGGCGACTGTGGGATTCGCCCCGGAAGCTGTGAAGCGTTTACTATATTGTTGACACGAGAATGACGTACTGCCAGTCAAATTTCGGCTATCTTCCGATTACCTTAAATACAAACTAAAAAGATTGTAAAATCAGCCTTAGCCCAGTTTGTAGTTCAAAAATAATTAACCGGAGTTCCCTTTGATGCTGAAAGGGGCTTGTCCTGTCACGGGAGGAAGAAGGATGGTGGGGTGGCATGGGGAATTGAAAGACTTTGTGCCAATCAAGCTGTCCAACAGGTAGAAATAATGAGAAAGCAGAAATTGGCGCACCGAAAAACTGCATTTTTGAAAACATTTTAAAGTTTTACTTCATAGTACATTGCCAAAGTTATCTATTTTTGTTACAGGTACCTACAATTGTCACTTGTGTCAGTATGTCATGTTTATGGACTGCAAGGAAGAAAACTACATTCAATGCTAAATTTGTAGGACGATTTTTAGCTATGATCCCTTCGGTCACCGCTTTCACTGTCACTGATGGGAATATGAGGGTCCTTGCAGGGAAAATTGAAATTAAACACTGTTACAGTAGACCCGATTTTGTGGCATCTAGGAAGGGAATATAAGACCTACTAAACTTGTTGACTCTACTCATCTCCTTTTTGTGCGAACCAATTTTAGAGTTCAGCTAGAGAAAAGCTACTGGAATCTTGTAAAGCCTTGGTTTAAATTGAGTATCCCATTTTTTTCAAAATGCCCCCTTGGCGCTCATCGCCTCCTGATTTATGCAAACGCCCCCGGTTGGGAACTACTGCCGTATACATTCACATGGCTTCGTAGGTCCCCCGGGTGTTAAAATGGAGCCATATAGGTTCAGGGGCGAGAAGTTTTTCCGAGGGGGCGAGGTATATTAATGTAATAGTGAGTTTTGTTTCCAATAACCTTTGGACACTTTTTACATGGGGAAGCACCCTCCCCCTCCCTTGCACAGCCTTGACCAGCTGCCGAGCTAGCTCAAGGCACTAACTAGTCCTGCAGTTTTATCCCTTTTTCTTTGTACTAACATTCCTCTCTAATCAAGTGATTCAGCCATACGTCAATCAGCAGGGCCGCCAGGATTTCAAAAGTTGGAGGAGAGGGAGTGGGGAAAAGGAGAACTTGAGGGGAAATTTTTGGGTGCGCTCCTGAAAACTGTATACCTTTGTACAGGAGCGGATTGTGGGAAAGTGGGGGAGCCCTTGACTGGGGGAAATTTTCCAATGTCCCCCCTCATGGTGGCTCCTCTGACGCCAGTCAAGTAAGGAATCCAGTGGTCAACTTCACACAATGGTATGCATGTAGTTATGTAGGCTGTAGTATTCTTTGAATTTTTGTAAAGCACCTAATCGGGAGACTACCCCTAGCCCCCGCAAATAAAAGGGGAAATATAAAAAGCCTAAAACTTTGCAAATTGGGGGCTGAGCTTATACCGCCGGGGTGAGAGGGGCGATAGTTACGGTGTTCAGAACTACTCAATGAGTCTAATTTTCGTAACAAAATTTGCAACTGCATGATCGCCCTTGTAAAGTTGATATCAGATAAATTTGCAAAACCTTACCTTACAGTCTGATGGTAATCCAATCTTCAAACATGTGACGATGATCCAGTAAGGGCTCCAAAGATGTATATGTTGCGGTGTCTCCCCAAACCAGTTAGTTAACTCCTCTCAACTACTGTTCGTTATTTTATAGACATGTTTAGTTTTCAATTTGCTCCTGTGCGAGTGTTTTAATGATCAAAAATCGAAGCACACACTTGATCTTTTAAAGAGCCGTCCGTCTGGAAGAAATGACAAATGTGACTGAAGTAGATACTGATAAATCAACGTAAAAGCTGTGCACAGAAAGCGTTATACATACAACACCGTAGCGACTGCTTTCAGTCTCGTCGACAATGCATGAAAGCTACAATACGCCAGGGTTCTAGAGGTATTACATGCGTGACGTATGATACCTTTATTTCAGCTCTTCTAATTCCAATCCAAAAATAAACACCGAAAGAGAAAGGAACCGTACTGAACTATACAGAAAGCTACTGTGCCAGTGCCTGTACTAGAAAAGCGATGTAGAACATCAGTGGAGCGTTACAAGAGGAACGGTGTAATTTATAACAAAATTGGATGAATTGAAATTTGTTTTTTTTAAGTACAAGTGTTATACACCTAAGGATGTTTGTTTCAATCTCACCAGGCAAGCTGAAAAAAAGTCCCTTAAAGGCCTCGAGAAAGACAAAAAGTAGGGTTACTCATTTTATTAGTGAGTATTTTGTTAAAACATTAAAAAAACATACTTCTCTGTAAAATAAATTAAAGTAGGGTAGGCCTACATGGACATTTGTTTTTGTTTTATAAGGCTGTTCCTGTGTAGGCATTTCGCAACAATTAACCTACACAAAAGACTAGAGGTTTGACCTTTGACCCCCTCAAAAGACACAGGTACATAGGTAAGTAGTTTGCCCGGGCTCGCCCATTGAGAGGTATGTCCACTCCTCACCTTCTGCCGAATTCTCACTTGTATTGACTATCCAGACCGCAGACCCGTAGGCAGACAAGGTACTGAAGAGAGCTAGGGGATGGCTTCTAGGATGAGGAAGAAATATACTTCAGGGGGGAAGATGTGCTAAAAATGTTTTAGGGCAACGGTTATTAAATTTTTCTAAGGGGCGAATCCCTTCCCTCTTCCCTTGTCTTACGGGCTCGCTAGACCGGTGATGGAGATAGATTGACACGCCGACAAATTTTAGTAAGACCCTCACAGTGGCATATGTACATAAAATAGCGCATGCGCTATAGCAAGCAATGATATTAAAGGCAATAGACAGTCGCCCGAAATTTGCTATGAAAAAACAGCAAACTCTTGCAAATCTCCTCTTATTGCATTACAAGCATCTCTGAAGACGTTTTGAACATTACTATTACAAAAAATAGGTAAAGCAAGGGGAAATTCTTCTTGAATTTCACAATTCACTTACAAAAACATTGTCACATGGTCAAAATTTGTAATTCATGAACTAGAGCGACGGGGCATACTAACTCCGATTGGGTTGACTGCATTAAACCTCTCTTTAAGTCTGATACCTTGACAGATTACCAATATCCGCCCGAAAATATCGGTTCTCGGGAAAAAGGCTGTGTGGTGTCCTTCAAGTTGCCCTAACGGCAAGTGCCGTTTCTGCCCACTCTAGGCAAATCTCTTCCCCCTTCCCCGCAGGAGAAAAAGTATTTACCGGACTCGACGACACATCTTGAAGGTCTTTTTTTAAGCAAAATAACAACAGGCCTTGTTTGACAAGAACGTTGGATCAAGTTTGATACTGTTAATTCACCGAAGGCGAAAATGGACAGATTTTCATGGACATACGAAACAGGCCTGCATAATGTATATAGCCATACAGCATTCACGCCTACGTACATACATATGATATGAAGACTACCAGAAGACTTACAGAAGCAGCTCAGCAGAAGCACGCGTCAAGCAATTTAGCTACACTAAAAGCTGTGAATAAAATCCAACTAAATGTGTTCGAAGTCCAAACTAAACTATCACTTTCAAGAATGATAACTTCCTTAACTGCAGTTATTTTTCACAGTTTGTTTGTCTGGATAATGCATTAAGTCAAAACTGCAAACAAAGACGAATGCCAAAATAGGTTTCCGTGCTCAGATGGAATGCAAGAAATGCCACAAACCAATACCACTAAGAGAATTGTATTTTGTACCCAATCGGTCAATGGTCACTTGTTTCTTGTGTTCACTACTGTTGTTGTAAAACACGATAAATACGCCATAAGTATTTCGTTGCTGTGCGCCTTGTCAACTCGAGGTCTCGACATACTCTTCTCCATAGCAATCGCAAAGGATTATGGGATCGAATTTTCGTATGCGTCTATATACATTATATATATATATATATATATATTATATATATATATATATATATATATATATATATATATATATATATATATATATATATGATACCGTGACATCTTTGCATTAAAATTTGTGGCAAAAGTGCTTAGCACTCAAATTTTTCAAGTATAGTCTTGGGTATTCATCCGTGTGGTGCTCGGCTATACTCCGGGAATTCAGCATCTCTTCATACTTGTAAGCAGGCCAAGGAAGCGATTTATGAAGTTCTTTCGAGGGGGGGGGGGGGGAGTGTAAACTGTTGTCACTACTGTAGGATTTTACAAAAAGGGGTGGCTCATTTTGTGAGGGAAAAGTATGAAGCTACATTGTACAAAGCCTCGATTGAGGCGGGTAGTGTCTGGGTAAAAAATAAATTACACACTGTTAAATGGTATTTTCTGACATCTGGTCAATCAAATAAGTATAAGAAGGTCTGTAGTGCAGCTATGGCATAGGCGTAGAGAGCACGTGGGCTGGGATGCAGTAAAAAATGTGGTGGGTGGAAGTATGCTTCGCCCCTCTCAATCCAAAGACGAAAATCCCTTATTCATCTCCCCTGAAAATGTCAAAAATTGGCAGAAATTTCCCTTAAACTTTTCCCAAATTTTGGCACCAAATTGCATCTAAGGACCCTCAAATATTCAAAAATTTTCCAAACGGGAGGAGAACCCCCCTTGGATCAGCTTTGGAACCGTCTCAAAAAAGAAAGTGATGGCGACAAGGGGGTAGGGGACTAAAGCCAGAAAATCCCCCTCTGGATCCCGCTTGCTCATTCGTATGTATGTCAAACAATACGTTTCAAGTAAACATACACGTAAATGAAAATATTTGTCTCTGCATCTGAAAATGTTTACATGTGTGTCCGTATCTAGAAGAAAAAAGGCCCAAGCAAACAATTCGCTGGAAAAGAAACATTTCTTTTATTATCAAGTGATAACAAAGTCGTCTTCATGTAGCAATAAATATCAGCAATGTAACGACCGTTGACCAGATATTAGGGGGAACGAAAGTCCCCTCCCCCTCTAGTAAATTACTGGGCCACCATGCCCCTCCCAAATTTCCTCCTCTCTTTATCGCCGCCCTTCATAAAAATGAAGTAAAACTTAAAATAAATTGTCTTGCTAGCTTGACTGAAGCGTTTTCTGGCTTGACATACTACTATAAACTTGTATTATTTCATCTACTACGTTTGTTACAGGAATAGAGGGCGTATTTTGCTTGGTACTAAAGAGGGTGTAGATCCGTAGTATTTCCTCAGAGGTCCCCCATATGAACTCTAAATAAATTAGTCAAAACAACACTTACTATTCGTGTGAGAACTCATTTGGACTAACTTTAGAGTGACACTGTCACCTCAAGGGGGTTTCAGGGCAACATCAGTGGCGTAGCCAGTGGGCAGGCTTGCAGAATGCCTTCCTGAAAAAAATCGAGAGGGAAAAATCGGGAAGAGGAAATGAAGGAGGGAGGGAAGGAGGAAAATGAGGGAGGAGAAAAGGAAAAAAAAAGAAGTAGGAATAGAAAAAGGGAAGAAAAATAAATACACCTAAGGTCCCGGCCCCATCCTGTCTCTCCCAAACACTTCAACACTCTGCGATCCCGAAACTGGGGCTTCAGGAAGTCCAGGACGAAATGTCCAAATCAGGAAGAAAATTGCCCCCCTCCCCTCCCGACTGGGAAAGCTGGCTACCCGACTGGACAACATCTCTGCATGACCCATGAGATGCAGTTCCGCCTTAAAGCTCTTGAGGGTTGGCAAATTTTGGGATATACGATTAAGACTAGTTCGGAACGGATATGAAATCCGGAACTTAATTGCTGTCCAACTTAAGCCATTTTCAATTTTTGTTGTCGACCAGATCGGATAAGCTATGAACTTTAAAATTAACACCCGTAGCCTAGGGGGCAGGGGCGGCGCCCCCTGGAAAATTTTACCCAACTAGAAAGTTTTTCTTTACCATTGCCTTTGAGCATTTTAACACATTTTCCCGCAACAAATTTTCCCGCTGAAAAATATTTCGACCTCCCTGGAAGCTGTCTCTTCCCCTTCAGTACCTTGCCTGGCTACTGCCTGCAACGTGCTAAAATGTAATGAATAATTATAAGACTATACCACTGAGTGAGAGAGGTGCCCATGAGTTCCTGGGTAAATGTTCATTTTCATGAGACACGAGACATTTTGTCTCTTGTGGGGTCATCAATGAATATTGTAGAGCACACTTAAGAATTCTTTGAGCACTGTCACAGCCCACAAGGCCATTGATTGGTTTCATGTTATGACTCACTTTGCCAATTAGGTGACATCGGATACAGTCAGAACCGAAATTTAGGGGTGGGTAGGCAAGCATAAATGTTGGAGATCAAAAAGTTGTGAGTTCGCATTGCCCCCGTAAATTGTGTACCTTTTTTATAGAAACAGGCTGTGGGGGGAAGGTAAGGCAGTAGAGTGCACTGACACTGATAAGGGGAAAATGTCTCAATCTTTTTTTTTTTTTTACAAATTATTTTCAATTTTAAATTTGGGTCATCTTATCCCTAAGTAAACAGCTAACATGAGGCAAAATTTGCCTTTGCTGAAATCAGTCATAGCTACGGCAGTTTTTAGGGGAAAACTGCTGTTCCCAATTAAAAAACCCCGACCACTGGTTCATTACTTCAATTAACTGCTCCAATGAGCAGCAGCATTGTTAAAAGCTTTGATGACCATTCTGATACAAGAGTAGCCCAACACTGGGGGGTTTACATCACAACTAACAACAAATTCTGCCCCGAAATTAGTACTAGCCTATTAAAAAGGGGTCAAGTTACTCATGGTCATTGAAGGTTAGATCACCTTTCACTTAAATCTGAGATAAATTGCCATCATGCAAATGTCATCCTGTAGGGCTATTGACAAATGCTTGAATAAGCACCCAATTGGTGTTGATAGCAACTCTTAACAAGATTTGGCATATGAAGATTTTGCCAAATGATTTTTTTCTTTCGTTATTTCCTTCATTGCTGTTAGCCAATGATGTATTGACTTATATAAGAATTACACTTGGTTGAAAAATGCTGCCAAGAGCCGACAGATGTCTGTGGCACTTTAAACAGTAAGGCAAGTACAGATAAAAACTTGCCTATATGAGAAAAAGTACGACAGCGTCTGTTTCTAAAGAATTAACCTTGGTTTTCCTAATAGGACTAGCATAGTTGTTAAATTAGCAAGGCACTTGACCATAAAGTTTTGACAAAAGCTACCGCAGGTAATTTGCTTGCGTTATATTGAGTAAACAACCGCAGTGACGGTTACTAACCTAAAAGAACGATAATAGTGCAATGTGTTGATATCTTAAATATAGACCGAAATCTACCTCCAGCAGTCATCAAATAGGTCTCTGGTCAAGTAATCCCGACCCACCCTTGACAGCCTCTTCGCACTTCCTTAAATATTTCATTGAGAAAAGCCTAAATATTGTCATTTGTTGGTATAAGACTTTCTTGCAACAATTCTTACAGTATTATATTCTCTCACTGCCTTTCCTCATCTCTTTAACAACCCTATCTTCATCTACAGTATTCTCATCCTATGATCGAGGGAAAGTCATTAGTGCCTCTATTTCAAACGAGAGCACTTCAAAAGAACGCCGGACATTTCGCACTTGCCTCCCGGCGAAAGGAAATAATTTAGTTTAGTCTTCTTTTGTTCGTTTAAAGGTAATTTAAATTGCCCGTTCTGAAGGAAACACTTGTGTACAGAGCCTAGTGTATAGTAGTGACTTGAAGCCGTTCCATGCCTGTAGAATGCTCTTGATAGATTACACGGTCACAGTGACAATGACAAAATTAGTAGCTGCTATGTATCGAAGCATCCAGGGTACTAGTTTCACTCTGTGCTGGAAGTTTTTGGGAAGCAACTTTAAGCTCTGTTATTGTAGTTGTTGTTTAGATAAACTGTTTCCAAGAACTTATGATAGGTTTACAGGTTAAACACTAAGTACCGCATGCAACTGCATCTCACGCTTCGCGCCCTTTGTGTCTTACATATGGGTAGAATTAAAAATATGTCACCTTGTTTTTGACTGAAAAAACCGTCCTGTCAATAAATATTGAAAGTTCGTGATTTTACTTTTGGAGTGCAACTTTGTATACTATAGGGGCTTGAAATCGTGGATCACCCAGCTGATCGAGTTGCAGTGCTAGTTAGCCTATGTATATATATCTCTGGGTTAAAGGTGCAGGGAAATATTAGATGTCAATTTGTAGTTAGTTGTCAATTTGTTAGTTTAACCTTCCTCTTTCGCTTTAAGTTGACTAACGATGACGGCCGTATTACAGTATTTATGAAGATTTCATATGTATAGTTAATGACTGTGCAACATATTGCACAGTGCTGTAAAACAACACGCAATTAATGGCCTATACAACTACAGTATCGTTCGTTCTAACTTCATTCGTGCTGCTTGCACTTTCTCTCGTTTAGCTGCATTAAAATTTTCATTATATCTGGTAAAAACTTGATGAAGAAATTAGGCCATATTCCGCAAAACCCTGTTAAAGTGGTTTCTTTAACTGTTCCGACTGTAAAAGGTTATCTCTATGATCTATTGCCATTACAGTGGGAATGACATTTCAGTGCCAATCACAAAAGCATGAGAAACAGCCGTATAAATGATACATTTTCCGCTCGTTTCACGCCTTGCATTTCTATTTAACCTGATTTTATTGCCACTCAATCAGCCTGTGAGTGAGCCTGTGTGTGTGCCTGTGTGTGTAATTAGTAAATTGGATATATATATATATATATATATATATATATATATATATATATATATATATATATATATATAGGTAAAAATGAAGTAGTAAATAGTGCTAAAAGTTTGTGAAAAATTCCACGACGTTTTTGACCTTATATAATATATATATGGCTCAGTGGTCAGAGCATCCGCCTTGTATATTCCAGGGAGGTGTTAAGAAGGAGATACAACGGTCTATAGACTCTTTGAAGTCATGTTAGTTTCCGACGGTAATCTTGCTTTTCTTCTCAAAATTATTATCTCAATGCCTTAATCAATTATAGGATTAGTGCTGCGTTGCCAAAATACCAATGTGAAGACACACCCCTTAAGTGAACTCGTTAACTTACCAGTGCCAGCCGTCATGAAAAAATATAAAATTTTAACCATTCGTCGTTATTCGTCGCACTTAATATCTTTTTATTTAAAGTCAGCAGAGAATTTCTTTAAATCTTTCTTTACAAAGATATTAGATAATGATGGAGAAATTTCCTGAAATGAGAAAAATGTATAGACTTGAACAATGTTTCCAACAGATGACGTGTTTCAATGGCGGAGGCACAATTGAAATACATTAATTAAATGTTTATTGCCGGTCGTTTTACTGAAAATCTTGTTTAAACTTTGGTCATTGCCGGAAACTAACCTCACTTCAAAGCAGTTACAAACAATGGCCTTTGTCTCAGGATTACTTGGAAAAGAAAGAGGGACATCAGCACCTAAAAGGCTTAGTCAACAGAGACTTAACAATAGGAACACAGGGACCTGTCAATCAAATGACAGTGCATGAAAAGGATTAATTCATTTTCAAGTACGTATTGTCTGACAAATTTTTTCGTTGGATCTCCTTCTTAACACCTCCCTGTATATTCAATACAGCTTTGATTTGATTCACTCATCAACGCTGTATTGAATATACAAGGCGGATGCTCTGACCACTGAGCCATATATATATATATATATATATATATATATATATATATATATATATATATATATATATATATATATATATATAAAGATCATAATATATATATATATATATATATATATATATATATATATATATATATATATATATAAAGATCATAAATACAGTTGATTGAGAAAGGACATCAAACTTTTCGCTCATTTATTCTGCTATATATATATATATATATATATATATAGGTAAAAATGAAGTACTTTGACCTTATATATATATATATATATATATATATATATATATATATACACACACGACTGGTGCATTAAGTATCCATTTGAATACATACACTTTTAATCCTGTCGATTTAAGATTGTTTGTTGAAAATGAAGAATTTCACCATCTCCTTATCAAACGTCTCTTTATAAGAGTATTGCTTGCCTCTTTATTGAGATGGTGATTGGTCATCAAGATCGCAGTGTTACTTTTAACAAGACAGGTGTATTCCTGTCATAATATGAACTAGCAAAACGTAACCACTCCCACTTACATCAAATAAATTAGGTGTATGCATGCGTTTGCCGATGGAACTGGATCTGCTTTATGTGATGTTAATCTATTGGGTTTAGGGTTTCCGTAGAGAAGCTCTAATCTATAAGTGTTCAAAACATCAAATCCAGAAGAAAACGTGAAAACAACCTTCCTAAGGTGCAATGGCGTAAACCTTCCGAAAAAGTCTCTCGGTAGCCTATTTTGCCGTGTTGCAAAACGTTCCTTACTGATATTTCAGACTTTTCTCGGCCACACCTTACCCAAGACGTTTAATCGTCCTTTACTCATAAGGGTATCGTACTCGGTTGGATTAAATGTAAGTGGTTCCTGAACTTAACTGTCGGGTAATCTGGTATGTACCTATCACAACTTAACTATATTGGTCAAATACGTGTGATTGTACGTTAGCCATCTACCTTAAATGCCGTCCTCACTATCTCTGTCTTTCTCCCTGCTGCATAGCAAAGAGAGATTACCATCTGCTGACCCAATGCTAACATGATGTCATGTAGGACAATGCCTTCTAACCCTCACCTTATTTTATGCCTCCTCCTCCTCCTTCTCCTCCTCCTTCTCCTCCCCAAACATTGTTACATGATATCATGTAGGATAATGTCTTCTCGAGACAAGAATGTGACACAACAGAACAAAATGTGAGGATATGCTGCATCTGCTAATGTACAACTTGTATATTCATACTGAAGTCATTTCACGAAGGAGCAAGAGGTGTTCCCCCTGAAAATGTTCCTGATTGGCTTAAAATCATTACATGAATATTGTCCTGAAACCAAGAATGAATCAATACACTGATACTGGAATTTTTGTTCTGAAATCGACCCCTGTGGACCATCTAACGAAATATTAGCACTAGCTATTTTCTGCTTATAGGGGAGAAATCGGTTTCTATTCTTCGAAGAAAACTGTCATTGGATAATCATTGTTACAAGTATCCTTTTCTGCGGTAGGAATTTTAGATAGCCTTCTCGCAAAGCGCGCCAAATTTTAACTCTATCAAAATTTAAAGAAAGCTACGCTAGCAACCACCGTTTTTGGAATGCTCAAAGATTGGAAAATATCTAGATGTGGGCTATTTATGGAGAGCTGGGCTTGGAAGGTTGTGAGTTCAGGGAAATTCGCCCCTTCTCAGATGCCTTGCCCCCTTTTATCCTACCCTTCCCCCAACGAAATGCAAAAATGTATTGTAATTGAATTTGTTAAAACTAGGTTTGCATTCTTAATCTCTACTCTGAAAACTGTGATAAGGTCGCCATTCTTGTCACCAAAAATTCCAAAGCCTGGCTTAAAAACTCCTGGTGGGTAGAGCTAAGTTTAGAATATTAACAATACTAGTCTAAAACTTGCTAGATCTTTGAAAGATGCTTTAAATTCGGCATTAGAAAATTTCATGCAACTACTTTCAAGTTGAGGGGTCCGTAATTTTCCTTCAGTTGCTTTGAATATGCAGTAGTATCGGGCAGGGTTCACTAGATCGAAGGTTCATTAGATCAAAGGTTTGCTAGACCAAATATCCTAGCTCTAATCTTATTCCTCCCCTAAACTCTAATCCTAACTCAAACCCTAATCCTACCCTAGGCAAATGCTTATCATAATCCTAAACCTTAATTTTGTGTAACCCGCATCCCAACCCTCACTTTAACTCGGAAAAAGTTTTTAGTCAAGCGGGTCTTCGGTCTTGCGAACCTTCGATCTAATGAACCTTTGGTCTAGTAGATAGCCCATTACACCTTCGGTCTAGTGGGTATCCCTTGTAATATTAAACATTAGCTTCTCATACCTCTTAAAGATGAATTACGACCAGATATTCCAAATAAATAGTTGTAGGTATGACGCCAGTCGGGGTAACCCTGCCGCGAGGTAATGTGTTTACATTTCTCTTTTCACTTATACCTCGACGTCAGGGAGCAAAACGTGGAAAAAGTCACTTCCCAACCAAAAAACGTGGAGGGCCAATTAGGGATAAGAACACTCGTTTAATATGAATATCCACATACTTGCGAATTCGAAGCCAATGGAAACCGTGGATAGAAAACAAGCTTCTTTTGTACCGGAACAACGTATCTTTTTCGTTGGGTCCAGTTCTTACAGAAAAGTCAAGCACATGAAAGGAAAATAGCATTTGCTCCGTACCTTTCTGAAAGTCTCACTCCGACATCATCGTGGAGACACCTTTAAAATGTTCCGGATTAATTTGTTACGGCGAAATTAACGTCACTCTTAGCTGCCACCTTGTACGACGTCAGTGTTATTGGTTGAACGTTTCAAGTGGCCAAGAGCCATAGCGCTCCTAATAAATATGCATACTGAGACTCGAAGCTCCACCTTATGGAAGTAAAAATCAGCACAAAATGTTTCCTGACGTCGACATATAAGTGAAAACACAGAATGTAAACACGTTACCTTCGGCAGGGTTACCCTGACTAGTTTGAAGCCTTCTTTTGCTTTCCTGATGTCAGTACCCCCAGTGGGGTCCACGATAACTCAGCTGAATCGCAGCTAGAATATAAACTTTGGCCGCTAGGTAAAGTGGTTGTGCTTACATAACGTACCGTGGTGGACTTAAATAAATTTCTGAATTGCAGTTTTTCTTGACAAAATTTTATTTCTCTACACATGCAGAAAAGTGTGCAGTATCATTATTCGCAATGCATGGAACTCTCAGTTTCGTTCAGATAGTTTGTTAAATAATGGCAAAATTCAAGTCCTGGTAAAAAAGTTGTCAATATCTCTTGAGGACCCGTCAAAAAGCATTTAAACTTTGCTTACTTGTCGAGTCATAAAGAGACCTACTTTATTTCCAGGGTAATCAGGTCAAATAACGTAGATAAAAATCTCGGCAAAATGTCACCGTGTAATCAAATACTGACAACTTAAGTTAAATAAGTTGCTCTCTGGAGCATAGTATCGTCGTGACCCATCGCATACATCTGAAGTCCAAAAAGTAGGGAAGAAACATCCAAAGATTAATCATACATTTTGGTACAACTCACTTTGCTTATAGTGTGAGTAGTGATATATTTTTATTAGTGATATCTTATAAATCAGTTTATAGGCGGGTTCTGAGGCATTCCTATTCTTCTTTTCCTTTGTCAAGAAAAACTTTCAAACGTGTGTCGTATTAGCCTTGCAGTCAATGTCCTCATTTTAATGCAAAATCTTGTTTCAAATTACAACAACTATCAGTGACTGAGAGGAGAGGAAAGAGCGAGAAGAGGGGGAGGAGAGGACAGGAGGGGATAGAAGGGGAGAGGAGGGGAGGGAGGGGAAGAGAGGATGAGGAGAGGAGAGAGGGGGAGAAGAGGAGGGAGGAGGAGAGGGGAAAAGAGGGGAGATGGGAGGGAAAGGAGATGAGAAGGAGTGAAAGGGAAGAGACGGAGAGGGAGAGGGAGTAGAGAGGAAAATCCTTCTCCTCCCAAAAATCCAATCCGTTCTCCTAAATATGATTTTGTAGGTTTGGTACTGTAAACTGCTTATTTTGAACCCATGGATTGAAGATATGAAATTAACAAAGGTTAGCAGTGGATGGAAAGTAGTAAGAGAATGATGAAGTATTGGACTGAGGATGATCTCCTCTTTTATTTGCTTGATCATGTTTACAAAGATCAAAGATTACATCATTTTTTTTATTTATTTTTATTCTTTATCTTTTGATTGGTAGTCCACACAATACCTTACATAAAAAAATACGTTAAATTGTTTTACATTTTTTCATAGAATAATTTTTCATAAGTAACCTTACATTTGCATGCATGAAACGTTGTAGTGCGATCGCACGTTGAAAGCGCATCTTTCTGATACTAGCTAACATGAAACGCATCTTGCTCTGTACATTTCTGTGTATACGTTATACGGGAGTAACGCTCTCTGTTTTCTAAAAATACGTCATCACCTCTCGTTACTTGTCTTTCCATGCATAAAACTTTCTAGTCAAAGAAACTGATTACAAGCAGAGGCGGAAATGTCAGCGCATTATTTAATAATTTAGCGATTTCTTACTCATATGCTAATTAACCACGAATTCTATATCTTCCAATGAAATCCTCTACCTCCCCCCTCCCCTCCCCATGATCATGCCTACGTCACATGCCGAGGCGTTCATCGGTTGGTCCACAAATGAGGATGCAAGCATGGACAATTTGTACCTTACTAAATATGAACTTATGTAAGTGATATTCTCTGAGATGGCCACGCAACAAGATTTTACATGAATATGACATCCCTTCTAGGGAAATAATAGAACAATACTATGTACTTAGCAAAAATGCAGTCAACGAGAACTGAATAAATAAACCTTGGTATCATCTTAAAGGTCAGAAGCAGTCGCCCCAAACTTATTTTGAAACAATGGCTAAATGTCACAATTTCTTCTTATTTCGCTTCCAAGTATCTTTCATGATATTTTAGAACATAAATATTGCATATTCAAGGTAAATCAAGCAGTTGCTCCTTGTAAATTTTACAACTGAGTGAGAAAAGTACTGTCACATGATTCTCAAGAGCCATTCAGGAAATAGGATAGTGTACTATACAGTTCTTTTTTGGGGTGACTGCATTCTCCCTTTAAACGGTCTTCAAAGTCATCTGATAACATTTTTTGTGACTGCATTGCAAAAATCATGCAGAAAAACCCCTTGGTTTACCTTGGATATGTCATACTTATGTTATGCAAGATGTAGGATACTTAAAAGGGAAACAAGAGGAGAGTTGGAAAGTTCCGTCAATGTGTGAAAAATAAGGCTTAGTTGCTAGGGCAACGAAAGTATCGAAGCGAGATATAATTTGGTCACCTCCGTAACCCCCAAGTAAGGACATCATTTTACTTGCAATAATAGTAGCTTTATGCATGTAGGATGAACACTTCCGTCTGTGGAATATGGTTGTTTCACACGTCAAGAACATTCATGGCGTGCCTCTTTGAGCGAGATATGGTAACGCCATCAAATCACATGTTAACTCAAAAAACCCGATTAATTTGACACATGTGGCTTTAGTTTCAGAAACGCTCACCATCAGAATACCGAGGGTAAACCTTTAGATACTTTCTAATCAGAATCTTTATGTAATGGACATAAACAAGAATCAGGAAGAAGTCAAAAGCAGCAAGGAGCTGTATAGGGCCAAACGTGGACTTCTGGTTACCTTTGACAGAATTAATCTACATTTATTTAACATATTTTAGTTTATTTCTCCCTTTGCAAAGGACAACTTTTAAGTGCATACATACTAACAGTAGCTCAAGTGTATACATATTTAATATATAATGTCCAACAAGGTGAAAGATCGTAAGTGAAATGCAAAGGAAAGAGGAACCGGAAGGAGTCTGGTCTATTAAAATAGAAAACAATTATGCAAGAATCAACAAAAGTAAAGAAAAGCAAAACAGATGCAATTACATCAGAAGATAACAGTTATAAGTAATGACGAATTGAAATGGGATTATTCTTTATCATACAACTTTTGAAGGAGATGATGCTTATTTTTTTTTTTCCGTACATGTACTAAGGCTAGAAGCCTGCTTTATTGAATCTCCTAAGGAGTTCCAGAAATGCACATTCTGTAAGTTTTATGTATGAATAAGCGACAAGGCTGGTAGGGACTGTTCGTCCACAAAGGGGCGGTTCGTCTGGCCAGCTCAAGACTTACCCATATCTATAGCCATATTCATAAAATGACCTGCATAACGTAATACTGGAAGGACAAGGGCTGGTACAGCCAGAATTCTGTTACAATCTGATTCATTCGTTGTTGAGTGTGGAGAATAAATGAGTGGCTTTCATGCTTAACCGATGTTGGATCTTCTTTTGTGAACATGAACTTTCAAATTCCAGCAAGCTGTCACGCTAGATTGCAATACAAACTTGCTGATAGCTATGAAGATAACAGTGTGCTCAGTATAGTAAATCTGCCATCATACAAGAATATGTGACTAGATAGATTTGGTTAAAAATGAAACCAATCCTGGTCAAAACTTACAGTTCTGATCAAATACATGACTAGATTCTAGGTCGATGCCCGATTTATTAGATTCAGTTTAAACTTGCATAGGCGTTTTAACTGTGTAGTCTTATCCACAGGCTTTCATAACATTACGGACATATACTACACACTATAAATGTATATACTAACAAGGTAGGACATCTCTCAGGACGAGCCCCCTGTGGGCTGGGGGTTGTAGAATATGCCCACGGTATTCCCCGCCTGTCGTAAGAGGCGACTAAAGGGGAGGACTTGCACTGTATTTGAACAATATTTGAAACCGAACTTGAACCGTATTTATCTAGTTGACACTATATAACACATTCGTGTTGGTGTCTGTGTCGTTAAATCTTATATAACTAACTCTCAGGACGAATCACGAATCTTGGCCTATTTCGCTCTTACCGCGAACCTCAAAAACTTTGTTTATCACGTCATCTGTTCCAACAGAACATCCAGCACCTCATCGGATTCAATTTTTTGCATAAGATTAATTCCACATAGGAAAAAATATTAGAAAATTAAATTTAGAGCACATGCGGTCAGGTCGCACTTCACTGTCCGCGATACAGATGATAGTAGCCTGCGTACTACCATCGGAGGGCATGCTGTCTTTTTCACGGAAACACTTAACAGAAGGTGAAGCGAAGCAAAAGAAAGAAAGTTCGCCGTGCAGATTAAGGCATACTTTCTTCCATCACACGTAACGTGCGCTGCGATTGGTTAAGCGTAGTAAATCTGAGTCTTCTTACCATAAGTGACAGGTATGACTCTTAGCCAATCACAGCGCACGTTACGTGTGATGGTAGCAAATAGTGAAAAATATGCCTGAATTTGCGTGGCAAACTATCGTCCTTTTGCTTCGCTTCACCGTAATGTTTGGAACCCCTGTGGTCTTACCCTGATGTAATATTTGACCTCTAGAATAGTTCTCCAGAACAAGGGCGGATCCAACCTCTAGCTCATGGGGGCAGTTTGAAAAGGGGGAGCCAGCAAGTGGTAGTTTTACTGAATTTCTTAGGACGCAGGAGAGGCGCATTTTTCTTGTATTTGGGGGCCAGATTGGTCGGAGGGCAACTGCCCCCAGCTGCCCCTGGATCCGCGCTTGCTTCTGAAGACTGAAACATTCAACTTCGAAGATACCTGTGGATTTATGTGTGTATGTGTGACGTAAATGCCCCAAACCCATAGAGGTACTTTGTATTAGTTTTTTGTTTTGTTTGTTTTTGCACATAAAATTTTGAACAATGTATTACATGTTCTGTCCTCAACTCTGTGAAAATGACAGCCAGATAATTGGGCAAGGGTTACGAAATATGTCTTTTTTTTCCCGGGTTGTAAAATTACCTACCACATCGAGCCTGTGGTGCTTGAGACTTACCTATATTTGTTTGAAAGGCTGGGGAAAAGAAGGAAGTAAACTAAATGCACAATACAAAGTAGGCAAAGGGATAAAATAGCCAAACGTGTGTTTAGCTCATTTAGTTCGTCTCAAATTGCTTGCCAAATTGAATACCTTTACAAAGAGTCCCTTTATCTGTTATTACTGTTTTTATAGTTTTGTGACGAGCACACGATAATAAAGAAAAATCTGTAACTAAGATGATTAAAGGAAACCATAAACTGCTTCAAAAGTACAACATAAATTTCACTTCATTTCATTTATTCAAACCAGTATAAATAACAAGTATTTATAAAAAAAGGAGTACAAAATTCATCAGAAAGTCAAAAGAAATCTGCAGAAAAGTATTTTTCTATTTACACTGTAAAAGCAAGAAAAACGTATCACACTGAGAAACGAAAAACGTGGTTATCTTCTCAGGATTTTAAGTATCAAAAGGGATATGACACCCTCGAAAAAACAGGGAGGTGCTAGTAACTCCCTGCCCAAACATATTTAAAAATAGCCCTAAAGTTTTAAATACAGTTCATGACTGCATTTTGATTGACATTTAAACAAAATAGCTTCATACTGGTTGATCAACGATGACTAGTAGTCAGTTGTGTTCCCAGTTAACTCACACACAGTAGCTGTGTGAAAATATATACTGCTTCGAGCAAATTAAACTTAGTGCATGCTAGGTACTGTGGCTCTGTCTTGGAGGTATAAACTATAAATAAGCCTTCTTTGTTTTAATTGGGGGAGGGGCTACTGAAAAGAAAAGTTAGTACGGAGAGTCACACTGTCTGGGTGAGATTAGAGGGCCTTTAGATAAGAAGAATCAGAAAGGTCATGAAAAATACCTCAAACGAACTTGACGATGTTTTTAATATTCACATCACCGTAGGTTTTCCGTTGAATATCCGATATTACCAGTTTTATTGAGTCCATGCCGTTCTATATTTCTATCATCCCCGACCCTTTTAATTTCCCTGAAATTTCACACTGTAGGTGATAATGTTGTTTTATGAGAGTGTGAGCTGTTTTCACAAGCTTACAAAACATTTCCCGAGGATATATCAAGTAATTAAACCATTCTGACTGCATTTCTCTATCATTGCTCCACGATTTCAGTCATGGATATTTAAAAAGTAGCTTCCTAAGAGTGCTTATAAAAAAGGGTTTTCTTTGAAAATCCACGCTTGGAAGATTTATCTATAGCTTAAAGAATAATTTAGTCATGATATGAGAATTTTGCCTGAGGTTACATCTGTAAATAATCAGTTTCTAAAACTTCTACTTTTTCTTGATGTAAAATAAACCATGCGTTTATGTATTTTGCCGAAAAGGATATATGTCCCCCAAAAATCTCTTCGTGCAAAAGTTTGTCTAAGAGAATTTCTGAAATCGTGACAAGGTTTTCAGTGAGAGTTCGTGAACATGTTGGAGTTGTATTCAAAGTCAATCCGCTCTTTGACCGAGTTAATTTAGTCATTTTGGTGACTCTGGTGAAGTCATTGTCTCGTGGAACTATGTTGTTTCATGGGGTTAAATTTCGTTAGAAGTACTCCAGTCAGGTAATTTTGAAAAGTACTCACTCGATTCCTAAATTGTTGCAACACTGAAACTGCACGTTCGGTAACTTAAAAAATTGTTGGAAGAAAAAGTAAAATTAGAGACATTAAAATAACCAGAATTCAGTATTTTACCTTGCAATCTTGTCATCTCTTTATCTTCATTATGTAAAACGAAGTTATCAAAATGTAGGCTACACCATGTTTAAAGAACCTCTGGCTGTCTAGGCGTAAGACTAGTAGTGCATACGTCACCAGATTTATATTGTAAAACATTAACAAATGAGGATCAACGCGGTAGCTAGAAAAAAATTGCATGTATTTCTGCATACTGAATGAACGTACATGCCTCAAAGAACCATTCTGATCAAGAGGCACCTCCAGGCCTTTAGACAGAAAAGGGCACCTCATCCCTGTTGCATTTTTTTTTTTTAAATTTCAGCCAGGATGGATTAGTCTTTAGTACACAATATTAAGGTAACTGGATAACAATTTGCCAGATTAGGAAAATCTCTCAACCATTGCAGTTTCTGTTTTCATTTATATTTACAAAGAAAGGGGATTTATTTCTGTACATTTGCGATTTCGAGCCCATATTGAATGATAGACCTCTTCTTAGTTTTTGTCCCTTTCTCCAATTTTTTACTGTTTTTTTTAATGGTTTTAATTACATTGCAAAGCTTCTTTTGCTTCACGGGTGGGTTTTCAGATATTTTCCTTTTCAATAAGAAAAGATAATTTCACGGAATATGAGTGTCAACGAGCAGCCTTAAAGTGGACCTAAAGTCTAAAAATTCAAAAATATATATTTTAGAGGTTACAAAGTTAATCTTATTGGTCCAACTCCCATTGTCATAGCTTATTTCATTGCTGAGATATTAAATGTAAAAATTTATTCACTTAAATCCAAACAGTTCATTGCGCAATAATTTTTGACATTCTTGTTGTACAACTCACATTGAATGCTTTGTTTTCTTTTAAAATTAAAAATGTTTATATGACCTTGACCGTTTCCTGTTTTCTTGCATGACATGCATTACAGAGAGGGCTTATATAGTCAAGTCACCCCAAAGCAGTAAGAACGCGATCACATTTTGGCACAAGGTGCGGTGGCTTTCAGAAAAACAAAGAAATACAAAGATTGTAATTTGAGTAGTACAACAATTACATCACAAATTATTGCGCAATCTACCTTTTTAAATCGAGTGAATAAACTTCAACATTTTATATCTCAGCTTAAGAAAGTCCTGTGAAGATGGGAATTGGACCATTGGAATTCAGTTTTCATACTCTGTAATATGTATTTTTGAATTTTCAGACTTTAGGTACACTTTAAGGACAAAACTGTAACAGACCTGATGATTTCATGCTAAGTTTAACCGCAGGAATATTGGGACGGATTTGGGGGGGGGGGGCACCAACCCGCCTCCGAGCAAAAACTGTCAATTACAGGACTTTGACACTTCACAGGCTCAAATTTATACCATGATTGTTTGCTAGTCAGAAAAAGGTTTTTAGGTCAACAACTTTTCGGCAGGGATGGAGCCAGGATTTGCATGCTACTCAACGAGGGTCTAGCAACCCGAAGCAGACGGGTTGCCGAAAGGATGCCGAAGGGACGTCGAAGGGAATAAAACTTCGTCGTACACATTAAGCCCAGGCCCGTAGCCAGGAATTCTGATATAGGGGGGCACCGACACCTCATAGAGAGGCACCGAAGAAGATTATGTCTGTTGTCAGTAGTACCACCACAGGATTACAGTTTGACGGAACTACTGGGGATTATATCTCAAGCTTACCACACATAGCCTAAAGGTATCGGTTGTAGGTGTGCACATACGCACGAAAATTTCACACTTCTGATGGAGATTTTTCCCTCCGCTTGCAAATACAGAGACGGAGAAATTCTCCACAAGTGAAGGGAACATGACTATAATCACGATATATCATATCTTCAGCTCAGCAAGCGCAGGTGAAGCCGGTTGAGTACTTTGCGAACGACGAGGCGGGACCAGGGGTTGCCATTAGGCAGGCTTGGTGTGATCCAGTATGATTTTGTTAGGACCTAGAGGGAAATTCCCCTTATATGTGGCGAATTAACAATATGGGGACACCAGCATGGAGCTTTGAGCAGGACTTTGAATGACAGTGAGAGCACACCAATGTCTTCACAGTTCACAATTCGGATGGTCATTATCGTATTTCTACTTTGAACGAAATTTTACATGAAAAAAAAACAGAAAAAGTAAATTTTGGAATAAATTTTTGGTACGAGTAAATTTAGCTTCAAACCGTATATCTTCGCGGAACGAATTTTTTCAAGGTACTAGATTACTACATGAAAGCCCCTTGATGTTCGGGATCTAACTTTGAGCCTTCACCTAGATTTGGCTGGAAGAGTTCATTAGAATTTTTGTACAAATAATGTTCATGGGTGATATTACTTCGCTTGTAAGAATTACGCGCGAAGAGCGCCGAAATTTTGCAGGAAAATTATTTACCACGTAAAACCTGCACACAGACTCAGCAAGGGGTGGTGGAAAGATAACCCCGACGAAGGGACCAAGCTCGAAGCCCGCTACAAGCAATGGGTTACAGAAAAGATGCCGAAAGCGAAATTTTTGGCGCGCGACGAGACATTTGGGGTTCTGTTGAAGAAAAATTAAAAATATTTGGTTCTTGTTAAGGAAAGTTAGAAAATTTGGCTTTCTATGGAAGAATCTGCCCTCTTCGTCCTAAACACTTCCAATTCTCCCGACCAAGTTACTCCTTCCGAAACTGTGTTGAGCCCCTCCTTGTGTAGACACAAACCTATTTTTGCTTAAGGGCATATCCTGTTGGGCCGTACAAGGCCATAATATGTAACCAGAACATTCTTTGCGCATGCTGTGTATTGTGAGCTTTGATGTCAATAAAAGAGCATTCACCTATGACCAATTGAGAGTTTTGCTTTCTCCCAACCAAAATGTATTTGGGGTGATGAGTATCTGTCTTTAGGAAGAAAACCAAGACGGGGGGCGACTGGTCGCGAGGGGATGCCCCCTTTCACCACCGCTGGACATTGAGACACTTTACGTTTCATACAAAAAGGATTATCATGATGCTGAGTCTGAATTAAGAATCTTCCCGATCGTAAGAGAAAGAGGATGGAACTTTTTATGGATTCAATTTTGTGTTTTTCCGGGAATCACACCTACACGAAAGAACAAATTAAGACAACATATCTGAAACGGGTGTTAAAGCTATATGTAACTGAAGATGAAAGCGCGCGTAGCGCGCGAAAATTTTTGTAATGTTACAGAAAACAAAATACGTTCATTATTAAACTCCTTTTGGGATCATTTGTGGTTACAAATCGCTTGGTGTCATACCAGGGCCACCGTTTACATGAACTAAAATTTTATTTTCGATCGATTTTCCGTATAGGGGGGCACAGTGGTCCGCACGGGGGGGCACGGCCCCCTTGTGCCCCGGCCCGGCTACGGGCCTGATTAAGCCTACGGCTCCCCGACGAAATTGGAAAATTTCCCCGAAAATGCCCCAAGTCCCCCACCTAGCGCTTCCTCTGCCTGATGAAACATTTTACACTGCTGTTCTGGGGGAGGGATCTAAGGAAAGTGGTGTCCCCTCCATAAAAGCAATTTAATGTCACATTTTGGGCAGATTTTGGAGTACAGTTATGGAAAACATTGATATTTTGTTGAAAAGGAAAAAGACTGATAAATTACTCAGCATCGAACATATGAGGTTCTGGTCCTTGGAAAGTGAGGACGGAAGCATACTTTAGCCTCACATTTTGACTGGGGCTTCCACTTCCCACGCCCACAGTATGGACTGTCTTCTCGTATAGATCTACAAATGTTACCCATACTGTACTCAAGTCTCAAACTTGCATTTGATTCACTGATAACTTTAGCTTGTAATTTGTACATTCAAACCGTTATGTATACTTCTCCCAACACCCGTTTTCAAGGGTTTATCGTAAGACTGATCAAAACCCGTCTGACAATTGTGAAACGAAATGTCTTGTAAGTTTCGATGACCAAGTGTTGGTCGTTGTAAATGTCATACAAGCTGTTAAGGAGGATCCCAATCGATGAAAGAGTCTGAATTTAAACATTTTTGTCTAAAGTCCCCATCCTCGGCGCCATGTTTTACATGTGAAAGCTATCATTCATCAGCGCAGCAACTAAAATGTAGCGTCAATGACCATATTTAAACTCAAGTACATACAGACAGCCTGCCTTGCTACGATTAAAAGCTTTTTAAAATACTTTGTCTCTCAGCATTAAGTTATACTAACTTTTTTCCCCATGTTGACAGTAGAGTAATTAAAGACGAGATAGCTTGGGTCTATATTTATGTAAAACTTGAAGTTAAATGATCATTCTATACGGAGATTTATTTTGTGCGACAAAAAAACAGATGGTATCAAATAAAAATGACATTCCAACGAGCTAACACATGATATCTTTTAGAGAGTGTTGTATTTACGACCCTTGTGGACGAGATTCTCCATATCTTAACTCTGTTTTTTTCCTCCAAATGGTCTTTGCAGTGACAGGTTGCATATTACTTCCATACGTTTCTAACCAGACATGGTGAGAAAAGTGAGTTTCGATTTTTAGTGTAAAGATTTTGAAATTAACACTGACAGAAATATTTCTTCACGGTTTATCTGTACAACGTATCTGCAATTGCAATAACATATACATTGTAAACAACAAAACTTCATTATATACACCATACGTTTCCCTTTGTCGGCGTTCACTCTAATACCGAAAATTGCAAAAAGGAAATCTCGTACCTTCTGTAGTTGCGCGCCCAACTGACCAATTACATATCTGCATTTTGGATAATAATAGCATCAATCTCTAGTTACTGTGGTAATGATCAGTTTACTTATTAAATAACATCGTTTATACATTACATTGAATCTTAAACTTTGATAGTCATATGACGTGATTACGGTTGAAAATAAATTCGAAAATTCGACCAGACCCCATGCACCGGGTCGTGTTCCCTTCTCGATGGGTAACAGTTACTACGTCACACCAGGGAATTGCTATCCGAATAACGACCCTCTGGTTACACTCATGGCGAGTGACTGTCAACAGGGATCTGTAAAAGATACAGCCCCATGCTCTCGCTATGTGTACACTAGAGCTGAGATGGAGCGTGCATGGAGCTCTTTTCTAAATTTAGAACAGGGAGTTGCTATTTGACAATAGCAACTCCCTGTTTAGAATGAAATTCACCCTGGACGGGTGACTATATACAGTGATCACATTTTCTTCTCGGGGGGATAATTAACTCTAAATGGGTGAAAATGTCACTCGATGCAGTGGTACCACCAGGTTTTGGTGATGGAGGGGGGCACCACAGATGACGTCTTAATGCCACCTCAATAACCCCCCAAAGTCTGCGTAAATTGTACCTTTTTATGCTCCACTGCGATTGTATACATCAGTGGGGGATCCTCCTTTTTCACTTCATAAAAGTACTTTCCTGGGGAGGGGTCTAAGGGGAGGGCCGGGTGTCCCTTTCCCCTTTGAGAAATTTTTGTTAATTCAAGCTTGCTTAGATGCAAAATAATGCTGCCTTTGGGATATTTTTGAAACTGACGAAAAATGGCTGGAAAATATCCATAATTCAGTGAATTCTAATTTTTGGTTAGGTGAAAGAGGAGATTATGTTGTCTTAGATAATGTCAACAAACCTCCTAAAGCGCCCCTTTTGGCTACTTTACTGCCTTATATTCGGGGGAAGCTTTTACGCAAAAATATGTGCGTGAGGCCCACAGAAACATTCTTGGACTATTACGAAAACTTAAGACACCGATAGAGGGCCTCCTGGAATTAGCTCTGAATTAATTAAAATAAAATGAGACATTGACATGATGCTTATTACCTAAAATTCAAATGATACTACAGAGTATGACGCAGAGCACTTTACAGTTATCGTATTTTTACTAAGTCTGAACGAAATTCCAGGCGAACAGCTTAAAACAGTGAGGAATGGGAGGGAGAGTATAGGTGAAGGAGGTGATATTAGACCTCCCTGATATGTATAGCAAAGGGGATGAAGGACTAACAAGCGCGTTTCAGAATGCTTTTTCGTGGAAAGTGCATTAACAATCACCAACTATACCGAAAATGGCTGTGCAAGGAATGCTCAGTAAATTTTTTTTGAAAAATGTATAACGGTAAATACGTACTTTAAAACTTCCACATCACGCTACAAATTAGATTGAAAGATCCCATATCGATGCGAGGCCCCTACAGATGTTGGAGATGTACCCTCTGTTTTTCGGAGAAGTGTTGTGATCAGTTGCATGTACAGATCTTATGCACTGACGTCACGCGACGTCAGTTTGGAGGAAAACAATGACGCACACGTGAAGGAACAGCGTAGATTTCGCACGCGCGTGTTGTAGAATAACGCGCGCGGTTGGTTGGTTGACAAATCAGCTGTCTGCATTTGTTGGTATAACTTGCAATAATACGCGCTTTTCCTTCAAACGAGGGAGCATTTTCTGCTCTGTGACATCATATGCATAAGGTCTATTATTACATTAATAATGGTCATGAGATTTAGTGCAAACCGTGACGAATGCGCGCGAAGCGCGCCGAAATATTTCATTGAATAAGATTTCCATAAAAAACCTGCATTCAGGCTCTGCATCGAGACACTTTCAATTCCAACTCCCATAAAAATCTATACCAATCGCAAAGTCAGTATTTTACGAGAGAATTCTTAAATAGCTTTCAATTTTTCTGCTGTGCTTCTCCAGGAGTTGCTACTGGAAGTGGAAGATATTGATAATAAGAACAATATTGAGGTAAGGTTTGAATCGAGCGGCGCGCGCGAAAAATTTGATAGTTTGCGAAGGATTTGCAAACATTCTGATAGTTTGAAAACCATTTGTGATAGATCCATCAATCGGTTGAAGATACACCTGTCCCCACCCCCTACACAAATCTATAGCTTAAACGCCTTTGTGGATCATTTTCACATTTTCCAAAAAGAAAATCTGAAATCGATTGGGGTGTGTACGTGGCGGCGCCACTGACTCGATAAAGAGTGGAATGCCATTTGATAGCGAGAGAGAGATCAGCTGCAGTCAGTACTTTGGTAAAATCTCACTCTTCTACATTAAGATGATAATGCCCTTTGCTCCATATTTAATCCACGTTGTACATCTCTGCGAATGTGCAGACATGTCATATTATTACATCCGCATTAGAACGAAAGCTAATGAAGATGTATTTAGACCGTGAGCAACGATAGGCTAGTGACATGTCATTGTTCTTTGTTAAAGATCGATCATCTAAACAACTCAGATTTTCTTTGCTGACAGGCAATAATACGATAAAAGGAATTAGGATCAATCGAGGAGTAATTGGTAAACTTCTGTACTCTGGTAAAGATTTGCCCCCTTTTCTGACAGTGAACATGACTGCATTTTCATTACTGAAACCCTTTTATCATACAGTGTCTGTAAATAGAGGTGAAGTATAGCGTCACCGAGAGCAATTCTGTTTCCTATGTCAATACACAAACCTAGAAACGGGGAACACGTGTCATCTTGGATCAATGTTCAATCGATATGACGTAGCATTTCGTCACACTTTTGTATTCTCTCTGTGATTTGTCGGAGAATTCATTTCATGTTCAAATAAAGAAGTGTGTCAAATTTCGCCAGTTCAAGGGGATATTCAATATATTTCCTGCCTTTATAGTGTTTATAGGTGAAGTAGTCCGATTTCATTAAGTTTACTCCTGGATAGAGGCCTAGCTTACAGACGTGAGTACTATATATTATTATGGGTATTAAAGAGGCTTATTGAGTTGGTTCACAAAATTCATGATTTTTTCGCACCTTTTGAGGTTTACTCTCATCTGGATGGTAAATGGTTCAACTGAGAGATTTTACACATCTGACCTACAACTCAAATGGCAATGACAGGGCAATTAATGATTGAAATAATTTATTACAAATTCGTGACCAAACACTTTTCACCATTATGTATTAAGCATATGCAACCCCTGTCCACAAAAAGTACAATTTCTCACATTTTCGATAACTAGAGGAAGAGATACATGAGTTATGAGACTAATTAGAAGCATTATCATGCAGTGATTTCCTTCAAACTCGTCACAAAATAACCAATATCAAATCAATGAACCCCTTTAAAGTAGAGCTTTGCGATTAAGTCTGGCAAAGGCTTAAACTGTGATCACTGCACGAAAATGTGACCTTTATGCCAAAAAATTTTGATGCCCTCCTTACGCCGAGTTGGGTCATCTTAACCTGATAACGATGGAAGTTCAGAGCCGAGATATGCCGATTCTGGAAATTACTGAGTAATGAAAGTTTTAATATTGAAATAAGCTAATCATAGCGTTGGCGACGATTCAAGTTCATGGTTGAAATATATTAAAAATATATTAAGTGAAACGAACTCAACAGCCGGAATTTTTTAATGGAAGGTATTCTCTAAAGGGAATATTCACTAGAAAAGTGCTATCGATGTGATTAAGGAGAGTGAAAATTGAAATTCGCAATCGGAGATGAAAGAGTTCTGTCTGTAGTGCAATAAATTGCAAACACTATAAGGATGTATCGCAATCAAATTCGTTGCCTTGAGAGTATTTCTTTATTTAAAACGATGACCTCTAAAGAATTCATGATGACATAGACGGTGAGTGGGAAAGAACAGGTTTACGTTGGCGAGCTGATTATGGGATATAAGGCAAACACTTTTCTCTAGATGAGGTCAAACGATTGCCCCCCCCCCCTTCATAATTTTCGTTTCTTCTATCCTCACATCACCCTTAAACTGCAAAATTCTGTCTCTGAGCATGAAATTGATGACATTGTATGCCACACTGTTAAATCCCTTTCCTTTAGAAAAAAAAGTCGTTTGGTCTATTTTATAAATTGTTTGCATAGTTTTCGAGGTGTAATGTTTCTATAACTTTAAACGGGATAATCAGATTCAGATTGAGACACATATATGTAGACTGCAGTATCATTCACTTTCATTTTTATGAGAAACTGAAAGAAAAGCTTGATCCTTTTTCTTACCGTTGTTACAAGACGACCCGTCAGGAACACCGGATTGAATCCATCGACGAGCGAGTGGAAAGTTCCAGAGACGTCCAACTTCAACGCAGCCTTTCTAGAACTATCTAGAAGCGAGAACTGTTTACGTTATGTCCCAATTATAGCAGCGACCTGGCAACACTCCTAGCCAGCTGCAACAATTGTTTACAACTACTGTGTGTTCTAGAAGTTTCTATTAAGGAACGTTCTCGTAATTGCTGGACTGTGTACACTAGAAGTTTCTGTTAAATTCTGGAGAGTTCTCGAATAAAAGCCTAGCATATAAAAGGCAGTTCAACAACTATTATCGAGGAGAGAGACACCATCGAGTCCAGACGTTATTCAGCTGTCCGTTTGTTGACCGAATCATATGAGGCCAGCCACTGACAATTCACACTTGTGACAAATTGCCTTACGCCGTTTCTACACTGTGTATTGAGGTTGTTATCATCCATCGCCTACCTAGCCTTGTCATTATTCGCTCGTGGAACCAGTTCCTACGCTACAGCACGCTGCAGGTCTACCACTGTGCCATCGTCAACGTGCATGCACTACCAGCCCTTGGACCAGACCAGGCAAATATTAAGTAAAGGATTGTGAGTAAGTCTAATTAATTATTGTAAATTTAAGTAAGATAAGGAGATTGTAAATAATCATTAAGTTGTTGAATTTTAATCTCGTTCTTCTGTGATCTTTCGCTGTTATTGGTTTGACTCGCGACCACAAGCCGTAACAGAATTGGTGGCCTAACATCCGGGAACGAAAATACTAGAAAATTCGAGAAATTCTGTTGTGAATCGTAAGCAACTGTGTTTGCTCAGACTACTTATTTGTTTGTTGAAGGCTTGATACAATTTCAAAATGTCATTCAACTTAGATAAATTCGTGGCTAGTCCCTCAGTCGAGGAACTGGATTCATTAAAGAAGTCTGAGATTGTAAAGGTCGCAAAACATTATGGCATTGAATTTCAGCCTTTAATGCGGAAAGACGAGATTAAAAGATATGTTCTAGAATATCTTGTGGATGAAAGTGTCCTGCCTAGTACAGTATTGGAAACAGCTATCACTGTGCCAACTGACAACACATTTGAATTGAAAAGGCTTGAATTAGAAATGAATAAGGAGATTAGATTAAAAGAAATGGAAAGAGAAATGCAAAAGGAAAAAGAGGAAAGAGAAATGCAAATGCAAAGGGAAAAAGAGGAAAGAGAAGAAAGAGAAAGAAGGGAGGAAAAGGCAAGAGAACATGAATTTAGGTTGAAGCAACTAGAGTTAGGGGTCATAAAAGGCTCAGACCCTAAAATAAGCTTGGATACTGGGGGATTCGATGTTTCAAAGCACGTAAAATTTGTCCCCAAATTTCAGGAGGATAATGTGGAGAAATTCTTTAACCATTTCGAAAAGCTGGGTGAGCAACTAAAGTGGCCAAGAGATAAATGGTCCATACTCATCCAGAGTAATTTCACAGGCAAGGCTCAAGAAGTGTATTCCGCTCTGTCAATAGAGGACAGTATGGATTACGATAAGGTTAAAAAGGCCATATTACAAGCCTATGAATTGGTGCCTGAAGCTTATCGCCAAAAATTTAGAAAGTATCGTAAGGCGGATACACAAACATACGTAGAGTTTGCTTATCAAAAAGAAAGGCATTTTGACAGATGGTGTGCTTCCAAAAAGGTCTCCACATTTGACACTTTAAGACAACTGATGCTGGTCGAGGAATTCAAACGGTGTGTGAATGATGACATTAAGACTCACCTTGAGGAAAATAAGGCTGACAACTTAAAGGAAGTGGCAAATTTGGCTGATCAGTATGCTCTTACCCATAAGTTTGGTAAAGTGGGTCAGACTCAAAACAAGGGTCAGTTTACTAGGCCAAATAAGAAATATGGCAATAGTAGTGGCACAACAAGTAATAGTGGATCTCAGTCTGGTTCTATCTCTCCAACAAATTCTGGTAAAAAACAACCAGATTCAAGTCGTCAAAAGAACGACCAGGTCAGCTCAAACAAAGCTGCCTTTAAAGACATAAGCTGTGGTTTCTGTCACAAAAAGGGCCACACAATGGCAAATTGCTTCACATTGGCAAAATTAAAGGAGACTGAAACAGCCTCCAATGCCTTAGCCAATGCAGAGAATTCTTCTGAGGTAGTCGTGACTTTACGGCCTAATTCTAACGACAAAATTAAGGAAGAATACCTTCCATTTGTGTCTGAGGGGTTTATTTCCCTAGATGGGAATTCAGCTCATCCACCCGTCAAAGTTAAAATTTTGCGTGACACAGGCGCAACTCAGTCGTTGCTTCTTGATGGAGTTTTGCCATTATCGGACTCTACTTCCACAGGGGCAAATGTACTAATTCAGGGTTGAGTGTGGATTTATTTCTGTCCCTCTGCACAAAATTAATTTGAAGTCAGATTTAGTTTCTGGGTCGGTCATAGTAGGGGTCAGACCTACTCTACCTGTAAAGGGGGTATCTCTGTTGCTAGGCAATGACCTAGCTGGTGGAAAGGTAGTAGCCAATGCAATTTTGACAGATAAACCATGCGATTATAACAACACAGAGCAATTAGAAAAGGAATTTCCAAATTTATTCCCTGCCTGTGCTGTCACTAGAGCTATGTCACAAAAGCTCGCCGTGGATGATAATCTTAAACATCCACCCTCCAAAAGTGAGGATACAGTTCCCAAAAGTGGAACAAGTAGGGAATCATGTAAGGATGATAATCTTGAACATCCACTCTCTAAAAATGAGGGTATGATTTCCGAAAATAAGGATGATAAACTTAATCATCCGCCCTCTAAAATTGAGGAATTAGTTCCTAAAAATGGAACAACACTCCCAAAAGAGGAGTCAGAGTCTGAAAAAGATTCTAGTAACAATATTCATGAAAGTGAAGATTCTTGGTATGATCTCAGCCAATCTTTTATGACTAATCTTAATGATAGTCAGGATTGTGAGTCTCCTGGCCCCACACATAGTGAGGGGGTAGAACAGGAAAAATCAAAAATGTCTGACACACTCCACAGAGACCAGTTGTCAGTCCAACAACAACATGATGAAGAACT
Organism: Holothuria leucospilota; assembly: GCA_029531755.1. Classification (NCBI taxonomy): domain Eukaryota; kingdom Metazoa; phylum Echinodermata; class Holothuroidea; order Aspidochirotida; family Holothuriidae; genus Holothuria; species Holothuria leucospilota. Next base: position 37,886,918 of record CM055964.1, read on the forward strand.
TCAGCCATTAATGGCTGGTGCACTCACTGAGGATGAATCGAAAGACGTCCCAGTCTGTTTTTATTTTAAAAACAATATTTTGATGCGTAAATGGCGACCACCTGATGCACCATTAGATGAAGAGTGGAGAATTTACCATCAAATTGTGGTACCTAGGACCTATAGAAGGGAAATACTGAGTATTGCTCATGAAATGCCATTTGCAGGGCACCTAGGAGTCAAAAAGACTTACCACAGAATTCTAAATCACTTTTATTGGCCAAAACTTAAAAGTGATGTGGCCAAATTTTGTAAGACCTGTCACTCATGTCAAATGGTTGGGAAGCCGAATCAGAACATTCCGGCTGCTCCCTTAAAGCCAATTCCTGCTTTTGAAGAGCCATTTAGTAGAGTCATCATTGATTGTGTAGGTCCCCTACCTAAGAGTAGGGCAGGGCATCAGTATATATTAACCATTATGTGTGCCTCTACGAGGTTTCCAGAGGCAATACCTCTGAGAAATATTAAGGCTCGGACAGTCTTACAAGCTTTACTTAAATTTTTCACATTGTTTGGGTTGCCGAAAGAGATCCAATCAGATCAAGGGTCTAATTTCATGTCAACTGTATTCCAACAGATGTTGTATGAGTTAGGCATAGACCAAATTAAGTCTTCGGCTTATCATCCTGAAAGCCAAGGGGCTTTAGAAAGGTTTCACCAAACATTGAAGAATATGTTAAAGACATATTGTCATGGTAATGAGAGAGATTGGGATGAAGGCATTCCATTTTTAATGTTTGCTGCCAGGGAATCTATACAAGAGTCACTTGGGTTCAGTCCATTTGAACTTGTCTTTGGACACACAGTTCGTGGACCATTGAAATTGTTAAAGGAGAAGTGGTTATCAGATCCAGGTGAAGACATACATCTACTTGATTATGTATCCCGCTTTAAAGATCGTCTTCATGGAGCATGTGAACTTGCTCAGGAAAATCTGAGGCACTCTCAGAAGAAAATGAAAGCGTGGTATGACAAGACCACTGTGAAAAGAGAGTTTAAACCTGGTGATAAGGTGCTAGTGTTTTTACCTGTTTCTGGTCAGCCACTTCAAGCTCGCTTTCAAGGACCTTATGTCATTGAGAGAAAAGTTAGTGACACAGATTACGTCATTTTGACACCTGACAAGCGTAAATCTAAAAGAGTATGTCATATTAATATGATGAAGAGATATTATGAAAGAGAAGATTGTGACATTTCTAAGGATGAAAGTGTACATGATGTAAATAGTAACACTAATGATACAGGTGATCAAGTGTGTATTATCAATGCTGATCATGAACTCAGTAATGATGAGATCAAGGCTAATAATGTTCCTGACATGTGTATTAAGTTACAAAATTCTGATGTGTTGAAAAATCTTGACCAGAAATTAAGTCATCTGGATCACAAAGAAAAGTCAGAAATGAAATCATTAATCTATGAATATGCATGCTTGTTCTCAGATGATCCTACTAGGACAAATTTGATTGAACATGATGTTGATGTGGGAGATGCCACACCAATCAAGCAGCATCCTTACCGAGTTAACCCTAGAAAACGACAACATCTCAGGGATGAGGTTCGTTACATGTTGGACCATGACATTATAGAACCTAGTAATAGTGAATGGTCTTCCCCTTGTATATTGGTCCCCAAGCCAGACGGTGGGTACAGATTTTGTACTGATTACCGAAAGGTGAATGCAGTCACAAGAACGGATTCCTATCCGATACCCCGTATCGATGATTGCATTGATAGGATTGGGAAAGCTACGTATGTGTCAAAGTTTGACTTACTAAAGGGGTACTGGGAGATACCACTCACTGAGAGGGCTCGGAAAATCTCGGCATTCGTGACGCCAGATGGGTTATTTCAGTATAAGGTTATGCCGTTTGGTATGAAAAACTCACCGATGACGTTTCAGCGCTTAGTAAATGATCTTACGTCAAATTTAGAAAATTGTGAAGTATATGTTGATGACCTTATTGTGTACAGCAACTCGTGGGATGAACATGTACAACATGTTAAGGCATTATTTGACAAACTTGCCAAAGCTAATTTGACTGTCAATTTGGTCAAAAGTGAGATTGCTTGTGCCCATGTGGTGTACTTAGGGCATGTGGTTGGTCAGGGTAAAGTTAGACCAATTAAGGCTAAAGTTGAGGGCATTGACAAGTTCCCTGCCCCAACTGATAAAAGGCAGCTCATGCGCTTCCTAGGTATGGCTGGTTACTACAGACGTTTTTGTCCGAATTTCTCTGACATTGCTGCACCACTGACAAAATTGTTAAAGAAAAATGAAAAGTTTGATTGGACGGATAATTGCCAAGAAGCATTTGAATCATTGAAAAAGGCACTAATGAGTTCACCAGTGTTGATTGCTCCAGATTTTGAAAAACAATTTAAGTTGGCAGTAGATGCCAGTGACAATGGCATAGGAGCAGTTTTGCTTCAAGCTGATGAGCATGGTGTTGATCACCCTGTTTGTTATTATTCTAAGAAATTTGACAAACACCAGAAAAATTATTCAACAATTGAAAAGGAGACATTAGCTTTAATACTTGGTCTTCAACACTTTGATGTTTATTTGGGAACTACTAGTTTCCCTATCACTGTATACACTGATCATAACCCTTTGACATTTTTATCTAAGATGAAGAATAAGAATCAAAGATTGATGAGGTGGGGTTTATTTCTGCAATCGTATAATGTAGATATTAAGCATATTAAAGGGAAAGACAATGTTGTACCAGACTCTTTGTCAAGAATTTGATTTGATGCAGTATGTTGAAGATATCACTGTAAGTTTTGAAATTTTGTGTTAACTATGGCACAATGTGTATTGATGATGTTGCTGTATTCATGTATTATCATCACCTTGCAAGACAAATTATATGTTATAATTGTACCTTCCATTGAATATTGGACTACATAATATACATACTATAGTTATTACTGTAAAGTTATACATTGTAAATATTGTAACTTAAGTTTTGTCCGAGACGTCCAAAACTTCTTCAAGGGGGGGAGTGTTACAAGACGACCCGTCAGGAACACCGGATTGAATCCATCGACGAGCGAGTGGAAAGTTCCAGAGACGTCCAACTTCAACGCAGCCTTTCTAGAACTATCTAGAAGCGAGAACTGTTTACGTTATGTCCCAATTATAGCAGCGACCTGGCAACACTCCTAGCCAGCTGCAACAATTGTTTACAACTACTGTGTGTTCTAGAAGTTTCTATTAAGGAACGTTCTCGTAATTGCTGGACTGTGTACACTAGAAGTTTCTGTTAAATTCTGGAGAGTTCTCGAATAAAAGCCTAGCATATAAAAGGCAGTTCAACAACTATTATCGAGGAGAGAGACACCATCGAGTCCAGACGTTATTCAGCTGTCCGTTTGTTGACCGAATCATATGAGGCCAGCCACTGACAATTCACACTTGTGACAAATTGCCTTACGCCGTTTCTACACTGTGTATTGAGGTTGTTATCATCCATCGCCTACCTAGCCTTGTCATTATTCGCTCGTGGAACCAGTTCCTACGCTACAGCACGCTGCAGGTCTACCACTGTGCCATCGTCAACGTGCATGCACTACCAGCCCTTGGACCAGACCAGGCAAATATTAAGTAAAGGATTGTGAGTAAGTCTAATTAATTATTGTAAATTTAAGTAAGATAAGGAGATTGTAAATAATCATTAAGTTGTTGAATTTTAATCTCGTTCTTCTGTGATCTTTCGCTGTTATTGGTTTGACTCGCGACCACAAGCCGTAACACCGTCAAATTTGCTATTAAACATTAAAATGTCATCTGTACTACTGAATGTTAATATCCGACAAATAACATTAATTAGCGAAGCAAGAGATAGCAAGTGTAGTGGTTAGAAAACTCACCTCACTGTTCCTGCTTTCCTCCACGGAGTCTCCACTTGTCCCTCCAAGTAGTGTCCCCCCGTGTAGTGGGGTAAATAGTGTGGGGGCAGAGGGGTCGAAGCCCCTCAAACTTTAAACTGGGAGGCGAAACCATCATTTTGCCCCAAAATATATAATGGTACGTATGAAACCATCAAAATTAGGGGAAAATTGTTAAAATAATAGATTACTTTTGTTGTGTAATATGAAGTAAAACCTTACTAAAATGTCTTTAAAATGCTATGTTCTCGGCGCGCTTTGTGCGCATTATACGCTAATCGTCCATCTGACATCGTGACTGTAGGATTATTGCAACACTCCGAGCAAATTCTATTCTTCCAACCCTCAAACCCGGTGCATTAAGAAGAAGTTGACTGGCCTTTTGTGCGAATTAGGTTATGATGAAAAATAGGCGAACTGCTATTTTATATCTGTTAAGTGCTTATTCAATGCTATTTGTAAATCGTTGAATGCAATGAAAAATGATTCAGAACATTGGTAAAGTGTCTTTAAAATACTATTTTTCGGTGCGCATCTACCACATACCCCTTTTCCGCCTCCGGCCCCGATGAGTTATTTGCGCATCCCCCCTCTCCATCTCGAACAGAGATTAGCGCACGGCGTTCTTCCAACTACCAGTACCTTACTTCAAAACGGCTCGTATCTCGATGATTTCGGAGTTCGGACGTTCTTCATAAACGGATGTTATTTACCTGATCGTCGATCAGTATTCGGCAGCGGGATTGCGCGATTCCCGCACTTTCTCAAAAATTCCGCAAGTTTTAAAATCGCGTGCCGGAAAATTGCACACATTCTGAGAAAATCGGTAGGGAAAAAGTTGAATTTTCAGTGTTGCAACTTATCGAAAACCTCCTCCATTTGAATCCAAAAAGCGTCTAAAGTATTTGGAAGGGGGGATTTTCACCCTCAATTCTTAGACCTAGTGCCAACACTTCCACAGCCTTGAAAAGCAAAGCATCAGCTACTGTAAAAGTCAGCCTTATACAATCACATAGCCTAATATACATAGGCTAATGTACTTTACTGTAAAGAGACAAAGACGTATAGCTAGGATAAAGATCTAAATATAGCCACACAACCTGTAGCGTCTCCTGACTTTCCATTTCGTAAGAGGCTTTTCAATTAACTTCTTGCATTTTAAAACGTCTGTTTTTCTTTCAGTTTGAACTTTATACACCCACTTAACTCACTGTTTGCCATCATGAACTCTCTTCACTTCATCAACATTGGTGATCAGTGTCGGGGGTTAGTAAGGCCCGGTCAGACGAAACTAGCCTCGACATACATTCATGTGGCCTCTATATCGCACCCTCTGGACTTAAACATTCAGACGAGGCCTCCTTGAGGTTAAGCCAAGGCCGACTAGGTAAAAATGATGATATTTTAGAGATCCCCATTCAACAAAGCTTATTTCCTTCAGCATTCACTTCCTTCTCCCAGTGTTTTAACTTTGTCTCTCGTTCGTTATCGAATTAAGTTTACAGGCTGTAACACAAATATGTGCAGGATTTTTGGGGAGGAGGCACACCCTGTGATTCCCCGACTCATGGGTATGGAGAATTGTCACAAGTGCACCGAAGGTACGCCATGAGCGCGAAGCGCGATTTGCACGAGTGGGGTCAAGAGGCACTCGTTAGGGCCCCTGGCGGGGTAAAGGGCAAATCCCTTGGAGGTCCCGGGGGCGAAGCTTCCGGAAGCTTCTGCTATATCAGTTAGAAAGGCCGCCGAAAATTGGTCCCAGGGTCTCTATTGATCAGGTTTCTTTTCGTTTCAGATTTTGTGGAATTCGATGTTAATGACTGAGAGTACAGCACAGTTTAATTAGAAACCAGCAAATGAACTTTAAAAACATATCCATGAAACGAATAACTCCTAATATGTTTCTTTAAAGAGCTGGTTTTCTCGTCATAGGTGAATATTATGGGTAGGGTACTTTCCATGTTTATTACATTCAACATGCTACACTCCTTAGTTGAAGGCCTACATTTCGGGTGCATTAACCTGATTAATTGCATAAGGAAAACCCATCGTGTGGGTGCGAAGGCGGCTTTAGGGTTCAAAGACTGCAAGACGGAGGCGCAATGAATTGTTTCCGCCAATGGAGAAGATGGTACTCTACAAATTAATCTCGTTGCACCTCATCAACCGGGTCATTCAGAAGACAACTAAGACACATTTTGCATATGTTCTAAGCAGCGAATGGACCGACCATACGTTCTTACATGATCAATCATAATGATGGCGGGATCAGGAACTGATCTTGGTATAATTCCTGCACGGTACCAAAGCCGACCACAGAGCGACGGAGGGTTGGACGGTCAGAATATTTGGTATTCCAGTGGTCCAGATTGCAGGACACTCTCTCTACCACACAACTGATAGGAATGTAGGCTATCTAGTAACATGTGTGGGTCGTCAGTATGAGAAGATATTCGGCTGTCCAAATGCCCCAAGATTGTATAGAAAACTGCACTGAAAGCCACTAAAACGAATTTGTAAATACAGTTTTGCTAGTGACATTCTTTAACCTATGTAGCCTACAAGACTGTCATCACCAACTCTACATGGAGAATATCTGACGTCCCCAAATCATATGACTGCAGAAAATTGCATTCTAAATTTTAAAATACAGGCTTGCCACTGCAATTGTGTGTCTATCTAGACACACAATTGACACAGACACACCCTGGCATAGGGTGATAGGAGTTAGGTGAGGACCGAAATAGACTCCCCCAAGACTCCCTGGTTTGGGAGTCTATGAGGGACGATACCTACCTCCTATCAGCAGCCCACCCGATGACCGACATCGCGTGCCTCCTCCGTCCACAATCTACAACCCACCATCAGAGGGCTTGTTCTGTTTCGCCGCTGGAGGTCTCCATCTCTTCTGATCCGACCTTTTTAGGTCTCCGCTCATTTAGACTTGACTAGCCGACTGGACTTCTCTGCCGATATAGACGCCGCCACGCTGGATCCACCGGGGCTCCAACCCCCTTTCAGGTGAGACTTCTCGCTGTCATATTTTGTACAACCTTTGTTTCTCTCTCCTCCATAGGCATGGTGGCCTCAGATGTCCTGCTGGACATCCCGCATCTTCTCTCCGGTTTCATCTCGACACATCCGCCAAGCCCTCGTGGCGTCGGCAAAATGCAGTAGGAAGTTAGAGGGTGTACGGCGCCCTCTACTGGTAGGGTTCCCACGGTGTTATTGGTTTGCCAGACGGTAAGTATAGGTATAAATGGTATATACCTCTTCAGAGTAAATTCAGAGGATTTTATTTCACTCCTGTAGTGTGTAGTAAGATCTCTGTACTTGCTCCTGTTCCATGTAACTGTTCACTCCTAGGGCGGATGTGGAATTAGGACGGTACAGAGTCAGACTCAATGTTAGGAGCAAATTAAAAGGCCTTCAGCAAAGTCAGAGACCAAAAAGAAGGAATACATTGGCCGAGAAGACAATCATGTACAAAATGCCCGTATGGAAGATATATAACATCCTAAACACGCCGTAACATAGGAAATAGCACTCTCCACCATCTTGAAAAACTTCACACCGCAGTTGGGCTTTGTTTCATTCCCACCTACCTTCCTGACTATATAGACTGATATTGCCGATTACCGAAACCTGCATAAAATGTGACAGACAATTAATGGTAGCCCACTTGGGTCACGAGGTAGTACTTAGGTCACGGACGGGGAGGAAGAACTCAGTTACTTGCTCAGTGTTGTACGAAAAAAGTTAACGACAAAATAATATGACTCGGTTTTGGGTTTTTCTTCTGTCTCTTCAATCCCTCTCTGTTTTCCCCCACCCTTTCCCCTTTAGCCTGAATCCCCAGACTGGGTGGTTTCCTGCACTGGCCACGAAGGTGGGACCTGTGCCCCCTCCCCGCCCCTTAAACATCCCGTCACCATTAACACTAATGCAGAGAGGAAGAAAAACATATGAAATTAAGTGGTGCTTTTCCCTCTAACGACTGTGACCTATTCCTTTAGCCTGCATCGCAATTGTCAATGTTGTTTCACTGTACATCTACATTGGGAATGAGCAGGTAGGTATTATTTCGCACAAATAACACCTGCATTGGATGATTGGGTTTAATTGCATCGTTTTTATTGTCTGTCGATAATTCGCAAGTATCTGCGTTTTTAAATGAATTTTCTCAGCATTCATGGCTTGTATTGTTGCACTACAGCCCATTCTTAGGTTTACTCTGACTGAATGGAACAGAATGCTCACATGGCTAACAATTAGTTGTACCGTGGAAATTGGAATGATAAAACTAAGCCTGGTGGTGTGCCTCCCTCTTGACTTTGATGATCTCTGCATTGTTTCAGAGTGCATCCTGGCATCGTAAGCTAACTTTATGTTCCTTTTGAGGTCGTATGCCTCTTCCAAGCAGTTTACAGTTTTTCAGCTTAAGTGGCAAAATACCCACAGGATCTTTTCATAAAAAGACCCTGTTTAGGTAGCAAGACACAAGTTGTTTACAATAAAGGCAGGACCATACGTAACCTGAAAGTTTATGTTGATCAGGGGGCAAAATCCTAACATATTAATAGTGCGCTCTTGTCAGCTTGTTGAGAGCAACGGTTTCGTCAACGTTACGTGTGAACACATCCTGATTTGTTCAACACAAGCTGCCTGCTTGCCTACGTAGCAGGCTGTACGTTATATTCCTTGTTATGCCATATCCCTAATTTGGGAAGCTGAGGAGCTGAGCAAACAGAGTCCGCTCCGCGGGGTAACTGCCGCTAGGCTTGTTGGTAATGTGTAGTGTGTTTAAACTGCTAACACTTCACCATCTTTGCAACGATTGAGTCGTTTACTGATCAACCTGTGGTGGATGTAAAGGTTTAAAGGGAGAATGCAGTCACCCCAATAAAAATTGTATAGTAGAGTATCCAATTTCCTGAATGGCTCTTGAGAATCATGTGACAGTATTTTTCTCTTTCAATTGTAAAATTTACAAGGAGCAACTGCTTGGTTTACCTTGAATATGCAATATTTATGTCCTAAAATATTATGAAAGGTACTTGGAAGAGAAATAAGAAGAAATTTGTGACATTTAGCCATTGTTCCAAAATAAGTTTGGGGGGACTGCTTTTGAACTTTAAGTGATGCACAGGGGTAGTGCCAGGTGGGGCAGGGGACCTTATCCCCTCGTCGTGGAAAAGGCTGTCCCGCCCTTCGGGAAAGTTTTCTAATGTCGAAAGTGAGCAAAGGCTACGATAAAACATGTAGTGCCCGGCAGCGAACATCGCCCCGACGGTTTACATCAATCTGCTTTCAAGGAAAGCAGATTGTTCAAAAGAAAATCCCAAAACTTCCACTGTTGTTCAGTAAAAATTCCAAATTTACAATTTTTCTTTAATAATCTCCCAAATTTTCCTCAAAACCCCAGATTTTTTTCATTTGCTCAAGAAAAAACCCAAAATTTTTGCGGGCAGAAAAATTTTGCCTTCGCGATCCCTTCCGGCAACACGCCGCCTTTGTCGGGGATTCTGGTGGCTGCCCCCTTCTCTTCGGGGAGCTTAACTCCCGGTAGGGCATGCCCTGGAACCACCCCTGATGATTCAATAATATTTGACAACTTTCATCATCATTTGAGGTCAAGAAAGGTCATATGGGCGGCTCTAAGAAATTTTGTTTGGGGGGGGCAAACTCAAGTCCGTATTCAGGGAGTTTCGGAAGACCCCCCCCCAGCAATATTAATGGTCAGCTCCGGATAGTACAATAGCCTCAATGGGAGTATGCATAGGCGTAGGGGCCCAAGTTGATGGGGGGGGGGGGGCTGTAACGATCTACCAGAAAAATAGAAACAAAAATTACCGCGCGCTCCGCGCGCGTTCAAAATGTTAATGTACATATCATATAGGCATGCATCCGTTATCACACCGCATGCCAATTACATACAATAATTTACCACGTTACTACCTATTCCATATTGGTTATAATTCTGGGGAAGTCGTTACAATAATGATGATAATAATCAGTGGTGTAGCCAAGATTTCTCTCATGGGGGTGGGGCAGGCACTATGCTGTGTGATCGCCGGCCTGGGGGAGAGGTTTAAGGGGAGGGGGTGTCCCCCTCCCCTTTGAAAATTTTTTGAAAAATTAGGTGTCCATACATGCAATCTGGTGCCACATATGCTACCTTTGAAGTAAAATTTGTGTGAAAAAATTTACCGTACGTATTTTAGTACTAAAAGAAAAAATAGGCATCACCCCCTACCCTTTGAAATTTTTTGAAAAGTTAGGTGTCCTTACATGCAATCTGGTGCCACATATGCTACCTTTGAAGTAAAATTTTGTTTTATTTTAGGTACTAAAAAAATCGGAGTCAGTGACGGGGGCATGCCCTAATGGCTCCTCAAATACACCACTGATAATCATAATATATGAGTTTAACCATTAAAAACACACTGGTGAATAAATACCGAATATATAGGCCTAGATGATGGTGCAATCCAAATCAGACCTATATTTTAATTACCAAGGAAGTTTTTTAAAGTATCGATTTCCGTTAAGCTACATTATTGCATTATTTTTTTCAGTGGGTTCCCGAAAAATTCTCAGAATATTGCCCGAATTTTCACAAAAATATTTTGATGGGGGAGCTGCAGCCCCCCGCCCCGCCTCCTACGCCTATGGGAGTAGGCCTATGATTATTATTATGTATTACAGCGATGCCCCATGTAGTTTTCAAAAGCTCTTCAAAAACCATTTCAGCCAGTAAGTCATGAGCTGACTACTTTAAAAATAAATACAACCATATCAACCGATCGCTACCGTACTACCATAGGGGTGGAGTAAGAGCCTGGTGAAATGGGCAAGGCGGCTTGATCCATTTGTATAAAATGAGCCCTACCTTTAAATATTTTACTGTTTCATTTTGTTGTGTCACAATATGTTTCAGCTTTGCCAAGAAGCCATAAAATGCTGGTTTTCTGGATTGTTCTCTTAAACAGTTAAACTAACGAAAATTTCGAGCATGAAGACACTTGAAAACGATGAAGTGATAGCACTAGTATTTTGGATCTCAGTACCGTTCCGAAACAATTTTTTTAAGGGGGGGGGGGAATTCCCCTAACTCAGAACGACGTCTCATCCTATATACAAATAGCTAGACCACTAGTCAAAAGTCTCATCACACTGAGCTTAGATTGACTGTTTGGTGTGTTTATTTTAAATCAATTGAAACGACGGTATACTTTAGCACAGAGGTGGAGAACCTTTTACTTATAACAGGCCATTTGACAGTCATAAGACCGCTCGTGGGCCAACGGCGCTGTCAGTTTTGGACAAAGGAAGGGAAACCTCTCTTTCTATGGGAAACACAATACTTTTAGACAACATGCCCGTTACAACTTTTTGTAGACAAATACCTATGCTAATCTGGCCAGGTGACACCCGGGCAAAACTGCTTTTAGTCGTGGATGATAATCAACACGACTAATGGGTTGTGTATCTAATGACCCCGAAAGCTCTGAAGTGTCTGCAGAACTATGGGCATTTCATTCCAGCATTACCGTTACACTCTGTAAATGACATTATGATGCCTAAGCTAATCAGATTACAAATATCACAGCGCGATCATTTGTTTTGATTAATTACCTTAGCTCGCACTAACGCCAGGTCCATTTGTGATGTCTGAAGTATATTTAGTTGCAAACAGGCAACTGAGAAAACGCGCGCGAAGCGCGCCGGAAAAATGTCGTTTTGAAAGCAGTTTGTTAATGTTTAACCTTCGCATTGCATTGGAAAGTTATTTACTTCTTCAATTTTAAGCCCACTCAAGGAAAAGGGAGGGCCTAACCCATCTCGAATTACATGTTTTTGTATTTATCATTTTTATTTTTGAAAATTGAAGACCATGCTTTGCAAACTTTTGGGGGGGGGGGCAAATGCCCCTCCCGTGCCCCTATGGCGAGCCGCTATTGGTGGTGACGGCACGATACATTACTTAGCCGTATGAGATGGTTTATTGCCTTGCATTGTGAATCCACCTTCAACCCGTGCGTGTGTAAGAAGAAAAGCTTAAAGGCAATAGGCAGTCGCCCCAAAATTTTCTTTGAAAAATCAGTAAACTCTTGTAAATCTCCTCTTATTGCATTACCAGCACCCCTGAAGATGCTTTGAACATAACTATTACAAATAACAGGTAAAGCGAGGAGAAACTCTCCTTGAATTTCACAATTCACTAACAAAAATACTGTCACATGATCAAAATAGGCCATTCATGAACTAGAGTGACAGGGCATACTCACTCTGATTGGGGTGACTGTATTTTCCCTTTAAAGACTGTTAAACAGTTGCTGTGTTAACTTAGATTTCCTGTTTGTTGATTGGCTGGACGTAAACGAAAAAGGTGTGTTACTTCTTCGGGGCTATGATCAACAAAGCCCATAGATTTCTTGGGCAGATTTCAAATGTCTCTTGCATGGGTGGCTCTAACATATTTTGTTGGGGGGGGGGGCAAAATCAAGTCCGTATGTAGGGAGTTTCGCACGATCTCCTCCCCTCGGCAATATGGCAATGGTCCGCCCCAGATAGTACAGCAGGAGTATGGTAATTATGAGTATGATAATTATTTTGTATTACAGTGATGCCTACAGTTTTCAAGAGCTCTTTAAAAACCATCTTAGGTAGTCAGTCATGAGCTGGCTATCTTTAAATATAAATACAACCATATCAGCCAATCGCTCCGCCCTAAGTAAAAGGTAGGGGAAACAGGCAAAGCGGCTTGATCCAAACCAACAAGGGCATAAGTTTAAATTTTAATGACTGATTTTGATCAATTCTCGCATCGACTTGCAAGTTGTAGAAAACTTACCCTTGTTCAACATGTGACGTAGAAACCAACTGGTAATTTGTCAAAAGCTTCGAAATAGTTTGCAACTCAAGCTACTGGCAAGGGTAAGGGAATGGGTCTAATGTGCTGCTCCTAAGAGCATAGGCGTAGGAACGGGGGCGGCTGGGGGCCTTAGCCCCCGTCAAAAATGTGAGGGGGCTGAAGTATGCTTCCGCCCTCCAAGATCCAAGGGCAAAAACCCTTATTTGTCTCTTCTGTAGGAAATGTCAAAAATTTGTAGTAATTTTCCTTAAAGTTTGTCCAAAATGTTGCACCAAATTGCATCTGAGGACCCTCAAATACCCAAAAATTTTCCAAAGGGGAGGGGATACCCCTTCCTTTAGACCCCTCCCCCCCCAGTCTCGAAAAACTTCCCACGCCTATGCCTAAAAGTGTAGCAGACGACGTGTGACTGTGACATCGTGACCCTGCTTATTTGTTAAGAACGATTAAGCTTATTGAAACTTCAAGAATAACATGAAAAGAGATTTTAGTCGGCAACTAGTAAAGAGCAAAGAAATTTTCTCCATTATATCTCCATCTAATACCACCTCCCTGGTCTAATGACCTCGGGTTTGGTCCGTAAAAACCTACGTCAGGAGCTATCTGAGCTTCAGCAGAATAAGTCAGCTTGTTAAAATTGTTGATAAAGTTATAGCTGTAATCAAGTGCTTGATCGTCAGGGGATTCATTACCGGGGAATGAGAGGGTGCTACACCCCTCCCAGAAATTTACAAAGTGCCGTCTGTCGGAAAAATGTTGCTGTCCTTCGGGAAGACATTGCCTTTCTCTTTTACAATTCATTAAAGTTGTCGGGAAAAAATCTTTTAATTGGGGCGACAGAAATGTAAGGAAATTTTTATGATAACAACGTTTACTGAAAGTGAATTATTGTCGGGTGGAAATGGTGCTTTGGATGCATTTAACCAGAGACCTAATAGCCTATAACCACTCCCAAATTTAGATGAATTGGCCAACTATTCCATTCGTCAGCAAATTTTAAGGCTTATTTATTCATTTGGAAAAGTAATCACAAATTAAGGGTTCTGTTTCAGCATGTCAGTAAGTGATCTTTACCACACTATTCGGGAAGCCATAGTCTTTTGAAGAAATCCACGCTGACGGAAAAATAGAAGTAACGTATTGCGTAATCAGATAATTGTCTGCTATAAATAGGCACCATATCCGACACCATGAAAAAAATTCCTTTTGGAATGTGATTCAACTTAACCTGACTGATGGTAGCGGATGAGTTGCAGGTATTCGTGGTCAGTTGCACCAGGTGGCAGTTGGATTGTAGGTTAACCACGCAACACACTTTACCGAGAAGTCTATCTACTGTTCGTAAACTCACACATGGGGACGAGTACATTCACTTTCTGCAGCCGTCGTCTGATTTTGCTACCGCTTCTTTATTGGCCAATTCATTTTAAAATGGATCGCAGTTGGATCGATGAACGCTGCACACTGCCACGACCTGACTCAACCGCGACGCGACTCTACCCGCTGCCCAGAGTTGGGAGGTAACGAGTTACAAGTAACGCCGTTACTGTAAAGAGTTACATTTCTTGTAACGAAACCGTGTAACTGGTTACATTCATATCTCTGTAACGGAGCAAGTAAAGAGTTACAAGTTTGGGCCCCCCCCCCAAAAAAAAAAAAAATCTGTAACTGAGCGTTACATTTGGGGGTCTGTTACTTTTTCGTTACAAATAGTCGCTATGACCACAAATTACATTTTATTTGTATTATAAGTAGGAAATTTTCAAACTGATGGCATTTAAGTGGTGATGTTATATTCAATACATTCATCATTGATATCTTTAATCGTCGTCATCCCTACCGGCATTAAATTTTTTTCACGATTTATGATCACGAGCTGATATGTAAAGGCTTGCACGGTTTCTTGATTTTCCATTGGTGACGCATTTATTTATATAGTTAGTTTTATAACTCAGTTAAAACTTGATTCGTGAGCCGAGTCATAAACTAAACAAATCGTATTTATTGTGCATGCGGTGTATTTTACTTAATGAAATTCGTTGCAATTAGATACTCAACGATCCTAGAGTAATGTTTTTCCCTGCGCCAGTGACTTAAGTTTACTAAATAAAGGCTGAATTTTGTAAGCTTTTCCTAATCTTCAGAGGACAAAGCGGGAATTAATAGTACCGGCACACGAGAAACGGTTTAACCTACAAAGAAAGCCCAGCACTAAGTTTGGATGTTTTAATCATCTCCTGTTGTGACTTCAGGACTGCACCAGAGTAAACCAGCTAATCAGAGTCCAAGCCAATTACGATTTCAATTGCCCAATTTTAGGCCACTCCCGAGTCCTGCATCCTCAAGTCCCAGCCAGGTCTGATTCTAGTGGCTCTAATTACGAGACTTGTCTATTTGACGACGTTTACGATTTTAATACTATTTTACACTATTTTACATGCATGTACCTGATAATAAGATCATTGTAAGAGGCAATTTTATTGTCCGGCCGTACCCACTACGGTAATCAGTTGACTGTGTGGTCAGCCATGTTTTCTATATTTTGCACCAATTAGAATGGACTTTTGATTAATCTTAGAGTAATTTTCGTTTTGTAGACTAGGATAGAGTAAACTCCGAGTCCAGTTGCAGCCCATTTTGAACTAATTCCGATTACGGAACCTTCCATTCCAGGCCACTTCAGACTCTATGTAAAACGGATTCGAGCATGAAGACGGGCGTTACATCCATGATTATGAAATGATACCATGCTTCAGTTAACGTGCGTTTTTCATTTCATCTAATAAGAGATTTGTAAGATTTAGCAATTTTTTTTCAAAATACTTTGGACGACTGCTTTCTCAGTCCCCTAATTGATGACGTATGAATTGAAGTTTTGTCAAAAGTTTTTGAAAAGTCAATTGATCTTTCACTAAATTAACAATAAGATAACCCAAATGAAAGCAGTGGATTATTTGAGATGGGCAAATGGCCTGAAGTGTATCCTAAAAAACATACCGTAATTGAAAGATCTTTATTCATGGCACGGGGAGAGAAAAATCCTACTTGAAGTTTCAAAATATTTTAAAAAGAAAGTCAACTGTGTTGTTTGACCTACGTGTGAATATTAAGGTTACCCGGCTCAACATGTGCAATGTTTTACATTAACAAAAAGTGAAACTTGAGTTTTGTACTTAGGTAATGTCTCTTAGCCCATCTTTAGATCTTGACGATTTAAAATTTTTATTGGTTAAAATTGTGGGTCATCGTGCTATCATACGCATGTCTCTGAAGAGAAGTAACTTTTAATACCACAATAACCTGATAACACCGATCTCCTAAAATCCTTTCACTTCCCTTAGTCTGTTAGTTATGCGACCGAATTGTAAATATCCCTTAATCAAAGTACTACGCACTGTCGTAACTGGAAGACTGTTGATTGTCACCAAGCTTCGTCCAACCATGGAGTTGTTAGGACCTCCCTGTTGTTAGGAAGGAGATACAACGACCAAATCTGTCAGACAATATGGGTCCAACGAACAGTCTTAACGAATTCCGACACAGTATTCCACAGTATTTTTCAGTCAAGGTAACTGTAACTAGTTTCATTTTCTATAATTGTAACTAGTAACTGTAACGAGTTACAATTTTATGTAAATAACTGTAACTATAACTAGTGACTTTCAAAGTGTAAGGGGCACGACCCTGCCCCTACCCCTCTGACTCCACTACGAATATCAGACAGTTTGATATTTCCGATGTGGCAACGACGAAGACTATCGGATCGCAATTGCCATCGTTAGTCGGGTCGAGAACAAAAATTTTTACATACTCAACCTTCCGATCTGCTAAGCGACTGATTTTCCCTGTCACTTCCAGGCGCGTAGCTACGGTGGGCCTTGGGGGCCTGGGCCCCCAGATGTTTGCCAGGCCCCCCCAAAATTGTGCGTGTCCTACAAAAATTTGTAAGAATTAAGGACGGCGATCGATGCCGTGACCTCCCCATTTGATACCTAGGCCCCCTAAAAATTTCATTCTAGCTACGCCCCTGGTCGCTTCGCATTCGGGTTGCGATCTGTCGGTGCAGTGTGCTATGGTTTTCCACTTACAGAAATCAGAAAGTGGCAATAGACACTCCCTGCTCAAATGGTGAAGTCGGAGCGCATTCTTGTTTGCTGTAAACATTTGCAAGTGCGTATACTTTGTATTGAGATGGTTGCAAAGGAGGCTCGCTTTCTGACTCCTGTAGATGCAGTGCCTAAAAACGTTACTAAAATGCTTTCAAAATGTTATTTTTCGGCGCGCATCGCGTGCATCCTTGATATGCACTTTTTCTCCAATTACATATTAATTCAAGAAGGAACGTGTCTTGGATTACTACAAAACACCGTGCAACCTCGGGACTGCCCATCCAAGCCCCAACCCTCAAGCCGGCTGCATCATAAACAAAATAAATTGCCATTAGTCATGACTATTATGAAACAAAGGGTAAACTGCAATATAGGGCGTATTCAGTGTTATTTGTAGATAGATAATTCATATGTAAAATGAAGGCAGACATTACTAAAATGTCCATAAAAGTGTTATTTTGGGGCGCTCTTGTCCCGCATTCATCTTGTTCACTTGTTGTCCTATCATAACTTCTCATAGATCAAAGTTTATTTCAAAACTCCGTAGAAACTCTATACCCCCCTCCCCATCCTCCTCACCATCAAATCCGGCGCTATATCTTGAAGAAATGGACCGGCAGTTAGTCCGAATTTCGCTAATTTGAAAAGATATGGACTCAACACGATTTGATGGTCTGTTAAGTACGTATTCAATGTTATTTGTAGGCATTTAAATACTTTATTCTAGTGCACACAATTGTGGAAATGCCCCAGAGTCCGAGGGCTTCGCGGCTCGCCCCGGTCTCCCACAGAAGGACATTACTGAAATGGTCCCAAGGGGAACAATTAATGACCCTCACGTCCAAGAGTGTGTTCCCACTTGAGTACGAGCAAATCAAATCCCCATCTGAACAGGGACCAATTTGCAATTGGGAACTCCTTCGTTCCCCGGATCAGATCTCCAGAGCTTGATCGCCCCTTCGGTGAGGATCGGGCTGCGCGCAAGCGATCAAAAAACAAGTGGGAACACAACGGGGATCAAGGTGACCCGAGATCAAGGCAAACGAATGGTGTACTTCCGCAGACTGTACGGTACTATTGTAGCGCAGCTTGCCCGTAGTCTCATATCCCGCACCACACAAACTTGTGTAAACAAACATGTCATACGTAATCTCAATAATGAAACTTCCTGTCACTTGAACCGGAGGAGGCGATCAGAATAACGCGCAGGGGACCAAATGGGAACGCTCTTGCTGTTAACCTTCAAAGCAGGTGTCGAATATGTACTCTTCTTTTGACGCAGATGTTGGTATTGCAAGTGCAGACATTGTGAGTGCAGGAGCAATACACGTCCGCCAGTCGGGTAATCTTGCGGTTGGCCAAAAAATTTCCCAGTTAATTGACTGAGCTTGGGGGATCAGCATCGGGGGATCAAGTGGCAACACGGTTAAGACGCTCTTATGCTCTTACCGTGAAAGTACTATATACTTCCTTGACCTCGGAGTTAGTACTTCCATGACCAAATCGACCTTGCTGTTGTAGCAGACAAATGACAACGGGTGCGCCCATGTCACATTGATATTGCCAAAGGTTAAACTGCGTTTTGCGGTAGATTGTTCTTCTTGTCCTCCAGTTATAATTATAATTTCCATTCTGTACTTTTTGCAAAGATTCCCTTACAACACAGGTTACGAGTTAACCGTTCTTCGTTCTTACCACAGATAATTTATCGGGAATGTAACCCTTCGTTTTCGGGAGAGTCCAGCACCCCCCCTCCCCACTCATCGATCCTTAGGGACGCTCCTGTAGGGCGCACAACGGTACAGTGCACGTAGTGAACCACCCTCATCCTACACAAAGCGGGCTGGAAAATGTCGTTCTGTCATAGACCTACACAAGTGATCATGGCAATTAATTATTTTGGTAATATTACCGCCGTTAACCAAACATGTAAGGTTACGATAATTATGTATTCCTCTCTCTTTAATCTAACAATTGGGGAAGGTCCCATTTCGCATCTCCTCTCACATCTCGTGATCACCACCCTTATCAGAGGCAATCTGATTAAGTAAGAGAGATACATAACGCACGTTTACCATGAAGCTTGACTAATTGAAGACTTGTCAACTTTACATTATCCTGAGCTCTTTTCATGTCAAATCATTTCTAAAATTACAACTCATTCTACACGTCGCGTTTCATTACAATCCGAGCTTCTGAATTTTATTACATTTTAAGAATCAATCCGTGAAAGGAATGAATAGACTACTTTGTGTCTGACTTAGAGGCTATAGATCACAATGGATGTTGTACAGGTGTCTTTTTTGACGTCATTAGATAGAACAACCTTGAAAGCATCTTAATGACTGAATATACGCAATGGAAGCAACCGTCCATGAGAGCTGTGACAAGCACGCACGTCTACCATGGCTCAAATTTCAAATCAGCATCTTTCCTAGGGTCTAAAATTTCTTTCAAATTTTGATATCGTTCTAAAACCCTTAATGAACTGTCAATTTTATCAGCACTGGGTAAGAAAAGTTATTCTGGGTTGGAAGTGACTTATTACAAAATAACACCAAGGCCTCGTTTTGACGAGAAGCTGTGTGACCTTTAAAGTTGTAACATGAAGTGGTGTTGGTAACAGGTTGCACATCATCCGACATAACGTGTGTTTTGTTTCTGACTTCGTGAAAATTTGGAGAACTGCCTCTTATTTGCATGTAACTTATTTTAATCGAATCAACGAAAAGCAAGCATACGTAGGCGTAGAACAAAGGGCGGGACGACTACACTGCACTTTTGAGAGTGAGGGGATATTAATGCTCTTTATATAACGTCCTAAAAGGAAAAACATCATGTCGGCTTGTTGCATCTAATAAAGTAACGGTACCAACACTCTAGAGCATTAATGATTGAAAAAAAAAAGAAATTCGCGCGCAATTTTTTCTCTCCGTTTTCCTTCTATCGTAAGTAAGGAGGTAGGCTAAGTGCAACTTTTATCTGTCTGATGAAACCTATGATGAAACAATATAGGGATTCATATTTTTAGAGCGATCCCATCGCCGATATTTGTTTTTGCTCTAATTTTAGTTGTCGTTTCTTGACAGTAAAACATCTTATTGCTAGTAACAGAAATTTGCAACCGCCAAGTTCATCTGAGGTTCATTGAGAACAATCGATCCAAAGGCCAAAATTTTTTCAACCTGTATTTCAAATTTTCGCCTCCCTTTGCGTTTCTGCAGATGATCTTTTTAAAAACACAAAATCAGTACTACACTGCTACGGAACAGGGAATGAACAACTCTGGCCGGCTTATGACGAAATAGTCTTCTTTTTCCATTGTTCCTTAACATATTTTGCTTTGTTTCACAAAATATGTTGGTTTACTAGTCACAAATAGTGGTAAATTCTAGTGCATCAATACACTTGAGTAGATAAAGTATACTAATAATGCCAACATTTTGAACCTAAGCTCCCTCTAAGTTTCAAAATTTTTCAAAGGCGAGGGACACCCCTTACAATTCCCTCCTCCAGGACGGTCGACGCAAATGTCCAAGTGTCTCTCATAAGAAATGTTCCTCCAACCCGGAGTATGCATGTACCTTTTTTTGCGAAGTGCACTAAATTTCTAGAACATAAGATATCATAATGAAAGACGTTTGGATGCACTTACAAGGTCTGGAAGTGTCAGTTTCTGCAATGTGACCATTCTGGGAGAAAATTTTCTTGCGGTACGCTACTCGCCAACTTATGGTGGCTCTCCCCTTAGGTAGTATCACAAACACTCTTCAAGAGGCCACTGGTCATCCATTCTTATTTCGTCCCTCACTTCACATTATACCTTCCTACGTCTATGGCAAGAAGACGTGTTTCCTACCTAGTACCGAGCCATGCGATCTAGATTTGCTGGTGACGAAACGTGCCAGTTTTAATGAGTAATTACGAGAACCTATGACTCGAATGGAGTCAGAAAGTTGTTAGTCAATAGGCTAGACAACACAATACTCAGTCATTTTATTGTGCTTGAAGAATCGACTTACAATCTTTTATAACTTACAGCCTATTAAAGGGAACTGAATACAAAACATTTGGCTGCAGGTAGCTAAAGAATGGTCTCTTGTAAACGTTTTTTTTTTGTTGAAACATAAACATAATGTACGTTATGAATAACATATTTGCATAGCAACCAACTATATTAGGAATGGAAATTTCTACGAGTAATTAGCACGAAATGTACAGAGATCAAGAGGTCTTTTCTCTTTTAGAAAGGTTATCACTTCTTGAGGACAATTATTCTCATCAGACTACTACTCTACTCCACCAAATCCCACCCCACTCTACTCCACCAAATCCCACCCCACTCCACCCCACCCACGCCACTCCCCTTGTACTCCACTCCACTCCAACCCCCCAGTCCACTCCACTCTACTTCATAATAATCCACTCTGCTACCCTCTTTCCACATTAAACCATTTTGTTCCATTCTTCTCCTCTCTCCTCCATTCTACTCCCTCCACTCTACTCGACTCAGAACCAGTTGTTTTGTATTGTCCCTGTTTCCCTTCACCGAGACTGCATATTCCCGTCTGCCTTTCTTACACACAATTTCTCAAACATTGAATCACACGATGATTGCTGGTCGGCGGGATCTTCGTACTTTTTAATCAATGAAACTAAACACAAGGAGGCGGTCTGAATGTTATCACCGACTTTTATGAAGACTAGAAGCTATTCATTGTCGCACGTATCTGCGTTATAAGAAAAGATCATAAAGCCAACTGGTTTCTTTAAATGAAACCAGCGAATAGTCACG
Source organism: Holothuria leucospilota (assembly GCA_029531755.1). Taxonomy (NCBI): domain Eukaryota; kingdom Metazoa; phylum Echinodermata; class Holothuroidea; order Aspidochirotida; family Holothuriidae; genus Holothuria; species Holothuria leucospilota. Next base: position 37,908,633 of record CM055964.1, read on the forward strand.
TCCGCTTGCTAGTGAAATCATGCCATAGCCATACCTTGTATGGGTGGAAATCAGAACTGTAACTTTGGAGAGGCGCCGATGAAACTCAGACTTCATTACCAGGTGTCACGGTTTAACTGTAAAACCGCGCCGCCTGAAAATGGACTTACACTTTACTTCTGGTTCAGATTACTATCTACTGAAGACACGGGGTTTATCTTTTAAATTACCGGTCCTCTGGTGAGAGGGGACACTCATGTTAGCAATCCACATTACCAAGTCCTACTTATTACTTTCCTTTCTTTACCAAAGAGTCCTAGTAATGATAAAACTCCGGTTACAAGTCTGATACTTGTTTTAATTGATCAATATGTAGCTGAGGAAAGCGTCGCGTCACTGCGTATATGATAGATGTTTGTTAATAATGTTGTTTCGTGTTAGTCTTCGGAGTGCTCTTACTTTTTACGAACCAGGAGAAAAAGTTTATAAACTCCATCAAACGTCTAGACTACGCGGGTCTCGTTGATCCTCACGAGACTGATAAAGCACGACATGAGCATCGATTATTTAACCATAGCCTATCTGCCCATCTTTCTTAAGCGGATAGATTGGCCTATGAATAAGTCACAAAGCCTGTCACAGCTGGTTTAACCTAAACACAACTACTGTAATGCTCAAAACTATGTTACATCTATTTCATCTAATGACATTGTAATTTTAATGTTCTGTTCAATTGCTGCAACTAACATATTCGTATACGAACTACAGGGCTACCGCAACCCTTGGAGTTGAGAAGCCATTTTCGGGTTTACTATAGGGGGCCTGCTGCCTATAGATGGGCCTGAGCCTATACCCTTGCCATGCCAAAGGAGGTACTCAGGAGAAATGTTTCCCAGTTAGACCGGCAGTATGAATTTCCTCCAAGGGGGTCACAGATATTTGGAACATTCTCGAAAACCTTTGCAACATCACAGTTTCAAATACACACTTTCTTGATGAATCTCGCTAATGGCCAAAACAGCGTACCCAAACACAAGCTAGGCCCCACCCCAAAATGTCAGCCCTGAACATATGTCATGTCCTCTTCAAAGGTAAGCATGCCCTACCAGAGGCATGGCCGTAGGAGCCGGGGGTTCGGGGCGGCCGCCCTCCCCCCCCCCAAATGTCAGAAACCTGGCTAAATCGGGCAGATATTTTGTCTCAGTCGGGTGGAAAATTGGACAATTAAATTAGGTCTGGAGTCGGGCAAAATCACCGCCCTCCCTGAGAAAAACAGTCCCGTACGGCCATGACCAGAGGTGCAATGATCTCTTCCCGCCATGACACGACACCGGAAGAAGCATTGTAATGTTATGAGTATTTGTTGTTGATGGTAGGGTATTTAAGTTATGTTAAGCTGGTGCATATCCTTTTATGATAGTTGTTATGCTTAAAGGCAGACTACACCCATCGCTATATATGCAGGTTTGGGGCAACCAGGGTTCACAATTGGAGACTATGAATTGAATTACATTAAAATGGACAACGAACTATATGTTTTAAAATTGTAAGCTGCTCTGATCGGGCAATAATGGTGAACTGTAAAATGCTTACATTACACGGTTACACCTCTGTTCCGACGTCTCTATGTTCCGAAACTCGTAACCGTATTTACTCTCACCCTAACATATCCTAACCCTTAACCTAACACTAACCTTCATGTAGACTTTCAAACTATAGAGACGTCGGATCATCGGAAAAGGAAACAGTTCCCACATTTCACAGCATACCATAGAATTACAACAACAGAAATCCATAAGCTGACAAGATATACACAAGTTTCAATATAATAGTATTACATACAAGTGTCCTCAACAGAACTGGCAGTAGCCTATAGGCTTATATGGGGTCGGTCGGTCATCCGGGTCTTTATCCGTTACCCTATCGACTTTGGAGTGAAAACAACGACTACAGTATTACCATATGGGAGCACTTTACGCGCAATAAATTGTTTTCACTCCAACACATTGTTGTCGTGCGGAAGTGACGTGTCTCCGACCGACCCCATATATATGGGAGGTCCCAAACATAAAGTGGAGAAGGGGCTAGGAGCTAACTTAGTGCGGGAAATTTTAATTGTTTGGGATGAGGAAAATTCAGGCCCCTAGCAAGGCAAGTACGAAGGGTGGGCGAGATAGGGTCCGGACGTGGGGGCGAAGTATTTGTTAGGGGGAGATGTATTACAATGCCATAAAGCAATTCCAATTTCTATGGGATTTATAGGGGACGCCGTCCCCTGACAACCCCCCCCCCCCCCGTTGTGGTTTGGGACAATTCCACTTGACGTGGGCAAAGCTCCATTAAGAGTCATGTGACTGTTTTTACACACATCAACTTTCCATTCTTCCGGCCCGGGCCTCGTTTATCGAGATGATATCTTAGGCTGTCACCCAGATGAATCACAAGTTGGCCGTTTTTGTTGAGCGTTTTATTCCAATTCGATTTGCCTATACATGTCACCACACTTAGGGGCACCTCAAATCGTGTCCAGAAAGTTCACTTGTCTATTTGTCACCATCGTGTGTCTGCTTATATAGATTGATAAATCAGATATCAAGTGAAATTGTACGTGCTGTACGTGACCGCATTAGGCCTTTTTACCCTCCAGGATACGGTATTTAGTTTGCCAAAGCTAGGACAAGGTGCGTGTTTTTCCACATGGTTAGGGATGATTGCAAGTTTGTTGCATCGTTAATATTTGTTAAGTAAGAAAGTTAATTGTTTTATAAATCTATGAACTTGAACTCTCAGAAGAAAAGTGCATCTGAATATTGATAATGTTTCCGATTTACTGCATGCTTGGTAAAACTAAGCTGTGAGTCAGTGGCGTAGGTAGACATTTATTTGTGCGGATATATATATATATATATATATATATATATATATATATATATATATATATATATATATGTGTGTGTGTGTGGGTGCGTGTGTGTGTGTGTGTGTCGAAAGGGAAACAGTAGTACATTCGATCTGAGTTGAAACCAATCCTAAGATAGCCTTTGTCAAGGCTTTTCTGCCGTTTGTTATCCCTCACTTTATTTAGGCCTACTTCGACTTGAAAGTAGCCTACGCGCTCCAACCATTGAAGCTAGGCCCTCGTAACACTGACTACTGAGCAAACGGATCTCGCGTCGGCATACGATTTCCAGGGGGAGTACAACACCCAGAAGGTAACAGCCAATGTTTCCTAATGTTTCCAGAGGGAGGAGGAAAACTGTCGCAGGAAAGACTCGACAGAGGCTAATCCTAAGATAGAGCATATTCATTCGCTTCGGGACTACCATGGTAACAAGGAGAGAAACCTGAGCCGAGCGGGGTATTTGTAGCCTGTTGTCTCGTCTGGAAATCACGAGCCGTGTTAGCTTAGTGGTTACAGACGCTGCCCGGAAAGCAGCTAATGGCGGGTTCGAACCCTCGGTGCGGTTCATTTTTTCTCTCTGGTATTTTCTTTCAACCTCTCCTTTATGATAAGGGCTATACTCTATCTTAGGATTGGTTTCAAGTCAGATCGAATGTACTACTATTTCACCTTCGACCTACACATTCTAACTTCGATCTATCAAACTCGACCTATTATATATATATATATATATATATATATATATATATATATATATATATATATATATATATATATATATATATAAACCCAGTGTACTGCCCAGCGTACTGCTCGTTGAGCAGTAGGTCGTTGGTTTAAACCCACCTCGGACCTCAGTTTTTCATCATTTGGTGGTATCGTGTTTCTTACTAAGGCAAAGGTTGCCAATGTTAGACGCATATTCCACAGGTTTAAAAATTATGCGACTTTGTCCGCATCCCACCATTCTTCAGTTTTTGTATTCAGAAGTGGCAACGCCACACACACACACACACACACACATATATATATATATATATATATATATATATATATATATATATTCATATATAAAGATACTCAGAATCCAAACAACAAGCCGAACAACACCTTTACTATAATCGACCTTAATCAACACTAGCTACTGGGAAACCTTTCCGGGACGGAGGGAGAAGCATCTTACTTCTGGCACCGGCACGGGAGGGAAACGTGCTAACGACGCTCCCCCCTCCCCTCCTCCCCCCCCCCCGATCTATTTTCCACTAAAAGGTTTAAGGAAAAGAGAGAAGTATTTCAAACCTAATTCATTAATTAAAAAAACAGTAAAACTGCACTCGGGGGCAGAAGCGGGGTTGGGGGGAATTTGTAATTAACTTATGGTTTCGCACTATGTGTCAGTTGGCAAAAATCAGTTAGTACATTTTAGTATTTATACTTTTGCCAATATCCAATTTTTTGGTTGCTAATTTTATTGTCATTTTTTAAATCCCTGTGTGACTGCTTTTGTATCCGTGCGATCTTCTGTCTACCTCTGTCCGTCCGTCCATCCTCCGTCCGTACTCCGTCCATCCCCTCATCGCTCTGTCTGTCGCACTATTCCCGTAACTACATAAGCTGCATCTTCATTTCATGTTCTAAACATTTTATGTCTGGAACATGAATTAGTAGTAAACATGTCGATTTCACTGAATTTATCAACTTTCCGAATCAATTTTTTTTCCGACAGGTATATACACTTTGTGGAACTATCTCATTTCTTGATAATGACATCACGATCGCGATACTGCAACGCAAGATTGAAAATTGTCGAAATACTGCAGCAATTTGAATAATACCAAGGATAATATTCGGATTGATAAAGGGGTTTCAAGTACTTTTGATCCATCACACTTACAATTCTGGTTAAAACTGTTTGTGCAATCCAGCAGGGTGAATTTCCTCCAAGAGTTCAAAATTAATTTTATTGAATACTAATGGAAAATACTTGCACATCACATTGATAGTTGATGTCATCCACGTCATGTCATCTCTCCTACGAGATCACGTCAAAATAAGCAGATGGGCGATGTGTTTGAGGAGAGCACGCAAGGACTTCCCGAACGATCCCGTCTAGACTTACAGTTTCTGCAGCTATCGAAGGAAACATAACACAAGATGATATGAAGAGGAATAAATTTCACAGATGTTACATTTTATATACAAAAAAAAAAAAAAAAAACGAAAAACGAAGGGGAAATATCAAACTGCGCCGGGCTAGAAATATCGGAGGTGGCTCTGTTATAAGGTTAGCTGTAATGTAAAACCAGTCTGAGTCTGGCAAACTTCATCTCTCGTTTCGTTTTATCCTGCCTCTGTCTTTAATATTCTTTGACCTTGCCACGTTTCTGCAAAAATGATGGATTCTATTTAACCTTCGAAATATCGAGTTGAAGTGTGCCTTCTATCCTCTTTCTAGAATGGTTCCATTCCAAACGATCAACTAACATGTTTTTGTTCAGAAAAGGAAGTGATCTCTACAATGCCCCTCACTTTGACTAAAGTATTCAGCAAGATTTCAGTCGTGTACGTGCCTCAAAGTCAAAGGCTTCTCACTTTGTAATAGTCCGGGGCTTGATATCATTAAAGGTATACCGTAGTACTTACGAATGTTTCAAAGCCAAGCCTGAATAATTTTGGAAATATACGGATGACAACCAAAAACTTTTTGAGGTCTACCGAATGTCATTACCAAATGTTAAAGGTTCTATGATCTACCAGACAGTGAAACTTCTCCCTACCAAGTTTACTTCTAGCCCCTCCTCCAATTTAAACAAAACGCAACTAAGTACACCTCCGAGACAGAGCCACAATACCTGCATGAGTTTAAATTGCTTAAAGTCATATTGACACACAACTGTGTGAGCTTAATTGGGAACACACTGCCTGTACAAGTGATCATTGGCCAACCAGAGTGGAGCTATTGCCTGAATAATGCCGATCAAAGTGCAGTCACCAATTGTATTTAGAAATATGGGGCTATTCCTAGATATATTTAGGGGATGCCACAGCCCCTTTAAGAGCAATTCCAGTACAAAGAAAGGAATGAACTCTCCCTACGTTACTTGATGGAATAGGAAGATAAGGAATGTTCCTAATGTTTAAAAAAGTTCACTAAATAGGAACAAATATTCTTCCTAAGTCTTTGACAGGGATACTCCGAAGTTTTGTGAAGCAGAGACAAGATCATTTGACCTTACTTTGAAGATCACGTCATCATTAGAATACCTTCTTAAAGCGACTTTTTTCAATAAGCCCGCAAGCCCATAGCACACACACACACACACACACACACACACACACACACATATATATATATATATATATATAGATGAAAATAAGAAGCCACCAGACACTCGACATATTAAAAACGATCCATAAAAGTTTATTAAAACACGTTAGGAAACAGATCATTAAAATCTCCCATGCAATAAGATAGAAAAACTGGTTAAAAGTTAAAAAGGCAAGTGAGCATACTCAAGCATCTACGACGTTTCGAAAAGGTAAACTTTTCTTGTTCACGTACAAAAATAGACTGACACTAAGAAAACATACAAACAGTAAAACCAGGTGGAAACGGATAAGAATAACTCAAATGTCGTGACTGACTTCTTTTACATTCATGCCCACAGGAGCGAACGTGTTAAGGCGATAAATCCACTTAAGCTCAACTTCTTCCCGAACTCTCTTACTATTGTTAACTAACTTTTCAATACCCATGAGCTCAAAGTTCTTACAAGATTGAAAATGTTTCCCAAGAGGTGTATTGGCTTTACGTATTTCTTGTCTATGCCCCCGATGTCTAATCCTCAGTTCCCCTCCTGTTTCTCCTACATACTGTTTCTTACAATCCAAGCAGTTGATAAGATAAACCAGTCCAACTGAATCACAGGTGGTATTATGAAATAGCTTAAACTTTTGACCTGTATAATGACTCTGTACAAAAGCGGTTTCTTTTAAAGCACTACATGTTACACATCGTTTAGAATGAGTCTTGAAACACCCTTTACTCTCCACACTGAAACTTTGTGAAAGCTTGGCCCTAACAAGCAGGGATTTTAAATTAGGAGGCTGTCTGAAAACAACTGCAGGAGGGCGATGAAAGTTGTCCTTAAAAGTTTTAGACATCTGTAAAATTGGGAAATGTTTCTTAATAATCTGGGACAAGGGAGGAAGACGGGGGTTGCGGGTGGTCACAAGGGGGGCTAAAAAACGTCTCTGCTTTTTGGTAGCATGCTCCGAACAAAGCAAACTGCTACGAGACAATTTTCCAGCGTGTTTAATTTTTTCACGGACCTTATATGGGTATTTATATATATATATATATATATAATATATATATATATATATATATATATATATATATATATATATATATATATATATATATATATATATATATATATATAAACGGGTCGAGAATATGTGTAGTCATAGGTGCAAGAAACTGCTCTCGACTGGGGGTGAACGTTCCTTTCGGACCGCCGCCCTTGGGGATGGGTCTAAGGGTACCCCCTCCCCTTTGTAAATTTTGTGAATATTTGTGGATATTTAGATGCAATTTGGTGCGACAAATTGTACAAATGTTATGAAAACTTTCTGCAAAATGTTGACGTTTTTCAGAGGGGTTTTCGTCCTTGATTTGAGGGGAGGCAAACTTCCGCCCATCACTTCCTACGCCTATGGGTAGCACCCCTGGCTTGCCCTGACAAGTGGTCCTGCTGTTAGATTAAAAAAAGTCTTGGAAGTCTGAAAATCCACCACACATTAAGACTGTCGGATAATGGGAAGGATCGGCGACGGGCTTGTAGCAACGAGCGGTGGGTCACGTTTTTTCCAGCTATTATTTCGGTTACAGGCGATACGTTGATGACGCATCCACTCAGGTTCCCTTCCACGAGGCACCTGGTAACGGGATCGAGAGAAGGAGCAGGTGACCATCACCAGTCCCCACCTAATTTCAATATCTGCCCCATTGTCAACTAAAAGGTGTTCAGAAATACCGTACTTCAGAACAGTGACCTACGCGAGTCAGTTATTTCTCTGTGCATCTCCGCCATTTTGTTAAATAGTTCCACTGCTCTTGTCACGCCTTACGTCACCATCAGCAGTCGATAAACTTGCTTAAATTTTACATAGACTAACGTCATGACAGTGTTACTCCAAACTGTTCAGCGCCCCCAGAAGTTCAAAAGTAGAAAAACTTTCTAAAACAAATTTTCTAAGATAACGTGCATTCGCTTTAGTTTGTAACGTCCTCTCTACAAACAAGGACTTCTCGCTAAGAACCTCTGGGCATTACACAGAGATATTACTATAAAACGCTTTCGGAAACTGCTCGAAATTAACAAAACAAAACACAAATAAACAAATTTAATTATTTGTGATTAAGTAACGACAAAATTTCTTGACTTTCGACAGAGGATGGAATCAGTGAAGAAGTCGATGACCTCGGCTGTATACCTATAATCTCTTAAAATGCATCTCATACAGGGATGATTGGGCATTAAGACACATCACGTAACAATCAATCACACGTCATGTAATTCGCTGTAAGGCTGTGTAACTGATGGACTAAGGGTTCAAGCACCTTGTTGAAAGAAGCGAAAATCACATTAAGACTGACACTAGAAGCCATTGGCTGGCAAACATTTCAATCTCTGGTTTAACAACGCCTGTAATCTCAGTTATTTCATAAGCAATGATTTTTTTCGCTGGCAGAAATACAGTAATGTCTGCAGAAAACAGCGTCACGGCATCACTTTGGAGACAGCATCACAGCCCACGTTTTAAAGAAAAGGATAAACCGTTCAGAGAAACTATCAATCCACGGCAAAGACCTATTTATAGCCCTGTTATAATCATCTTATACATGAATGTAAACACGTGGTATAAAGTAGGCCTAGCAATATGGTTCAATATAAGTATGCATCAGTTTGCTACAGGCGGTATACTGACTATACTGCCGTAAATTATGGCACACAGACTGACAGAGTACGAAGATACGCACAGTGACAGAATAACCGCGTGAACGGAGCTAAAACTTGTCTTAAAAAAAGGAAAAAAATGGGAAAAACGAAGGGAAACAACATGGTGAATTAACCGTTGTTTCCTAACATTGTGTAGTACGAGCATATGTGTATAGTACGGGCATATGAAGGAACATCTTACAGATCATCTCGCCCCACTTATTTCACTCACAAGTGTCTTTCGTTGTGTCTCTGTATAAAACAATAAATATTAAAAGTAAACCAAGAAATTATTCTACATGAATTTAACAAATAAGTAACAAAAATATTGTCACACGATTGACGATTGATAGGAACCAAGAATTCCACTACACAGTATTGAAGCTTTTGACACAATTACAAATCAAACCATGCATAGTCACCGTAATTAGATCTGGTGTTAATAGCAGGGTCGCCCACTTCGACTTGTAGTTTAATGTCATACACTTGCCTCCAAAATACCAAATCGTTCCTTTCAGGGCCAATATCGAAAAAACTTCACAAAAACATTAATATCTCTGGAGAAAAAGTCACAAAAAACTAAAATATGTTAAAATTCATTTGTATTGACCCTTTTTTGGATTGTTTATTCACTGTCAAATCATTTCAATGCCAATAGAGATTTTTACTGACAAATTAACCTGAATTTGGCAGTGATAACTGCCAGTCGGCAACCCTTGCTGATAGTGACCATGCTCATCCATGTTAGATGGCTTTACGCGTTTTACGTACAGCAAGTGTTATACCGTTACTTAAACAGGACCAGGTTTACGGGATGAGGTCAAGAACAAATCCACCCCCACCCCCCGAGTAGGCCATTTTTCTGGTGGAAGTCTCATTTCCCAGGCAGAGTGCACATATTCGGTAGCTCGGGACAAAAGTGAAATTAAATATGAAATTGCAAAAAAAAAAAAAATACAGCGAAGATGAAAAAGGAACTCAACTCAGAATAAGCAGAAAAGCGGTCTTAAAAGTTAGCATTCGGTTTCTATTTTGCTTTTTTCTTTTTCTTTCTCTTTTTTTTTTGCCAGCTAATATCTCGAACACTACGCGGGTTTAGGAATTGTGAGGAATTGTGAGGAAATTTCAACAGAATTCTTAGAGTCAGCCCCGCTTTTACAAAGGCAAATTACACATTGAACTACGCCCTACCTGTCAGGAAAAAAGACTATATTATTGATATTCAAATTTGTTTTAAAGAAAGGCTATAGATTACGAAACAACTCAATAAGTCACAATTTGGATTTACCAATTCATTGTTGGAATACCATTAGAGAATAACAACGAATTTTCGTACTACAACGGTTCTACGTACTAGCACGGTTCTAGACTACAAGTCCGGCTTAACAATTAAGAACTGTCATTTATTTAAAAGATGCTTGTTGACATGTGTAAGACTTTCCGCGATGTAATCAAGGGGCATAACATTCCACAAAAGTTAGGGACTGGTTTGTACTTTCGGACTTCTCTGGGGGTCTTTGGCCAGGCTTGACCCAAACCGATCTCGTGACGCTGCTATGACAGTTGAAATAGGTATACGATGAGTATTTTTACCCCTCCGCCCAGATGGGTAGGCACGTAGCCAGGAATTCTGATATAGGGGGCACCGGTACTGCATGGGAGGCACCGAAGAAGGTTATGCTTGCAGCACTAGTGCAACCATATGATGACTGTTTGCGGGAACCACAGGGGATGGATGAAATCTCAAGCTTACCACAGATAGCTTGAAGGTATCGGTTTTCCGTAGGCACAAATTCTGATGGGAATTTCCCCCTCCTCTTGCAATACAGAGACGTGGAAAGTCTCCATGAGTGAAGGGAACAAGACTATGATCACGATGAAGCTTCTTCAGCTCCGCGACCGCCGGTGAAGAGTTGAGTACTCTGCGAACGGTGAGGGGACCAGGGACTACTTTTAGGCAAGCTTGGTGTGGTCCAGTATGATTTTGGTAGCATCCAGAGGGAAATTGAGCGAATGTCCGAGGAAATAACAAAATGGGAACACTTAGTATGAAACTCTGAGCAGGACTTTAAATGAAAGTGAGAGCACGCCAAGATCTTCACAGTTTACAATTCAGATGGTAATTATCGTATTTCCACGTTGAACGATATTTTGCATGAACAGAAAAGCAAATTTTGAATAAATTTGTGGAACAAGTAAATTTAGCTTTAAACCATATAGCCATTCTCCCAACTAGTAATTACTCCTAGCCCCTTCCAAAACTGTCTAGAGCCGACACAAACCTACTTTATTGTTTTAACAGGGTAATATCCTGGTGGGTATACACGGCCATAATATGTAATCAGAACATCCTCTTTGCATCCTGTGGAATGTGAGCTACTCTGCATCTTTTGACTTTGATGTCAATCAAAGAGTATTCACTGATGATCAATTGCGAATTTTGCTTTCTCCCAACCAAAATTGTATTTGGGATGATGATCGTCTGTCTTTAAGAGCAAAACTAAGATGCCAGGCAATTGGTCGCAAGGTTCGGTTAGGCTAGGTTAGATGAGGTTTAACGTCCCAGTTTCCAATCAATTGGTTCAAGTCGAGACGACCACGGCATTTTTTCCAGTTGTGGCTCACTGGATTGTTTTCCCTACTCCATTGTTTATGCTGAGCACCAAGCATAAAGGCAGTAAGTTCCATTTTTAAAGTCTTTGATATGACCCGGCCAGGATTTGAACCCTAGACCTTCCGGCTGCAAGTCGGATGCTCTAACCACTTGACCACTGCAGTGGGCGATTGGTCGCAGGGGGATGCCCCTTCCACCACCCCTGGACTCAGCATTAGGACACTTTACGTTTCTTACAAAATTTGTTCACCATAATGTTGAGTCCAAATTAAGAATCTTCCAAACGGTAAGAGAAAGAGGACAGAACTTCTCTTGGATTCAATTTTGTGTTTTTCCAGAATCACGCCTACACGGAAGAACAATAGTGTAACTGCGGAACGTTAACCTTTATAAAGCCAACATATCTGAAACGGCTGTTAAAGTTATATGCAACGGAAGATGACAGTGCGTGAAGCACGAGAATATTTTTGTAATCCTAGAAGGTAAAAAATTTTCGAAATAAGTGGATGTGCGAGTAAAATATGAACTTAATCACAGAAGGAAATGTTGATACCATAAATGGAAAACTGTGGAACCTTGAAAATTACGATGGTGCAAAATACTGACAAGACATTTCTCCAGAGGCGATGCCTGGGTTTTTGAAGTGTGGCAAAGAAATAATTGGGGGCATAGGAATGGAATGACCCATCGACGCCATAAGAGAGCCATCGTGCCTAACAGGACGTGAGATTCAGAGAACAAACTCATGGAAATCAGAGTGTGGTATTCCCCCAATTGCGGGCATTATCATGAATCATTTAATTATCGTCAAATCTCATTCATAGGAAGCTAACCATACCACAAATCATCAAGATGGAAGCATGCTAAACATACCACAAAAAGTCATGACCCTTTTCTGAATAAAGTCGAGCTCACTGCTGGTCCATTTGATGATGCCGGTAGATTGGAAATTGGAGGACAGAAGGAAGTTGGTAGGGTTGCGAGAGGCACAGGAACAGTAATATCACTCAGCCTGTCCAAGAAGTAGTTCTTAGACAAACATCTGCAATGGACATGGGCAGCGATCCTGGGGGGATATATCCCCCCCCCCCCCCCAGTATTTGAGAAATCGCCCATTGACTTTGATTTTTCACACAGTAAATTATTGGAAATTCTGGTCATATCCCCCCAATATTGAGAACAAATCGCCACTCTTGGCAATGGATTAGCACAAACCACAGGAAAATCTTTTTTTGATAACATTTTCACATCCATTTATAGATTTTTAATAACTATACATTTTGGGACCCTTGCACTTTCAGATCACAGGCTCACCCAGCTCACCAAAGAATCTGGCCCTGACCAAAGTCAACAAAGAAATTCATTGCATATTGCCAGTGTTTGAGAAGGTGAGTGAAGTGGAAAGGGAGGGTGTAAATTGGAAAGAAGAGTCCAAACAAAAGATGCATTGATGAATGGAGATACAACAGTCTATTTGCTTGGATAAGGCTGTGCTTTTCACCCAAAAGGAGTTTATCTGAATTGAACTTGCTAATTTCAACAACTTTGCAAACAGTCAAATTTTAATATTTAAAAGTGACATAAGCATCACATGTCACAAAGCTATGATAATAATACTGTACAATAGTAGTACAATGTGTTAAAGGTCTTGACATAAAAAGTTTACAGCTTGAAAACTATCACTGCATACTTATTAATCAATCCACCCACTAAAGGGACACCATTTACATAATTTTAACATCAGCCTAACATAATGGGGATTAAATTTCAAAGCTTTTAACATTTGCAATTCTCTGGAGCTGAATTTTTGCCCAAATCATTATCCTACTGCCTTAACTTACTTTACATCATCAAACACAAAAAATAGAAAGTGTAATCTGCAAGATAGATTTCAATATTCCATTTTATTCACGATAAATAATTGAGGGAACACTTTTCATTCATTGCAGGATGAGATTTCAAAGGTCCCATTCCAAACATTTCATAAAGGTTGAAGAGTCTTTAATTCTGTTTTACAAATGCACGTTAAGAGAGGTCAAGGAAGAGGTGAGGAAAGCCATGCTGATAAATGTTGTAGTTACATATTTACATAAGAGTAAATTTTTCTCTTTAAAACCCTAGATTAATCAGGATTACCTTCCTCTTCCTTAATCAACGTTTGTCTTTCAGCATTCACCTCATTTACTAACACAAAATATGTAAACTACAACGAAACCAAACATTCATAAGGAACAAAATGGAATAAAGATGATGCCTCTATGAGCTGGTACTGACTGAACTTTAAAAGAATTATTTATTCCAAAAGAGTTTAATTACCTTGACATTTACTACATGAACCCTACCTTAAATAGACCTTACGTAATCACCACAACTGTATATTGTAAACAAGATGATTCTGAGCTGAAAAAATGTCAATCGATATATTTTGGATTACATTTGCCAACCTCACATTGCAGTGCTCTCAACACTACCTTTACATGCAAAAGAAGGATACTTCACGAGGAAACTAATGACAGATGACCACTCTAGTAGAATGAAGACTTAAACCCCCCCCCCCCCCCCGCCTACTTGGAGCCCTGCCCCTATCTCCATTTTCTGAAATCTTTGTACAGGACTTGGTAAATACTTGGATATACAACTTGGTACACTGATATGTGAATGAAGAGTACACACAAAACCGGTAGGAGTTCCTTGGCATAATATATCCTATGGTAAATGTGGCAATGTGAACATAAACCTTACACATATAAACATGAGCTGTCCGATGAGTTTTGACTTTGATGCTGATCTTTGTACAAATATGCTTAAGACAAGTCTAATTAATTAATCACACCTTTGAAATAGCTGTTCACAGTATAATAGATTCAAGACAAACAGGTGGAAATTATCAATGGTGAACAGCAGGGACTTTCAGAACAAAGGTAACAGCAGGTGAATTTAGCCCACATAACAGGGAATAATTTAGTATTCAAATTTTGCATAGCAGTTTTGAGAATTTTTTTCCTTCTGAAGTGAAAAATCACTCAAAACCCTACGGTTATGCATACAAAAAAGTGCTATACATTTTTGCATTTGTGTAGCAATTTGGCCAGCTTGTGTAGCAAATTGCGATGCAATACGAGATAAACTATTCCCTGCATTATTCTTCACTATCGACTTTAATATGGATGATGATGGAACATTAAGGCTACGCGGCTACACTATATATAAAGATACCTTCGGGTCAACATTAAAGGTTCATGATATTGGTAAACATGTATCAAACGAAGATAATTATCTGTTAATGTCACTTGCTTATAAAGTCATGTTTAGACTTGTATGTCATTATTCTTTGACAAATTATCTGGACTATTTGCACAGTTTTTCCAAAAATTGGTGGGTAATACATACCTATCTCTCCTCCCCTGCTACACTTTACATGACTCTAAATGATGGTTACAGAATGACTGTCACTACCTTAAGTGGAAAAGTTTTTGTCCTACTTGAAATGCATTTGTAATAAGGTTATAGTTTAAACAGTACCCCATGGTAATGCTGTAATAGCAAAGAATAATATTCCCAACTTTTGCATGACAAGAATACCTACAATAAATTAACCACTGCTGTGTCATTTCCATACTGTGAATGCACTCTGTGTTATGTAAAAGATCTCCCATAGGATATGATTTATGACATTATGTCTTTTTGTCTTGCTCTTTTCTTGCCAAGTGGATACAGAATGACATTTCAGCTAACTGTCTGACATTCAGATATGAGTAAATAAACCTCTTTCTGCCCTATTCCTCTGAATAAGATAAAGAATAAGATAAAGCATTCCAGAAATGTGAGATTAGGTCAAGTCACAAAACAGCCATATAACAAAACACAAAAGTTACACAAAACATTATTTAAAATGCTTTTAATATCATGCAGCAGAGGGTGCAACTTAACTTTATTACAAACTTCAACAACAAAAAGTAAAGGTCCATTAATGAAATTAGAGGGGGCCTACTTGGGGTGCATACCTGTGTCCACAACATGACACAAAATGAATTCAAATCACATACAAGAATGCAGTAAAAATGCTCCCATTTGGAAACATGCTTGACATTAGAAATTTCAATTTCTAAAATGTTAACATATCCAGTAATATGTACCACCAACAAATGTGATTTAGTTTAATAGGGTTCTAATAATTCAAAGAAATTTGACTTGATGTACTTCGTTACATCGGCACAAGGCAAAAGACTCCCTCCCTTTAGTACCAAATTATCATTAAAAAATATAATGCAGAAAGTTATGATGTCCTTTATATGGCAACAGGTGGTACAATGAAGAGCAGTTACTTAAATTTAATATTCTTCCCCCAGAAACCAGAAAATGCTTGGTTTTTGCAGCATAAATGTCAGTTCACACTTAACGGCAGATGATATTCTTAATAAAAAGTTGCATACTACATCAAAACTCTTCAAATCGCCAGGTGTAATTACTAATATTTACCTATCACAAACACAGATTCAAGACTACCTGGCATTTAGAATAAGGTACAAAATTTTTCCCATTAAATCCTTGGAAATATAATATTCCACAGAGCACCCACATTTTTCTTTCTAGCATATTTTGTTCTTTTTCTTGCAAAACCTGACTTGTTAACACTTTAATAAATACAGAGGCATCTGACATTATTACAGAAGCAACCAGCCATGCAAACAAGCTTGGCATGTTAATAAACTGTCTGTATGATCTGGAAAACTAGGCAAATAAGTATGATTACCTTGGCATATATGGGCCATGCTTACGCATCACTACCTACAATTATAGTCCAATAACTGGTATAAAATAATGACATTTGGAAGCATGGCACCGGACATTAAAATCAAAATCATTATGAAAAAGTGCACGAAAGCACCTGAGGCAGAAACGAGACCATAGTTTCCTATACCTGTAAAATGAAAACGTCCACATTTATACAAAATAAAAACAAGAATAATGTGCCATGATGGTAATTGGAATTCACATTATAAGGAATCATGAATACCAGAGTGGAAAAAGATGGAAATAATACTGGTGTGCCCCAGTAAATTCACCATAATAAAACTGAGCTCAAAACAAACCTTACTGTGTAACAGTGAAATTTACAAATTTGCCAACTTTTAAAAATTTTACATGCAATTTACTGTTTCCATTCAGTTTCTTCCATCCAAACAATGTCCTTTTTCTAGTCTTGCTCAAGCAGAGTTACTTTTCACCACACAGTCCGCTATCTGTACCAAGAAGAGTGAATGGCACCCCCTTCGTGAAACACAAGTACGGTCCAGTCAGAGGCAGCCACTTCCACAAGTGCAATGCTTCAACCAATTTTGGCAAGATGGAAATGAAAATTTTGAGGACACCTTCACCTGCGTCTAGTCATAGCCAAGGAAATCAACTTGCTACTTCTGGAAATTCTTCTTGAAGCCTTTTGACAGACTTGCAAAAAAGGACATCAACCAATATTTTTAACATCACCATGTATCAGACATAATCTGGATTGACCACAAGTCCTTTCTTTTTTGATATCAAAGTCACCTTCGTCCCTGAATAACCCCCACCATTGTCCATCATGCTGACTGTTGCAGCATTCTCCGAACAGTCTCCATCACCCCCCACTACTGTGCTACTTAAGGTGGTTGTTGAGGGTGTCCCACCTGAGTCTGTTGTCTCTTTACTCTCCTTGCTATCTTCACTGTAGACACTGTTTGGTCTTGAACCTGTACCCTGGTCCACATCTTCCTCCGAACTATGGGTGTTCACAGTGTATTTTCCCCTGAAAGTTGAAACAAAAGTTACATATTAAACTAAACGCAGCATTCTGCACAACTGATGTTCTTAGAAGCCTGCACAACTAAAATATACTGCCCATACCACCCTAAGGATGAAATAATAACAGAAATATGTCACCATCCACAATTGTGCCCCATGGAGGGAGGGGGCTTATGAGGTTCAAGCCCCACCAAACAAAAAATGTGTATGTGCACCATTGACTGACTATGTTTAAAACTAAATCAACATAAATTGTAAACATACTATATTCCACCGATGCTTCCAACTCCAAATATTCAAGGGCTGATGGGGAATGTGATAACCTTTCAATTTTCCATATAAAAGTTGCATGCAAAATATTCCCCTGCTATTAAAAAAAAATGTCCCTATGAGGGCTCATTGAATGCAGTCCCCTTGTAATTCATCGTACAACAAAGGTCCAGCTATTAAGCAACACAACAATAATGTATTATTCTTAGAACAGAGATAACTTTTAAAGTTACAGCCACATCATTCAAGCAATATCAAGCAAAACAGTTCAACTTGCAAGTTTCTACAAAGGAAACTGAAATATCTGGTACATTTTAAAGCTAGTGCTTACAAGCAATGTTCGCCACGGACCGTTCTTGTCACCTTGTTAAATTTTACACCACAACTAAACACAGTTAAATATATTTGCCCCAATTTCAAGAAATAAATCTGCTTTCTTCATTTAATCTACTGTAACTTATTTCTAACGACCAGAAGGACGTGCCAACAAGATATCTGAGTACGTCAAATGTAAAATCGCTTCCTCAACAACTGATCCTTTCTATGAACAGACATGAGCAATGAATAGCTCTACAAACCCAGTTGTCACTCTATAAAAGAAACAGCAAAGACTTAACAAAAAAAAAAAACTTTAAAATATTGCTTTATTTACATACGTGCACTTTCTTCACACGTTTTCCCTACACGATCTCTGCATATAAAATTACCTGTGATATCTTCAAATATATTTCTCTCCTTTCTTTTACCCAGCTTGAATAACCCATCTGCCCCAGACCTCTCCTTAACACATACAAAACAGACTTAAGTCATCTTAACATTATGGTTGTCATTAAAAAGAGATGGCTGTCATGGAGTGACACTAAGTACACAAAGCCACCAAGTTTACATCACGTCAAATCTTTCCAGAATTGTAACTTTGCAATATTGCCAAACAGAATCATCATCACAAGATTCTCCACTAATAAGATTCTAGAAGCACAAAAGCAAACACACCCTGTAGAACATTATCTACAAAATCACCACTTAACCGGGTGCCATTTACATCTCAAATTTTTCTAAAAGACTTATTTTTGGATTGGGCATATTACAATTGATTGCAATTTTTGCTTTTAGTATGAAGACGTTTTTCATGCCGACCTGTTGGAAGGGACTTTTCATGCAATGTATTAGTGCACATCAGTATTAAAGATTGTAAGTACCCTCAGGGCAAGCAAAACACACTTTATACAAATAGCCGTTGATGAAAACAAAATGTCATTCAGGATATTTATACAGAGGCATCCTTGCAGGCTTCGACAAATTCTTTTTTTAGCACTTGCCCATGGTGCTAGCTTTTTTCTAAATCAACTTGCCTGCATGAGTATCAACTTGCTCAATCCTATACAGTACTTACATGGTATTTATAATAGATTCTAATTGCGATGCTGTTGCACAGTCCAAGAAAAAGATGGTATGGTGGACCTTGCGATTGCAAAGTGTAGGTGCTACAATATTGAACACTTGACTTGCTGGGGTGTTTTTATTTTTTTGCTTGCTGGTGGCTGTCAGGTGGGGATTTGTCAAAGCATACACCCTTGAGGAGATATCTCCTTTGGAAAGAAATTACTTAGCAGGGACAAACTTTCTATTCTTGAGCCATTTGTAACTTGTCCCCACGTGAAGCCCCTTACACCTTCCCAAAGTCCCTTTAACCTTATCCTAGAGTGAAGCAATCTACAACTTCCCCTTTTAAAGGCCCCAACACTTTATCGTAGTTTGAAGCTACTTTATACACCTTATCCCAACTAAAAGCCTCTTACAAGCATATCCAAGGTTAGAGCCCTTTAATCATTGTCCCAGCTTTGCGTTTGTACCTCAAAGGTACCTTAAAGTCACCCCAATCAGGCTTAGTATACCCAATCATCCTAATTCATGAGTGGCTTGTTTTGATCATGTGACAATATTTTTGTCACTGAATTGTTCAATTAATTGAAAATAACTCCTTGCTTTACCTTTTGTTTGTAATACTATCTTCACACACACACATCTTCAGGGCTACAAGTACAACAAATATATAAAGGAGATTTGCAAGTTTCCCATTTTTCAAAGCAACTCTGAGGCGACTGCCTATTGCCTTTAAACAGTATGGAACCCCTTACACCTATCCTAATATGAGGTGGCCCTTTCATCTGTTCTAAGCAAGATCCATGGAGCCTACAGTAATCTCAATGTAGATCCTCTTCATATTTAATGCCAGTAGTAGTGCTGAATCAATCACTGGTATTCAAAAACAGTACTGACAGATAATCCCAATTTTTCATCCTGCAGAGATATCAGAAACGTCAGTACCTAAGATGCTGATACCACCTAACCCATACTACTCTTCCTATACTTCTTAAGTTATTTTAGTATGTTAGACTATAAGCCCAACATTTTACCTAATGCAGACAAAACAGCACTCACAATGGTAGAGCCACACAGTTTATGGTTTAATGTTTAAAATATTAGTTTTACTCATCCAAAAACCACTTTGAAAATTCTGATGCCATCTTCTTAAAGAAAAAAATCCGAAAACAGCAAAATCCATTGCAAAATGGTCAAATTCTTGGCCAGATGAAAGAACTGCGACACAGACTTTTGGAGGGCAAATGGAGAATGGAGAGCCCTGCCTGCTGGTGGGCTCTCTTCCACTAAGCTTTCTTTCATTTGCCAAGTACAGTAATACTGTAGGTAGGTGAGGATTACATATGTAAATAGGAGGTAAGGACGGGGTGATATAAATATTAATTTTTTCAAGTATAGGTGTCAGATGTTATCAGCTAACAATGAAAATTTAAAATATAGGTATGAGAAATATCGGGCTACTCCTTCCATGGGTACAACACTAAATGCCTGTTTGAAACCTGTCATACAGCCCTGTAACTTCTCTCATGCTTGAACCATTCAAAAGGATCCCTATTTGGAAACTACCTCCTTTTTTTTTTTCTTGAAGGTAAAAACTTTTCTTGGTTCAGAAACATATTTACAGTATATTACAACTTTTTATATGATATTAAACACATAGCATACAATAAGTACCCATCTAAACCATAGCATACAAAATTGTTGGTAAGCTTGAGCTTGAACCAATCACAAAAAGGCATGCAACATAGCGTTCTCTATAAAAGTTTGCATTTCAAACTTTCACAGATTGAAACCTCCTTTACCTAAACCCAGATTAGTAGTTCCAGTATCATGAAATTAATCAAAACTGCCAGGGTTATTCTCTTTAACACAGTATCACTTCTGTATTCTACCACAGGGATATATGGGTCAATTTGGTACACCAGCCATACATTACCCAAGAGTAATTAAATTCCTGCCTTCTAGTTTCACGAAACCACCAAATCTGATCCAGTTCTCTACCTCCCATCTCTGTCTGTCATTCCCTTTTCTACTATCTTTTCTTTACAGAATGTGTACATATTTCATGTTTCTCCATCAGTTCCGATCCATATACTCTCTTGCAGCCTGCAGAGAAACTGAAACTTTAAGAGATCACAACAGACAACAGAATGACTTTTCCTTCCCAGAGCTTCCATTTTGTGTCCCTTTCCTTCACCTTCCAAATGAACAGATACAAGAAAACCCTAAGCTGCCCCCGATAATTAGATCAGTTCTTTCCAGTCCATTCTACCACCTGCATGTTCTAATAACACTTATATCTCAAATTACCTCCCCTTTTCATCTGGAGTATGGGCCTGGCAGATTTTCCTTCTGTCCCAATCTCCCCAGCTCGAAAAATGTGACTTATCTGCCTTTTTACATTTGTGAAACATAATCTCATGCCCTCATGATTCAAGCCTAACCTACCAAAAACTCATTTTCCACAGGACTTGAAATGGGATATGTCTACAAAAAAGATGCAACTTTGATATTAACTGAGCCAAACTGATGTATTTTTGGCTTTCAAATGGAGAGAAAGAATTCCTCCTGTACTGTACTTGTAGTACAGAACTTTGGTTACAGTACCTTCAGATGTTTGGAAGTCTCATATAAGTACCTTATTTTTTTCTTTATTTTTTTTTTTTAGTTTTTTGAAGGGAGAGAGGAGGTAGGAGGTTCTTTTACTTTAAGCAAGATTATATAAGGTGAAGCGATACAATGAATGGATGACGGTACAAAAGCATTACTAAGCTTACAATTTATACAAAGTAAGACGCGGAGTGAAGCACTGGGTACCTCTCTGCATAACTGGGTCAATGAAGATGGTATAGAGGGATTTCAGTCACGTGACTTTAACCAACTAGACGCAATTTTGAAGGGCAAGATCGCGCGTCTTTTTTGTTTTGAAGGGCAAGACCGCGCGTCTCTTTGGTTTTGACGGGCACGCGTCCATTGTGTCACAGTAGTATCTATGGTTATGCCGTGCGCGTGAGCTGTAAGTTCGCTTACTGCGTGTGTGTTTTGCCCTTCAGTGCCTGGGAATCCGACTCGCGTGACGTCACATGAAATCCCTCTATATCACATAAAATGATTATACTTGCTAAACAGTTCACTGCTATGTGCCAACCTTGCAAATATTCACCACTACTAGAAGTATAGTTTAATTAATGTCAATACAATGAGATCAAAAGTTTTCTGTAATACACTTGTCTGTATCAAGCAACTACTGTACATCATGAAGCTTTTTATAAATGCAAAATGTCCCTAGCTTCTACAGCACTGTATGTACACGTAGAAAGGGGTGAGATTTTGCAAATGTCAATCCTGTGTGACAATGATACTGAAATACCATAAATGTCACTAGGATGCACAGATTTGTGGTACAAAAATTTGCATAACTTTACTCTTTGATGAGATGAAAACAGAAAAGCGATAGATGATGGCAGCAAATGATTACAGCAATAAACTGAGGACAATCTTTAATGGCAAACTTTCTGTTGATTCTTTTTATGACATGCCATATTTTGCATAAAAATTTGATACTTCTGAATAAATGGATCTTTGGATAAACAATGGTAAATGATATATGCTGTTCACATGCACAAATTTTAAAGACAATAACTCCTGCCATAGCACTACTGCAACAGAATGCGACCATGATTGCCTTCCTTCCAATCTGATGATCAGCTGGAATGGACTTGAAGCAATTTTCAACATGCTCATTTTTAATAAACCTCTTCTTTCCAGAGCATATTAAAAGATATACTGAACAACTGCTGTCTCCATTGCAATATTAAAAATACAAGAATGACTTCCATAAAAAGACAAGCTTTAATTCCTTAATAGTTTGCCCAATCTTGTCGTAAAATATAAGCTAATTCTTCATTTCCCCCTATTTCCCATACAAGTATCTTTCATGGTTTTTCAGTATGTCATATTCAGGGATGTAGCTAGCCAAATTTGAGTGCTGGGTAATTGTTTGATCTGGGGAAAGCACCTCACCCCACCCCCATTGCATCTACCCCATTTTTCAGCCATTAATTTTTCATTTTTTCCTCATTTTACTTTTGGGAGTAAATTTAGGTCTAGTTTTAGGTCTCGGTAAGCAGATTCGTGGTGGGTGGGGAGACGTGTGTTTGCCTGGAGTGCTGGGTGGGAATATGGAGTGCTGGGTGGGAATATGGAGTGCTGGGTGTCACTGTCCAGCACCGCCCACCATAGCTACATCCCTGGTCCTGTTTAAGGGAAAATCATAGTAAAGAAAGGTATAAATCCAATAATTATCACATGACTGAATATAGCCATGGAATAAGATACATGTACCAGGGGATACCCATTCAAATTAGGTGGCTGCATTTTGCTCTAAAAGAACTAATCTCCTTCGAGGAGTTATTTGACTTTTGATGGTGTAAAGGAAACAGTCTGCACCTAATTTCTTATAGATACTGGATGGACCTGTTCACAAAGGAGCGCAGAGAACTTCCCACAAAAGCAAAACTGGTGCATGAAAGGAGTAATTTGAAGTATGCTGGAAGTTTCTCTCAAAAAATACAGCAAACAGTCAATAGATTATGTAGCTCTTTAAGATACCAACAAATGGCCTTTAATTTACAAGCAAACTATCTTTGGTGATTAGTAAAAAATTATCTTAATAAAGGTTCCCACAAAGGCTGCCACATCAGTCACGGTAAATTGTTACCGGAAATATTGTAGAATGACATGATGCAGATCTGGCAATAAAATTTGGTAACCTATCAAAGATGCTGAGGTTAACTGCATATACAAGATACAGGAAAAACATCTGCTTAAAACTGCATGTCAATGGGATAAAGATACTTTAGAGCTCATTATACTTTTAAGAGTCAGTTGTCAGGTAATAACTTTATTCATCATAGCTATAACCTCATGGTTCATATCGGAGGATAGCAGACTGCTAAATATGGCAATATGCAACAGCTGGAAACATTTAATTTCCTCCAGTCTTAATAATGGCTGAAATGCTGACACACAGACATAAATGAAACATTTCAGGCTCCAACAGCAGACATCTGGTTTGTTTTTACTACAATATGTTGGGAAAATAATCCTCTTTTTGCTGATTGTTGTCAATGTAACTAAAACCGGCATCCTCTATTTGCCATAACTTTATCAAATTCATAGTTAAAGGGAATAAGCCGTTGCCCAAAACTAATCATAAAACATAAATGCAATCTTACAAATGTCAGTTTCTTCCCTTACATACGTTCCATGACCTTCAGACCATAAATATGGTGTACTGATCTTTTTTTCTAAGGTTCTGACAAACAATAAGCATCTCAGGGATTAAAAATGATCGTGACAGTCTGACTTGACTTTTTCCAATATATTTTTGATTTGCTCTCTCACAATTATGTAATACAATCAGTGATTTGTTGCTCACAGATTGAGCTCGAAATTGGTTCTCTGGGAAATACGAGGAAAGTGGGCTTTGTCAGTTTGGAAGACTTCCTCCCAGGCTTCCAGGCCAAGTCACATGACCAACAATATTCATCAACATTCAACCAATTACAGTTTTCCTTTGATTCTACCAACTGAACAAGACCTTCAGGAGGCTCAATTATGACACTGGAAATACTCTACACAACAACTGCAAACTCAAGGTAACTAATAGGATTCTTCTTCACATACTGAACAATGTAGAAAAAAATATTGTCACCGGACTGAAAAGGCCATGTAAAACATAAAAAAACCTGGGATTACTAATTCAATTTTGGCAAAAGCATTTCCCCTTTAAATCCATCATCTGGCTACAAAGGCCCTACAAATCCTCCTGCTGTACATTAATATCCTTTCTTTAAAAAAAAAAATAAAAACATTTGCCTAGATTGGCAATGATTGAGTGATGATAATCCATCTCCCAAAAATGCTACTTGAAATCAAATAATGTTTTACACGCCTTTCCTTTTTTATGGTTTGTGAATTACAGTAGTACTAACTGCATATTAAATCTGACAGCAATGTATGAGGTACCCATTTCACTGAGAACCTAGTTATGTAAGAATCACTTCGGTGGTACATCAACAGAATAGCGAGGAGGGAGATTTTAATAATCAGTATGAAGGCAGGGTTATCAGAAAGCTTTTAAGGTTGCGGGGCCAGCACCTTTTAGCTCCTGGATCTTGATATTTTCTAAGATATTCTTTGTTCATTCTCATGCAAAGCCAATAATTTGTCAAGAAGTTGAAACTGAAAGCAGAGATAGTAGCGATCTTTTCTTCCAATTTAGTCTTTTTGTAAAGAACTGCTCGGTTAAAACAAGAAGTGATCTTTTCCCAAGTAAGTCACAGAGAGCAGTTAAGTGGGGCCCACTTTTTAACACAGCATGGTACAAAACAATGCACACTATAGCAAATCTTGGCTTGAAAAGTTTCCCCCCTTTTTTTCAGTCCCTTTAAGACAATCCCTTTGGAATCATATTACAAAATAAATGAATCTCTTTGGAATTATTTCAATGATAAACAGTATTCACATCAAGTATTAGTGAACAGGAATCAAAGCTTTTTTCTGTTTTTAAATTGAAATGTTACATTAATGCAATGACTGATAAACAGTATGATAGGAAATTTAAAGAAACATATCCAGGTACCTTTATTTTTACAAAGAATGGTTCAGAAAGAAATTCACTCCTTTGCAGATCATGAATAATTTGTTCACCAAAGCTTTCAAATTTTCAAATGATGCAATGATCATAGCTTTTGTAATTTACAATGCATAATATTATGAGGAAAGGAAAGCTATTGCTTGAGTCAGTTGGTGACACTGAATGGTTTTAAAATAATAAAGGCTTTCTTTGATCTGTACAGTGTTGATGCAACGTGAACCCAATGTACCCATTTAGAATTGCTGCTAACTTCTATGAAATGACCCGTCAAAAGATGCCAACATTTTACACATTGTGACCTGACCGATAAAAATTCACCCAAACACCCTTTCCTGTCAGAATGACAGGTGTGTCACTATGAATGTTATGTGCCTTGAAGCATTGAAGTAACTACCGTGAAACATCAGTTCTATGTATGACAAAGCAAATGTTTCACCATCCGTAATTAACAACCAAAATACAACATTAAAAGTGAGAAATTTGACATGTGGCAGCTTTTAACCATCTCCTATCTAGACAAAAATTTCAGTTTATTGCCAAGGGACAAGACTTTTAAACTTGCCACTGTTTAGCTTCAAATATCAATAGATTTGTTTGTCACTACAACTCCACCAGCAAATTTGCTTGAGACTTTAAAATGTTTTCCCAGCAGCTAATGGCAAAAACATTGAATGCCCTTTGAAACATTTCACTGACTTGATCGGCCCACTTTCCATTCCATGTGACGAAAGTGATTTAAAAGTCATCAATTTTAGTGACAATAAGCCGAACAGGAAAATGTAACAGAAAAATTTATTCATTGGCCTAACGAACATTTCAGTTTTACTTGACATTCAGACTGCAAACAAAAGAACAACCAAAAATAAATAGATAGTTACAATGCCTCTTTTGTGCTTGTGTGGACAACAGTAACATATAAAACGAAGCCATGGCCAAAAGTGATCGTGAAAGTTCTCTGAACGACCAGGAGCTGTTTGTAACATGATAGCGGTTAAATTAACCTGTTTTGAAAGTTTAGTTCATAAATAACTTTTAAACAAAGCACACAAAACTGACAATCTATATAGCAAGCTTCTAGGAATGCCAATCTGGAGTGGATTCACAGAATACACCTACTTCAAGTGGCTTTGAGCTCTCAATATTTAAATAAATTCCAGAAAATCTTCTTATGAAAATGCTTTTGTCTTTTCTATGAATGGACAAAAAAAGATCAATTTCAAAATTTTTATGACCTTCATAAATTGTCCATAAATGTCTTTTGAACTGGTTGTAACTAACACTCTACAGCAGATGCTGAAGGAATCACTGGATGAACACAGATGTGTAAAACCAACAAAGTGACAAACACTTCACCAAAATTACATTACAAAAGTCCTACAAGGTATTAGAATGGAAGCAGAGTACATTGCACTTATATTACATGTGAAATTGATTTAACTTTCCTAAAGCTGAGTGACAAAAACTTGCGTGACAGAAATTACGCCTGATACAAAGGATCAACCATTTAGTTGTGACTAATTCAGTCTTAGCAAAATGTAAAGTGGTGGCTCCAAGGATGGAGAAAACCTCAAAATCAATTTTGCTGGAAGAAGGGAAACTAGCACTGACTGATTTTAAATCCCAGGGAGGGTTGCAGACCAGCAGTACTAGTAAGCTGAAATGATTTAAATCCCTCCAGAAATAGTTATCTGCACAATGCTCCCACAATTTCTACCAAAGTTTGAAGTGAGAGAGTGGAGGTTTTACAAGTACGGGACTAATGATAAAGTGTTTCATAATTGTGAGGATTTTGTGAGAAACTATCGGGGGAACAACCACTGTAATTTCTTAATGACTAATGATAGTACCCACTTAACTTTGACTAAGGGGCTCCAAATACAATCAATGCTGCAACAGAATCAGCAGTGTTTGATCTGCTCCAAAATCAAGTGCCTCCTCCGAAAGCTATTGACTAGCTACGCCACACAGATGAAATAAATTGAGCAGAAAAAAGATGCAATGCTTGAAAAAGGAAGAACACAGCTGATAAAATACCTCAAGCAAGCCCTCCATCTCTTCCAATTATCATGGTAAACTTTCTACTTGCTGATCTCCTTGGAAAGCCTGAAGGATTTTTGCTTGCAAGTTTCTGGGGGTGATTTCCAAATAATGTATTTTCTCCTGCAACTTTGAGGTTCCAGATTAGGAAAAAATGTTGGAAGCATATTCCAAATAAGCTTTTAGATAGATGGTGTGTCCTCTTGGTTGGATTACAATAAATGCAGCTCTGAATTATTTTTATGTTTTGCCACAACAAAGTAAGGAAAATGAGCAATGATTTACAAAAAGCAGTGGCTCATAAACAAACAGAAAACAATGACCCCTTTTCTCTTTTTAAAGTCTTAATATCTGCTTTTTTAAACATTTACAGATTAAGCCCACCATAAAGGGAAAATTGAGCCCCGACATAAATCAACTCTCAGTGAACATTTGCAAAAAGTGAAAAGATCATATCCACACGTGTTAGGCAATACTTTTAAGGGTGTCAACTCCACGAATGCATGACTGGGAATGGAATTTTGACAGAAGACATTATTAAAGCAAGATAAAGATGTAAAAAAGGATGAGAAAAAAGTAACGAGGTGCTATGGCCTATCTTCTTTAGAGTACACAACATGAAAACATGGAATTTAATGGAAAATTCAAACTAATTCAAAATTCAGTGTTTACAGGACATATCACTGACCTGCATTTGCAAAGAGAACTAAGTCAGACGATGGAACTTTATCAATCATCAATTTAAATCAAAGGAGCCATCCAGCCACACAGTAATTCTATAGCATTAAGCTTTCAACAAGAACTCTTTCCTTGTAGGATAGTTATGTTTTTGGTTAATTGCTGATTCTCCCAACAAAACGTATAATAAAACATGGCCTTGGCATTTAACAGCGAGAAAATCTCCAATCAATTCAAGTCACACTCTACAATTTTAACCATTTCTAAGATAGGTTGCATAATGCGAATAGCCTTTTGGATTCCACATGAAATGCAATAATATAATTGATCTGGCGTGGCAAACCTTCTCTTGAAATTAAGAGCTATAACAACAAACCTTCATTTTTGATGGTGACCAATGGAAATTACTTCATATAAACACAAATTCACAAAAAGATTTTTATCAGAAATAGTACCGTACTTGCCTCCTGAATGGTGTACATAACAGTGTTGTCACAAAAATTTGTAACTGTGGGCCACATACAAAACCTGCTATAATTTTGCAGGAAAAATCTATAAGGTTGCATTTTATCACCCAAAAGAGACCTTTAAAAATGGAAGGGGATGAAACCTATCATAATAAAATTATCTTCAAATCTACAAAAATTACCGTCCAAGTTACTGAACATAGACCAAAAATTCCCCTCTAATACTTTTTCTGGGCATGCATTACTGATTACTGTACAGTACCTGTACATGAAGGGTTGTCATTATTACATTATAGCAATGTAGATAAACCTCTGACTCAATTATGTTCACTGCCACAGTTACAGCTGCATTTATCCACACGCTTTGGTAATACCATTTTGACCACAGATAATGTCTATAAGCTTATCCTATGTAGCCTGTAAATAATGGCATTGCTCATGTAACCCTCCTGCACTGTAATGAAATTTGACAAATGACAAGAATTACACTTGTTTCCCATTTTCAGGATTCCAGTTTAGATCAAACGCACATCAATTCAGTAATATGCATGACACAATCCTAGAAAAGAAATTCCTCACAAAATATTGTATTAATAATAAAACAAATTAACCACATTCTCTAAAGCCACCTCTATTTATGACCTTCCCTTCTTTTTAAAGTTTTAACTCCTGCATTGCAATGAAAACCATTACACAGAGGCATATTTGTTATTCAATAGTATACAGAACACATTTCACAGAAGAAAATTGTTTCAAGCTACATTTGCTAATAATTATATGAATTATCCATTTAGGATACTGCTAACAACCATCTCCATTAGTGCCATTCCTTCCTTTCTAAACTTCTAAAAATACAGTACATGTAGCACACATAAATTATTCAGATCAGTGGTAAGATTCCTCAAGAAATGTATGTTATTCGCCATGGAAAAAAAAATCTAATAAATTCCTCCTCAAATAATATTTGTACAACATAACCCAAAAGGTGGCGCTACACAGTTTTAAAAACATGCAACATGTACAACTCAAAAACACTTTAAAAGGACAAAAATTTGCCAATTAAGAGATAAGCAAATAGTATGTAAAAATGAAAATTTATACACGATACTGACAATTCTGTTCATGACAGTAAGGAAGTTTAAGTTCAAAATTTGTTTAAGTATTAAAATTTCTTGCCTTAAGTACTGTCCTTGCCTCATTCAATCAAATTCATAGATTCATGGGGGCATTTCTTATTTTAAAATAACTTTTCGCACCTTTTCGATGCCATAACCACTGCCCCCCCCCACCCCCCTGGATAAAAATATCAAGCAAGCTGTGCACGATTAGGGCTGACATACAGTACACAAGTTGCTTACAAACTTTACTTTACCCTAAAAAACCACAACAACTTTGATTTAAAAAAAAAAAACAATTATATTACAGTATATAAACTAAAGTACATTTATAATCTGCAGAAGACTGAAAAGCAGATTTCAGATGTATAGTGTCTGATGTTCCTAAGGGCAATGTATGCAACATGATGATCAGAAATAGAAATCGTTCTTCACTATGGTCTGCCAATGTATCGTAAGAGTGTGGTACCAATACTGCATATGATTGATACTACCAATGTCCCATATTTACTGTACATCCCACTATCGGCCAGCACTTATCTTTGAGAAATGCTTGCACTGTGCAATATACTATAAACTATTGTGGGGAGAAGCATTTTCACCAGGGGTGGCACTACGTTGGAGGAAGGGGGTCATGTACTACCTTTGTTAGGGAAGACTGCCCCGCCCAAAATTTCGCCAAGGAGCCTTAATGGGTACCATAAAAAGTGGATTGCCCGAAGACATACTTGATTTTGCTCACAAGCAGGGCAGATTCCAAAATAAAAAACACAAATTTTTTAAATTTACTTTTTTAACTAAAAACCCCAAATTTCTTTAGTATTTACATGTAAATAGGATGTAAGGAAGAGAGAAAAAGACACCCAAAATTTTTGGTGGTCTTCGCACACCATGTGCATTTTGCACCATTTCAAAAACCTCTTGCTTTATTTGTTGGGGATTCATCCTGCTGGCCTCCATCAGGGAACTCCCCCCCCCCATCAGGCAAATCCTGGGGCCACCCCTGATTAAGACTTACTGTAAGGAATAAGAAAAAAAACACTTGCATGAAGTGTATGCCAGAAAATAATAGTTTTGTGGTATCTGCATTTTACAAAATTTTTCCCACTACTGCTAGAAAAGCATATTTCAAAAAAGAACCCTTTCCCCACTCCTTCCTTCTTAAAGAGTAACACTACCCCCTTACAGGCCTGCAGCCAAGGGGATGCCAATTAAGGGATCAACTGGAACCACTTCCCCTAAGAAATAACTTTGTGCCCCAACAAAATCTGAGAACAAAAATTGCTACTGACTATATACATTTTAACATACACTGCCTCTCTTAAAAAATACCCCTGACTAAGCTTATCAACCCCCCCTCCCTGCCCCCATCACAATGTATCATCTCTCTTCAATATCTTGTCTGGATACAGGCCTGCACACTGCAAGCACAAAATAACAATTCTCCTTAATCAAACAACTTTAATTGTTGATGCATCTGTCAAGAAGTTGAAGTTATGCAAACACTTAAAACAGCTAAATGCTTGAGCTAGCTGCAAACCAAACTGAGGCATGAAACAGACATGTTTTATAATCTATGTATATCTAGACTTAAAAAATCCAAAGCCTTACATTTGCTAAAATTCAAGAGGCCCTGATGCAGCGATAGCAAACCTGGAATATCATTTTATACTTGAAGGGTTACTTTCAGCATATTAAGAATGCTACGGTACATCAGTTACTAAGAATATGGCAATATGAAAATATCTTTTCATATTTAATGAAAAGATGTGGGCAAAATGAGTGGGCGAAGATAAAAAAATGATGATTTTCTGTGGGACGCGTGTGATGCTGCCTGAAGCATCTCTTAACATTGTGAATTGACAGTTAACGTTCATAAATAAACCTATTAAGTAGAGAAGACAGAATGGTTTGTATTAAGAACAAAAATTTCCCAGAGCATACAAATAATTTTTGTCCCCCACTGGGAACATAAAAGAAGGATAAACTGTATTTTAATTATAGCTGCATCTATTCCTTAATACAGTATCTACAGTATTAAAGGTTTTTACCAGAAATGTCATCAAAACATGACTCTCTTTTTTTCTGGATTTGCTGTTCTACCTTTGAATTCCACAAAACTAACTTAAAATATGAAAACAGACCACAAAAATGTTTGAAATTTTGATAGAAGCAGTGTCTTTTCTCCCAGAAGAGCAAACATGACAGATCAGACAAAAGTTGGGCACAGCAAGAGAAAAATGTTAAAAAAGCAGAGCCTGCTGTAATTTTTTTTTGATGTCTGAACTGAACACACAGAAAAATAATATGTAACATGCAAAACAAAAATGAAAAAAAAAATCCCAAAGTTTCCTTTTTGGGAGAAAATCTTGCGAGAACAAAAATTTCTCTTTTTGATCAAACATTTTTTCTTTCCAACAGTTTTATAGTGTGATGCTGAGCAATCGTGGGTGTACTTTGTCATTATGGAATTCCTCGCTTCCAAATATGACTCATTCTTCTATAGATCAACAAGCACTGTTGGTAGGTTTACATATTCTAAAACAATAAACTGAAACAGAGAACAAAAAGCAAACCCTTACACAAAACACCAAATACAACCATGCTTTTTTTCATCCCTTTTACAAAAGAAAAATCCAAAGTAGTTGCAAACTAGTGCTGTTTAGACTCATTTCACATGACATTATGTCTTAATTAATGTGTTGGAGGAACATGTCAGTGGTTTGTATGTTTTGCACAATATACCTGTGCACTGAAATTGTAGAAGTGTGCATAAATGGAATAATGTATTCCCCACTACCTGACTTGATTCATTCACTGACTGATTGATTGACTGGTCAACTGATTGGTCTGATGGTCACTTTATTTCGGCATGAACATCCGCCCCCTCGCTGATTACCCCAACATGTGGCAGCTCTTTTGCATTGCCATAGAAATGTGAAAGACTGCAGGTGAGACTGGTCTGTGCACTCTTTTTGAGAAGTATTATGCACTTATCAATTGAATGACGCACCCCCTACCCCCTGGCATTGTCAGTCAAATGTGGGTCATTGTCCAATGACAATGTGATGCACATTTCGGTCATTGAACCACTATTGCCAGCCATCAGCATGACTGAGGGGTGAGTCACATTACCTCAATTGTCTGTTAATGTTGTGACCAAGGGGTGGATCATTGTGAGTCAATTGTTACACTTTGTACAGGGATACCAATTGTCTTTCAGTCAATATATGGTGGCCAACATGTCAGTCAAAATCGCAAATTGTGCATCAATTATGTGACTGGGTTGTGAGTCATTTTACATTAAGTTGTCAGTCACAGAAGTGACTGAGGGGTACTTCATTGTAATCGTTTTGTCAACACTGTTGTGGACAATGACTGACCGTGTTTGGGGGTAGTGGCGTGCGTCATTTAATTGATAAGTGCATTAAAACAAAGTTCCCTTATTAAAGAATAGTCTACAAATAAACACGGGCTCTATCAAGAAAGCTACCAACCTAACCGTACCTTGCAAAGAAAAATGACTGTCTTGTAATATGGGTCACATGAATGGTATCATGACAATAAAGAAACTTGAAGAAAGTTATTCAGTGGACAGATGTAAGGAAGGTATTGGTGTCTTGGAGGTAAAACCCCAACTTTTTGGCACTAGGCTTAGGCGACTCCAATATTTTGGAGTTTGGTAACGTTGCCCTAATTTAGCCATAACTCTGAATACAGTCATTAGTTCTGCAAAGATGACGTAACTGACTGATGTATACCACCAGCAAGAATAAAGTGGCTATTACTAGCCTACCACCACCAGCTTCTCATTGGCTAAGGTGCCAAAGTTCCATTGTCTGAGAACCACAGAGGTCAACTGAAGAGAAAAACTTGTGGTCACAGAAAAGGACAATCAAAACCATAGTTACTGTATGTATGTTTCCCCAAAAGGATACTTGTGGGAGATGACCTTTTGTCCTAAAAAAGTTGAAAGATAAGGATGTTTATTAGACTAATACGAGGAAAATGACTGATCAATTCCCCTACTAGAATAATAGTAACGACTACCTTTGATATAATCGTTAAGCAGAATGAATTCCTCCATCTTCAACTTACATGCTTACGGCTTCAGTTGAGCCAAAGACAAGCACACAAAACATCCTTACAATTGCAGTCAATTACGACTTTGTACGTTATTAAACATCTGGTGACCCCAAGATTTACGTACCAAAAACGGCGTTCGCTTTCTCTTTGTAAAGACAATGCATCAAGCAACAGTGACTGCTCATTCGTACAAGTTTGTGATAGTCAATTTCGACTTGACAATTCCCAGTCCCTCTCAAGTTTTTGCAGGTCGAGGAGAGTGACTCCAAAGATTTCCCTTTCGAGAAACCAAAAAGGGCCAGTTGTATTTGAACTTACTGCAGGTAAGTAGGGATTACAGGTGCAAATAGGAGGTAGTAATGTGTGAAGTAGATTAGAATAAATTGACAGGACACATATGTGGTAAACTCCACAATATGATTTTTGTGCATATTTTTGACAGTTTCGAAAATTTCTCCAGAATCACGATTTCAAGAAAAGTCGCTTCTCCACTGCCAGAATTCGTGACTCCGAAGGAGAGTCAGGTAACTCACTCAAGCCTAGTTAGCATGGAGGGAAAGGACTTGCCTCTGTGCAAGAAGATACTGACTCAAATAAAGAAATATTTAAAAGCAGAACCTGTTTACCTTCTTTAATAATTAATGCTCAAAGAAAAGAGTTTGAAACAAGGGATATAATATGTGTGTTTTTCCCAAGAGCATCTCATTGGCTGCAAAGCCTGTAAGATCTTGTGGCTGAGGATTTGGGAATGAAAAGATTGCGAACAATTCCTTTAGTGCACAATGGACACTGTTCTGTTGGATACCGACAAAAGATACATCTCCTACATTATTGCAACTATTGAATCAACTTTTAGGTAGATATTAAAGATGTTCAGAAATTATGAACGGCATCTTTTCATTTCAAAGGACAATTGCATATAAAGTTATAATTTATCGATAAACTTTACATCATGTGGGAGAATGAAATGATCCAGTGGTGATCACTTTATCACAGTTGAAAGGAACTCAAAGAATGGAAATGGAATCTACTTTCTATGATGGCTTTACCAACTCCAGTAGTTGAGTGCTTTATGTCATCTCTAACTCTTTTGAGTCATTTGGGATCAGTTCCAGGACAACAGAAGCTTTTCCATAAAGTTTACATCAGAAGAGGCTTATTAAATTTTCAGACAAGATATAAAGTGCAAATTGCACTTTGTTGATATAAAAAATGGCAATTGAGAAAGGCTTAGGCACCCTTTGGTGTCATGTCACAGCCTTAACCAGTCATAAACGTGTCAGAGACAAGACTGGTTATCACGGCCTTGTTTTGTGATGTACTTGAGTACGTTAAAGCACTCAACAACTGGCTACGGATACAGAGACAGAAATGTAACAAGCCTCACCACAGTTCTTCATCGGTTGGAACTCTCAGCCAATGGGAGTAACTGTTACAAACATGCAAGGGGATTTGAAGCAAAAAACTTTCTTCTTTATTGAAAACATTCATAAATATTGCTGCAAATCAGAAGTTTGGCGATTCAAACAGGAAAATTTCTTTTAGCCTGTTCTATACAAAAGTTGATAGGTATGAAATGACTACAGTGGAGTTGAGGTGATACATCTGGCAAAAATCATTGCTTACCTTTCTAGGTGCCCACTCTTAATAACGAATGAATTCAGCAAAAGCTGCCCATAGAAAAGCCAATTATTAGAGGTCAAAGGTCACAGAACATTAATAATAAAAGAAAGCTACACAATTATACCTTAAAGGGTGCACTATGTCGAACTTACAGCTGTACCTACATGAGCAGTAAGGAAATTGCATATTGGGTAAATAATGTCAGGTAATTCCCAGTGGGCTGTGAGTATGGCTTAAATACAGTAATTTGCTACTACGAAAGGATTTTTTCCTTAGCACAACATTTAACAAGATTTTAAAGAGAGTGATTTTAATACAACAACGAAAAAAAAACGATGTATCTTAGCAGATATTTTGCAATTCTTTTCATTTTCATCATGCAACCTAATCAGCATTTGCTTAAAAATTTACATCAATTTCAGCTAATAGCATCCTCTCACATCTTGCAAGGTTGCCATAAAGTTTATTCTCCACATAAGATAGAGAAGCAAGAAACAGAATTTCTTTAAAATGTGACATGCATATTATTTTTTCTTTCTGACCCTATGAGTCGTCTAAAATCTAAGCACATTCACCCATTTCAAGGAAAACAAAGTGAGCTTAGCCAAGTACTTTCGCATTCCAATATTCCACAAAGAAGTATGTATGTGGCATTTATAATCCCCTGAACAGGTACTTCAAAACAAGGAAAAAAAAGAGGCGAGTAACTTATTTATTCATATTCTGTGCTTCCAAGGATAAAATTTTGCTCTCTCCCAAGTGACACTTGTTGAGATGGCCAATCAAGCAACTTGTCAGAATGAAAGACAAAACAGAGGAAATTTATTCCCTCCTATAATTAGAAAATCTTCAAATGTCTAGAGGGAAAGGGTAACAAAATTTGACTACGGTATGATTGCATAGCTTTCCCAAAGTCAGGAGGTTCAAAAAAGTACCTGTGAACTTGGTCACTTCAAAGTTTTACTAAACTTTACATGACTCCACAGAATATGCACTTTTGACTCTTGTCCGATGTATCTTAAAAAAAGATCTTTGTTGCTGCCTTTTTGAGTTGTTGCATTTAGGATGTAACATGTACACAAATCATGTTGATAAAATTCATTATTTTATTCTTTTTTATGAATAGATCAAACATAGAATGCTGCCCTTACTCCTACAGGATGATTACCTGTTAGTTCACTCTTTGCATCCATTTTATTTTTAATGCTCCCTTACAAAGGTGGAAGTACAAATCAAACATTTAATCCATTCACAACTACACTGTGTACTTATAAAAAGTATTTTTATACTCCCAACAAGCAAAACAAATTTTGCAACAAATGCACCCTCATTGGTTCACAAAGTGACCTTGATGATTGCAGAATAGTAAGTAAAATTCATTGGGGAATATAAAATCCAGTTGGAAGGGGCTGAGGGGGCTTAAGTAAGGATTTGGCCCCTCAATTTTGAACTTTTTTGTGTGTTTTATACAGTCCCTAGATGTAATCCGGCACAAATTAAATGGTTTCCAGGTACTAGTGCATTTAACAAGCAAACTCGAAATTGTTTAACTCCCCTTGCCACGCCCACCCCCCAAAATCCTGCCAATCAACCGAGTGTAAACATTTTGAAGTAGTCTGTGAGCATTTACCTGGAACTGTAATCTCGAAATTGTTTAACTCCCCTTGCCACCCCCACCCCCCAAAATCCTGCCAATCAACCGAGTGTAAACATTTTGAAGTAGTAAGTGAGCATTTACCTGGAATTGTAATCTGATTTATCTGTATCAGCTGAGTACATCCTACTTCTGGGTCTCGAGTAGCTCGATGTCCTGTAGTCACTTGAGGCACTGTAGCGGCTACTCCGTGAACCTATCCTGTACCGACCCGGGCTTCCATAATCATCACTTTCACTGTCACTATTGGTTTCGCTGTAAAAATGAAACAAAGAAAAGATTGACTTAACAGTAAGTTTTAACACATAGTTCCCTGCCACTGGTTTTCCTGTAAAAGCTGTAACCTGGCCAGTGTTTCAAAACATCTTAGCAAAGAGTTAGACTTGGATCTTAAAAGACCTATTAATTGTTTTGAGTTCACCAGCGTGAAAAACAAAACCAGAATGCAAAAATGCATTGTGCTTTCCATAGCACTTACATGTGTAATCTCAAATAATGCCAAGGTGTCCCGTTTCTTTCAGTCATTGGTTGAATGTGATTTTCATGTGCTGGAAGATTACAGTTTTGTGTTCATATTTAACCCTAGGAATTCTTGGGAATTTTTGCTTTTTGGCCTCTGGTGTTTTCAACTGACCTCTGAAATCTGACAAAACTCATAGGTTTTTTGATGGATTAAATGCAATGCCATGTGAAGTATCCAAGCTTCCTAAACTGACATATCTTGTTAACAAGGTTTTCAGAGTTTGACCCTAGTGACCCAGATGACCTCTGACCGCTACAATAAACAGCTGGGTACTTTCTCTCATCACAAGTCATCCACATACTATGTATGAAATCTATCAAAGCTTCCTACCTTGAGATATCATTTTAACAAGGTTTTCAGAGTTTGACCCCAATGAACCCAGATGACCTTTGACCTCCACCAAAACAATATGGTTCCACCTCTGACCATAAGGCATATACATACCACTTATGAAATCTATCCAAGTTTCCTACCCTGAGATATCATGTTAGCAAGGTTTTTAGACTTTGACCTCAGGGACCCCAGATGACCTTTGACCTCCACCTAAAAGAACAGGGTTCTTTTTCTCACTAAAACACATCCACATGCATGTCTGAAATCAATCCAAGCTTCCTAACTTGAGATAGCATGTTACCAATGTTTTCAGATTTTGACACCTGGTGATCCTGGATGACCTTCACCAAACACAACTAACTTCTACCTCTCACCATAATGCATCCACACACCAAGTATGAAATCTATCTAAGCTTCCTACCATGCAATATCTTGTTAACAAGGTTTTCAAATTCTGACCCCGGTGACCCCAGATGACCCTTGACCTCCACCAAAAACAACAGGGTCTACCTCTGACCCTAAAGCATTCACATACCAAATATGAAATCTATCCAAGCTTCCTTGAGATATCGTGTTCTCAAGGTTTTCATATTTTCACCCCCCGTGACCCCAGATGACCTTTAACCTCCACCAAAAACAATAGGGTTCTTCTTACTATAACGCATCCACATACAAAGTATAAAATCTATCCAAGCTTCCTACTTTGATATATCATGTAAACAAGGTTTTCAGAGTTTGACCCTTATTGACCCCAAATGACCTTTGACTTCCAATAAAAACAACAGGGTTCTTCCTCTCAACATAATGCATACACATACTACCTATAAAATCTATCCAAGCTTCCTACTTTGATATATTATGTAAACAAGGTTTACAGAGTTTGACCCTTGTTGACCCCAAATGACCTTTGACCTCCACTTAAAACAATAGCCTTCTTCCTCTCACCATAATGCATATACATACTAGTATGAAATCTATCCAAGCTTCCTACCTCGAGATATCGTGTAAACAAGGTTTTCAGAGTTTGACCCCTGGTGACCCCAAATGATCTTTGACCTCCACCAAAAACAAAAGGGTTCTTCTTCTCAATATGGGTCAGCTACTTACCAAGTTTGAGAACTGTCAGCTTTCCCTTCTTGAGATATCGTGTAAACAAGAAAAGTGTCACAAACACGGACAAACACACACATACATACACACACCATCATGATTGCATAGGTTTCTCTTTTCATTCAAACAAAGAAAAAAGAATTGAAGAATAAAAAAAACTTGCATCCTATTTATACCACTTACTCTCCCTAGCAAACTCAGGCAATTGCTCTACTTTTCTCCAAATATTTCACAGTACTGGAGAACTACTGTAAACACTGCATCAAGTTTTAAAATTTTAAAGTTTTGGCACCAAATTATTAATGGGGTAAAAAGCAGTAAATTCTTTTCATGAGAGCCCTGGTTCTTGAAAATAGTTTCCAAGTTAGGTTATTATGAATTTTCCATCATTCAATATCTATAAACCATAGTTTCAAAGTTAAAGGCCCTGTAATCTTACCCACAGACATAAAAATTCTCCCCCGTTAGTTTACTTAATTCCATCCTCTCCTCCAATTAAAGAAAAGAAAAAAAAACACCTGTCCATAGTGCAGCTGGCAAAGTTACAGTAGCTTGCAATGAGTTTAAATTGCTCAAGGCCACATCCAAAAAGTCACACTGTGTGTGAGCTTAGGAACACAACTGATTGCACAAGTCACCATTGACCAACCAGAGTGAATCTACTGTTTGATTTTATGTCAACCACAATGCAGTCACCAATTGAATTTTGACATGTGATCATATTCCTAAATATGTTTGGATGATGCTATAGCCCCTTTAAACAAGATTTTCTTTTGTTCAATTGTGAACATGTCAAGTACAGCATATGCTTTACATAATGTTTGTACTGTTTATACAAACATTTGAAGCTTGGGGACTGTAACACATCAGGTTCACTGACAACATGGATGAAAAGACAACATTAGGCAGGGCAAAGTGGCAGTTCCCAGGGTAAGTTCCATGTAAAAATACTCCCATAATAGATACAAAGACTTACAGTTTTGTTGACACCACAACAAGAGACACAGAAAATTGCTTTCAATTTTCATTTTTTTTTTGGGGTGGGTGGGGGTTTACTAAAATAATACAATTTTCTTCATAACGAAAGATCCTCTGACAAGGGAGCCAGTTTACAGGTATTTCCCCCAAATGCGTGCTGTTCATGTGACCCTGGAAATATCTGTTGGTAACTGACAATGAATATGAGTTTTGGTTCTTACTGATTAACCAACCTTTTCTTAAGGTCTTAAACTTTCTCCATACCAAATGAGGTCTGACATACCACAGGCAAAATATACAAATATAACTCTGACATTCAAAATCTTCCAAGTTTAAAATGAATATATCTGTAACTGTCCTATGGCCTTCCGGAATATTAAGTTGAGAAAAAAATTAGATACACCCTATATGCAAGATGATGAAAACAGCTTACTACATTATGGCAGGTAGATTTAGTATTTTTTTTTTTTACAAACTCTTTTATCTCTCAAATGACCTTAGCTCAACTTAAAGGGTATAAGTTGTCTCACCAACCTTATACAAGGCCTAAATCATACATTCATTTTTTTTCCTTCAGTTATCTTACTGAATATCAAAATTCTATTTCACATTTTATGTAGACCAAGGGGTTACACTGAATGAATTTAATAATTCAGAAAAGAAAAACATCTTCAGATGGTTAATCACAACTTTATTGTACAATGTTTCCTGAAGGGATGCTCAAATGACGATTGCCATGGGCATTTCTTCCTTAAAGTCAACATTTGAGCATAGCACATCACAGGAACGTCTCTCTCTCTTAAACCACCATACTTCTCTATCAGCTTTCTTGTATACTGCATCTCTACTGAAAAGTGATACGATACCTACAGATTGTACAATGCGAAGTTAAGCTTTCTGATGTACTGTAGTACCAAAAGCAAAACCATAGAGTATGGAGCTAATGCACCAAGCTCGTTTACCAAGTAGAGCAAACCTGAATGGATGAAGCCACTGAGAGTCTCTACACCGACTAGAAGGAAAGAGTGTCATCAGCTTCAAGTATGGGGATGGGAGGGGGGGGGGGGAGGTTGCTGATCAGAATCACAGTCAACACTGAAATGCACGAACCTTCTGTCATTATCCCATGTCAGCATCAAGTGACTACATAGGTATTCCCTCTCACGACACTAAAGAGAGCCATACAAGAATTTAGGATAGAGGAATATATTTATATTCAAATTAAGGAGAATGCATTGTCCCTTTAAAGATTTCATGACATCATGGCCCACATGAGTTTCTACAAGTACTTGTGAAGTGACTACACAATTGCTTCAAGAAATCTGCATTTTGACCTTTATCAAAATAAGTCCCACTTCACACAAACCCCATCATTTTTCAGCATTTCAACTTCACAAGTGGCACTGGCCCCTTTTGAAACATAAAGCTGTGGATACATACATATGTTGGCGTACAGTTCACTGCACACACTTCCTTCTGCATAGTATGTAAATGTCCACACAGAGAATATATCAGCATGTCTTCAATACAAATTATGAGTAACAAGCCAGACGGATATAAGTAATAGCGTGGGATATCGGCCAAAGGCACCACATTACAGTTCCCTACGTCCCACTTAATAAAACAATGTAACCTATAACAGCTTTCATACTATAAAGAAAACTATAGCAGGCATAATTTGGATGAGCCTATACGTATAGATTTTGGCTTCAGTGACCAACATTAAGGTAGTTTTATCACTTGCTATGAAACAAGTCTGTTTCACTTAAATTTTTAATGAGATTCAGAATGACAAATGTTACACAAACGTTGGCTGGTAATTATAAAGGATGAGTGAGGGTGTTCTGTTATAGGAGGGACACCCCCTGATAGAAAGGGGCACCGTGCTACAGGTACATGCAAATGTTATAATAATAATGATAATAAATTAGACTTATATAGCGCCAATCTGTTCCAAGAGTTACTGCTCAAGGCACTTTACAAGAAAACAGAGAACTTCATTAAGTATAAGCAGTATTAAACAAATGAGTCTTTAAGTAAACTCTTAAAAACAGAGAGTTGCGAGCAAGTTCCTAAATCATCTGGTAGCCTGTTCCATAAAGACGATGCACAGTACTAAAAACTTCTACAGCCATAGGTTTTCACGCAGTTTTGGTACAGATAAATACGATTTGCAAGAGGATTGAAGTGGGCGAGTTGGAATATGTGGCATGAGCAGTTGTGAAAGGTACTTATGCTCTCCTAAGAAATGAGCCCGAAAGGTGAGCAGTAGCAACTTGTTCTGAATTCTAAAGCTGACTGGGAGCCAGTGGAGTTCCTTGAGGATTGGAGTAAATATGGCAATTTCTCCCTTTCCTTTTTAACAATACGAGCAGCAGTGTTTTGTATCTTCTGGAGTTTATACTGCATGTGCAGAGTAGAGTAGCACACCAGTTGCACAAAAAATAGGCCATACAGAAAGTCACAAGTTGTTACAAATAAAAAGCAAAATGTAACACACAAAAATTCAGACAAGCAATCTGTTTGCAGGTTTGCATTTTCAGCTAACCATTTCATTCAATTTAATCATGACAAACTCTGGATTTCAGCACAGTTGCAGAGTTCAAGATCCCTCACCAGAAATCATCCCAGTTTTTCTTACATATTGAGCCATTTGACTGACATGTACACACACCTCAAATTTCATTTTTATTTCCAACACCCACTCCCCTTAGGCCTCTCCCAGGTCAACAATTTAAGAATTTCCCCATTGGAAAATTGACTTGGCTAAATCAGTTCTAGGAATGAACTGCATAAAGCCCCTTTTACACTAGGTCAGATAGAACACAGTATGACTAGGACAAAAAAAAGGTGAAATAATGTTATTCATAACTACTTTTCACACTAGGAGGGAAACAACACCACAGGATGTGACGAAATAAAACTGACTGAAATAATTTCAACTTATCGCTTGAGGCCGAGTAATATTTTCCCATGAACAGTAATGGAATAGAATTGCTATTCTGC
Organism: Holothuria leucospilota; assembly: GCA_029531755.1. NCBI lineage: Eukaryota > Metazoa > Echinodermata > Holothuroidea > Aspidochirotida > Holothuriidae > Holothuria > Holothuria leucospilota. The sequence continues at coordinate 37,951,838 of CM055964.1, forward strand.
ATCACGTGACTAATTGGCATTTAATAGGTTATCGCTGAGGGATGAAGAAAAAGTTGCCTAGTGTGCTACATTTTCATCATACCACACTATATGGTATGACTGTTTTGCAAACAGTGTAAAAGGACCCTGACTACTATCACTAGGAGTGACCCCAAGAAATTCTCATTTGGCTGGCAACTGAGTTTACGGACACCTTGGCCCTTAAGAGAGACATATCAACCCATCAGAACTCGGTACCTTGGTACTCAGATTTTGTAAGATTTTCAGGAATCTTAAGGTAGTGAAAGAGCTCCCAACCTGCTGTAGGAAGGTTTTAGGAAATGTATGAGATGTGAAGTTGAAGAAAGTTGACCAACTTTAAAAACAAGACACATGTCTAGACTAGTTGCAGTGCCATGACGTTAGCCACAGTGGGGTATAGCTTAGACCTTGAACAGGGCTGAGAGAGTGGGGGTCAGGGACAGGATGAGATGGATGTCTCTTGCTTAATAACATACCGTCTTAAAAGACGGGACAGCCTGGCCCTTTCCTAGATAAATTATCGGGTCCTCTAGCAGAAACTGACATTTCAACAAGGATGAAGTGAGTCCTGCACATAAAGAGATGGTGATCGTGAGTTGTTGCGAACCAGAAAAGTAACGTGAAATTACGCACAAGTTCGGCTTTATATTTAATACGATGGCACTGCTTGGAAAGGCATCCACATTAGGCACGGCAAGGCCAGAATCCGTACTCTCAAAGATTTTTTCAAAATAGACACCACCCACCCATTCATTTCTTAAATGAAGGAATGTTCCCATAATACTCCCTTAGAAAGGTCGTGAGGTCATCAAAATTAGCAGAGCCCACAAAACAACCATCCCTTCAGCATGGACTACACTGTATTTTGATAAAACCAACCGTCTAAGTATCTTTGCATTAATTTCAGTAAGGTCTACAGTGCTGACATGTCTCTGGCATGGAGTCTTAGTATTATCATGGGGCCTAGTTGTCTCAGGGGCTTAGTTCTCTTGGGGGCCTACTTGTCTCAGGGGTCTAGTTGTCTCAGTGGCCGAATTGTTTCAGGGACCAGTTGTCTCAGGGGCTGAGTTGTCTGGACACCAACAATTAATTCTGTTGATGTCATGTGAGGGAAAAAGTGGTTCATTCTCTACAATTCAGTGACATGTCTCAATTGAAGAGATACATTGCACAGTGGGTGGTTTATCTGGATTTTTTTCTGCAAAAGGCTGGTGTACTTTTGCAAAGAAATAATATTCAATTTTTTCAAGGAATGAACTTTTCATTTGATGAATTACTACATTAAACTTGTTGCAATGAATAAACTTTTATGGGGAAATAAATAAACAAAAACAGAAGCCATTTTCTCACTGACTGCCCTCTTTGTAGAGAATCAAAAAGAGCATACTTTGAAAAACAACATAAAACCACCAGACATGCACTCTACATTTACACCTGGCTAGCTACAGTGGCCAATACATTCCATGTACTACAACAACTCAACCATTCCTCTCCTTCTTTGTTACTATACACTGCAGTGGGGCAGATCACTTTTAAAAATGTTTTTTGCTTTTCACTCTTTCAATATATAAATTTGAGAACATCATTTTTCTCCTTAAGTTGCAAACACCTGTCTTCATAAACAGTCTTTATGCTATGAACAGTATTTACCTATATGTCAATGTTCCTTCAATACCAATCCAACTAATGCCTACTGTTCCTGATAACACAACCCTCATCTAATGCCTCCTTTTCAGCCATTTTGCTTTTTATCCAAACACTTTGCTGAATTCTTGTCACACACAAAAAACACCACATACATTAAACAAGAATTAGCCACATTTTCTAACATTTTATGGCATGGTTACAAAGTATCCCTTAACAGCTTTGGCAGACGACATAATTGCATGAGCCATCTAATTGTAAGGCAAAAGAGACAGCTTGGGGCCCACCCAGCCATCTTGGGCCTTTAAAGGAATTATATCCTGACACAGGGCATGGCCTTTCATCACACATGCCCTGCTTTTTGTTTGAAGTAAAGAAGAGTTGCTCAAAATACACTACTAAGTTTCTTTAAATGGACTGTAATATATGACAAATAGTACACTACAGTAATTCCCCCAAATACCTTAGTTACATAAGAGTCAATTTATGGTGTAAATGAGAGGTAACAAAGGGCAATGTAGGTTATGTAACACAAAATATCTATTGTGAATAAGGATACATCATTTTTTGGTCAACAGTACTGGTACATGTACTCTAGACAAAAAAATTATTATCTCTGAGTTTAACCAGACATGTAGTCTAGATCTATGGGAGAGAATTACATTGTAGATCTATGGTACATAAAAAACATGTAGATCTACTGTACATTATAACAGATTTGTAAATCTATCAACAGCAGATACCAGACTTGTACATCTATGGCAGACACTTCATTTGTAGATCTACAGCCAATACCTACCTCTATAGCAAAAAACATATTTATAGATCAATGGCAGTAAGGAGGTGCCCACACTTTGGGTAGATAATTAAAGACATCAAGATATACTGCAGTCAGTAAACCTTAGGCTTGCAAACTTCAAGTGAAAAAAATTCCATGACAATTTATACAAGCCTTTGAAGCCCCACCATGGGTGTACTTGAAAATGTTTAATACAAATGCTGGCACCTCAGATGGCTGGTAATGGCACTTACAGGCCATGGAAATAAAGATTTGAACTCTTAAACTAACAATCTAGTTCACAATGGAGAAATAATCTTCAACATGGGGACTTTAAAAGAAACTGTGGTCAATATTCATTTCATAAAAAGCACTGTATTTGCATGAGTAAAAACAACAAGACTGTGGCCACTTGTTGTCTGGCCTAAACATTTGTTTTGCACTACAGTAGTGGACATTTGTGTGAAAAGTATAGGTATATGGGCAATTACACAGTAAACCAACACAGAATTATTATATATGCATATTTTGTTTTGTTAATTAGTTTCATTTGTTTTATTATATTCAGGGCTAATACTTAGATGTACAGAGATACTGTACTTGTAGCCTAAAAATTTTCATCTTGCTACCTCAATTTTGAAAAAAATATTTCTGTGTTGGTCCTATGGAAAATATAACGGGCGAACATTGACATACATCAAGAAAAACTAGAGCAGCAATGCTGCTGTGGCTCACACAAATGTGTCATGTGATCAGAATTGGCAGTTATTTAAACATTAGCAACTCACATTTTTCCTCTTCCTGTACTCTGAGTTATCCACTAATACACCTTGAATTACCATCAAAATGAAAGAAAACTCAAAATGAATTTAGGAAAAGGAATGTGCATGTGGAAACAGATTTTCAGGGCTAGACCTTCTCTGAGTATAAATCTTACAGTATTACACCACAGATTTCCCAAAACTCCCTGGTTTACCAGGGACTTTAATATTGCGAGTAAGTGGGGATTACAAAGTGTAAATAGGATGTGAGGAGGGGCGAAGTAGATTCCTGAAACACTAAACATAATGAAACACATAGTGCCACTACTGCACAATGCAACTATTTAATTTTGGACACTTTATTTGTTCTGCTATATGATGGAGAGTGATGTTTTGCACTTTTGGTCTCTGTTAAAAATATACAAAGTGTTCTTTTTTTAGAACTGAGCATTGAGCCATTGATGCAAGATTCACTAGACCACGTCTGTCCCCATGTCTCTCTTTGCATGTCTCTCATGTATATTTGTTTTATACTTTTTAACTTTTACAAGTTTTGATGTAAAAAATCTGAAGGTATTTACTTTAGTTTTTATATATATCACAAAAGGGCCTTTATGGGAAAGAGAGAAAAGAGCAAACTGCTTTAATTGTACAGCATAAATAGGTAGGTTGTGAAGATGTTCTTAATATGCATGTATGATAGCCATAAGAGTGAGGAAAAATGCTAAGTAGTCAAGCAAGATAACAAGCCAAAAATCTTGACACTTAGGGACTACATGGTTGTTCATTAAATTTCAAGAACAGAATATGCTGTAACTTTTGCAACGCCTCATATTCCAGAAATAGGAGTCATGAAAAACTATGTCTTTTATTGAAATAGAATGAACGCCGTCACTCTGTTTCTGTGAATTTATATTTCATACTCTTCTTTCACAAAAGTAGTTTCCTACACATATGGCCAAAACAATGACTATCATTTAAACAAGTGCTGCATACATCTACTGTTAGGCCTAGGGGTAATTCCCTAGTCTATGGAACTGAGGGAGATTCCCTACAAGCTTGCTTGTTATCCACTTGTACTGAATTCTCTTCTTATCAACAGAGACTGGACTTTTTCCAAGGAATAAGCCAAGTGGAAAACAAAGTGGCTGCTACATTAAATGAACCATGAGAATTAGCTCTACTCAAGATCTTGGTTAGAGAAACGTGATCCACTATGTCAACAAGCAGTGCCCACTTTCCTATTACTAGAGTAGGGTTGTGTGATGTGTGCAAAGCTGACTTGATACTGTAAAATACAAAGAAAATATCCAGAAAATGTCTTATAAATCAATTTTCATACATGATATTCAAAAGTGCTCCCTACAAAAAATACCATTTTGGCAAAAAACGCACTGACAAAATTCCAGCAGCATATCTCGAAAGATGAAGAAATGCATGCTGTTTCTAAAATTTGAAGACAAAAAACTCATACCATAACCTCACACACATAAGTGTGTTAGCTAATAACGGGTGTAACACATTGACATACAAAACAGAAATGGCTATTTTTCAGAAAGTTTATTATCCACATACTTTTTTGCCATTTTCTGAGGATGATATTTAGCAGTACTTAATAACTACAGTAACCCATTGGGGGCACTTTTTGATCAATATTAAGCTCAGGAGACCATAAATTGTAAATGCATGTCAATGTTACACCCGTTATGAAATTGTGTTCAGCCGTTATAAAAAAAAAATGCTGATAAAGTGCTGAAATTAAAAAAGGGAAATACTCTGATGTCAAAGAAATTCTATGACAGTTGGCAAGCCTAGTAGACCTGTATGTTTGGTAGGCGACAGATTTGCTGAAAATGTGGAAAATAAATTTATACAGAACTTATACAGATACACTGTGCATTTCATACACCACAAAAATGGCATCAAACATATTCCAAATACAGTCACTTTGTGTCATAAAAAGGCTTTTTGGTTGGTCTGTATACCACTGCCCTGTTGGTTCCCTGAAGATATAATGGGATTATTACCATACACAGTGTCCACAATTTAATGATGTGAAAATAGTTTCAAGTTTACCCCATTAGTATGTCACTGACAAGGGTGTAGGAAGGGGGAGGTTAGCCCCCCGTCAAAAATGTGCGGGGAGCTGAAGTATGCTTCCGCCCCCCAAGTTCCAGGGGCCAAAATCCCTTATTTGTCTCTTCTGTAAGAAATATCAAAACTTTGCAGTAATTTTCCTTAAAGTTTTTCCAAAATGTTGCACCAAATTGCATCTGAGGACCCTCAAATACCCCAAAATTTTCCACAAGCCCCTCCCTTTAGACCCCTCCCCCAGGACATGATCCAAAACAAGGTTAAACTCACCCCCCCCCCAGTATTGAAAAGCTTCCTATGCCTATGGTCACTGACTTTATTTTTAGCCTTGTTAATGGGAGAGGAGGTCAAGACTTGTCCTGTTGAATTGTAGTCATTTTAATAGCAATTCAACAAAATACATGGTGTTCTTTCAAAAATCCCCCCACCCAGAAAGAAATAAACCCAAAGTACTGACATTCAACCGACTTACACGTATATCATTAAACATGACGCTTTAAAGATGCCCTTCCCTGTTAAGCACACATATTCCCCCCACCTGACTGGTGTGGGTATTCACGAGCGACCATACTTACCCCTTGCTACATCTATTTTGCATTATTCGCGCTTCGCGCGCCTACCCGGAATAGTTTTGACACCGTGCCCCCTATGTCCGCCATTTTGGAATAAAGATCGTCCTCATTAGGCTGAAGCGCAATAAGCGAGGAGAAGTGACTCCTCCGGAGCACTTACCATGGCTAGATGGAGGAACGACAGCAGACATGGGAGAAGGCCGGAGCTTCGCGTCTGGGCCGCCCGACCTCGGTCAGGCGGTGCCGCCAAGCGAAACCAATTGAAAATCCCGAATGAACCCCGTACCGCCCCATATGCCCTCGTGAGTGGGAAGGGTCGGGCGGGGCTGAGCTCAGGCTAGGCATTCCTAAAAACTCAAGTACATGATCATAGTTAGAGAAATTTACAAAAAATCTATGTACAAGAATATGTACACTATGTACAATTACGTAAACTTACCGCAGAGTAAAAGCCCCCAACTCCTCCCCGAGTAGGGGGGGAGGGTCGGTGGGTCGTAGCAAGGGGTAAGTATGGTCGCTCGTGAATACCCACACCAGTCAGGTGGGGGGAATTCACTTCGCAGACTCATACTTACCCCTTGCTACATCTATTTTGCATTAGATTGGCACCGAAGAGATGGAGGGGGGTTAGCAGAGTGGGGGGCGCCTAGGACTGCACGACCGAAAGCTGCCTCGGCAGATAGAGTGTCCGTGAGGTAGCAGGCTACAAAGGTCGAGGGGGTCTTCCAGGCGGCGGCTTTGAGGATATCCTCGATGGGCACGCCTGCGAAGAGCGCCTTCGAAGCCGCTTGGCCACGGACCTCATGCGCCCGGACCCGTCCCTGGGCATGCGGCTTGATGACCTCGGTCAGCCACCTGGAGATGGTATCCTTGGTGGCGGCCGTGAAGGGTGCCCTCGGCAGGACGAACAACCTCTGTGAGGCCCGTACGTCCTTAGTCCTGTGGAGGTACCACTTCAGGGCCCTGACCGGGCACCACTTCCTGTCCTCCCTGACGGAGGAGGCCGAGGAGATCTCCGGGATGAAGAGATCCCCCGGTAGGAAGTCCAGGGTTTGGTTCTTAGGGAGGAACTCGGGGTCAGGAATAAGTCTGACACCGTGCCCCTCGAACCTGATGTGGCCCGGTTTGACGGTGAGTGCCTGAAGGCAGCTCCTCCGTCTCCCCGTGGCCGCCGCAACCAGGATAAGCCAGTCGTCCAGATAAGCAAAGAGCAGTACGCCGCGCCGACGCAACTCGGCGACGACTGCTCCTGCGACCCGGGTGAAGACCCGGGGGGACGTGGAGAGACCGAAGGGGAGGGCCGTGAACTTGAAGGTCTCCCCTTGGTATTCGAAGGCCAGGAACTGTTGAGAGGCCGGAGCTATTGGGATATGAAGGTAGGCGTCCTTGAGGTCCAATGACGCCGCCCACATGTCGACCCTGAGGGTCGGGATGATGGTGGCCAGCGTTTCCATGCGGAAGCGTCTGGGCCGGATGTAGGCGGAGTTCAGAGGCCTCAGGTTGAGGATGGGCCTCCAGGTGCCGTTCTTTTTCGGGGCCAGGAAGAAGGACGAGCGGAAGAGGGGTCCCTCCTCTCCGGTCGTCCTCACGATCGCTCCCTTCTCGAGGAGAGCGTGTATCTCGTCTTCCAAGACCCCCCGGAGTTCCGGATCGGTGGGGGTAGGGGTTGCTCTCCCTCTGCCCCCCGTGGGGGGTGGGGACGTGAACTCCAGGTGGTAGCCCTTGGCTACCACCCTTAACACCCACCGATCGGGGCAGAACGACTCCCAGATGTTGGCGAACAGCCTCAACCTCCCCCCTACCGCTGGGACCACGGTAGGGTGGGCACCCCTAGGGCTGCGAAGGGGGGAATTGTGCGGGCAGCGGAGCATACGAAGGTCTGCTCGCCGGTGCCGTAGCGCCCCTCCCCCTGCCCCTAGTCACTGGGCCACCTCGTCCTCCCCCGGCCCGCCCGGAAGGTTGTCCTCTCCAGGCTGGGCCCCCGCGCCAAGAGGCTCCCTTAGGGGCCTTCTTAGGTCTTTGCTTCTTAGTGGGGGCTTTGGCCTTCCCACGGGAAGCTGCACGGGTGGGGGGAGCAGCTGCAGGTCTTGCGGGTGGCTTGAAGAAAGCGGAGGCCGTTTCTTCGTGCCTCTTGTCCTCTTGCGCGAACTTTTCCAAGAACTGTCCGGCGAAGAGATCAGGGCTGGCCACAGGCAACTGCTCCAGGCGGTTTCTTGCCTCGGCGGAAGGCCACTGAAAGGTGTCGAGCACGTTGGCCCGCCTAACCTTCACGGCCTTCAGGGCTACCCTGGCGAACTGATCGTAAACTAGTCGTGCCAGGGGACCTAACAGGAACACCAGTTGACCCACCTCAGCTCGGGAGAACTGAATGTCGTCGCCTAGGACCTGTAGGTGAGCCCTCCGGAGAGCTTCCGCTGCGAGGAGGAAAACCGAGGAGAACTTCAGGCCGGCTCTGGCAGCTAAATCTGCCTGGAACCAGTCCTCCTCCATCCGCCTGCGCAGCGGCTCTCGGAAAGAGCCGGAGGCAAGGCCCTCGGCCACCCTCACTTTATTCCGGGTCTCGTCGGAAATGGAGGGGGGCTTAAAGAGGGTCCCCCAGTCCTCCTCAGCAACCCGGACGAGTCTCTCCTGCTGTGCAGGGAACGCAGTCCACGATTGCTTGGCCGCCAGCGCTTCCAAGCGGAGTTTGCATTGTACATCCACTGGAAACTCTGGTGGGCCCACTTGCACGGCCTCATTAGTCGCGCTAAGTCTCGACCCGGAGGCCTCTGACGAAGGGCGTGAGGCTACCTGAAAACCCAGCTTCGTGGTCAGGATCTCCGCCACCGAAGCCATAAGGGAGGAGGGGAGGTCGGTCCCCCTAGGGGACTCTTCCTCTGTGGTGCAAGTGTCGGGCACCGGCTCATCGCCCACAAACTCCTCCTCAGCCTCAGGGTCCTCCTCCTCGTCGAACTCGTCTGAAGCAAGGAGCTCCAGGGAGTCGGCGGGAGGGGCCTGGGGAGGTGGGGGTTGAGGGTTCTGGTCGGCCCGAGGAGGCTCTGTCACAATCTGTGCCGATGGAGCTTGGGGAGTGGAGCCGGGTCGAAGGTGCACCGTTTGCTTGGCGACTTCACCAGCGACTATCGAGCCCAACAGGCTAGCCAGTTGGGACACCCACGCCGGATCCGATAGGTCCGGCACTCCCCCAGGACTTGTCCGGCGGGACCGGCTAGGCCTGTCCCAGCGGTACCCCGCATCCGAGTCAGTCTCCGAGTCCGAGGACTCCGGGGACCGCCTCCGGCGTCTGGACCCGCCAGCAGGGCTCCGAGACCGATGGTCCCGAGAGCGCCTGCGGGAGTCGCTACGAGCCGGAGACTCCCGCCGCGAACGGTGGGAACTCCCCTCTCGGGACCGCGAACGGTCTCGGGAGGTCTGGGAGTCCTGGATCACGGGTCCCGGGTCCGCAGATCCGGAGCCTGTCTCGGTGCCGGCCGCCGTGGCGGTCGGAGCCAGAGACTGGCTGCCCGTGGCTCCCTGAACTTCCGACTGGGTCCGGTCCTCCGATGGAACCGGGGAGCCAGCAGAGTCCAGAGGGAGGGAGGTAGAAGGCTCAGGATCCGGACTCAGACCCGAAGGAGCCTGAGTGTCGGTCCTCGGAACCGTGGTTCCGGAGCCTGCAGGTCCCGTGTTAACCGGAGTGCGCCGGTCCACGGGTCCTGCTGGGGAGCTGCCTTCCGAGTGCGCGGAGGGCGTGGTCCCCGGGCTAGCCGCAGCGGCGGACCCGGAGGGTCCGGCGCCGGGAAGCCCACCTCTCCTACCCTGAGCACTTTCCTCTCTTCTCTTCCTCTTCTTAGAAGACTTACCTGTCCCCTTCTGCTTCTTCTGAGTACCTGATGTGCCCGGGGCCGAGGGATCGGGATCGGGGATAGCTTCCAAACGGGACTTTAACTTCTCCCTACGGGCCCGCCGCCACGAGTTGATTTCCTTCCATTGGGAAGGGGAGAAGGACATACACAGCTCACACGGGTCCTGTCTTGTACAGGACCTGCAGGCGGGGCATACAGAGTGGGGATCCCACCCTTTTCCCGGTCGGAACTGGGAGCAAAGGGCACATCGAGCCTCAGACATGATGAATAAAGATAAACCCGAAGGTAACTCTGAAAAACTCCTTACGTTAAGAAAAGGAGTGATAATAAGGCTAACTTTGTAACTTACAATAAGTGAAAGGTAATTACAAAGACTGACTAGGACTCTCAGGAATCCCAAATGGGCAGTTCCCGGGAGAACAAAGGCTAAGGAATGCGAGCTCACCCCAACGGGAACAAGCCTACGTAAGTTAGCAATACACCTGTACACGTAGGCGAACAATGGAGTACGTAAATGTAAGAGTATAGGAGAGCCGTGTGGAGGCGCGTACCGAGGTACAAGGCCACACACACGCGACCTAGCGGTGCGTTAGGCTAGTAAGCCTAAGCTGTAACGAAGCTTGCTAAAAGAGCCAAACTTTCTAGTGAAATTTTTGTAAAACCCCCAGGGACTCACGAGGAGCGAATGGGGGGAAACACACAGATAAAATTACTAGAATAGAATGATAAAGGACACTTAGCGTTAACCAGACGACTTCAGCAGAAGAACGACGGCGCTTCGAGACCCAAAACCTGCCGAGCTTGAAGAAATTGCGCGGAAGGCAAATGAGGACGATCTTTATTCCAAAATGGCGGACATAGGGGGCGCGGTGTCAAAACTATTCCGGGTAGGCGCGCGAAGCGCGAATAATGCAAAATAGATGTAGCAAGGGGTAAGTATGAGTCTGCGAAGTGAATACTGTAATTTACTCTTCTCATCTCATGTGGTATCGTGTAGATTCTACTTTTTGTAAACAGTACATGTATACAAATGCACTTTATGGTCACCTAAAGATCTTCAATTACTTATCACATCACAAATATCCTTTGGAGAGATGGATGTCATTTAAGTTCTGTGCTACCATACACCTGACATTATTAAAGTCACACTTGGCCATGTAATTTAAGAACTGTATCATTCACAAAACGAGTTTTTCTCGATGCTACCAGGAATGTGCCAAGGAGATTATATCCTCTGCTTTCAAAGACTACAGCCAAACTCACATTAAAGTTGTTCAAATCTATCGCTGTTCCCTCAAAATTGCCCTTTAAGTGGCAAATGAAACATCCCACTCAACTGTTAAACTTCACTTTGATGCCAGAGTAACTATACCATGTTTCAATCATTACTAATTAAAGGCCAACGGCCATATGAAGTAACTTACCTGGGTATAAACAAATGGATGATTCTTTTTTAACCAGATTAAGTAGTTTTGGGCCAAATATCAGTTTTGTCAACATCTTCATCACCCAATTTCATCCTGATTTGGTATCTGTACCATTTTACCTTTAATGCTGATATTACCTCAAGGATGTTTCTGGTCCTATACTTCATAAAAATGTTACATTATTTTAGTATATTTGACTTGAGGTTCCAATCTTTAAACCTCATGAGAATTTTACCCATGGTTTTGTGTACCGAACACTTTCTCATGTATCTTTGTTGGATCAGTATGAACTGATATTGAAAACTGAAATATTCATATCAGTGATCTAAGCTACTTGTACCCTTCAGGTACAACACCAGGGCTCAAAGTGACCGACGGCACAGATAGCCATGGCTATCGGGGCACATACTGATGGCTGTGGTGCCCCGCAGAAATGTCCTATGAAATAACATACACCTATAGCCAATTTGCTCATTTTGGCCGTGCCCTTTTTTAAGCTTATTTCCAGCCCTGCAACACTATAACAAATGTCTCTCCTAATATATCAGGAGGTCATTAAAAATTCAACTGGTCTTACAAAGTTAGGTTTCTGTGACTGCTTTTAGGTGCTTTAATGTTTCGGGAAATTTTGGTTTTAATGTTAAAGTACAAACAAAGCTTGATTTATAATAACATCCATCCACCCACAAATCCAAACAACACTTTGTTGGCGGAGAACTTCCATCTAATTTGTTCTCCGAGACCTAATTTAGCTAAGCCTTCTGAAGCAACAAATCAATTTTGGAACCATTGAATCATTTTCAATTTAGAAGATTTTTTTAGTCTTTAATGATTACATTGTGGCCCTAATGTTTGTAAACTTTTGTCATAACCCATCATTTTTTTTTTCTTCTTCCTTGTTGGAAATAAGTTGATCCCTTTCACATCTTTGTTTCAAGTTATTCCCAAGTAAACTTTTCAATTTTATCTTACTGGCATGGACATGTTCATAAACAGACACAACCATGAGTGATCCCACCTGTGAGAAGAAGGCATTTAAGCGAAATCATGAAAATAGTGTTTACAATTTCGCTTCCCACAAATGTCTCGAACCTGTGGCTCAAAAAAACCCCAATTTTACAGGGTATTGATACTGTCAGCCTATTAGTGACGGAAGCTCTTCTTTCATGCTGCTGTTGTAACTGTCAGGACAGAGTAGTGCTAGAAGGAAAAGAGATGGTTAAGTAAATGCTTTTAGACTCTTGTCCTCTGAGGGAGGGCGCCCTGCCACCACTGTGCTATCAACTTGTCAGGGGCTCATTGGGGGTAAGTCTGACTTACCATACAGTACATTAAATAGGAGGGAAAGGGATGCGGCAGATTCCTGTCTTTCATATAATGAAATTCAACACTTTTCCAAGGCTTGATAAATACAAAGATGGCCAGTTTCAAAATGGGGGAATACTGAATTATGTTGGGAAGGAAAATTTATGCAACTTTTTATGCCCTTTATATAGTATGTGCACATGTATAGGAATTGATAAATGCACACACATGCACACACACACACACACGCACACACACAAAAAGAGGGACAAGAATTTGTCAAGTTCCCCAACACTTTTCTTCCTTTAAAATGAAACAGGAAAAAAGCTTCACTACAGTGGGCTTTAACAGCTGGCTTTATAATATAATATGATGCTAATAAGATCTACTGAAAGTCTTCTGCACTTAAGTATAAAAAACTACACAATTATTTTAACAAGTAGCTGTTGTTTAGTCTTGTATTTTTGTTGTTTATCCTCTTGCCTTTTTATTGTAGCATTTTACTTTCTTGTGTTCCCTTATTATACTTTTTTATTGACTGTGCGAGTGTTTGAATTTCCTTCACGGAGAAATAAAGTGAAAACTTATCTAATCTTATCCTATACCAGAGCTGCTTCACAGCAGTACTCAGGCTACAAAAAATGCCACTTTCCAAATTTACTGCCCATCTCCAAAGTTACTGTAACTAGCCAAAAATCACACACAAAGATGACATGCTCTTAATAGGTGTGACAGGATACAGTCCCTTCTGCATATCCTGCCAGACTCTGTTTTACATAAAAAAAAAAACCCATCAAATCTATCATTTTTAGCCATCCTTTGACTGCACTCTAGCAGTAGGACAAGCAACAAACATTTCCATAAAACCAACATGACAGTGTTAGACAGAGTCGAGGGACTATCTCTTACAGTACAGCCCATACAACTGTCCTGTTCAATGGCACATAAGTACACAACAGTTTTTCATGGTCACAGTTCATAAACCAGCTTTTCATGATGTAAGTTCATTGCCCTAAAAGAATATTCTTTTCCCTGTCCATTTCTGTTTTTCCATTTCTAGTTTGTCTTCAACTGTGTAAAAGATTTTTCCCATACTATTTTTCTACAAATCCTTGTTGTAAACTTTATCAAGGCATCTAGACAACTTACTTTGTCAGGAGCCTGGGAAACATTACACACTTTGCTCAAAACAAAGAACAGCAAAGCTTTACAAAGTTTGTGCTCCAAGCACAATGTTCAATTGACTGTTTTAAAAATTTAAAGGGACTAAGATCAACCCAACCTATATATTTCGAAACTTCAGCTAAATCTTTCATGTGGTACTACTATTCCCCTTGCAAATATTTTTCATACTGTTCTCAGACATATACTGCACATTCAAAGTAATAGAACCAAGGTGGTTTTAAGCATGTGGGTAGCAAGTAAGTATGCATTTAGCAAGAGAAAAGGGCCTGATTAAGACTAGATGAGGCCCCGAAACTATACTAAATTTAGAGGCCCTTATTCAAACCTTACAGAAATCTCAAAACTAAACAGATATATTTGTATCAAATCTTCTGATGATGCTGAGACTCATAAGCCATTTAGCTTAGTCAGCATGTGATGAAATCTGAAACTGCAGGATTAAAAAAGATGTCACATGGGGTTGTAAGAGCCAGGCTTCAAGTAGGATATCAGGATACATAGAGAGAGGTTGGGTACCTGCATTACCCTTTAAGAGCAGAGGACGACAGCAAGGAGAAAAGAACAGTTGATCTTTACCTGCCACTAAAGTCACTATCACTTCCAATGTTATCCTCCAGGGCTGCTTTGAGATCAGCTATTCGTTTGAAAGCCAACTTCAAATCTGATTGCTGTTGAGTGTTGGTTTCTTCCAGAGATTGAATTTCCTTCTCCTGTTGGTGAGTAAAGTTAGAAAACACTCTGAGTTATCTTAAGCAGAGAACATCAAAAAGGGTTTTCCAGCAACGTGAGTTTTATGAGACGAGAATTACAAAGATTCGTTCTTTAAATTTCAGCAATCAGATACTGACTAAATGAAAAAATGTGGAGTGTCTTCTCCATTTGAGATTACAAAGCAATGACATTCAGACATTTTTATGACTCTGCGACAATGCTAGTGAACTTTCAAGAGGTGCCATGAGATTCTTCTCCTGAAACAAGTGTACACCAAGCATGTACTACAAACAAGATGATTATAGCGTCACAAGTATGTCGCCCTCTAAAAGGTGAAACAACTTATTATCCAAGCAATATTCCCATAGGGAGTTGTAAGTGTGGTGATCTTTTTCATTGGGTTCATAAAGCAATGGGAGTCACAGTTTCTTTGAGTTTGCAACTCATATGTTACTGAACTTTCAAGAGATGTCGTGACGCTGTCCAACTTGAACAAACAAAGTGTAGAAGCAATATTCTATCTTCCAAAAATATTTCTGTGGTGACTGGGAGATGAGTGAGGAGTGGGATGGGGTGGGGCAAGGGGGGAAGGGAGGATCAGCCATCCATGAAAAAGTGCCAGCATTCTAGAGTACAGTGGCAGTATGCTTGCTTAAGATGATAGTAGGATACAAATTTTGCACATCCTAGAAAATTCTAGTTTCGCACCTTCACTAACCCCTCCCCCAAGGGGGCATTCTCTAAACACTTCTAAGTACAGACTCATTCAATCTTAAGGCCACAACTACAAATCAATCTGGACCACTCTCAGCCTGCTGAATCTGCTAAATGGGAAACTGAACTTGTGAGGTAATATGTTGGTTGTACAAAATGGCTAGGCACTGATTCAATAGACCAGGGATGGACACTGACTAATCCGACTATAGATGGTCACTGCTGAACAAGAGGGTTATCATTACTGGGTTTTGTACTAACTAGTTGATGATTACTAACGAAGCTATACTGAAATATTCAGCTGTACATATGATACAGGGCTGCCAAATAAAAATCATAAAATTATGGTCAAACTCTCACTTCTAAATCCAGCCAAATAAGAGATTTGTTACAAAGGTCCACATCCTTACAGGGAAGAATTTTTCACAGCCACATCACCATTTTTCAAACCTAAATGATCATTTTTAATACTAAAATAAAACTAGAAATATTTGGCCCTGAAAATGGCCATAGGCGCCCTGGTATGGTACACCGCCACAGAACTCTTGTTGTTTGTATAACGTTGATCAATCTGATTATTTCCATGATACACTGCAAAGTTTTATGTGCAAATGTGGTCATCCTTGTCCTCTTCACCAGAACCCTTCATCCACACCCTTCTCTCACACCCATCTCCCACACCCCTTTTTCCACATATTGTACAGTTGACTTTCACAAACCATCCACCGTGCCTTACACCAATGTATCTGTTCCTTTTACAAATTTGTCACTATGTCAATAATACAGAAAGGTGTACTCATTTTCAAGTGCACTTTATGTTTGTCTTTAAGACTGATGGATTTGTATTTTCATGCTACATTTTTTTAGCAGGCATTTCAAATAAAGTTCCTAAAACAAAGGTTTTATTAATCCATTCCAACAAAATGTCTCTTTTCTACTGCACTCACTCGCTCTTGTATTATTGATTATTAAGTCTACAACCCTGAAATATGACCATACTATATATTTAAACAAATATCCATAGCTTTATAAAATCAAAATTTAATCTTTTTACAAACACTGCAAAAGTTTGCCACATGTAAGTGAGAACCCCTGATGACCTTTAGTGTTCAAATGGGCATATTAAAGATTTATGCATCTTATACTATTTGTATTTCTGGGGGATATGTTGAATTCTAATCAATACAAAGCAATATGGGAATCACCTAAGTTCAGCAAAAGGCTGATGGTACAAGCCATACTTATCAGTTGTGCACTTTATATGCAATCAAACTGTAAGTTACAAACTTTTTTATAGGGCTACGGATTCTGCTTCAACTTCTTACGTCTTAAAAACACAGAAAATGGGATGGACTCTAACATGAACTGACATTCAACTGAAACACAGTACTCAGTCTGAAAACTACAACATTCACTTAACTAAGAATTCCTACATTTTCTAATCGACTATTTGCAACCACCAGAATGGCATGTGGGTAATTTGGTCAGGCAAGGGGGGGGGGTGGGCTCTTTCTGTTACTGTATAACCTTCCCCCACATGCTCCCAGACTCCCAGTCATTCTTTAACTTACAAAATTTACACAAGTGACATGCTATTACCCCACACTTTTCCATTTGCCCTCTTCAGCACCCCTCCCCCATCCCATGTATTAGGAGCATACAGTCAGTGACCATCAAAATAGAGCAGTTGCAAATCCTTCACAATACAATATAAACATCATCTACAAGTACTATGCTGGTAACCTGTACATGTTAATTTGTCTGTGTTAAACTCTATATAAATACCACAAGCCTTGGATTTGTTTCAGGAATCTATACTGCCAAGAAATTTCATACAATCCTCTTAGAAGTGCTTCCTTCTGCTGTGTTTCACTGTTTGTCTGAATGAACTTGAACAATGCAAAATAACTGAAAATTTTTGCTTTCCTTGCAAACACCAAAGGAGTTTGGCCCAAATCCACATACTGTGTAAATTTTTCATTCCAGTTTCAGTCATCAAATCATACTAATTCTTTTTCCGAAAGGAGTCAATACTCCAGCCTAGTTTTTACACTAAAATGAAATGCCTATATAATATATAAGGATCTCAATTTCTTCCCTTGTACACGGAAAGCAAAACAACAAATCTCCAATCAAGAACATCTTGAGGCTTCAAAAAGATTTTTAATTTATCTTGCTTGGATGAATGCGGTATCACTGTATCACCTGTAGTCTGTGGGTTTATATTTTACCACAAAGCAAACTACATGTTGCTTTATATTCATGAATAATTTATCATTATTGTAATACAGACAATTAAATCTTTACAATTCAGAAACTATCTATGTATCACAATAAATGAACATTTGACAAGAACAGCATCCTCTATCCAACAGCTTTTGAACACTTGTGTTATCATAGACCTGTATTTCAGTGGTATATTTTCAGGTTCACTCTTTCCACATAAAAAGACTTTTCTTTACATGTTTCCCATTTTGGAGGTTTTGTTGTGTAAATAAAAACGTAGTGTTACTTTCAGTGGACACAATGCCTGTCCATGCAGTTGTGTACTTTACCAATTTTTTTTTTCCTTAATTTTTTCTCATGGAATTACAAGAATAAGACCATATATAAATACTTGATTCATTTTACTGCTAACCACCCTCCACCAACAATTCAAATAAACTGATGGAGTTTTATTTGACAGCAAGAATGAGAGAGCTGGTATCCCTTTTATCAGTTCAGGAGATTCCTCCTTTTGGGAGAATCTACCTTTCCTTCAAAACTATCCCTCCAGATACCAAAAGTTCCCAGCCAGACCTTTCCAGGGTATCAGTTTTTTGCCAAACAAGAATGTAATTGTAACAATTAGCTAAAAGCTGTTACACTTGCTCCATAGGAACACTTACACACCCATGTCTGAATTCCAACAAAATGATTTTAGACAGATTAGAAAGAAAACTCTATCTTCTTTGTTCCCTTTCCCAACCACAAAACACATATAGGGGGCATGCTTCAACAAGCAAATACTCATTTTAAGTGGAAAGAGTTCTCATTGACTTATCAAAACCATTTTCATTTTCAGTGATTCTTGCAGCAATCACCTTGTCAACTAAACTGTAAAACCAATTGCAAAACCAATTTTATGAAAGGTTGTTAAAATAAATTCAAAGTTGTTTTCTTCAACAACATTTCATTTTCTCTGGTCTTCTTCAAAGACAATCTATTTTCGTAACGATTTCTTTACACATCGACTGAGTTCCACAACTTCAAGAATGAAAAAAGGTTTCATACATGTTCTACATTCAGGGTTCCCACTCTTTTCTTACATTATTTTTTCATGACTTTTTCATCACTTCTCTGGACTTTTATTGAACTTTTTAAGGACTTCTCAAACTAATGTTGACCAGAAAGAATTTAAAAGTATAGTATTAAATAGGGATAACCATCTCTTATATCATTTGAATCTATCTTGCAACTTTATGAACAGTACAGAACATTTGTTTTTTACAGCTCATCAATAGGGCCACTGATTTTAAGCTTCATAAATAACAAAATTCCCTTTTCAACTTTCAAAACTTCGGAAAATACCGTTTCAAGCATAAGCACCTGACTTCTAAATGAATGGGTGCTTGGTTCATTTCGCCCTGGACCCTTTTTTCCTGAATACCCTGAAGGTACTACTATCCAAATATAATTATGTCAAACTATCAACATTGTACAAGAGAATCTGCATAAGCAATTTGCATAATTTTATAAAAAGGTCCATAAGGCCCACATGAGAACTTAGACCCCCCCCCCCCCCCAAAAAAAAAAACATAAACAGATCACTAACCAAGCATCATTATGACAGGATGTCAGCTCTAACATTACTGTAACTGGAGGAGCGGATGATCATTTTGCAATCTTTCACAAAATGGACCCTTGGGTACATCTTGGGCCTTGAACCCAAAATTTCTGTATGTACCCTAAAAGAATCAGTAACAGAGCATCATTATGACATATTATCAACATAATACAAGACAATTTGTAGGCGGGAAAGCATTTTGCAGAATTTCATGAAATAGGCCACTGGGGCCCACATAGGACCTTGGACCAAAATTCAAGACTACCATAAACAGATCACTAACCAACCATCATTAAGACAGGCTGTCAACTCTGTTTAAACATTTAATGCAAAAAAAGTTAATCACTTTGCAGTATTTCACAAAATGGACCTTAGGGCCCATCTTGGGTCTTGGACCCAAAATTCCTAAACACCCCAGAGGAACCTCTTACAGAGTAACATTATGACAAACCATCAGCAATGCACAGGAGAATCTGTTGGAGGAGGAGCATTTTAAAGAATTTCATAAAATGAGCCATAGGGCCCACATGGGACCTTGGACCATAGATTACTGATCACCCTAAATGGTCCACCACCTAAGGAACATTGTGCCCAAGTTTCAAACAGATCCATGAAAGCATGTGGGAGGAGTGGCATTCTACACAACTGTGAACAGATAGATCTAGATAGAGTGATGTTATCACAATACAGTAGCTCACACCAAATCCTGGTGTAAGCTACATGTAATAAAATTGATGAATTTTACATTTTGGGCAGAAAAGTACCTTTCTTGGTCAAAGTCATCTTATCCAGTGGAAATTATGTTGAAAAGAAGTGCTTAACATGCCTGGTTACGATCATGTACCCAGTTGATACTTGTCACACACAAGCGACCTAGCCTATACTGACAAAATTTTCCCGATTTCCGTAAAGTTCTTACTTTTTTCTGATCGTAAATTTAAAAGATTTTGATGATTTGAAGGTGAATTTGCCACCATTTCGGAAGGAAAAACGTCTGAATATGTCTTTGATAAAAGCAAACATTAATTTTAAATTGTCTTGGGCAACAATACTCCGTTTTCTGTCATAAAATTTATATGTATCAAGGGATTGATAATTTTTGCTAAATTCTGTAAAGTTTCGTGCAGAAAGTTCAATTCCATTTTCGCGATCGCAAAAAAATCGGCGGCCCTACATCAAAACTGCTTCAACAGATATATTTTTGTTAAAAACACAAGAAAATTCATGACTTTTCAGGATCACAGACCATTTTTGGTGAAATTTAAGTACTTTTCAGTCCTGAATTTTGAAGCATCAAAATTTAAGGACTTTTCAGGTTTTTTAAGGACCTGTACGAACCCTGACATTTCACATGGTGACCTACTATACCATGAGATCCTACATCAATACAATACCACAGCTTTGCACTGCTTCTGGGGAGACTAGTTCGTGTCTCAAATCCTCACTGACTTTCATATCCGGGTTTTTCATTTAAGAAATCAATCTCACTTGCCCTCTTTTTTTCCTCTGTTTCCCCAGTGGACTTTTAAAAAGAAAAGAGTGCAAAAAAACAAAACTTTGACTACTAGGGAGCCTTTTGGATAAGATCAGGCATACAGACATCATTTTTTCTTTCTTGTGTGTATACACTTACTTTCAATTCAGACTGAGGACCTAAACAATGGATTTCAGGTCCTTAGAAGGAAATACAATAGATTTCTCATGTCCTCAGAAGTTTAACAACAGAGAGTCTATTGTTAAAGTTAGGGTTAAGGAAGCAAACACAATAGAGAAAACAATGAGGTCCTCAAACAGTATGTAAAGCACAACTGTGTTTGTGAGTGTGTGTGTTTGTGTTTTGTCTACTTCTATAATTGAAAGAAATGATAAATGGGATGAAATGTGTGTGAGTGCGTGAAATGAATAGATCACATAAACTCAATGTGGCAATGAAACAAGGGTGAGTTAGAGTGGATGAATGAGGATTAGAGACCCTATAGTGGGAGAGATTGGCCAACTTATTTCATGGGCGCCATTTTGGAGCCAAATGTTAACTATGGCCAGATATCATATACACTGTGTGCGAACAGTTTTTCGTACAAAATGTAAAACAAAGTGAGTTACAGCGTTCTGTTCTCTTGTGACAATCACTCGTATTGGTTGACTCTGGCTGGCACTGTCTGCCGGATCCTTAGTTTGTCGCCCAGGGCAAGAAAAGTCTTCCTGGGAGGGGTCTAGCGGCGGGAGGGGATACACCCTCCATTTTGAGTAACTTTTTCTAATAGAAAGTGACGAAAATGCAGAATGGTGTATGCTACAGTATATTGACAGTTTTAAAAGTGATTTTATTTAAAAAAAATCTCATTTTAGTGTGTCTTATTTTTGTGCTGTTAAGAGAGGGGGAGGGGTTGGTACGGCTGGGTTTACCCCTTCTTTCTAAGAAAACTACTAGTACATACGTTAATGCAGGATGGCATACATGCAAAATGGTGCTTTTTATGGAAAGTTCAAGCAAGTTGAACTAATCTTTTAAGATTTTTCATTATTTAGTGAAAGATTCAGGAGAGGTCTGGGGGAAGGGGTAAATATAAAGGAGCACTTTGTAGTGAGACTTTTATTTTATGGAAAGACCTAGGCATGGACATCAATCTTTACGCGAGTGTGGGTGACAAGGCCACTTCTGTCAAAAATTTACTGTGTAAAAATCTTAAGTCAATGGGTATATTTCCAAAATGTGTGTGTGGGGGGGGGACGTGTCCCCCTGTCCCCCCCCCCCAGGATTGACTCCCATGAGCCTAGGCCTAGGATTTATACAATTGTGACTGACCAGGGTGTATTCCATGTAAAAACCTACATCAAAGTCAAAGGTACGCAAATGTTTCAGTTTTCTCATGTTACTAATAGATCCAGGAACAATGTTTGATCTGTTATTATGCCCCCCCTCCCCTATGAAAATCTTTGAAAAATTGGATGTCCTTACATGCAATCTTGTGCCACACAGGCTACATCTGAAGTAAAATTTGTGTTAAAAAATGACGTATTTTTAGGAACTAAAACAGAAATATCGGCATAAGTAAGAGAAACCATGGCCCAATGGTGTGCCCCCTCCCCTTTAAAAATTTTTGAAAAACTAGGTGTCCTTAAATGCAGTCTGGTGCCACATATGTTACCATTTGCAGTAAAATTTGTGTTAAAAACTTAACTTATCTTTAGGAAGTCAAAAAAATCGGCATCAGTGAGGGGGTGGGGGTATGGCTCAACGCCCCCTAAATAAGCCACTGCTCCTACACCTAGGCCTATGACTGGGGTCTGCAGCTCTGGTATTCCAACGTTTCTATGGGAATGTTCCGACAACTCTCCAATAGGGTTAGTATAGGGTTAGCCGGTTAGGCAGAAGGGTTCATTAGTTGTATTTGGGTTTATGTGTTGGAATATCAAGCAGTCGGAATATACAGTAGAGATGGAACCGCCGTATACGGTATAGGCTAGGCCTTGTACAGAACGTCGTAATCTAACTCCAAGGCTAAGCCTACTCTAACGTTAGGCATACGTGTATTACTAAGTTGTATACTGTAAAGTTACGTCGCATAAGCGATCGCTATTTGAAGGATTCCATTATTGAACCTTCTAACATTTACAGCCCACTGAAGTCTTCTTTATGTACAGGATGGGATTCTATACAACTTGTAACCCTTTTCTGATCTGTTCGTGCATCCAAATGCAGCACAACCTGGCCGCAGTTTTGGAAACAAAACATGTCTATCTTACATAGGATGCGTACGTCAGGCCGTACGTACAGCACAGCCTGCACAACTTCTCAAATGTACATAGGCTACACATGATCTTGCAAGCTCGTACTTTGGCTCCAAAATGGTGCCCATACATTTCGTCCAATCAGAATGCGTATCTGAGAACAATGGTTGGCCAATCTCTCCCACTATAGGGTCTCTAATCAGGATATGAGTAGACTGCCATCTAGGGTAAGGATTCATTGCCAGTGATCATTCTGGGGTATACGGACTGCCCACTAGTAGTCATTGGAGAGGTAAGAGGGGCAAAATAGATGATGTGTTCCATAAATAGTTCTGCTTAAACAGTATATGAGAAATGTTTGGTTTTCACATGTATCAATTTTACTGTAAAGGTCCTTTTACAAATTTTATTGACTTTCATATTCTGGCTTTTCCATTTACAAAATCAGTCTCCCTACACTGATTTCTAAATTTCCCAAATGGACAGTACTATCCAATATTTGTGTATAGGGTAAAAAAGAAAGACTTGTTAGACACAGTATTTTCAAACATCAACCAAAGCTCGACCTTTTGACTAAAGATCATGCCAAGCCTCCAAACAATATTGAACCTGTAGAGGAAATTATTCCAATGGTTCTACAAAAAATGTTACAATGTTATATCATCGTTAATGTTTTATACAGAATGATATGCAGTTCAAAATGAAGTGGTTGGATAACTTAAAAGAAAAAAGGTACACACAGAAAAAAAAGAGTCACCCTATTCTAGCATAGGAATAATTGGTTCACCCACACTGTCCTATTTTCAAATGATGCAATAATTCTTAACTGTTTAAAGTTTACTACTTTTGCCAGAATCTGTTGGTGTGACTAAATGATTTAAGAAACATCAAAGAAGTGTGCCACCTTGAGGCAATGAAGGCACAATATGTCCCATTACTGGAGGGTAATATTTCCATGACATACTGTACATGCATAAAATGTATGTCACCAGTGTAAGGCCCCCACGGAAGGCTTTTGAATAAACCTTCACAGCAGAAGTCAAATACATACTGTACCTCATTCTATTAATACATACATACTACTAGTGAAGTCGCTATTGCATGGTGCAAGAGTGATACTTTTCTGCAGAGTGAACAACTGAATTTGCCTTACACTTCTGTGGCTCTAGAGACTCTCTAGTGCAACCTAAGCATCAGTTTGACACAATTTTTGTACAAAAATCTAAGACTTACTTTCCTAAAATGTGTCCCATATATCTGAGAGCAGAATCTTTCTGTTTGTTATTGAGTTTTATAAGCATTTCTTTTTTTTAAAACCATGCAATCTTCTTTCACACTGTCTACTAAACTGTAAAACCAATTGCAAAACCAATTTTATGAAAGGTTGTTAAAATAAATTCAAAGTTGTTTTCTTCAACAACATTTCATTTTCTCTGGTCTTCTTCAAAGACAATCTATTTTCGTAACGATTTCTTTACACATCGACTGAGTTCCACAACTTCAAGAATGAAAAAAGGTTTCATACATGTTCTACATTCAGGGTTCCCACTCTTTTCTTACATTATTTTTTCATGACTTTTTCATCACTTCTCTGGACTTTTATTGAACTTTTTAAGGACTTCTCAAACTAATGTTGACCAGAAAGAATTTAAAAGTATAGTATTAAATAGGGATAACCATCTCTTATATCATTTGAATCTATCTTGCAACTTTATGAACAGTACAGAACATTTGTTTTTTACAGCTCATCAATAGGGCCACTGATTTTAAGCTTCATAAATAACAAAATTCCCTTTCAACTTTCAGAACTTCGGAAAATACCGTTTCAAGCATAAGCACCTGACTTCTAAATGAATGGGTGCTTGGTTCATTTCGCCCTGGACCCTTTTTTCCTGAATACCCTGAAGGTACTACTATCCAAATATAATTATGTCAAACTATCAACATTGTACAAGAGAATCTGCATAAGCAATTTGCATAATTTTATAAAAAGGTCCATAAGGCCCACATGAGAACTTAGACCCCCCCCCCCAAAAAAAAACATAAACAGATCACTAACCAAGCATCATTATGACAGGATGTCAGCTCTAACATTACTGTAACTGGAGGAGCGGATGATCATTTTGCAATCTTTCACAAAATGGACCCTTGGGTACATCTTGGGCCTTGAACCCAAAATTTCTGTATGTACCCTAAAAGAATCAGTAACAGAGCATCATTATGACATATTATCAACATAATACAAGACAATTTGTAGGCGGGAAAGCATTTTGCAGAATTTCATGAAATAGGCCACTGGGGCCCACATAGGACCTTGGACCAAAATTCAAGACTACCATAAACAGATCACTAACCAACCATCATTAAGACAGGCTGTCAACTCTGTTTAAACATTTAATGCAAAAAAAGTTAATCACTTTGCAGTATTTCACAAAATGGACCTTAGGGCCTATCTTGGGTCTTGGACCCAAAATTCCTAAACACCCCAGAGGAACCTCTTACAGAGTAACATTATGACAAACCATCAGCAATGCACAGGAGAATCTGTTGGAGGAGGAGCATTTTAAAGAATTTCATAAAATGAGCCATAGGGCCCACATGGGACCTTGGACCATAGATTACTGATCACCCTAAATGGTCCACCACCTAAGGAACATTGTGCCCAAGTTTCAAACAGATCCATGAAAGCATGTGGGAGGAGTGGCATTCTACACAATTGTGAACAGATAGATCTAGATAGAGTGATGTTATCACAATACAGTAGCTCACACCAAATCCTGGTGTAAGCTACATGTAATAAAATTGATGAATTTTACATTTTGGGCAGAAAAGTACCTTTCTTGGTCAAAGTCATCTTATCCAGTGGAAATTATGTTGAAAAGAAGTGCTTAACATGCCTGGTTACGATCATGTACCCAGTTGATACTTGTCACACACAAGCGACCTAGCCTATACTGACAAAATTTTCCCGATTTCCGTAAAGTTCTTACTTTTTTCTGATCGTAAATTTAAAAGATTTTGATGATTTGAAGGTGAATTTGCCACCATTTCGGAAGGAAAAACGTCTGAATATGTCTTTGATAAAAGCAAACATTAATTTTAAATTGTCTTGGGCAACAATACTCCGTTTTCTGTCATAAAATTTATATGTATCAAGGGATTGATAATTTTTGCTAAATTCTGTAAAGATTCGTGCAGAAAGTTCAATTCCATTTTTCGCGATCGCAAAAATCGGCGGCCCTACATCAAAACTGCTTCAACAGATATATTTTTGTTAAAAACACAAGAAAATTCATGACTTTTCAGGATCACAGACCATTTTTGGTGAAATTTAAGTACTTTTCAGTCCTGAATTTTGAAGCATCAAAATTTAAGGACTTTTCAGGTTTTTAAGGACCTGTACGAACCCTGACATTTCACAGGGTGCTCTACTATACCATGAGATCCTACATCAATATGACATCACAGCTTTGCACTGCTTTTGGGGAGACTAGTTTGTGTCTCAAATCCTCACTGACTTTCATATCCAGGTTTTTCATTTAAGAAATCAATCTCACTTGCCCTCTTTTTCCTCTGTTTCCCCAGTGGACTTTTAAAAAGGAAAGCGTGCAAAAAAACAAAACTTTGACTGCAAGGAGCCTTTTGGCTAAGATCAGGCATACATACATCATTTTTTCTTTCTTGTGTGTGTACACTTACTTTCCATTCAGATTGAGGACCTAAACAATGGATTTCAGGTCCTTAGAAGGAAATACAATAGATTTCTCATGTCCTCAGAAGTTTAACAATAGAGAGTCTATTGTTAAAGTTAGGGTTAAGGAAGCAAACAATAGAGAAAACAATGAGGTCCTCAAACAGTATGTAAAGCACAACTGTGTTTGTGAGTGTGTGTGTTTGTTTGTGTTTTGTCTACTTCTATAATTGAAAGAAATGATAAATGGGATGAAATGTGTGTGAGTGCGTGAAATGAATAGATCACATAAACTCAATGTGGCAATGAAACAAGGGTGAGTTAGAGTGGATGAATGAGGACTAGAGACCCTATAGTGGGAGAGATTGGCCAACTTATTTCATGGGCGCCATTTTGGAGCCAAATGTTAACTATGGCCAGATATCATATACACTGTGTGCGAACAGTTTTTCGTACAAAATGTAAAACAAAGTGAGTTACAGCGTTCTGTTCTCTTGTGACAATCACTCGTATTGGTTGACTCTGGCTGGCACTGTCTGCCGGATCCTTAGTTTGTCGCCCAGGGCAAGAAAAGTCTTCCTGGGAGGGGTCTAGCGGCGGGAGGGGATACACCCTCCATTTTGAGTAACTTTTTCTAATAGAAAGTGACGAAAATGCAGAATGGTGTATGCTACAGTATATTGACAGTTTTAAAAGTGATTTTATTTAAAAAAAATCTCATTTTAGTGTGTCTTATTTTTGTGCTGTTAAGAGAGGGGGAGGGGTTGGTACGGCTGGGTTTACCCCTTCTTTCTAAGAAAACTACTAGTACATACGTTAATGCAGGATGGCATACATGCAAAATGGTGCTTTTTATGGAAAGTTCAAGCAAGTTGAACTAATCTTTTAAGATTTTTCATTATTTAGTGAAAGATTCAGGAGAGGTCTGGGGGAAGGGGTAAATATAAAGGAGCACTTTGTAGTGAGACTTTTATTTTATGGAAAGACCTAGGCATGGACATCAATCTTTACGCGAGTGTGGGTGACAAGGCCACTTCTGTCAAAAATTTACTGTGTAAAAATCTTAAGTCAATGGGTATATTTCCAAAATGTGTGTGTGGGGGGGGGACGTGTCCCCCTGTCCCCCCCCCCAGGATTGACTCCCATGAGCCTAGGCCTAGGATTTATACAATTGTGACTGACCAGGGTGTATTCCATGTAAAAACCTACATCAAAGTCAAAGGTACGCAAATGTTTCAGTTTTCTCATGTTACTAATAGATCCAGGAACAATGTTTGATCTGTTATTATGCCCCCCCTCCCCTATGAAAATCTTTGAAAAATTGGATGTCCTTACATGCAATCTTGTGCCACACAGGCTACATCTGAAGTAAAATTTGTGTTAAAAAATGACGTATTTTTAGGAACTAAAACAGAAATATCGGCATAAGTAAGAGAAACCATGGCCCAATGGTGTGCCCCCTCCCCTTTAAAAATTTTTGAAAAACTAGGTGTCCTTAAATGCAGTCTGGTGCCACATATGTTACCATTTGCAGTAAAATTTGTGTTAAAAACTTAACTTATCTTTAGGAAGTCAAAAAAATCGGCATCAGTGAGGGGGTGGGGGTATGGCTCAACGCCCCCTAAATAAGCCACTGCTCCTACACCTAGGCCTATGACTGGGGTCTGCAGCTCTGGTATTCCAACGTTTCTATGGGAATGTTCCGACAACTCTCCAATAGGGTTAGTATAGGGTTAGCCGGTTAGGCAGAAGGGTTCATTAGTTGTATTTGGGTTTATGTGTTGGAATATCAAGCAGTCGGAATATACAGTAGAGATGGAACCGCCGTATACGGTATAGGCTAGGCCTTGTACAGAACGTCGTAATCTAACTCCAAGGCTAAGCCTACTCTAACGTTAGGCATACGTGTATTACTAAGTTGTATACTGTAAAGTTACGTCGCATAAGCGATCGCTATTTGAAGGATTCCATTATTGAACCTTCTAACATTTACAGCCCACTGAAGTCTTCTTTATGTACAGGATGGGATTCTATACAACTTGTAACCCTTTTCTGATCTGTTCGTGCATCCAAATGCAGCACAACCTGGCCGCAGTTTTGGAAACAAAACATGTCTATCTTACATAGGATGCGTACGTCAGGCCGTACGTACAGCACAGCCTGCACAACTTCTCAAATGTACATAGGCTACACATGATCTTGCAAGCTCGTACTTTGGCTCCAAAATGGTGCCCATACATTTCGTCCAATCAGAATGCGTATCTGAGAACAATGGTTGGCCAATCTCTCCCACTATAGGGTCTCTAATCAGGATATGAGTAGACTGCCATCTAGGGTAAGGATTCATTGCCAGTGATCATTCTGGGGTATACGGACTGCCCACTAGTAGTCATTGGAGAGGTAAGAGGGGCAAAATAGATGATGTGTTCCATAAATAGTTCTGCTTAAACAGTATATGAGAAATGTTTGGTTTCCACATGTATCAATTTTACTGTAAAGGTCCTTTTACAAATTTTTATTGACTTTCATATTCTGGCTTTTCTGTTTACAAAATCAGTCTCCCTACACTGATTTCTAAATTTCCCAAATGGACAGTACTACGCAATATTTGTGTATAGGGTAAAAAAACAAAGACTTGTAAGACACAGTATTTTCAAACATCAACCAAAGCTCGACTTTTTGACTAAAGATCATGCCAAGCCTCCAAACAATATTGAACCTGTAGAGGAAATTATTCCAATGGTTCTACAAAAAATGTTACAAAGTTATATCATCATTAATGTTTTATACAGAATGATATGCAGTTCAAAATGAAGTGGTTGGATAACTTAAAAGAAAAAAGGTACACACAGAAAAAAAAGAGTCACTCTATTCTAGCACAGGAATTATTGGTTCACACACACTGTCCTATTTTCAAATGATGCAAAAATTCTTAACTGTTTAAAGTTTACTACTTTTGCCAGAATCTGTTGGTGTGACTAAATGATTTAAGAAAGATCAAAGAAGTGTGCCACCTTGAGGCAATGAAGGCACAATATGTCCCATTACTGGAGGGTAATATTTCCATGACATACTGTACATGCATAAAATGTATGTCACCAGTGTAAGGCCCCCACGGAAGGCTTTTGAATAAACCTTCACAGCAGAAGTCAAATACATACTGTACCTCATTCTATTAATACATACATACTACTAGTGAAGTCGCTATTGCATGGTGCAAGAGTGATACTTT
Organism: Holothuria leucospilota; assembly: GCA_029531755.1. Classification (NCBI taxonomy): domain Eukaryota; kingdom Metazoa; phylum Echinodermata; class Holothuroidea; order Aspidochirotida; family Holothuriidae; genus Holothuria; species Holothuria leucospilota. The sequence continues at coordinate 37,981,376 of CM055964.1, forward strand.
TCTGCAGAGTGAACAACTGAATTTGCCTTACACTTCTGTGGCTCTAGAGACTCTCTAGTGCAACCTAAGCATCAGTTTGACACAATTTTTGTACAAAAATCTAAGACTTACTTTCCTAAAATGTGTCCCATATATCTGAGAGCAGAATCTTTCTGTTTGTTATTGAGTTTTATAAGCATTTCTTTTTTTTAAAACCATGCAATCTTCTTTCACACTGTCTACTAAACTGTAAAACCAATTGCAAAACCAATTTTATGAAAGGTTGTTAAAATAAATTCAAAGTTGTTTTCTTCAACAACATTTCATTTTCTCTGGTCTTCTTCAAAGACAATCTATTTTCGTAACGATTTCTTTACACATCGACTGAGTTCCACAACTTCAAGAATGAAAAAAGGTTTCATACATGTTCTACATTCAGGGTTCCCACTCTTTTCTTACATTATTTTTTCATGACTTTTTCATCACTTCTCTGGACTTTTATTGAACTTTTTAAGGACTTCTCAAACTAATGTTGACCAGAAAGAATTTAAAAGTATAGTATTAAATAGGGATAACCATCTCTTATATCATTTGAATCTATCTTGCAACTTTATGAACAGTACAGAACATTTGTTTTTTACAGCTCATCAATAGGGCCACTGATTTTAAGCTTCATAAATAACAAAATTCCCTTTTCAACTTTCAAAACTTCGGAAAATACCGTTTCAAGCATAAGCACCTGACTTCTAAATGAATGGGTGCTTGGTTCATTTCGCCCTGGACCCTTTTTTCCTGAATACCCTGAAGGTACTACTATCCAAATATAATTATGTCAAACTATCAACATTGTACAAGAGAATCTGCATAAGCAATTTGCATAATTTTATAAAAAGGTCCATAAGGCCCACATGAGAACTTAGACCCCCCCCCCCAAAAAAAACATAAACAGATCACTAACCAAGCATCATTATGACAGGATGTCAGCTCTAACATTACTGTAACTGGAGGAGCGGATGATCATTTTGCAATCTTTCACAAAATGGACCCTTGGGTACATCTTGGGCCTTGGACCCAAAATTTCTGTATGTACCCTAAAAGAATCAGTAACAGAGCATCATTATGACATATTATCAACATACTACATCA